>JANXHW010000004.1:36753750-37399500 GCA_026170595.1 Plestiodon gilberti rubricaudatus
AATATAGTCTTTATGACGAGGGGGACATCCACTACCCTC
Source organism: Plestiodon gilberti rubricaudatus (assembly GCA_026170595.1). NCBI lineage: Eukaryota > Metazoa > Chordata > Lepidosauria > Squamata > Scincidae > Plestiodon > Plestiodon gilberti. Next base: position 36,753,790 of record JANXHW010000004.1, read on the forward strand.
AGAAGAAAGTCTTACTGGGAATGGTTCAAGTCAGTGTCCAGAAAAAAAAAAAGATAATACTTTGCATCCTAGCCCTAGCACACTGGAAAGAATTTTTCAACACAGTAATTTCCCCACTCCTCCCCACAGCAGCCCCTGCAGCCCCCCAAAACCAACTCCAGAGTGCTGGGGGGGACCCTCTAGAGCAAAATTAGATATGGCACATGGGGACACAGGGCAGCCACATACAGTTGTGCACTACACAAGGGCAATCTAAGGGGACATCATTCATATTGGAAGAAGGAAGAATGCTAGCAGAATGTTAATTCCAGCAGGGAGGATGGGGCACCTTTTTCTAATGCATACAAAGGCACCGTATGGGCTAGTGGCAGCCCTGGGGGGGACAGCAGGGAAAAATTCCCCTCCTGTGCATAGACCCAAGACAAAATGATACCTGAAGTTTTGCAGAAATTCTGGCACCTCCCATTATTGCTGCCAACCTTGCATGGGTGCAAGCACACATACACATCCATCTCTTCCTCCTGTTTCAGTTTAGGGGTAGAGGAGAAGAGGCAATGATATCAACCCTCTTCATCCACCTGCCTGTACACCACCACAGCTGGAGGAGAGGAGGTGATGGCAATTCTCATCCTGATCAAGGAACAGGATTGCCACTACCGTTATCTTCTCCTCTTCCCCACTCACAAAGCTGGAAGCATGCTCTCCCCCCCCCCCCAGCTTACCTGTTTCCTCCTCCCTGCTGTGCTACTGTTCGCTTTCAATAGAGCAGCAAAGCAAGGCCAGAGCAAAGATGGCAGAAGAAGTGGGGCAAAGCTTTTTCTGGCTACCTTGTTCCATCCCACTCTGCCACTCTATTTAAAAACATAACACAACAGAGTGGGAAGCGGTAAGCAGGCAAAAGGGAAGTAGGTGAGGCAGTGGGTGCATGGTGCTGCCTACATTGATGACATGATGGGTGCAAGGTGATGCAGATGTAGCCAATGGGTGCAGGGTGCTGCCTATGCTCATCTGTCATCTGAGGCAGTCCGCCTTACCTCGCTTCAAGGTTGGGCCAGTCCTGCCTGTGCAAACAAATATGAACTGGAAACCAATGATTTCTCAATAATTGTTATGGGATACTGGATAAGGTCTTTAACTAGCAGGTACTGATGACCACAGAGGAGCAGAAGTTGCTTTTAAAAATCAATTGTAAGAACGCAGAGTTGTGAAATTCAGTGGAAATTGAAAGGTCAGATTTTCTGCTCACAGATAAGAGGCAAAAGAAATGGTGATTTTTGCCTTTCTCTTCCAACATTCTGTTAGTTGTTGAATGACTTGAGACATTACATTACTATGCCAGCTCAATACTATGTTCCAATGGCAATCAAAGAATTAGTGTTACTTAATTTAACATGTATGTACTGTATACATGTGTACTGTGTAGGTGCCACATTAAGCACCTCCACTCCCATGAACAACCCAAGAACCGCTGAGCCAGTTGGCAGCCAGGGCTGTCATTAGACTGCTCATTTCTTTTTCCAGCTCTCTTTTTCCTATTCTCCACACCCTTGCCCCTAAGTGCAATGAACAACAGCTCAGCACCCACTAAACTGTCTTTCAAGAACTTTTCCCTGAGAAGTACACTTGGCTTCCTTGCTGTGCTTCCCTACCTGAAACCCCCTGAGGCTACTGCCTAGCCTCCCCTGGGTTTGTTTAACAAACTCTTTTCCACCTCTACACCTCCTCTGAATTGGGAAATCACTGCATCTTGATTAACTAACCACACAATCCCCACAACCTCACAAATTTTAAGACTTTGTCCCATCAATCCAAACCTCATCCCAGCAAAAACAAATAGGTAACCTTGGTCCTTTGGCACCTCTGGCCATTGACCTCAATAAACACTGTCTTCCGTGCCTCATGTGGAGTCAAATTAACAACATGCTTAATGTTTCTATCCCTTGTGAGTGTTATGACTACGTGTGAATCTAGGACTCCTTAGTCTATATTTGTACAAGTAAGGAGAAAGCCCAAAGACTAGCCCCAAGCTTCTAAAAATATGGTTCTCCTTATCCAATCCAAGACAATCTTTGAGCAGCAGGACCATTTAACAGCTCTTGCATATACAGGAGCCATGTTTGCCATGTCCCATCACACACACACACCCCATCTCAGAGGGACTGGTGCATTGATTAAGAGCAATCATATGGTGGGAGAGTCTGGCTCTCCCACCACAAGTGAGTGAAGTGCTTTACAGCCTGTTTAAGGACAGGCACTGCTTGTCCACAGTTCCAGACTAAAGAGAACTCTGATCTAAGCCACAGTTTCATGCCATGGCTGGAACACTTGGTTCTTTCTAGTTTCTTTGTCCTTCTTCTGGTAGCTGTCTACCCCTCTTCTCCCCAATACCTCCCTTCCTTATTTTCTGACTTATCTGGGTAATCTTATTTCCCTAGATGCTAACATCTCTACATAAACATTCATTTCCCCCTTTTCTCTCTCCCTTCCTCCTGCATTTTGCATGTTAATGCGTCCCTCCTCCTTCCAAGAATTTCTCCTTTTTCTTAATCTGTCTAGCAACCACTACCATTTAGGGCTTAACTGTATATCTGTGTGTGAGTGCGCTTTGCATTGCATTTGATTCCCCCTGCCCCTCATTGTATAGTTATCCAATAAACATACATTCCACTGTATCCATATCCTTGTCTCTCTCATCCTTATTTCATGCTAACCCATGAAGGTATGTCATAAGCCACAGTACTTGCAGTAAATCCACACCCACACATATGTTACCGGTGTCTCACAACATGCCCAGTAACATCAGTGCTTATTCATCATTATTATTTTAAAAAAATCTACCCCACCTTCCTCCCTTTGGGAGATTCAAGATGGGTTGCAATATCAATTAAAAAACATTACTATTAATAAAAAATACAGTAAAAGCACAAGAAAAGACAGCAGCAATTAAAACAAGATGACGCAGAGGAACAAAAAAGTCACATAAGCCCAGAAAAGGATCTGTGCTACAAATAGCATGCCTTATCTCCCTAACCCTCTGCTTTCATTGAACAAAAAAGATCTTAGATTAACAAATCCCTTCGGTGACCCATTTTTTTTTTTTGCCAACTCTTAAGCCACAGTCACCATAGAATTTATGATAATTACAATTTATGGTATAGGAACAAAGTTCTATTCAAAATAGTTTGGCATTCTTTATAAACTTCATTCAAAATGCTACATCATTCATTCTAAGTGTTTCATTCACAGTTTCATTCATTATCTACTCTTCTCATCCAGGAAAAAATGCACAATGATACAGTTTGGATTGCTTCCTGACTTAAAAGGACAAAGACTATGCAGTATGACTACAGATCTAGGAGGTATATTTTTAAATTCTTACTGAGTAGATGCCACCTCATAAATTACAAGTGGTGGCTAGCTAGAAATATGCTCTTTAAGAGAAGGCATCCAATTGATCTAATTGGTCATGCTCTTCCCGAACTTTCACACTATCAACTACCAAACTATCACATTAGAACTTCAGTTCCAATGGCAATGACTTATAAATATTTATATTTCATTATCAAGGAAAACAAACTATACAGTAAAAGAAAAACAGGTAGAGTAGCTTTAGGGACAGTAACATTTTAATGCACTTTCTTCATCAGTGTTCAATAATTAATTCTTTGTTCCAACAACTGTAGCTGACATCTTTCTTCCAGGATATAGAAAAGTGTTTGTTTTCATATATACTATCATAGATTTGTACTGAAGATCATAAATTGTATCATTTATATAGGTTTTACTTATATAGGTTCCACCTTACTGCTTGTGAACAAACTCTGAAGCCAGAGCTACATTACATGCGTCGCGGAGCTTCTGACCTGATTTTTGAATCCGGAGGAGCAGCCGCGACCTCCACACGGCAGGCGCGTACCTGAAGCTGGTGTTCTATTTTTCAGGGGGCAGGGACGCAGAGCTAGGGGGCAGTTCGCGGAGCTACTGCAGCCAACCAATCGCAGGAGAGGGGGGGGCTGAATGCCAATCTGAACGACAACCAATCACCTTGGAGGTTACATTCACCTTTGAGAGACTATTCCCTTGGATCACCTTGGAGGAAATGGCCAGTGGAAGTTGAGATCCCCTCTCCAATTCTTTCGCTTTTCCCGTTATGACATTGAAAATAACTGTGACTTTTTTTAGCAAACGTTCGTGTTAATCCACGCCTCGCTTTGGAACTTGAGGACCAAGTTCTGTGAACTCCACGTGTGTTTAGGGACGAGTTGCTCGTTCCACTGACTTCAGTGGGACTTTGTCAGCTCAGAGCTAGCTACCCACTCCGGTTTAACAGAATTGTGGATCAAGGTCGGTGCGTTTTTTTCCCATAGTAGTCTCTTGATCAGAAAACTGCCCAGTGTAGTTAGAGTCTCTCCAGCAACTCACTCGAGTCGTGGGATTACCTTACCTAGAAACAGTTTGATTGAAATAGGCGGGTTTAGGTTGATGAATTCAGAGCCCCAGTGTAAAGTTCGAAGATCTGGCTTGCATCGTATGTCAATGCTTCTGTCTGTCTCCCCCAACCACCCCTCCCCCCCCCACAAGCAATGCAATCAACAACGTTTCCGTGGAGATCGAGAGAATCCATGGGAGCTGGAGGTAACTGGCTGAGACTCAAAGACAAGATGTTCGCGATCTGGATAATATGCGAGCCGGGCAGGCAGAGTCTGAAAGCACAATATATCCCAAGTTGTGTGAGTGACGCCAATTGGAATAAGCTCCCCTTTGCCCACGGAAGCGGGACTTCTTTAGTCCCCCACTCCTCAAATCAGCAAAGAGAGTATTCCCAGAGCCAAGCACAGTTCGACAAAACCAGAATGGCGGAAAACACTGAAAACAGCACAAACTCCTTCTGGGACAATGATATAAAGCTTGTTCTTGAGCTCACAGCCGAGGTTTCGGCCAATCGTTGCGCGGTTGTGTTTAGCCAATCACAACTGTGCTTTCTTAAGAAGGCGGGACAACATGAGGGACAACAGGCTGGAAGACACTCCCCCGTTTCCAGCGCGGAGCGGAGGCAGGAGGCGGCAGCAGAGCCTCTGCCTGTAGTGTAGCTCTGGCTTGAGACTTGAATTACGTAACGAATTAATTTTCTAGGCAGAAAATAGCTCACCTTATCAATCTCATCAGTAACTGCAATGCCTACAAATAAAGCAAAAACAAAATTAAAATATATTTTAAAAGTATATATGGTTTTTTTTAAGATGCATCTGTAAAAATGTTCACACAATGTTCTTTACAGGCTAAGACTGTCTGTTCTACTAATACAAGTGACCACATTGTTCTGAAGCATATTTGTTCAGATGGCGATTAATCAAACTGAGTTTATGTAACAATAGTGCTGCAGAATTCTACATAGATAATAATTAGTTTAGCTTCTACTGTATTTACATTTTCCAAAGAAAAAGTACTGGGTTGTATCCTACATTTAGTTAAAAAAAAAAAAAAGGTAAAGGTGACCCCTGACAATTAAGTCCAGTTGTGTCTGACTCTAGGGTGTTGTGCTCATCCCCATTTCAAAGCCAAAGAGCCAGCGTTGTCCGAAGATGCCTCCGTGGTCATGTGGTCATGACTCTCCTTGCCGCAGCGCGTAGTATGCAGCTGGAACACGGAGCGCTGTTTACCTTCCCACAAGCGATACCTATTTATCTACTCGCATTAACATTCTTTGGAACTACTAGGTTGACAGGAGCTGGCCAAGCAACGAGAGCTCACCCCGTCGCGGATTTGAATTTGAATTAATTTTCCAGGCAGACCTTTCGATCGACAGCTCATGGTTCAGCGGTTTAACCCACTGCGCCACCCGCTGGCCTTTTGACTAAATAAATTTAGGATTATGCCCACTGCATGTAAAACATGCTACAAATCCTGTCATAACCTGTGTGAGCCTAGGTTATACTTGTTGCATTAATTAATTTTCCAGGCAGGCAACAAAAAGACCTCCCAAACATTTCCGAAGCAGTCAATATCACTGAATAAGTTACTGAGTTGCTCACTGTCTATCAAGCTTGGATAGCATTATGTCATCATAGTGTACTGTGGACACAACCCTAGCCAACTTTCCAATATCGATGGAGCTGCAATGCATCCCCGAGGTAAGGGAATAATGTTCCTTTACCTTGAGGAGGCCTCCATGACTACCTCTAACCCCCCCCCCCCCCGGATGCAGCATAAGCCCCACTGGCATGGCTCCATCAGTGCTTGAAAGTTGGATAGGATTGAGCCCGCAGTCTCAGGAATAATCTATGGAAGCTAATATAACAGTCCAATCCTATCTTCAAGATATGCCAGTTTATCTCCATGTACACTGGTGAAATGATGATCCTGCCAATGCAGAAGACCAACTGCCAAAAGATGTACAACATATGCTGGTGGAGCACCAGAAAACTGCCACGTCAAGTGTAACCTGGACACCAGTGCAACTTCACCAGTGAAGAGGCCAAAAAGGGAGATTGGGGCAAAACATGGAAATACGAAGAGGAGGGATGAAGAAGAGTCAACAAGTGCCACAGCCTAACCCCTTTCAGAGAGATGACAGACATGCCCCCAGAAAAGTGCTACACCAAATAGCAGAGCTGGTAGGTAGCAGTAAACCCACAGGGAAGGGGAAAGCACTAGAAAACCACATCTCCTGCCACCACCCCTGCACACTTTGCTATGCTGCAGCATTAGATACCTACTAGACGTTACACCACCCCCAGTACATAAGCCCCTGCTAGGAAGAGTACAGCTCAGGTTATAAGATGTGCAACATGGGGATATATAGCTCTATGGCCTCTCAAAGGGGAAGTTTGGTAATGAGAACTGTGGTAAAAGGGCATTTGGTGCACAAAAGGAGCACTTTACACAAACAATCTCTTGCCCCTCACAACATATATGGCAAGGTATTTTGTTAACTTTTCTTCTCAGAATTCATATTGCAGGTATTCTGACCCAGGAGGCCTCCACAAACATCCAACTGGAATCTCTACCTTACCACCCAACAGGAAAAGCAAGGGCAGTGCATCCCACACAGTTAAGCAATGAGGGGGAGGGAATCCCATGCTGCTACACACTGATGCTGCATCTCTAATGTGTCTACTCTCTCTTCTGACCCTTCAGGATTATCACAGGTGTCTCTGCTATCAAATGTGTTGCCTAACCATCCCTTCCTTTCTGCAACAGCTAAGAGCAGGGAGTATCTGCTCTGTTTTTGCCGAATGCCAGGCTCCAACTGTTGCTACTGCTGGCCTATATTCCCTGTTATAGGGGGACAGGGAGGGTAGCATACTGACAGCCACATTAGCAGGTGCCAGTGATTAAGCAAAGGGCATTAAGCAAAGGTGTGTGTGGGTGTGGCCAGATGGGTGGCCCACTGCAGCAGGTGCCCTGTGTCACATGCCAGCCAAATGATTGCCCATGTAGTACTCCCTCTGATAGATCAATGTACTATAGCCTTCCAGTCAGGTGTGCCTGTTAGGGATAGTGCAGGGTGTTTGTCCAGGGGCAGACTCACTCTGGGAAGGCCAACTGGTTGCTATGATGGTCCCGTCCACACAGCACAGACACCACGTACACAGGAGGTCACACCAGGACAAGCTGCCCCATTGCTGTGGCAATGGGGATGCTAGAGCCAGGGATTCAGAGGGGTGGGAGGGCATGGGAGAACAGTGGCACATTGCGAGGCTGCTCTCAAAAGCCCTACTCCAAGCTAATGATGAGGAAGGGACCAAAATGGAGGGGATGAGGCAGAATGGAGGGGATAGATGGCAACTCAGGGGTAGAGAGCATCTGGTCAGGCCTGAGGAGAACAAGGATGCTTCATAGCGTGGAGGAAGACCCAGATACAGACTAAACCCCACCCCGCACAGCCTCTGAAACCGTGGTGGGAGCTAACTATTTCCTAGTCTTTGCCCCTTTGGCATCCCTCCTCTTCCTGGTCTCCAGGTAAGGGGGATTGGGGTGCAAGGCCCCACAGTGTTAAATCCCAGATGATGTGCTCTTTGCTTGTCCCCTACCTTAGCTGGGTTGTTAGAGAGCAACTTTGTGTAGCTGCTGTGAGTTCTAGAACTGCATCACCCTCTTTTTCTGTCCCTGCCATGGATTATTCTGGCCAGTCATGCAAAAGGTGAGGGCCTTGCTGGTTAGGGCAATTCCGTGGACTGAGCTTAAACCCAACTTGCCTGGCTCCCAGCCTGTGTCTTCGTGCAATAAGCTACCAGCACCCCATTTATCCTAAGAGCTGTTGAGACTCCCCTTGTGACTCATCTCAGTCCTTACCCTGGCAAAAAGGTTCTTTCCAGTTGGTGAATGCCGCCGTGTGTTTGTTGCACATGGCTGACCTCCTTCGAGGGAGCTTTCCTTCCACCCTTACTCTGTTTTGCTCAAAAACATATTCCTTTGATGTGCGTATTTGTGTGAATGGGATAAGGGGACTTGAACCCTGTGTGCACAGATTCCTACCAATCCTTTGCTGCTGATGCCACAGTAGCTCCTGCAGAGGGGGGGGGGTTGTGGTGGCATTCTTCCGTCATGTATGTGTATGCATGTGCATCTCCCCATGTTTAGCAGTGGTACTTGTTGCTGTGTTGCTCATTCCTATGGGCTGGCGGGGGGGGGGTGTCCCCCTAGCGATGGCTGCTCATTGGCCCTGCATCAGCCCCTGCCCCCACCTTCTGTTTGGTTTAGAGTTGAGGGATGTGATAATTTGCTCCTTGGATGTTGCACCAATGACAAACTGATGTCAGGACACCTGTTCCACGGATGACAGGCTGTGGAAGGGTTTCCATGGGCGCTGGGGTAGGGCTGCACCAGTGTTACTGGGAGCTTGCACCAGTGTGGCATTGCCTGGGTGGGCTTAGAATACAGTGGTCATTGTATTGGGCTTAGGATACAGTGTTGCTAGTGCCAGTACACCACCAGCGCAACATCCAGTTGGGCCATAAAACGGGGGGGGGGGGGGAGGCGGGAATCAAGGGACGTTTGTTTCAATGGATTACCATATAAAAGACTATGAGCACCTTAATTGTGCTACCATAGGTTGGTTGCTGCAGAGGTATACACAGAAGACACCGTTCTGCTTATCTGTGTGTTGTGATGGCACTCATTCCGCTCATCTGTGGCTCCAAGCCAAACACTTTCCTTTATAAAATTCTTAAATGCATATAAAAATATAATCATTGATGTTGACTTATATACCTATTAGTTATCCTAAATGAATATTTGAAAAAGCTAAAACGTCAAGTTGTTATTCCAGTCATCCAATAGATACTCCATTCATGACATTGTTTCCCTAAATCATCATAATTACATACATATTATCCATATTGTATGTGCTAAACAGGCTAGAAATAGATGTTTGGATTCTATTTTCTTAAAAGCTTTTCAAAACTTCCTACATAGCAACAAATGTTTCAGTCTAGATTACTTCTTATTGACTTCTGAGCTGAAAAACAGTTTAGTGTAGTACAGAGTACAGTAATTAACATTTTATGATCAAATCAATAAGAAAAACAAAATGCTAGCTATTAATGGAATTCTTTTTTTCCACTCAGCATTTATGAAGTACATACATATTGAACAAAATACACTTTGCTACCAGCAGTTCATGTTTTTTTAAACCTGTAGGGATTAATATAGCAACAAAAGTACATCCCTCTGTTTCTAGTTGTGTGGGTGTTTACATGAGCTAGAAAATAGTACTAAACTGTAAAGACTTAATTTAGCTCACTCTTCTCTCAGATGCCTGCTTGCCAGAGCTAAGAAAAGAGAGAACTGCCCCAACCTATCCCAATTTTGTATATATACACACACATGATTTCTCCTTGTTTAGAACATTGTATTTGCTCTTTTACTAATTGCATTATGACAGTATCATCATTAGCTTCCATCCTTCCTGTCTGCTATTCCTTTCTTGAAAAGATTACGTTCATATTCAACACCCCACCAAAATCATCAGTAATGGTGGTGAACAGTACAGAGCCCAGGACATATCCCTGCAGAATGTCCCTTTTAACTCTTACCAACCTGAGGTGGCATCAGGTCTTGCATTTCCCTCCTGGTCAAAATCTGCCTTCTTCAAGTCCAGAGACAACTTCAACCTATGTAAGGTGTCAGCTCTGGGAGGATCTCAAATGATAATCTTATGGCCCAATCCTGCTGTCGTAAAGCAATCCTGCTTTATGACAGCAGATCTTGCAATTCACTGTCATAAAGGCTGCAGTAGCGCCATAAATGGTACGCTACTGTCATGCATGTTGGGGCCACCAGCACAAATAGCCAGCAGTTCCACCTGCCCACCACCGACAGATCCAGCCTGCGCCAGAACAGGTAAGGTGGCAGCAGGCTGGGTCATGGGTGGTTCAGGAGAAGTTCAGGGAGGGGGGCAGGTGGTGGTTCGGGGTAGATCTCAGCAGCAACAGCATGCACTGGGATCCTATCCCCATTTTTCCAGCCCGAAACACACCCTGCCTCTCTTCGGACTTACACCAGCAAAAAAGGTGGTGTAAGTCCAAGGAGACCCATTGACAAGGAGACCTGCCTTAACTCTCATGGGCCGTCTGATCAACCACCACCACTCCATCGTTGCATGCAGCAACAATGCCAGTGCAGCTGCATGGCGGAACATGGAGGGGTGTAGCATTGGGCCATTAGTTTGTATGAGGTTGGCATTTTTACCAAGTTGAAGTATTTAAATGCAGAAGTAAAAACCAGAAGAATGCCCTATTCTTTTCCACAGACCTACTTAACTAATCTTAACCTCCCCTTCCCTCTATTTCTGAGAACTGAAATGAGACTAGGAAGAGAGGGTATGCATGAGGTAAGTCTCCATACCTCCATAAGTCTCCATAACTGTACTTACAAGAGATACATGCCAATGCATTTTTTTCTAAATTGCCAGCAGATGGCCTTACAAAAGATCCCATGGTTCTATTTGCTGAATAAAATATTTTGGTTTTGACAAACTACAGCTGGTATACCTTTTCTTTCTCAGAGTGGCTTTGGCTCAAGTGAGTAAAATAGCCATGTTCATCCAGCACTGGGTGATAAAATATTACTTTTGTAGCAGGGGTCAGGGTTGGTTTATTCTATACTCTATTAACTGCAGTCTCTCTCCCAGTTCCAAAAGAGATAAACTGCATAATGGACAATAATGTAAGCTATGCACTGTATTGTAATGGTATTGCAGGAAGATGTGAATCAAATATATAAGATCAGAGGGCTAATCTTCACCCTTTACTGGCTAAGAAGGAATCCCTGTATAAGTATGGTCCAAAAAAATACTGTGTTTTGCAAAAGAAAAGGAAGAATCTACTCTGTGCTCACCTTGTATATAAATAACATAATTCCTCTATCCTAGTTACACAAGTGAAACAGTGTTTTTATTGAAAGGGGCAAGTAATCTGACTGACATCAACAAGCTTCAGGCTGCTCGGGTTCCTCCAACATGCTCCCCCCTTCCCAGTCCCCCCTGCCCTTTTGCTGACCATCTGCTGACAAATTATGTAAGATTCAAAAGCTCACTGTTTTTTACTTCATTGTTTTTGGTTGGTCCTAAACAAAGCATCACCTGACCTTAGACTGTAGATTTTTCTTGGGTCAACACAGTCACCTATGATATTGAGTGACATCTGTGATTCAAACTAAATAAAATGTAGGAATGCATGCATAACACTTGTCCCCCCCCCCTCTCTCTCTGTGTGTGTGTGTGTGTGTGTGTGTGTGTGTGTGTGTGTACTTACAGATGTGTTATCTGCCCATGTCACTTGCTATTAATATTACAAATTGGTGGGAAGAACAGCTGCAAGGCCCCAACGGCTATTACAGGAACATACTGCTGACCAATACAACAAAATGTAAGACTAGAATACTACGCTGTAAACTGGGCATCCCCTGCTAACTGGGCAAGAGGCACCTTTTCAATTGGTGCTCCTCTTATATTTAGCAGGGGGAGAGTAACTGCCCCGTTTCACCCCAGCACAGTGTCTTTTCGGGTGGCTGTTTGCTAGTGGTGGTCTGCATCTTTTTAGATTGTGAGCCCTTTTGGGACAGCTTTGTTTCCTGAACCCCCCCCCCCCCAAAAAAAAGAAAGCAATCTCTGAAACTTCATGACCAAGTTCAGCAGCAATACCTTTTCAGGCTTAGTTCTGCGCTGTCAGAAGCATTATGAAGTATATTTTAAGCACGTTTTTAGCTTCACTGACCTTGGGATCATAGGAACACTGTCTTACTACAGTTGTTCCAAATTTGGATTGTTTTAAAGAAAAGCTCATGCCCTTTCAGTATATTGCTGACATGCACACAACATTCTGTATTAATCAACTTACTTCGAGAAAGATTCTCCAGGGCTTTGCCCAGCTTCTTACTTTCTTGAAGGATATGATTTAATTCATCAAAATCATGATGTTCTGATTTTGTTCTCCAGTCCCATTTAGGGTGTTCTACCGACCTTGGCACTAAGTAAAACAAAGCACATTTTTTTGCTTTATGTTATAAATATATATATAACAACACTCCTCCTGATACTGCTGAAGTCCTTCTCATCCCTATTTTGCTTGATTCAAATTGCTAAGTAATTAAATATGAATTCAAAAATCAAACTCAAGACTTTGTTTCTAGATTACATCTCTTTGTGAGTGTAAATTTATTTACTGATGTATCAACACACGTCTATACAACTTGTTTGAATTGAGATAATTAAGAGAACAGAAGTTAAATTAAGTTACTAGGAAACTTAAAGCATGCAAAGAGGGTTACCAAGATAGTTCCTAAGATATCTGAAAGATTAGTATAAGATAACAAGAAATGATGAACAAAAGCCACCACTACTGAACAGTTCAGAGAAAAGATGAGGGACTTATGTATTTTTTTTCTTCATCAGACGCCAAATCCATAATGTCATCCTTATGCAATGGAGTGAAATGGCAAGAGAAGCACACAACTCCTCCCTGACCCTTACAGTTATATTAATTTTGTCATCCTAATAGCATAGGAACAAAGCCGCCTTATTCCAAGCCCAACCATTGATTTATCTAGAGCTGTATTGTCCACACTGACTGACAGCAACTCTCCAGGGTCTCAGACTTGGGTCTTTCTCAGTCCTACCTAGAGACTGAAACTGGGACCTTCTGTGTGCAAAATATGTGATCTACCACTGAGCTACAATCCCATTCCCAGGCCAGAATAGCAGAAGAGCGTGAGTGACACAGACTTCAGTGCAATGCTGAACTTTGTAGTTTCAAGAGGCATCACCTCCAATTGTCTATGATTGAGGGTCACTTTCTCTGTCCTTCTAATCGCAGACAGGCAGCCCAATCCTAACCAGCCCCAGATCGGCAAGGCTATGTGGCCCACATTGTATCCAGTGCAGGGGAGGAGTGGGCTGGAGGTCTCCTCAGGGTAAGGAGATATTTGTTCTCTTACCCCAAGTAAAGCCTCTGCCATAGGGCTACTCGGATCTGCATGAGCCTCACGGATGGTGCAGATCCGAGAAGCTCCATGCAGGCAGAAAAGGCCTGGGAGAGGGGCACATGATCCGGCATGCACCAGCATCACCGATCCCACCCCCTCCCATGCCCGGTCTGGCCCCATCTCTGCCCTGGCCCCACTATACCCCCTCCTTGCCCCCACGCCACCTGAAGCAAACCTTACCCAGTGGCGTTTCTGAGGTTGGGGCCCGACCGTAAGTCGAGCCCCGTCCTAGTACCGCGCAAATGGCTCCATCGGCGAGGGGGGCGGGGCCTCCTCGCTCCAGTTCCTGAACGCGGTACTAGGATGGGGCACGACTTACGGTCGGGCCCCAACCTCAGAAACGCCACTGACCTTACCTACTCCAGCGTGCAGTAGTCCTCGCTGGAGCGCTGGCAGGACAGCGCAGGCCTTCCCACCAGCGCTCGCTTCCTCTACAGGTGTCGCAACGTGCTTTATGGCACATTTGTGACACCCTAGGCTGGCGCAGCAGGATTGGATTGTGCCATGACTCTTTCCTATGGCACTTAGTATGAGTACACACAGACCAAGAAACTGGGTTAACCCTAGGATAGAGAGAAGCAACAATGTGGCTGCATAATCTGAGGAACAATGGTAAGGAACAATGCAACTGCAGCTCCCTTGTCACCGGAGTAACAGAAGAACCTAGCTTCTGAAAGCTTCATCCAGAGTTTTAGACATAAGCCTCAATTCAGAAGTTTCACATTCATAAATGACATTTACCTCAATAGAAGGGGCATGTGTTTAACTGCTTATTACTGTATCACTGGAGTAATTTCTTATAGGAAGATCTAGGATAATTCCTTACTAATATTCTTGACCTTGGCTTGCTTTATATTCAGTCATTTATTAAAGTCAGTATGGTAGCTTATTAAATCCCCAATCATATTGCCTGAATTAGCATTATCTCCTATTCCAGAGATGGATAATACTCAGCATTCAAAGCAGGTAACTACAGTACACTAATTTGCTATTCTAGCTGTTTTTGCCCTATTTCATGACACAACTGAGGGCCCAATCCTATCCGTTCCTACTTGCTGATGCAGCCATGCTGTCAGAGCATGTGCTGCATCCTTCTGGGAGGGGGACAGTCCCGGAGGTCTTCTCTCAGTAAGGGAATCTTTTTTCCCTTACTCATGGGTAGGCCTCCGGCACCAGAACGTGACTACCTGGACCTGTGCCAGCAATTTCACTGACTCAAGTCTGAGTAGACCCAGAAAGGCGGATTGAGGCCCGGAAGGGGGAAAAAGGATATTGGTGGTGCCACTGCCAACAATACTGCCCCCTTCCAATCCTTGTTCCTCTCCCGCCCACCTCCCGCCTCCCTGACTGACTTACCAGTGCCGGGGGACGTGATGGATCTGCTGGCGGGCTGCTGCTGCCGCTCACCACTTGTAATGGTAGCCCAGCTACTCCCAGTAGTGGGTCATATTTGCAACTTCCGTAAAACTTAAGACGTAAGTGCTAGTTCATGTGGAGTAAGGGTGCCTTAGGACTGGGCTGCGAGTTCATTTATATAACACAAATGCACACTCTCTTTGTTTTTCTCTGTGTGAATATAGCTTTAAATGGTCTTTAGCTCATATTATTCCCCCAAATGCTATTTGTTATCTTCTTTCGTTGCATAAGATCAGCAAATGTGCACATTTGAATTACGGTATATAGTGGAATCAAAAGATGCATAAAGTAAGCAAATTAGCAGTCAAGATGCTAAACATTCTCTCCTTTCAGTTTAACTGCAACCAAGCAAATAGCCAGATGTCCAAAAGAGGGGCTTACAGGGAGTGGCAGACACAGACTGATAAATGATTACCTACATTGTGTGTACATAAGCACAAATCAGATGCACATCAGAAAAACAAATGAACAATACAAGTTGCATTGTAGACGGGGCTGATCGCTAGTGTAACAAGGGTGTTAGTGTCTGCATTGCACTTTGTCAAAAGCAGTGGCATTTGCTTGGTTTTACATAGTTCCTTTTTAAACAAGCACATCACAAGACAGAACATACATAAAAATGTTTGTCAAATGTGCATTTGGTGATTATTAGGACATTTACATTACAGAAATAAACTATATTTCTGTTATTTCTTGTCTCTCACAGAAAGAATCCCAGCAACTGCAGTTTATTTAAAAAGATTTATATCCCACCATTCTCCTTGCTGACATTCTCAATACTTTTTCAATAAAAACATAATAAATAAAAACAAATCAATATAAAATACAATCGATATTAAAAACACCAAGCAATAAAACAGTAATAAAAGCGCTCCAAGAAATCGAAGCATAAGCAGAAAACTAACAAGCAGCCAGCACAATAATCATCAAGGACTGAACACGATATGAAACAAAAATTACTTAAGGCCCTGCTGGAAGGCTAATAAGGAGGTCCAGTTCTTAATTCAATAACAAGGGAGTTCCTCAGCTGTAGTGCTGCTACGGAGAAGAACCTTCCTATCTTCACCACTAGCCAAGGCATGTGGTCATAAAGACATGGCATGCGGTCATAAAGAAAGGAAATACTTTACAGTATATACAGCAAACCCATACTTGAATAGGGAGGGAGAGAAGTCCTACATGCATGCTATCTAGCTCAGCATTTTTCAACCGGTGCAATATGTTGTCCAGTGGTACGGAAACGAGCTTCCCGACCAAGCGCGGGGCATTCTGGGGTGTGCCCCCACCTCAACCCCCACCAAGGGGGCAGGGAACAACATGACAGCGACAGGGGAGAGACACAGGGGCCAACTGTGGGCCACACAGATGGCAGGAACATGTGGAAGACGGAGGGGGGGTGATGTGGCGGGGTCTCTCTTGAGAGATGAATATATTATTTTTAATAGGTTGTTCAGTCGTTAAGTCGTGTCCGACCCTTCGTGATCCCATGAACCATATCCTGCCAGGCCTTCCTATCCTCCACTGTCTTCCTGAGTTCGCTCATTTTCATGTTTGTTGCATCGGTGATGCTGTCTAACCATCTCATCCTTTGCCTTCCCCTTCTCCTTTTTGCCTTCAATCTTTCCCAGCATCAGAGTCTTCTCCAGAGAGTCCTCTCTTCACATGAGGTGGCCAAAATATTTGAGTTTCAGCCTTAGTACCTGTCCTTCCAGGGAGCAGTCAGGGTTGATTTCATTTAAGATTGACTGATTTGATCTCCTAGCAGTCCAAGGAGCATGAATACCGGTATATTATTTTTCACAATACGATTCAGTCTTAAAAAAATATTTACCCCCGATAGCCTTTGAAATTGGCCGAATCAGGCTGGGAGTGGGTGGGGATATTATTTATTTTATTTATAAAATTTATACCCCGCCTTTTCCTATGCCGAAGGCAAATGCCCAAGGTGGCTTACAACAGAAATTAAAATACATAATTTAAAAAATAAAATAAAATAAGCTGAGCTGCGCCGATATCCCGAGCCCTGTCGCAGCCTGGGCAGCCTTACACTGACTCCCCAGACTCACGCCAACTCCAGACCTGGCATGCATCCGAGGAGGCCCATTGGGCCCTGTCCTGCTTACAAAGGGGAAAGGGGACAAACGTCCCCTTCCTCCAAGATAATCCCGGTCTGTGTCTTTACGCTGGCCACGTATACTTGCGCAGGATTGGGCTGTGTTAGAGAGGCTCAGCAAGGTTAACAGGTAGCAGTTTCCTGCTTCCTGTTAACCTTACTGAGCCTCTAGCATTTAGTCTTGGTCTACTTCCATGCAATAAGCAGAAGGTTGCTTATCGTGTTTGTTTAAGTAAGACACCAACGTTGCAACATCAAAGGTAATAGCCGGGGGGCTGCGTGCATGCATGAGGGGGGATGAGGGGCCGCAGAAAACTGTGAATATGGCATTCTCCCCATCCGCAGTTTTCACATATCCGCGGGGGGGGGGGGGCTGGAACGTATCCCCTGCGGATACAGGGGCCCAACTGTATATCTAGCAGTTCTACAATAATATTTTTTTCTATGCTTCTTATTTTAAAACAGAATCAAAACGCTGTAATCCAGCATTTCTCTAAATCCTACAGGGGAGTTTATATAGTCAGTCATAATAATATGACTACTAATCCATAAGATATACCCTAGATTTTAATTAAGCATCTTTCAAACGAACTCATTTCATTTTAAAAGAACAGTCCCTGCTTATCTCTTATTTCAGCTCTTAAGAACCACAAAGTACACATTTTCAAAAGTTCACTTGAAATTAAATCAATGAACACTTACATGATTTGGACTCTGGTGAGGGAGGAGAAATGTTGGATACAGCAAGGTCACTCTTTGATTTTTTTGGCTTCTTTGCATTTGTCTGCCAGGGTTTATCATAACCTCTGAAATCCCTTCTTGTTCCCTTGTTTTCTGTTAGAAGAAAAAAGATTGGATTTGCATAATTTTTTTTACTTTGACCTGCAAAATATACCTTGATTTAAAACAAAAACAGTGGCAGGGAAGAATTCCCAGAAACTGAGCAGCAGCACCTTCCATTGTCCTCAGACTGCCCAATTCATATCTGACCCCCTTCCATATCAAAATTCCCTTCTTATGAAAGGACCCAGGCAGGCAAGCAGACAAACACAGACTTGCAGTGATAAAAGTAAAGCTTGGTCACTTTTATTTTATTATTTATGTAATATATTTCTGCCCCACGTTTCAGCAAAGATTAGCCCCCCGAAGCTGCTTATGGTCATAATTCACAAAAAGGCAAACTATATTAGGGATATGTGGCAGGGTTTAGAGCAGTCTCCTTGTCCCAGATACCTGATGCCATAGTCCTTCCCTCTACAGAGAGGAGGCAGAAGAAGCTGAAGATGGACTCATACTGATGGTATTGTTTATTTTTTAAAATGTATGCCCCACCTTTCTCCTTTTGGACTCAGGGAAGCTTACAAAAATTAAAAACATACAACTAATGAAACGATCAACAGCAAAAAGCTAAAGCCACAAAACAGGAGACAATTAAAAACACATGTCCAACAACATTAATAATGGTGCAACAAAAGCTTGCTGATAAAAGATAAGTCTTCAGCCAATAGCAGAAGACCAGCATAGAGAGAAACTACCACATCTCACAGGGCAAGGAATTCCAAAGGGCAGGGGCCACCACAGAAAATGCCCTCTCATGGGTAACTGCCAACCACATGTGGACCACAATGATCTTACTGAGTGGGCAGATTCCTATGGGGGAAGAAGATACCTGAGATGCTGTGGTCCCTAAGCCATATAGGTCACAACCAGCAAAGGTTATAACCAGCACCCTGGATTGTGCCCAGGAACGTACTTTTAACATACGGTATGCTGCCTCAACAATGGCGTCATATCATCATACAGATTGGCGCTTGTCGGCACCCAGGCAGCTGCATTTTGCACCACGCAAAGTTTCCAGAATGTCTACATGAGCCACTCCATGTAGACCAGACTGAAGCAATCTATTTGCGAGGTAACTAAGACATGGGTAATCAGTCACAGCCAGACCTGGCTGATATAGAGAATGCCAGTTAAAGTTGGGCAGAAGCACAAATGGACATATTCATCGCCTGTGCATTCATGGAGAGAGCTTGGTCCAGGAGCACACCCAAGATGTGTACCTGATTCTTCAGGGGGAATGCAACCCCATCAAGGTTGACACACCATCACCAACCCAGCAGGTCTTCTCACCCAGAGAACCTCCATGTTGACCCTATTTAATTTCAGCTTGTTAGCCTTTAGTGGTCCCTTTCTAGAACACAACGGCAGCATACAACTATTTTAAATATAGTGAATGATGATCTTTTAACATCTTGCTGGTACATGTGGGGTGCTGCTGCTCTTATGTTCTTGCTTTTAATTGTAATAGTGGTCTCATCATTTTTAGATGTTTTTATTAGTTTTAGTTAACTGTTTTTATTGGGGGGGGGTTGTATTTGTATTTTTTTTTGTTTGCCTTGGGTCCCTTCAGGGAGAAAGGCGCGGTAAAAATATTGTAAATAAACAAATGATGATAATACAATTTTAGAATTTCTCAATATGCAATTGTTGTTCTGCATACCTGAACTTTCACTTTCTGCCCAGAGAGCAGCAGATCCAGACAGAGTCCTCTGAAGCTGGCCACGACCCCCCTGTTTGGATTGGAGATGTTCAATAAGAAATGGGATTGGATGGTCAGGTGTCTCTGTTATCAGCTTGGTCATCAGTTCCTTTAAAATATCAAATCAAAGAAGTGTTAATATTTATTATTATTATTAACAGTATTTATATACCGCTTTTCAACAAAAAGTTCACAAAGCGGTTTACAGACAAAATCAAATGAATAAATGGCTCCCTGCCCCAAAAGGGCTCACAATCTAAAAAAAGATGCAGAACACCACCAGCAAACAGCCACCAGAAAGACACTGTGCTGGGGTGAAAGGAGGGCAGTTACTCTCCCCCTGCTAAATATAAGAGGAGCACCAATTGAAAAAGTGCCTCTTGCCCAGTTAGCAGGGGCTGTACTTGCCTTGTACTGATAGGAAAATTGAAAGTTAACTACCGGTAATAGTGTTCACTTAATCAGAGTACTGTACTGTACTGTACTGTACATATTTATTTTTCAATGGCACTTTAAATTTTACCTTGCTCACAATAATCTTTGAAAAATGTGTATGTGTAACATATGAAGCTGTCTTAT
The DNA here is from genome assembly GCA_026170595.1 of Plestiodon gilberti rubricaudatus. Taxonomy (NCBI): domain Eukaryota; kingdom Metazoa; phylum Chordata; class Lepidosauria; order Squamata; family Scincidae; genus Plestiodon; species Plestiodon gilberti. The sequence continues at coordinate 36,773,922 of JANXHW010000004.1, forward strand.
ACTGAGTTAGGCCATTGATCCATCTAGCTCAGTATTGTGATTGGCAATGTCTTTCCTGGATTTCAGAGACGAAGTTCCTAGCTGAAGATGCCAGAGATTGAATCAGAGACCTTCTGCAGGCAAAGCACGCACTCCACCACCAACCTATGCCTCCTCTCTAAATACAGTACTATATATCATTTGGATTTTGCAGACATTACTAACAGTATCTTGATTAGAAACTTTGAACAAGTTTAATGGAATGCTTACCCTATTTTTTTAATGTGGAAAATGTTATCATGAGTTATGAAATCTTTGCAATTCTTCTGTGATTACATGTTCTTATTAAATGCTCCCCAAAGACACTGCACCCCTGACAGTGAACTGTAGTTCCTGCTCATACAGAGTTCTGTATGCACATCAGAGTTAAACAGTCTGCAGAGCTTTGGACTCCAGCCAATACGCTAAGCAGACAATTTTGCCCATGTGGGAACTGTCGCATTGGATTCAGCAGCTCAGCTGGTAGACCAGAAGGTAATTTGCGAGACAGTTTAATATACAGCAAAATAAGCCCAAGAAATCGAAGGGGGGGGGGGACTTCTGATTTTGTGGATTTTAGATGGTAGGTGTGTATGTGTCCAAGATAAATGACAACTAGGGGGTGTTCATTAATCTTTGCCACCTTCATTATGCTCAAAGGAGCAAATAAGAACCAATGTGATTTCAGTATTGATCTCAAGGCTAACTGGCAATTAATTTACTATTCCTACCACAAGTTGGAAACAAAGCCAGTTCTTACCAGTCTGTCTCTAAAAATGTGTATATATTTCCAGATACATTCTAAAGTTACAAATTGCAATGCTTCCCCTTTTCATACTCCCCATCTCTGTTGTATTCCTCCACTCCCACTCTAAATTTAGAAGAACACTCTTCATGGTAGAGACCTATCTTTTGCTTATAGTACTGTGCTCACTTATGGCACTTTATAAATAATATTTAATAGTAAAACAGTTTGAAATGCTGGTACACATTCATATAATACTAAGTATAGGTGTTTTCAACTTTTAAATATATGAAAGCAAACTAAAAACTACTGAATTTGTCACAAGAATAAATTAGTAATTACACCATATAGAGTAATTAAAAAAATCTTGGTGTAGTTAAAGTCAACACTGATTTATTTCATTATTTCATATTCTGCCTTTTCATTTCCTAAAAAAGCTCAAGGCAATTTAGAAGGATTAAAACAAGGTACATAGAGTCCAATCCTATCCATTTCCCCTGTCTAATGTAGCTGCGCCAAAAAAAGACATGAGCTGTATCTAGCCCTGCCCCTCACAGCCCAATCCTGGATAGGATTGGGCTGTTAATCACATAACAAAAGCAGCAAGTTGGTAAAAAAAAAAAACCTCAAACACCAGGACAGTTTATAGAAGCAATCCAACAACCAGGACAGTAAACACTACATCCCTAGCCCAGTATAAAATATACATATGCTACTATGCGACCCCTGCTAACTGGGCAAGAGGCACTTTTTCAACTGGTGTTCCTCTTATATTTAGTAGGGGGAGGGTAACTGCCCCATTTCACCCCAGCACAGTGTCTTTTCGGGTGGCTGTTTGCTAGTGGTGGTCTGCATCTTTTTAGATTGTGAGCCCTTTTGGGACAGGGAGCCATTTAATCATTTGATTTTGTCTGTAAACCGCTTTGTGAAATTTTTGTTGAAAAGCGGTATATAAATACTGTTAATAAATATAAATACTGTTGTTGTTGTTGTTGTTGTTGTTGTTGATGATGATGATGATGATGATGATGATGATGATGATGATGAAATATGTCTAAACTCCAGGCACTGGCTGAAGTCCTCCACAGCCACCTTGGCATGAAATGAAAAGGAGAAATAGAGCTTTGTGGCACCTGAACACTTGTGACAGCAGACTCCAAGCAGAGTTGTGCAGAATCTATTTAATATCTACATTGTAGATATTAAATAGTATGAGGGACAGAAGAGAATCCTGTGAGACTGCACAAGTCAAAGGCTGAGGTCCTGAGCAGGATCCCCATTCACTACCTTCTCGAACCTACCCACCAGTAGTACTGGAACCAGTGCAACAGTGTCCCTTATACCCTAACTAGAGAGGTAGTATGGAAGGATGGTATTCAAAGTCATGGGGAGATCTAGAAGAATCAACTGGAATATATTCCTCATGTCTAGTTCCCAGCATAGACGGCCCACCAAGGTGACCATGGCTATTCCAGTTCAAAAATTGGCTGAAAATCATATTAAAATAGGTCAAGCCTTCCAATCTGCCCCCCCCCCCCAGCATACTGTGTAGCCCGTTTTGGCACAGCTGCATGCTATGGTGGGGAAAAGGGTATGATTGATATACACACTGTTTCAATTATGCTAAATCAGCGTTTCTCAAACTGGTGGGTCATGACCCACCAGGAGAACAGGATGCTGTCCCCTGCCACCTTAAGGGGCGGGGACATCCAGGGGATTGCTGCCGCTGGTGGAAAATAAATTTTTAAAAGATGATTCTTTTTACACTTACCAGGAGTCCTGGAGCCCTCCGGAGGGTTCGGGGATGCCCGTGCTCCCCTCTGTGGGCTTCCCCGAGCTTTAGATCGCCACGGAACAGCGATTACGACCACTTCCAGTTTTCGTCCAAAACTAGAAGTAGTCATAATCACCGTTCCACGGCAATCTAAAACCCGGGGAGGCCCGCAAAGGGGAGCACAGGCCTCCCCAAACACTATGGAGGGCTCCAGGACCCCCGGTAAGTGCAAAAATCACCTTTGTTTCCCAGCGCAGGCAGCAATCCCAGGGATCGCCACCACAGTCCCCGCCCCCGCAACTGATCAAAGTTCTCCCTGCCTTGCGGGGAGAACTTTGAGAACCACTGTGCTAAATACATTGTCAATCTTCCTCCCACAAAAAGCGCTCTATATTGTTCCCTTAATTCTATGACAATCTGACAGACTTGAAATTGTGTCAACTAATGTCATTAAAGCAAACATTCATCAATAATGCTGATTGACTTACATAAATATTTACCGGGTACTGTCAGTTCTTATAAACCGAAACACTGGTATGGCAGTCTATAGATCTGATTCTGTATTGGTATCTGAATCAGATCCCAGAATCAGTGGTAATGGCTAAAACTGGGTTTCTTGACATGTCAGCAGTGCCAGCAAGGAAAGGCCATCATAATGCAGTGCTGGGGCAGGACTAATGAAGAACAAATCTATGGGATTTTACAGTAATCAGGAATTTTCTTCTTGGAGTCAGTCAAAAATCACTACGTCCTTGTTAGACTATCTCAAACAAAAAGAAAAAAAATGGTTGTGTTTCCAATAAACTCATGAAAACATATCACTGCCACAGTAGAGACAAATCACACACGTACAAACCTTTGTTCAAAAAAAAAGTTCAGATGTTTTCAATCAAAGTGCTAAATTAAGGCAGATTTGAAATGTAAATTGTTTCAATTTAGTGGCACATTAAAAATAAAACCTCATTAATTCTACAAATAAGAAAACCAATAACAATTCAGGTGGCTACTTCAAACTTCTCTCTTTAAGAGTTTCATTGATTTCCATTTTGATGAGGTTAAAAAAATCAAAGTATCTTTTTAAAAATTCAGGGCTCCAGCAAAGTGAGTAGGAAGTGGGCAGACAGAGAAGCGCTGCAGAAGTAAGATGTTGCAGATTTTACCTGTCAGATTCTCACATCATAGTCTTACACACATTTGTCTAAATCCAAAGCTCTGCAAGATTATGATGTATGCCCAGCACTTCTGCCGTGACAAGGGTCATGTCATCTTTCACTTGAATGACAGAGAATGCTCCAAGCATACAATGATGATCAACGGGCAGCCCGTTTGCCCTCAGAAAGGTTCTGCGCATGCGCAAACCCATAAAAAAGCCGGCGACACGTTCAGACTTCTCATAAAGCCCTCGACCGCCGAACTGGGCGGTCGCTTTGAGGAGGGCTTGTCCCCGGCCTTGGAGCGGAGCCTCTGGAAGCCAGGGACGCGCCGAGTAGGCGCTCAGCCCCGAGCCCGGCTACTTGGGGGGGCGCTCCAACCCCCGTCGCCCCCGGGCGCCAGGAGGGCTGGGAACGCCACTGGCTTCCACATAGGTATGGCTAAAATCACATCCTAAATTCAGCCTGTTTTAGGCTGCAATTCTTATGCACACTTACCTGTGAGTAAGCCCAGTGAACACAATGGGACTTACAAACATGCACAGAATGGTGCTATTAGTGTAGCAGGACTATTTTAGTTATGTACAAGGTGTATTAAAAAAAAAGTACCCTTTTTTTAATACAACTGGCACATGTCCAAGGAGACGTGTGCCAGTTGTAGGAAGGTGGAGAAAAGGATAAGATCCATTGTGCACCGCTGCATCCACCGCACCCACAGCCTCCCCGCCCCCATTCCTTCCCCCTCCCCACCCAGTATCACTCCCTTCCCACCCACCCCCGCCTCTACTGCTGCCTTACCTTCTCCGGTGGTAGTGGCAGAATTCTCGCCCCCTCACCACAGACCCCCTGCACCCACCACTGCCTTAAATTCTCCAGTTGGGCGATGCACGTGGAACGCTGCTGCTTCTTGTGCCAGCACTCCCAAAATGGCCACTGATGGAGCGCTCTGCAGGCGTTGCTGGAGGTGGGGCGGAACGCTGAGTTGCTCTCCTGCACGAAGCGGCCCCGCCCCCTCGCCTTCGGAGCCATTCAGTGGGGCGAAGGCAACGCGCAGGGAGTCTCCTGCGAAGTTTGTGACGGCTTAGGGCGGCGGAATGCTCATTCCGCCGCCCTTGTCTTGCGCAGGATTGCGCAGTCAGAAATGTTAAAGCCACCATTTAGGTATTAAAAATGAAGATTAAGAAGCCTAAGTTTGAGCCCCAAGTCCAATCCAAACAATATTTGAAATAAGGAATAGCACATCTGTCCAGCAATGTGAACTGCAGCAGCAGAGAAACAACAAAGAAAGTTTCAGCTGTGTTTACAGTTTTTCCTCGTAAGTGCACTTCTGGGTTCTGGCTCCTGTTTTTAAAGAATAAAAACGTTGACCTCTTATATGCGGGAAATGAAATGTGTCCAGATAAAGAATGTGTACTTTAATACAAATATTAGTAACACTGTGTAAATTAAAATGAAACAAGATGCTTTTGTTAACAAACCCCAACATACTGCTGTAACAGTATGTTACCAAAGCAAATTAATAATTATAATCATATATGCTTAAATGAGCCAGGTGCAAGGGAGTGACAACAGGAAACAGGTTATCTGTTGTATGCAGGTTTCCATGGCTTGTTACAATTTGCAGCGAGATCGGAGGTATGGGAAAAGAAGCCATGTCCAAATTTTGTTGAAGAGACTAATAAAATTACCAAAAGCCTGTTGAAATTCTTTAAGCTGGAACCTTTGTGCTTAAAGAATTTCAACAGGCTTTTGGTAATAATAAAAGAATTTTATTAGTCTCTTCAACAAAACTTAGACATGGCTTCTTTCCCCATACCTCCGATCTCGCTGCAAACAGGTTATCTTGTTGGCTGTGTGCTCTCGAAGACATCTGGTGGGGCTACTGTGAAATACAGGAAGCTGGACTAGATGGGCCTTGGCCTGATCCAGCAAGGCTCTTCTTATGTTCTTATGAGTATTTCTCAACCATATCCTCAATGGTACAGTTTACAGGTGAGATACAATGGCGCAATCCTATGCACATTTACTTGGGACTTAGTTATAAGTAAACATGCATTAATTTGGGCTGCACAGCTGTACTCCTATGCAGAAAATAAAATTTGGGATGAATCTTATTAGAGTCAATTGTACTTACTTCGGAGTAAACATAGTTTGGATCAAAAAATTGCCACAAATTGCCACAAAAAGCTATTTTATACTCATTTTTGAATTAACTTTTGAGCATGACACAAACATGCCATAAGGCACGTTTGCAGCACCAGGCGAGTAGGTAATGCTGGTGCTGAGACCTCCTCTGTCGCCCGCCCGCTGAGCAGTAGAAGAACCTGCGCCATGGAGAGGGTAAGTGCCACTCCGAGCGGCACAGGGCAGAGGGAGGAGGAAGCGTAATAAGGCGTGGGTGGGTGTATCAGGCCTGGGGGGAGGGATTGGCAGCAGGACACCGCATCCTATCCCCCCTCCTAGGCTCTTGCAGTCGACACGGGGCTGCTTGATTCTCCGCCAGCTAAAGAGCTGGCGGAGGACCGAGTAGCCCCATTGCGGCAGCTGGGGGTTTACCCAGGGTGAGTGGGCAAATGCCCACTCACCCCAAGTAGACCTCCAGGCTGTCCCTTCCCCGGTTAGGATTTAGCATGGGCCACGTGACCCATGCTGAAGCGCCTATACCAGGGGAGGATAGGATTGGGTTGTTAAGACAACAGTATTACCCAAAAGCCAATGTCCTGTAGCCTTAAAATGACATGGAAATTCATTTTCAGAGAAAAGTTAGGTATTACTTCCTATCAGCGGAATCTACATTTGGCAAAGGGGTTTGGTACAGCAGGGAGTCTTTAGGCGAGTCTAGTTATATTGATTCAGCAATCAGGAAAGATGATTTCACATCTAATTGCTGATCCAATTCTCACTCATAATCCTCTTTGCCCACAGGTGAGGAATACTGATTCTGCTTTATGTTCTGTAATACAAGATGATTTACAATAATCACAGACTCAAATCTGGCAGCTGTACAATATCTGCAAAAAAACCTTACTCTTGAAAACTATTACAATTGAAGTACATATTTGCATTAGCTGACAGTCATTTTGATACATCAGGTTCTGTTCTTGCACATTATGTTTTCATAATGACTGAAGGTAGCTTTACTCTAGCATCTCAAGTCAAATGTAATAGTTCTCATCACCACCAAGTCCTCTTACACTGTGTTTATGTGATATAGGACAGGTAGGCAAGAAAACTATGGACCAGTTCATATAATACTTTAAAAAAGATCTTTGTGAACCCACAATGCCCAAGTCTGTGTTCCAACAAGCAAACATAGCGTGTGGAGTAAAATGGATGGTATAGGCAGCAGAAATCTTGCATTCAAAACCTTATTAAACATTATGCTGTCTGATCCAGCTCAACTGATTCTGCAGTCTGAAATTTCTCAATGTGAAAAAGTATGTTTGTTTTTATCCCTGCACCAGGCTTCTTGTAAATTCTCAAGAGCTCAGAACATGATGTCTGCTTCCTTATCACAACAGTGTTGTGTTCGCCAGCTGGAGGAAAATTCACAATGTGGTTAACATGACCAGCATGAAAAGCAGTACATTGTCTGTATTACAGAGAATTTTGGGGATGGAAAAGAATGGACTGAATTAAATAAAGAGTCTATGTGAATGTAGATGCATTTGAACTATGTCAGCACTTCACATGGCAAGTATGTTTGTTGAATGTAAACTGGTATTGCCTGCAGCAAACACATAAAGTGTAGACAACATGTATTTGTCTACTTTAAACACTTGTGTATATGTACACAGAAACCCTGATTGAGCCAGAGCTCCCAAAACTCTCTGTAATACACAGGTATTTAAAGATGCATGCACATGTTTATACATTATCTACACATACACATTTGCTATCGAAAACACTGGTGTATACACAGGAAAAACATTTTCTTCATAAAATATGGAGTTTTCCTCAGGCCCCTGCAGTGGCATCACTAGGGGGGTTCAGGGGGTGACACCACTAGTTGCCAAAATTGTGAAAAACCTTGTATTTATGGATACTGGGGGGCCACCTTATCCGCAGGGGATACGTTCCAGGCCCCTCCGTGGATACTTGAAACCGCAGAAAGGGGCGAACGCCCCCTCTGCAGTTTTCTGAGGTCCCCCACGACCCACCCAGGCACTTTTAACTGCGGAGGCTTCAACACGAACGCTATGAACAGGCCTCATGCAACTTCCTGCAGGCCCATTCACGGAGACTAGGTGCCTAGAGAGTCTCTGCAGAAGTCACCTAGTCTCTCTGCAGAGACTCTCTAGGCACCTAGTCTCCGTGGACAGGCCTGCAGGAAGTCACATGAGGCCCGTTCATCGCATTCATGTTGAAGCCTCCAAAGTTAAAAGTAAGTGCCTGGGGGGGGTCAGGGGGTCGCGCATATCCCCTCCCCCCGCAATCCTCCCAGGCACTTAAGTTTAGCATCAGAAGCTTTGTTTTTTCTTCAAAAAGTAAGTGCCTGGGGGGGCGGCGGCGGGGGAGGGGGCCATCCGCTATCCACTGATAACTGAAACCGTGGATAGCGGATCAGCAGATAGCGGGGGGGGCTGTTAATACCATCATATTATATATCATTGGAAAGGTAATTTACCGGTAATACAGAATGTAATTAAACAAACTGTTTTGAAGTACTGTAACTGTATTCTATAAAACATTATGGTCAAATAACCAGAAAAAGAAAACACAACTGCCTTAAGTAACAATAAGGTGCTAGTATGAGTCAGCTCTCATTTCTATGTATCAGAGCTAATACTTGAACTCTTATTCAGTTTTGTGAGTGTCATCAAGCTGGCCACTGGTTTTTTGTTGGTTACTGATTTGTTGGGTGACTGGTGTAACTCCACACCAACCCTAGTGAAATCACTGGGGTGACGCTATGAGCTCTTGCACCGGGTGACACGAACCCTAGTGATGCCTGGGCCCGTCTTTGAATCTGGTCCTGACACACATAATCAGCTCTGCCATCATGCTTACGAATGAGTCATGAGTCATTTCTTGTTCTCTCCCTCTTAAAGGTCCTCACACAGGTGGTGTTATCCACTTTATTCTTACACCCCCCAAAGAAGACACAGGACAAGCTGCTTATGGAGAGATGGTCGCTTTATTTATGTAATGTTAAAAACCTGCAGAGGCAAAGAAAAAGGGGGGGGGGAAATCCCCGCCCCTGAGACGTGCGTGATCTGTTTGGGGGAATGGCCTAGCCCTTTTTCTCCCCTTGCTTGTTTTGGCGTCCACACCCCAGCTCCAGGCCCCCCACCAGGCCAGCTGCGTGGGGAGCCTCTCATTGCCAACCCCAAAGGGCTGAGACAGCGGAGCAGGCTTTGAAACCCGTGCTGGCAAGCCAGTGGTGGGCTTCGCCCGCTCCAGCCAGGAAGCTTGCCAACCTGCCTCACCGAGCCGCAGGAGCCTCGTTATGAGCGGTCTTTGCTCACTTGCTGAGCTCACGGTGCACACCAGTCCCTATCCAGCCTTACCTACCCACACGCACGCCACCTGCCAGGCGACCCACTGGCGGGGAGCCCACCCCCAGAGGTCACAGTCTGAGGTAGGCGAAAAAACCTCCAATTGTTGCCAATCTATTGGAAGCAAAAAATTCCTACCTGGCCCCCAACAGACGACCGGCTAATCCCAGACTATGCCAAGGGTGGGCTGGGGCTTCGCTGGCCAGGCGCCGACACAGCCCAACAGCAAATGAGTTTGCTTCTGAATGAATCTATTTATACTTGGAATCTGGGGCAGGTTTCTCATTTTGCCTATTCACTTGAAGGAATCCTACCTGTCTATCATGTCAACCCCAGCAAGAATATGCAGTTTTGCCATTTTCCAAATAACTAAAATTTCCCAAAGTTCTAAAGACTATTTTAGGAAGGCAGCAGTCAAAACCTGCCTACACGTAACTGAGAGAACCAAAATACTGTGGAAGGAGACATGCCAGATTTGGGAGGTAGACACAACCAGAGGTAAAACTACAAGAGGCAGAACCATACCAGAACCATACCACCACATATGATTAAGTAGATGCTGTTTCCTATTAAATTAATCAGTCTCCAATGTGCAACAGTAGTTTTTGATTGCTGGCTGCTACAAAAACTGTAATGTAAGACTATTTCTTTGGAATATAGAAGAGGAACTATTCTAATTGCTTAAAAGACTGGAATCATAGCTGAGAGACACACATCACTGCACAGAGATACATAAATGAATTTCTAATGGGGGACATACAGAATGTCAGTTTTAGAAATGTTTCAAATTTTGCCTGCTGCACAAGTTGTACATAGGAAAAGTAATGCTTTTCATGCCATTCTCATACCATACATAGGCCTATGTATGCCATACATAGGCCTAAAATAATGGTGTCAGCAAATGTATCGGCATCCACAAGAATGGTGCTTCTTTCACTTTTTAAATCAAAAGTTAACAAGTTCACACAATGGCCTGTTTCAGACTACCATCTAAACCAGGGGTGTTAAACACATTTCATACATGGGCCAAATAACATTCATGACGTCTGCTGAGGGCCAGAAGTGACATCATTAATCAGGAAGTGACGTCATTAAGTAGATAATGACCAGAAATAAGCACTTCGTTGTCACGTAGGAACTCATCTCGTGTAGAAACTCATTAGCTGTAAATTACAGAAGAGAAAAAAATGCAAATCTTGATCATATTTTCAAGAAATGAGAGAGCCCAATTATCACACAAGTCACTCAGCAGCTCCACTTCTGCTGAGATGTCACTTTGCAGTTTAGCAGCTGAGAGGTGCTCTGCGAAATGATGCCTTGGCAGAACTGACACTGCTGAAAGGGCGGCCCACACAATAACTGGGCTCTCCCAGTGTCTCGGTATTGTCTCCCGTTCTCACCCCTCTTGGTCTGTCCCCCCCCCCATAGCATTCCTTGCCTTTTAAGGCCTCCTTCAGTCTCTCCCTCCCAGAGCCTCGGCAGAAGCAGCATTGCTGAAAGGGAAGCAGTAGGAGAGCCCAATTATCACGTGGGCCGGATAAAGAGCTTCTGCGGACTATATCCAACCTGCAGGTCTTAGGTTTGAAACCCCTGATCTAAACCATGGTCTAGTTTATCATGAAGAAGACTGCCCTCCTCACGGGCTCACATACAGCCTTCCTCTCTTCCTTCTAGCTCCAAAGTTGGAGGTCAAATGCTTCAACTTTTGAACAAACCACAGTTCTTTGTTACATTACATCTGAACTTGGAAAACTGTAGTAAGTTGAAACTGTAGTTAGTTGAAACTGTCGTCAGTTCAAACTTGGAAAACTGTAGTTAGTTAGTACTCTGTCCACAGGAAAGTCTTGAGTTGTGACTGTTCTAGTTACGCAGGACTGCATTAGTGCTTTCCTGCAAGTTCAGCATGTCTATTGCTGGTTCACACAGGAGTAATAACGCTGGGTCAGCAAGAACCAAATGTTTTGACTTAAGACATTTGTCACACTATGTCACACTATGACTTACAACACTGCACTTTTTTGCAGCTGATATTGGGGCAAGACTCTGATCCAGGAAATTTTTGTCAAAGTTGGGGCCCTTCAGCACATTCCTGTGTGCTCCAGCAAAGGAACAACAACCGACTTAGCTTGGTAACTTCTCTCTTACCAAAGTTCCTATACATAACTACTGTATATTTCCCATGATGCATCTTGGCCTAATCTTCTCTTATTTCAGGAAAGCATTAAAAAGTTAGTTCTGTGGGACACAGAAAAAGTCAGGGTTTAATAGATATGGCAAGTCAGAATTCCAAATAAATTATAATTACTTAATGAGAAAAACTTCATTGCTATTACACATGTGCATCAATAATAGCAGAAGGGGAAGAGACTAAGAGCGCAATCCTATCCTACTTACGCCACCGTTGTAACCAGCGGCGCAACGAAAACGGGAGGCCCCAGAACGGAAAGGGGAGTCAAATCCCCTTTGAATTCCCCTTTTGGAGGGGATTTGAATCCCCTTTCCGTTCTGGGGCCTCCCGTTCTCGCTGCGCCGCTGGTTGCACAGGCGACGTAAGTTGGATAGGATTGCACCTAATACAGAGAACCACCCTCTGCATTCCCTCAGACATGTAGCCTAGGTATTTGAAATGGAACCTGAATTTTCTCTACCAATACCGTTAACCCAACATGCTTATTATACAGTATATGAAAAAGTAGTAAATAGGGGTTGAAATGTTGCTGATTCAATAGGAAGATTCTGGGTTGTATCCCAAGTTTAGTTAGAATGACTAACTACTCAGGATACAACATCTTATATCAAATTTCTTCTACATCATTCACTAAAACACCTCATAAAGATCAAGACATGCAACTGCTAAGAGTATGAGATGGGACATCCCTGGTTCAAATTTCAAATCAGCCCTGAACTCCCTGATCCAGTTCAGACCACCCAACTCAGACCACCCAAAGAACTATGGCTTGTTGGACCAAGAACAAGCTCTGTATGTGCATCATCTCCCCCCCCCCCATCCTTACCTGATCCCCTTATGCACCTGGCTGCATGCAAAGTTCTATGGGTTGTTAAGCCACAGTTTCCCATGATGTTCAGACTACAAAACTGGCTTAAGAATTTCAGTCAAATTCATCAAAGTAATAGGAAACACCAGTTTAACAAACCAGGAACTTTTGAATTCAGTTGGTGTGTGAGGGACGAGTGGTGTGTGGTGGTGGAATGCAAAATTTGATCCCAACCAAACAAATCAGTTTTTGAAACATCTGGACCAGACTACTAGGTAGTTTCTGCTTCCCCCACATACACATAAGAACAGAGTCCTGCTGGATCAGGCCAAAGGCCCATCTAGTCCAGCTTCCTGTATATCACAGTGGCCCCACCAGATGCCTCAGGGAGCACACAAGACAACAAGATACCTGTATCCTGTTGCCACTCCCTTGCATCTGGCATTAAGAGATAGCCTATTACTAAGACCAGGAGGTTACTTATCCCCATCATGGCTTGTAAGCTGGGATGGACTTTTCCTCCATAAATCTGTCCAATCCCCTTTTAAAGGCATCCAGGCCAGGTGCCATCACCACATCCTGTGGCAAGGAGTTCCACAAACTAATTACACGCTGGGTAAAGAAATATTTTCTTTTGTCTGTCACATCTGCAATATGGGGCCAATATAATCTAACTTACAAAGTTGTTTTAAGAATCACTGAGATAAAATATGTCAAGCACTTTGAATGTTCCCAAAACACAGTATAAATGCTATGTTTTAAATATATTGGCTACACCCACTCAGCAAATACCAAAATGGCCCGACTCATAATTATAGCTACAAATATCAGATATGCTGAATCAGTGTACTCAAAACCCACAGACCATATGGGGATCACACCAACTGAGAGCCATCTGTAGCTCATGAACATGGCTGAGCCATATTTAGCCAAGTAATATCAGATAGCTTTTTTTAAAAAAATGGCTCAATATTTAGCATATACAAATTGTTTTTATTTCTTAATATTATGCTCACACATTATGCAACCATAGTCACAAAGGCCAAAGTAGTTTAAATTCTAGATGTGATTATTTCTCTGACATATACAAATACAGAGATTACTGGAGCATCTGCTTCACAATGGCTAGTTGGAATTATACCTACATCACAACATTTGATTTTAACTTATAAACTAGATTTGACGTCTTTTCAAACCTGAATCACTATATTCTTTAATAATAGTATCACTTCATTTCAGAACATGCTTTGTGTTACAGTAAATGTGTTTTTCATTAAAGTTCAATAGTACCACAAGACTGGTTTCTGGAGAGGAAAAAAAGGGTAATCTTCTCCCAGAATGAACACCAATAGGCTGTGTGTGTTTTTAATCTTCATATGTAGGATGAATTAGTACAAGACAAGGGCCTTTGTCACAATAATCTTAAGGATAAAAAAAATGAAGAAAGCACTAAAAGTGTATTCCTCACTTTAAAAATGGAGCAAGTGGGACAGACTTGACAATTTTCTGATGAATAATAATTGATATTATATACACACTACAGTGCCAGTGAAAATCAGAAAGTTAGATTTATATTGGGTGGGCACACAGGAAAACTGCCTTGATATTAAAGCATGTCAAGATGTTGTAGATTTTGTTAATATAAATGCAGAAAGCCATATGGAGAAATACTATAATCAAAATGTATGGTGAAGAGCATAATTGCAAATACAAAAAGGGCCAGAGAGAAATAATGCCTTAAAATGCTGCAATAGAATGGGCCATTTTTATAATTACCATTTTTACTCTGCCCTGTGCTTCCAGTAATCCTGAATTAATCTCTCACATGATATTTTTGTTTCAGATTACTCAAAAGAAGATAATAGCTGCTGCTTCAGTGTCATCTATGCTGGAGTCTGGCATGCATAAGTCTCTGACTACCCTCTGGTTTGTTATCAAAGTCCAGTAGTGTTGTTTCTGTCTTATACCTGAAGCGAATACTCCAATGTGCTGACTCTGCATGTGTAGCCCTAAACAGTCCCAGTCCAGTGTGACTCTAGAACACTCGCCATCCCTCACATCGAAATGACAGGAAGGGCAAAGCATAGCTGCCTCAGGCTATCTTCTGTGGCTGGACTGTGCAAAGTCACTCTGTGACCCTGTGCCCTGACAAGTCCCAGGATGCTTTTCCTTTCAGTAAATGCACACACAGAGCCAAGCAGTAATCCATGACAGGCTGGTCTAATCACAGCCCAAAGGTGACAGATACTCCAGATTCCAACTCAGTCCAGTTTCCCTGACTCAAGGCATATGTGGCAACAGAAAAATGTAACTAGGGTGCCTTCAGCTGTCGCAGGAACATATAATACAGTACTTGTATTTCTCTAACTGACAGCTCAGCTGTATTGTTTAAAATACATAGACACATGTAAGGAGAGGGAAGAGGTTGCAATGAAATATGTGCAGGGAACAGCATGTGGATAAGACATGTTAGAGAAAACATGTATACAGGCAACCGTAAAGAAAAAAAACACATACGAGAGTGGAAAAGCAAAGCACAAGCAAAAAAAAAAAAGGCAGGTTGTGGGATAAATAAGGACCATACGTGCTCATGGGGGCACATTCAGCATCTGTGCAGAAGGAAGTACAAAGGACACACATTGAAGTAGTTAAACAAAATGAGGCCATTAAAGCTTGAAGAAGAGTTGCCTGCATGACAGAAAAAGGAAGCATATAGTAAGGCTGTCTGATTCAATTATGGACAAGGTTTCTTCTGTGTCAGTTAATAGGTGAGCAGAAGGGAGACTATTGGCAGGTACCTGTACAGTTTCTCCCTGATCTGAGCATACTGGACTATGACTGCAGGCAGAAACTGTATTCGATTTAGAAAAACAGTCCCTTTCTATACAAGTGTTAGAGGAGAAAAGTCTCGTTCTGAAAGGGGTTAACGAGCGCAAGAAGAACAAAACCAGAAGGGAGGTGAATGTAAAAGAAAGAGGGGCGAAAAGGCATGCGCGCGTGTCGTGCACTGACAACCCCATGGGTGGGAGCACACGCCCGCGTGCAGGTGCGTGAAACCGGAGACAGGTCGCGAGGCAATGCCGCGCGCGAGCGCTCACAACCTCATCATCGGCTCCCAACGGCTTCAGTTCAATTAAGACGCAGTTGAAAGTTTACTTGGTGAGCCCCGTGCACACTTGCCTGGACGGGTTGCGCGCGCTCCCCCAGAGAGAAGCTGGGCGTCTCCGGCTCACTCTTTTAAGCCAAGAGCCCCCCCCCCCCATGGCTGAAAGCTCCTTACCTCGAAGAGGGGCCCGATCTTGTTCTTCTCCAGGTAGGCTTGAATTCTGTTTTGCTGGTGAGACGCCATCAGATTAGGTCTGAAGGGACCGACTGGCGTTCCTGGGCTGCTTCAGCGTCGCCTGGGGTGCGTTTTCCCAGCTCTCCAGCAAAAGGGGGGCGGGAGAAACGGGAAGGAAAGAACTGGCGGGGCGGAGAGTGAGGGTTGAAAAATCCCGGGGTCCGAGGAACGGTGTTAACGGGTACCCGGGAGGGAGCCGGTGCACGGCACGCATTAGAGTCGAGCCCAGGCTGCGAGGCGGGAACACGCTGGAGTGCCTCTCTCCATGGAGGTGTACGGGTTGGGTGAGCGCCTGGTGCATCGAGGGAGGAGGAAGAGGCGGCGGTGCTGTGGTTGTGTGTCTGTTGCTCCTTGGTTACGGGGAGAGAGAGCCCCGGCTCTGGCTGAAGCCGCCTTGCCAAGCTCCCTCCCTAGCGACAGCGCCTCTCGCAAAGCCAATGGCAAAAGCGCTGCTCTTCCCCCTGCGGCCAGACCGGGGCGCTGCTTCCTTCAAAAGAGCCAATGGTTACTTTTGCGTTGGCTTGTCTCGCCGCCTGTAAAATGAATGGAAAAACCTTAACAAGGGAAGCTGGAGCGTACATTAATACCGCGTATTAACGTCGACAAGGGATGCTCCCGAGATTTTAGTCGTGCCCAGCGCCACTTATGAAAACGCCTTCGGATGCCAGAAACACAACGGCCACGCGCATTGCCTCCGTTCAAAGATGTCTCGGGTTCTCTGTCTTGATTCGGTCTCTCCAGATCTTTGGCTGTTACCAGCATCAAGGAAACGCGACACGTCAGGGGACGACTTGACTCTTCCATTCAAACGATGTTCTCCGTCCCCTGCGTTTCGAGGGGACGTTTTCCACGAGACTGGACTCAGTCACGGGAGGGTGTAGAACCTGTAAAAGAACTGGAATTATTCTTTGCAATATATATTAACCGTCTCCGCCGGAATCTCCGGAGATATATTTTCTCCTTGCTTGGTCACTAATAATATTGTCCTTTAAAAAACCCAGAGATCCGACTTTGTTAGACTAGTCAACTAAAGGCCCATTCACACTAGCCCTTTCCGTGCGCGTTTTGGCTTCTTTAACGTCTGTACGTGCGTCTAGCAGTTCTCTGAACGTTTGCCCGCCTTCTTGAAGAAAGCGCAGCTGTGATTGGGTGAAGAGAAATGCGCTTCTCTGATTGGTGAGCTGCCTAGTACCGGGAGCATAAACGCTAGCTTAAACGCGAGCGCTTCAAAAAGATAAATCGAAACCATCTCTCCTGGACGTGTCGTGAGCTCATGCTGCGTCAGACGCAAGCATGAAAAACGCACGAAAAGAAGCCAAAACGCGCACGGAAAGGGCTAGTGTGAATGGGCCTTAAGGGTTTTTATTCGTAAATGACATTGTAATAATTTCTTGAACTATTTAATCAATTTCCTTCTATAAGTACTGTATGTTCAGGAGTATGCACAGCTCTACACACGTTTACACATACACACAATGAAATGTGAGCGCCTCTGCTTTTTGGCGCTTTTATTCTTCTTAAGCCGGCTTCACACTAGAGTCTTCCCGGCGCGCATGCCCCTGCCCTTGCCCCTGTCCCTGCATCTGCACTTGTCTATGCGGTTGGGGCTCGGGGAGTGTCTTGCTGCCTGTTGTCCCTCCTTCTGTCCCGCCTTCTTAAGAAAGAGCAACTGTAATTTGGTGAACAGAAGTGCGCTCCTCCGATTGGTGGGCTGCCGTAGCTCCGCAAGCATTCCCAGCTCCGCAACTGCAACCGCCTCAAAAGATGAGGGGAAATCATCTTTCCTGCCTCTCCGCAAGCAGCTCCGCAAGCATAAAAACAGCTCCGCAAGACCCTCCGCAGATCCGCAATGAGCCGGGAAAACTCTAGTGTGAAGCCGGCTTTACTCACAGCCTGTGCTAGCAGCTAGGTTACCACCTTTGCAGTTTGTAGATCTAGATGGCACTGTGGTTGTAAGATCAGCTGTCAAAAATAGGTTGTAAAGTGATGCCAATTAACAATTAGATGCATGCCTCAGTTATTTAGCTGGGTGTGTCTTTAGTAGTGTTCCTTTGGGTGTAGACCTTGCCTACACACATTCCCTTGGAAATGTGAAAGAATGGGTGAATGAATGGGCAAAACGGCCTGTGAAAGAAATGTCTGAGTTTCTACCGGGACCGTGGTCAGACAGTCTGAAAACATTTAATCATTTTATTATAGCCGGCCACGAAAATCTTAGACTATTTATGACGTTTTCCTGTTCCAGGTGTATTTATTTAAATTTCCCACACAGCTCAAGCTGGCTCACAAAAAAACATTAAAATTAAAATATTCCAATAATCAAACAGTAGATTCATGAAAACAAAAAATGGAAAAGTAGAAAATAAAATAACTTCCCAGCAGAATCAGCCGGATCACTAACGTTGCTATGCGTGCGCCGCCGCCCCGTGCACCCCCACCCCGAAATTTGCCCCCGCTGCTGCCGGCTCCGAGCGTCGGCGTCCTCCGGCGGTCCGGGGCCTTCTGATGAGGCCCAATGCAAAAATACGTGAACTTTTTGGTTTTTCGCGCATGCGCACAATGTTTCTGAGGGCAAGGGCTGCCCTTTTGCCCTCAGAACCATTCTGCGCAGGCGCGAAAAACCTAATAAATAGCGTGTCGCCGCATTGGACATCGTCAGAAGGCCGCGGACCGTCGGCCGGGGCGGACGCTCCGAGGCCTTCTCCCGGCCTCGGAGCCTCTGGAAGGGTGTCGCGCAGAGCCCTTCCGTCATTCTGTAGATGCCCAAGGCAACTAACAAAATATATAAATATACAGTCTTCATAAAAATAAACATTAAAACAACCTCCAAGGCATATAAAAACATTAAACAGTAAAACCATCAAAAACAGCAAAAAAAAAACCAGAGCAGCAATAAAACAGCAAAAAGTGGCAATAAAAGCAGTGAAAACAAGTCCTTATATCCAACATCTTAATACAGCGCTTCTCAAACTGTGGGTCGCGACCCACTTGGTGCGTCGTGGCCTGATGCTGACATGAGTTGTGTGTTGGGCCCGCCCACCAAATTGGAGCCAAACAGAAGCAAATGGAAGCCGTCACTCACCTTATCGTGCCACTTCTGCAGTGTGCCAGGCCTAGGATGGTCTCCGGAGTCCTTTGCAGGCCTTAAAGCCCCTCCAGAAGCAACCAGAAAGTGACTTTCAGTTTACTTCCGTCCAGGTTAGCAAAAGACACTTCTGGTTACTTTCTGAGGCCTGTGGAGGCCCACCGGAGTCCCATGCTGGGGGGGATGAGGTGGGCTGTGGGACTCTGTACTGGGAAGCAGCTGGGTCATGGCGGGTGAGGGTTTGAGAACTGTTGCCTTAATAAATGAAGAAAGTCCTAGTTATCAATGAAGCAAAAATCACAGCTTGCTGTCAGCTATTTTCTGATGAGGAAGGACTCCTGCTTCCAAAGTACGAGAGGGCAGAGGTACCTGCAGAGTTTGTTGGCTCAGTTACAGTGAAAGTAAGAAAATGTGTTGTTAGTAGTTTTCCCTCTGTTTTCCTTTTACCTGTAGGAAAAATTGTACATCATCAAATTATTTTCTCTTTCATTAAAGCCAACATTCAGACTGGAATCCCAGACACACTTACCTGGGAGTAAGTTCCATTTAACTCAATGGGGCTTACTTCTGAGTAGACATGCATAGGATTGCGCTGTAAGCCAAATAAGTACCGGTGATTAAGTATAAAATAAGTACCGTACACATACAAAAACTATTTATTTGCCCGTGATATAATGAAGTCACCCTAGTCCCATAGGGGAGAGCTAGACAGACAAATAAAACACAAGATTAAACTTTAAATACATCTCTCCCCTATGGGTAGGCTTACCATCCGAACCGGTTTTTCAGGGACAGTCCCGGGAATCGGCCACGATTCCCGGTTTTGTCCCGGCCCGGTTCCGGAGGGATCGCCGCCGCCGCCGCCATCTTCTTTTTTTAAAAATTTACCCGGGCGCCAGCAGCATCTTGGATCATGAAATCTCACGTGATCCAAGATGTCGGCACCCAAATCTTGTGAGGGCATGATGCCCTCACGAGATTTGGGCGCCGACATCTTGGATCACGCCCCTTTACAGTGCTTTTTTTCCTACTTGTTTTATTCTACTTGTATTTCATTAACATACAGAGCAAGCTTCGCGCCCCTTTACAGTGCTTTTTTTCTACTTGTTTTGTTCTACTTGTATTTCATTAACGTTTTAATGTTACATTTTAAATTGTTTAATTAATTGAATGTGGGGGGGACTGTGGGGGGGGGGTGTCACGGTTTGTGGTTGCCAAATTATGGTAACCCTACCTATGGGACTAGGGTGACTTCATTATATCACGGGCAAATAAATAGTTTTTGTATGTGTACGGTACTTATTTTATACTTAATTACCGGTACTTAAGTACCGTACACATACAAAAACTATTTATTTGCCCGTGATATAATGAAGTCACCCTAGTCCCATAGGGGAGAGCTAGACAGAGAAATAAAACACAAGATTAAACTTTAAATACAGGGGGGCACCGGTATCCACGGATTCCTCAACCCCGGTTTCAATTATCCACGGTTGAGGAATCCCCCCCGCACCCTCCACAGCCCCCTCTGCACTTACTTTGAGCAGAAACCTCCGTTCAAAAGTTCCGAGTTTCCATCTGTTTTAGGCCTGAGCAACTAGACTTAGGTGATAGCTAGAGTCTCAGCAAGGTTGCAGAGACTCTAACTATTAACTAAGTCTAGTTGCTCAGGCCTAAAACAGATGGAAACTCGGAACTTTTGAAGAAAAGAACGGAGGTTTCTGCTCAAAGTAAGTGCCTAGGGGGGCTGTGGAGGGCGCGGGGGGTTGCACTTACTTTTAACGGAGAAAGCTCCGTTTTTTTTCTTCAAAAGCCTTTGCTGTAGGCCTTACCAACAAGTCTTCAGTGCTAGAAAGTCTCAGCAACCTCTCAGCAAGGTTGCTGAGACACTCTAGCACCGATGACTTGTTGGTAAGAAGGCCTACAGCAAAGGCTTTTGAAGAAAAAAAACACGAAGCTTTCTCCGTTAAAAGTAAGTACTTGGGGGGTTGTGGAGGGTGCGGGGGTTCGCCCATTTCCGCGGTTTCAGGTATCCACAGTGGGGGCTGGAACGTATCCCCCGTGGATACCGGGGTCCCCCTGTACATCTCTCCCCTATGGGACTAGGGTGACTTCATTATATCAAGGGCAAATAAATAGTTTTTGTATGTGTACACCTGCACCATATATAATAAGCACAGTGAAATATTACCCTTTGGCTACAATCTTAAACATAATTAGAAGTAAATCCTTGGAAACTGTGATACCGTTGAGTAAATACAGTATGTTCTGGATGTTTGTAACTCTTATTTTTAACATTATTATTAACAGTATTTATATACCGCTTTTCAACATAAAAGAATAATTCACAAGAAGCCTGTATACATGTTATTAATCAAATTTTATTACAAGTATAGTCCTAAAACCATTCAAGTAGCCAAAATGTATATTAGTCATTTTCTTACAGCCCAATCCTGTCTACCTAGGCTGCAGCACAGACGTAGAGCCCACGCCACAGATAGGACCCATCCCCTTATCCCAAGTAGAGCCCCAGCTGCCCCAATGGGTCTACTTGAATGTGTGCCAGCTATTTTGCTGGTGCATACTCAAGCAGGCAGTGTAATGCCAGGCAGGCCTGGGAAGGGGGATAGGATCTCAGAGGAGCCGCCAATCCCTCCCCCTTTCTGGGTCAATCCAGCCAATTCCCCTCCTCCTGGAACGCCCCGTTCCACCTTCCCCGTGCCCCTCCTCCACCTGGTGGGGAACTCACCTTCCCCGGCTGGCGCTCCTTCAAATCTGGGGTGGGAGGAGCGGTGCCAGCTTCTACTTACTCCCAGGGTGCCGCAAACGTGCTTTAGGGCACGTTTGCGACACCCTATACTAGAAGAACGGCGCTCTGCCTGCCTCCGAGTTAGACAAGATTGTTCCATTAATCTTTTAACAGCGCCATCCTATGCATATCTACTCAGAAGTAAGTCACATTGTATCCATAGGGCTTATTCCTAGGAATGTGTGGATTGCAGTATAAATGTACATCATAGTGTAGCATAAAAGCTTACCTATACCAAAGCAGAAAAACAGCTTTATAGTTGGAAAAGGTCAGGCACTTTTAATTTTGATTAGGGTTGTTTATGAACATTTTTTTTTAACATTCATTGTTATGAACATAGGGTTGTTAAATGAACATTTTCGTTTTCAGAAGAATATCGGCCACTTATCTTTGGTTATATTTATTCATTTCTGTCTTTCTTTCTTCCAGCAAAATGAATTCTATCTCTTCCCTTGTGTATCTGGAATAGATCTGTCTTTCCCTGAAAGAGGTCACTGACCTTTTGCAGCTCCTTTAAAAAAAAGTTTTGATAGCTTCTTCCACATGTCACAATGGAATTTGAACCCCTTCATGGAACTTTAAGTAATGGAGGTATAGCAGTTCCTGACCTAGGAAATAGTTATCTGTTTTCTCATTTATTATTCTTTTAACAATGGTAGTCTGGGTCAGATAATCGGTCTGAAAACAAATTAAATTCCCTGTGTTCTTTTTACAGTGTTTCTCAATTTGCCCTTTCTTTATCTTAAAGACAAATATTCCAAAATGTATTTTTGAATATCTCCTGAATTATTCCAAGATATGGGTTCATTCAAAATTGAAATAAGATTGATACATTAAAGGTCCTCAGTCACCATTCACCAACAGTCTTTCTCTTTGTTGAAGTTAATGTCATGGAGGATTACCCTACTGTTGGTCAATGTCAATTTTATTTTTTTATTTTTTGGAAGGATGGTATACTTTCATTCAAGAGAATTTGGATCTTAAAATGTTGAAATAAAAATTGTAATAAAATTTGATTAATAACATGTATACAGGCTTCTTGTGCATTATTCTTTTATGTTGAAATCTTCTAAGCATAACTAAAATAACTTGACTCCTGGCACTAATTCTCATCTAGGTAAGGATCAGCAAAAGGCGAGTCCATGGTACGTTTTCAGATATGAAGCAAAAAAATTGTCTTGGTATTTGAGGTGACATTCAGACTTTCTCCCACCATCAGTTCTCCCATTCATGGCAGGAGCATTCCTCTCACAAAGGAAGCTTCCGTTTGCAGAAAGAGCTCAGACCGACAAAAGCATTAGTCAAAATGCAGTGGCGTTTCTACAACCCCCATGGGAGGGGCCGCCGATGCAACACCCCCACGTGATGCCACAAGCCCCACCCCCTGGGGCATGGCGTCATTTTCGCACACTGCTGCCGAAATTCAGTGGCAGCACAGCACAAAAGCACACACATATTCGGCTGCATTTTGGAGCCAAACGGAGCCCGGGCAGATGAGCCCGGGCCGAAGATGATGGAACAAAGACAACAAGCGGCGGAGGGCGCGATGGATTCGGAGGCAAGTATACCCCCTGCCACTTGGCGCCCTGTTGCCTTGGGGTCCACCGCCCCCCCTAACAACGCCTCTGTCAAAATGCCACCTTCTGGGACTATCTCATTGGGTCACATCATTATCAATCAATAATATGGAATGTACATAGTTTGTTAGTTGGTTAGTTGGGAGCAACGGGAGTATCTTTGCTTCTTACCTACTTAGCATATACAAATAATAGCTTGGTAGAGATTAAGAGTATATGCCTTTCCTGAGATTTCCTCTTAGGTTGGTGAGCCTTATTTCCACACTGAAGTGTTTATTATCAAAGTCTTAGCGGACCTTCTTTTGGCTTTTCTATTTTTCATTTTAATTTCTATGTCCCTCTTGATCATGGATGACACAGTGAAGCACAAGGAAAAAAAACGGAGAACAAGATGAATCCCTTAATGAGAGTAGTGTGACTGTGAACCATTGACTCAAAGGCATGTTATTAGTTCAGCCTTACTACAAGGATAGGAAGCAGGAGTAGCTGAGCTAAGCTTTATGGTTCTTCATAGGTGTTGAAACTTGGACATTCAACATTTACACCTCCAACTGGCTGGAGCACGTTCTTACCATATTTACATAGGAACACCTCCAACTGGCTGGAGCAAGTTCTTACCACATAAGTAGTAAGTTCTTACCACATTAGTCACTAGAGGGGGCAAGAGCCCCATTCTCTGTAGTTATATATTCCCATATACACATTATTACAAACTTCCAGTAAACATTCTACTATGACCAGCTTCTAGCTCTTGGTTTGTTTTCTTCTTAACTTCAGATCATAATTCAGAAGTCCAATGCACTGGTGGAACACTGTGAGTTGAGGAGACTTCTTTTGATTAGTTGGGGAATACGCATTTTGTCCATGCACTGTAAACTATCTATAGATGCCAATATATACAGTTATAGTAAGGAATGGAAATCTCATGTGTACACAGTTTCTTGGATAATGTCTTAGGTCTACAGTACTTGTGATTTAAGGTCTACAATGTGTAGACCCTGCATACCTTGTTTTTCAGAGGGCTGCATCCTAAGAATGTTTTCTGTGAATGGAAAACGGCCGCCCAGCGGATCTTTAGAGCAGGATTGGGCTGTCAGTATAGTTACAAACCTGTACATGTGCATTAATTGAAAGATAATTAATAAAATGGCAAATAGTAGTATTAATATATTTATATGCCACCTTTCTGTACCATTTAAGGGACTATCAAGTCAGTTCACAATATATGATAAAACAAGCTTAAAACTGGACAAAAACAAGGGACAAAAAAAGTTGAACACAAAAAATAATGAACAGAATGGTAAGCAAAACGAACATGTTTTTATAAGGGCAGCTGGTCAAGCCAATGTTTCAAGAGGCAAGCCAGACCTCACAAAGGAGGCAGTTCCACAGTCTGGGTACTGTTATTAAAAGGCCCTGCCTTACATCCCCACCAGTTGAACTTCTGTAGCCAACAGGTCATGGAGCAGAGCATCTGATGATGGACTCAGCAGGTTCATGTGGGGAGGTGGTCCTTCAAGTAACCAGGTTCCAAGTCAGGTAGGGCTTAATAAGATATATTTGTTATGTATATATTACAATGAAGCATGAAACACACTCTAGGCAGGACATCTGGCTCAGGTGGTAGAGCGATCGTCTCATAAATGCCTGAAGATCTGAAGGATGACAGTTCAAGATGGCCGGAAGTGTCTGTGTCTGCCAGCACTCCGAGCTGATAAGTTGCAGAGCCTCTGTGGGGGAGTGGAACTGTAGCTGCAGCACTTGAGTGGCAGTCAAGGTTGCCTGTCAGCTGAAGCGTGTCAAGGTGAATGCCAGAGAGAGAGAGAGAGAGAGAGAGAGAGAGAGAGAGAGCTGGACTGTGAAAGCAACATCTAGAATGAAGGGTTCTATGAAAGATTAGAACATCATTGTATTGTAAAACGCCCTTGGGGTTTAGAAAGCCTGCCCATGTACACCGCCTTGAATTAAAGTCAGAGGAGAAATCCAATGTTGTTGTTGTTATATAGGTGTACTTTGGGGGATACTGAGCTGACATTTTGACTATTGGTGCTAAATTGTGAAATTGAGGGAGAGGGGTAGAAAAATTAATAGGTATAAAACATCCCCATACATTAAAAAAAGTGAAAAGTATAAAATGCCCACGCTAAAGAAAACATTTGAAGAGGATTTGAAGAGGAAAATGGTCAAAAATTCATGGGAGGAGAAGCAATATGAATTACTGGTTTAACTATAAAGTGAAAAATAGGAGTTAATGATGTGTGGGAATATACAGAGCGTTAGAGATTTGGCTGAGGGATGTGGACAATTTAATGGAACAGGAAAAAGAAAATAATGGACTTTGTTATAAGATTATTGTCAGGAGCACTATGCAGTGCAGTATGCACTGCTGTCCGTCAAAATAGCAGCGGGAAAAGATAACAGATTTGGTCACTGGGCTATAGCTATGAATAAAGAGAAAGGAATGGATGAGCTGACTTCGACAGTAAGGCATGTGGGATTTTATACAGTGGGACTCTGAAATAAAGGGAAGCAGAAAAGGCTGAATACAACCATAGCAATGCTTGTGGCTTAAAAAATGTATCTAAGTTTTGAAATACAGGAGAAAAAACCCAACAGACTAATAAATTGCTGGTATTCTGCAATAAAGAAGGTCATGCAACTAAATACTGAATTGTATTTAAAATACAATTTTATTTTATTTTTTCCCAGCAGTGGATCCAAAACAGCTTACAATTAAAAAAAAAATTGAAACAATCAGTACAAAAAAAAAAAACCCAATGTCAAGAAGAAGCTGCAAAACACTAGCCAAAGCAAACAGAAGCAACCAGAAGCAACTAATCAGAGTTCCCAGGAAATGCCATCTGAAAGAGCAGGTCTTTAGAGCGCAATCCGCCGTAAGTAAGGAATGGCGGAGAGAGCGCTCTGCCATCGCAAACGTGCCAGTTTGCGATGACTTTTGAGTAAGACCGGCCAGCGCGGAGGCCAGCCGCCCTCACTCCGCCGCTGGATCTTCCCTGTGGCCGCTGGAAAAGGTAAGGGATCCTCCGGCAGGGGCAGTTCAGGTGGTGAGGGTGGGGGTCATTGACTGAGATGGCCCAGGGGGGCAGGGGGGGCAGCCGCCATATCCCTGACTTGTTCCTGGGCTGGCGCAGCCTTTACACGGCCTCCTTGGACTTGTGCCAGCTAAATAGCTAGTGGAAATCTGATGAGGCCCATTGGGTCCACCCCGCGTTACACCGGGAGAAGGGGGTGAATGTCCCCTTCCCCCAAGTAGACCTCCGGGCCAATCACAATCAGCCCGGAATGCCCTGAGACACCCGCCAGATACTTAGGCAGGATTGCGCTGTCCACCTTTAGTGAAAAATTGGCCAGGATTCAAGAGAGTGGAGGACGCCACCAAGAAGGGCCTCTGATGCATCACTGTCCACCTAGCCTAGCCTCAGAAGGCTGCAGGACATGCAAGAGAGCCCCCCCCCCCCCAGATCTTAACAAATGAGTAGTAGAACCATATGAAGAAAAGCATATGTTGAAAAGCGGTATATAAATACTGTTAATAATAATAATAATAATAATAATAATCTATAAACAGTAGATACACTACACAATTATATCTAGACATGGCTCCCAAATACAAATACTGTACATCCATTTGTAATTGTTTCCTATAAGCCATTGGTTCAAAAGTTAACACCACTAAAAGATCTTTAATCCATTGTTATATGACAAGATGGCACTTATCCTTCCAGTGTTTTAATATAAGTCTTTTACAGTGCAATCCTATCCAACTTACACCACTGGTGTAACCAGAAGGGGAGGGCAGGGTGGGATCCTGAGCAGAAAACAGGAGCTGGGTCACCTCAGGAGAAAGAAACTTTTGTTCCCTTACAAAGCATTTCATATTCCTCTAGACCAGGGGTTCTCAACCCCTTCCTGGCCGAGTACCACCCCCAGCACCACTCTCCTGCTGTGTACCAACAGAAGTGACTGGTGATTGACATCATCTCCAGTAATTTCCAAGTTTTCAGGTTTTGAGGTCTGAAAATGCAGGTAGGAAGCTCTGGGCGGGTGGGAGAGGCCTTCTCAGCATTCCCCAGAGGCTCGGTCAAAGGCAGAGGAGCAAAAATGCACCGCCAAAAGTGCCGCATCAGAGCGGGATTTCGGCAGTCCAAGTACCGTCAGCCAAAGTACCACCGGTGGTACTACTACCACTGGTTGAGAACCCCTGCTATAGACTTAAGTCTAAGTCAGTGCTTTGCAAACGTTTTAGCACCATGACCCACTTTTTAAAGTGACAGTCTATCAGGACCCACCTAGCTTTACAAGACAAAAAAGAGAGATCTAAAAATAAATAACATTTTATTTATTTATTTATTTTATAACAATTAAGTACAAATTTATTGTTAATAGTTTTCTCTCTGGTTAAAAAAAAACACATATTCCTATGCAGAAAAATAACATTATACATTTTGGTTTACATTATCTAAATAGTATTGTTTTCAAGAAATACATTCAAAACCAAGGACACCAGCATCTTTTTTTTTCTTCCTCCTCTCCACCCCCCCCTCCCGAGAGTTAGAATTGGGAGAGAGACGGTGAAAGGGAATGGGAGGGTTTGCAAATGCAAAGAAACATCTGAGGATGCAACAGCAGGGGGTTGTTCTTCATTGCAAGCAACAGACAGTCGCACACCAGCTGCAGAGGCATCAGTTGTGGCAGACGCCGACACCACCAGAGCTGCGGGATTGGCTGGGATTGGTATTGTGTTGTGCACTGACTCTGAGAAGGCAAAAGAAACGTGCCTCTGCGCTGGGCTTCCTTGCTCCTGAGTTGTCACAAACGTGCTTTATGGCACGTTCTTGACGTCTCCCGGCAACGGAATGCTCGTTCCGACGCCCGCGCAATCCCCAGGATTGCGCTGTAAATCTGTTTATTTCAACCCAAAAGCATATAAAATGATCAGTCATTGGACATATAAGAAACATCTTTTATAGGACTTCCTAGAATGAGATCTACCAAGACAGTCCCGCTGAAGGTTCCAGCAATATGCCATCATGTGGGTATCCCACTTTCCCTGGCATCTGTCTTCCATAGTTTTTATGTCCTAGTGAAATCTTTCACCTTGCTCTTCGCTTAAAACACCTAGTTTTTCTGGAAAGCGATCTACGTGGCTTTATTCTTCCCTTCCTCATGTTATTTTTTAACCAGGTTTTGATCTAAAAAATGACGTGTCTTCTTATCTAATATCTGATACATTTTTGGTGAGGGACTTCAGTAAAAGCTTTTTGACAAAGTCAAAAGAAACTAAGATTGGATTAAAAGTACAGTAATCTAAAATTTTAATGCACAAATGGACCATTAGTTTTCCATCCAGTAAATCACAGTACACTGATACTGTGAGACACTGATAAACAGTGCTGGTCTATGGTCATATAAGCAAGGAAACATTTTCTGCACTCTCCCCATTTCCTGCACTCTCCCCATTTCCACAGAATATCTTCAGAAATACAGAAATACGTGTTTGTTTGTTTTTTTACAGATATGCCTGTGAAAAGCTAGTATTAATCTCCAAGACAAAAAGTTATGTTTGACAAAGATAAAAGACTTCAGCACTTTCATCTTCAAGAATTTCAGTTATTTCATATGTAAATATTTGGCCAGGGGAAAGTGAAATAAAAATTACAGAAAACTAGATTTTTCTGATGGATAGGTTGCTGTGCCCGGCATAGTGAAAAATATTGCTGTCCCTGGCTGCTTTGGACATACGTATGTAATGTAAGGATTTTGGCTAGGGGAGCTGGCCTTAGTCTTGCAATCTTAGCAGAAAAAAATCCTGGTCAAATATTTGTACTAGGAAAGGCTCTGCCAGTAAGACAGTTCAATAGTTGTTGAATCTCCCACCTCACTGATCCTACATTTCCCTTCTTCTGTTCTGTCCCATTTCCAATTTCTCTTGCTACCTTTGGGTGATCTTTTCTCATGTCGTAGTGGATCTGTCGACCCAATCCTATTCCTTCCCCCAGCTGATGCAGCTGCTGTCACCAGGACCATTTAGGATTGGGATGTGTGTTGAGAAGAGTCATGATGGGTGTGTGGCTTACTTTGGCTAGCTGTTCTGATCCCACAGAGGGCCAAGCCTCTCATAGCAGATACCGAAGTGCTCAGGGAATCATTTTGGACCCTAGAATCTGGATTTGAAGCATTCTATGTGAAATAAAACTCGGTAATCTATGACAATATGCCGTGCATTTTGAAAAAATGTCTTTTGCGTACATATCAATTGAACTCTTTCTGAGTGAAGGCATCTCTGCCAATCTCTTAGGGATAAGAAATAGGGATCAGGGCACTCCTCCACTGTTACAGATACGACTGAAATGGCTACCCTGGTTAAAATTAGACTTCAGTCCCATGATTAACCATGGTTAGGTTTGATGCAGGTCGTGTTGAGACAATTACCGTATTTATCAGCGTATAAGACGCACCTGCGTATAAGACGCACCTTCCTTTTGGCCTTGGGTTTCAAGAAAAAAAGATTTAAAGCATTTTTGGGCCACTTACTGCTTGGCAGCTTAATTAGCTAATTTACATAAATTGCACAAAAATACCAGGATCTCTTTTAAAACACACAGCAATAAGACACATGAACAAAATGCACCAGAACATAAATGTACAAGTACAAAAAAAAAAACCCAGACTCAACTCTTTTTCCCCCCAACCCACCCATGCAGTTTCCAAAGTAAAAAACATTTACTTCAAGTACAAAAAAAACCCCAGACTAAACTCTTTCACCCCACCCCACCCCACCCCACCCCATCCATGCACAGTTTCCAAAGTAAAAAACATAAAAGTTAAAAAAAAAAACCCAGACTCAACCCTGACCCCACCCCAACTATGTAAAGTTTCCAAAGCCTCCCAACTAGGCCCAGTTCAGAATCTTACCCTTCCGAGGAGAGCTGGAAAGACCACGCCCTCTGCAGCTCAGCTGAACACTTTTCCCCCACCCCAACTCTTTTCCCCCACCCCACCTAACCTAACCTAACCTAAGCACAGTTTCCAAAGCCTCCCCAACTAGGCCCAGTTCAGAAGCTTACCAAAGCTGATTCAGCATCGGAGGAAAGGCCTTCTGCAGCTCAGCTGAACTGAACTGAGCACAGCGCCCTCTGCTGGCTGTTGAGAAGCTCAACTCAAGCTCGTGCATAAATTAAACCAGACAAACAGCTGTAGATCGGATAGATTAGCCAGGGAAGAAAGCACAAGGGAGCTCTCCTGCTCCGGAAAAACCCCGGTAAGCCCCAAAATGCTTTAAAACGGGCGGGGGAGGGAGGGATTTTTTTAGTATTGGCGTATAAGACGCATCCTACTATTTTGGGTCACAAATTTAGACAAAAAAGTGCGTCTTATACGCCAATAAATACGGTAGATCTAAATGAGTGCTTAAGAGAAGTGTAGATGGGAACATCGGGGGTTGTGGTTTACAAAAATCCCCCCCCCCCATTCTTTTGTCTGTTAAAATTGCCTTGATTTTTTAGAGACTTGAAGTGGAGACTCGAAAGTCAGACTCGAAAATTTTGGCAAAAATTTGGACTTGAACCTACATCAAAGACTTGAACAAATCACTGCTGTATTGTACTTTCACATTAAATAGACTATTATGAATTCTCTGTAGAATTTCATAGGCTATGAATGATGAAATATCGTGCAGTTCTTTGCTACACAGTGTATAAATCATGAGTTCATTTTGTAGAACATAGCTAACGACTGACCGATTCGTGGCTGGTCTGGGGAAGGAATGCCCTCCAACGTGAGAGGGGACCAATTCTGTTACTGCCCCTGCCTCCTGATGGTAGGAGGGGCATTTTCCAAAGGGTAAGGAATGCCCCCCTTCCTCTTCCAGAGAACATAGTGTTTCTGAAAATACACACACACTTACAGCACAATCCTGCCTAAAGATACATGTCCAGCCTAATGGTCTAGCCACTGTATCTTATGGCCATCCCGGGCTGCCCTGGAGCAGCCTTGAAGCACCTCAGAAGAAGGGGATGTTTGTCCCCTTCCCTGGGTGTAAGCCAGCTGGGGATCTATGGGCCTCCTTGGCGGATGTACGCCAGGTCATAAGAGCATAAGAGCCCTGCTGGATCAGGCCAAAGGTCCACCTAGTCCAGCTTCCGGTACTACACAGTGGCCCCACCAGATGCCTCGGGGAGCACACAAGACAACAAGATACCTGTATCCTGTATATGGACCTGGCGTACATTCGGGGAGGCTGTGTAATGCCGAACCGGCCTGGGAACGGGCAGAGGATATCGGTGGAGCATGCCGTCAATATCCCTGCCCTCTCCCAGCCTGGGCCAGCCAATGGCCAACCCCTAGCTGCCCCTACCCGCCCGCCCCTGCCCCAACCAGTGCAGGACTTACCTCCACCGGTGGCTACGGGGTCTGGAGGGTGGCGGAGTGAGGGCTGCCGGCCTCCGTGCCGGCAGCCCTTATTCCCGAGTTGTCATAAACGTGCTTTATGTAACATTTGTGATGGCTTAGAGCAGCGGAGCACATGAAATCAACCCTGACTGTTGCCTGGAAGGACAGGTACTGAGGCTGAAGTACTGGGACAGGTACTGAGGCTGAATATACCATCTATGTCAAAGAGGGGGTAGAATCCACCAGAGTAGAGCTGGAGGGGGGCTCTGACTCCTCCGTAAAATCACTGTGGGTTAGATTACCAGGCTCAAAGAGTGATGTAATAGTAGGGGCATGCTACCGTCCTCCAGATCAAAAACCTGAAGGGGATCTTGAAATGAGGAAGCAAATCAGGGAGGTGTAAATGAGAGACAGGGTTGTAGTCATGGGGGACTTCAATTATCCTCACATCGACTGGGTCAATTCATGCTCAGGTCATGAAAGAGAGACTGGATTTCTGGATATGTTAAATGACTGTGCCTTAGAGCAGCTTGTCACAGAACCGACCAGAGGACAGGTGACTCTGGACTTGATATTGTGTGGCACTCAAGATCTCGTCAGGGAGGTAAATGTTACCGAACCGTTGGGGAATAGTGACCATGCTGCGATCTGTTTCGCCATGCATGTTGGAGGGAGAGTGCCGAGCAAATCGGACACGAAAACCCTTGACTTTCGAAGGGCTGACTTCCACAAAATGAGGAGACTAGTTAAAAAAAAGCTGAAAGGGAAGGTAAAAAGAGTCCAATCGCTCCAGAGTGCATGGAGGCTGTTTAAAACAACAGTCATAGAGGCCCAGCGGGAGTGTATCCCACAAAGGAGGAATGGCTCGACCAAGTCCAGGAGCGTGCCGGCATGGCTAACAAGCACAGTTAAGGAGGCTATAAAAGGCAAGGAAGCTTCCTTCCGTAAATGGAAGTCTTGCCCTAGTGAGGAAAATAAACAGGAGCACAAACTGTGGCAAAAGAAATGTAAAAAGATGATACGGGAGGCCAAGCAAGACTTTGAGGAACGTATGGCAGGCAACATAAAAGGGAATAATAAAAGCTTCTTCAAATATGTTAGAAGCAGGAAACCTGCCAGGGAAACGGTGGGTCCGCTGGATGGTGAGGGAGAGAAAGGGGTGATAAAAGGGGACTTGGAGACTGCAGAGAAATTAAATGAGTTCTTTGCGTCTGTCTTCACGGCAGAAGACCTCGGGCAAATACCGCTGCCGGAACGGTCTCCCCTGACTAAAGAATTAAGTCAAATAGAGGTTAAAAGAGAAGACATCTCAGACTTAATTGACAAAATAAAGATCAATAAATCACCAGGCCCGGATGGCATCCACCCAAGAGTTCTGAAGGAACTCAAGAATGAAGTTGCTGACCTCTTGACCAAAATATGCAACTTGTCCCTTAAAACGGCCACTGTGCCAGAGGATTGGAGGATAGCTAATGTCACGCCAATCTTTTAAAAAGGAAGGAGGGGGGACCCGGGAAACTACAGGCCGGTCAGCCTAACCTCTGTTCCAGGGAAGATGGTGGAAAGTCTCATTAAGGATAAAATCTTAAAATACATAGAAGAACAAGCTCTGCTGAGGGAGAGTCAGCATGGCTTCTGCAAGGGTAAGTCTTGCCTCACAAACCTGTTAGAATTTTTTGAAAAGGTCAACAGGCATGTGGATGCGAGCGAACCCGTGGATATTATATATCTGGATTTTCAGAAGGCGTTTGACACGGTCCCTCATGAAAGGCTCCTGAGAAAACCCCACAGTCAGGGAATAAGAGGGCAGGTCCTCTTGTAGATTAGGAACTGGTTGAAGACCAGGAAACAGCGAGTGGGAGTCAATGGGCAATTTTCACAATGGCGAGAGGTGAAAAGCGGTGTGCCCCAAGGATTGGTCTTGGGACCGGTGCTTTTCAACTTATTCATAAATGACCTGGAGTTGGGGATAGGCAGTGAGGTGGCCAAGTTTGCAGATGACACTAAACTTTTCCGGGTGGTGAAGACCAGCAGGGATTGTGAAGAGCTCCAGAAGGATCTCTCCAAAGTGGGAGAATGGGCAGCAGAATGGCAGATGCACTTCAATGTAAGTAAGTGCAAAGTGATGCACATTGGGGCAAGAAACCAAAATTTCACATATACGCTAATGGGTTCTGAGTTGTCTGTGACGGATCAAGAGAGAGATCTTGGGGTGCTGGTGGACAGGTCGATGAAAGTGTCGACCCAGTGTGCGGCGGCTGTGAAGAAGGCCAATTCCATGCTCGGGATCATTAAAAAAGGGATTGAGAATAAAACGGCAAATATCATTATGCCTTTGTACAAATCGATGGTAAGGCCACATCTGGAGTATTGTGTCCAGTTCTGGTCACCACACCTCAAAAAGGATATAGTTGAATTGGAAAAGGTGCAGAAAAGAGCGACCAGAATGATTCGTGGGCTGGAGCACCTCCCTTATGAGGAAAGGCTACAGCGTCTGGGGCTTTTCAGCCTAGAAAAAAGGCGCCTGAGGGGGGACATGATTGAGACTTATAAAATTATGCATGGGATGGAAAGAGTGGATAGAGGGAAATTCTTCTCCCTCTAGCACAACACCAGAACCAGGGGACATGCACTAAAATTGAGTGGAGGGAGAGTTAGAACAGACAAAAGAAAATATTTCTTTACCCAACGTGTAATTCATCTGTGGAACTCCTTGCCACAGGATGTGGTGATGGCATCTGGCCTAGATGCCTTTAAAAAGGGTTTGGACAGATTCATGGAGGAAAAGACCATCACAGGTTACAAGCCATAAGCAACCTCCTGGTTTTAGAAGTGGGTTTTCTCTGTGCCAGGTGCAAGGGAGTGGCGACTGGACACAGGTATCTTGTTGTCTTGTGTGCTCCCTGAGGCATCTGGTGGGGCCACTGTGTGACACAGGAAGCTGGACTAGATGGGCTTTTGGCCTGATCCAGCAGGGCTCTTCTTATGTTCTTATGTTCTTAATATTTTGGCCACCTAATGCGAAGAGAGGACTCTCTGGAGAAGACTCTGATGCTGGGAAAGATTGAAGGCAAAAGGAGAAGGGGAAGGCAAAGGATGAGATGGTTAGACAGCATCACCGATGCAACGAACATGAAAATGAGCGAACTCAGGAAGATAGTGGAGGACAGGAAGGCCTGGCGGGATATGGCTCATGGGATCACGAAGGGTCAGACACGACTTAACGACTGAACAACAACAACAGAGCAGCGGAGCACATGCTCCACCGCTCTAGGACTTGGGGAGGATTGCGCTGTTAGGTACTTTAAAGAGGAACTCATAGAGCAGCTATGAGTATAAATCTCTGGGTGTCCGTTATCATTATAAACACCAATGGATATCCCATCAAAGAGACGCAATTAGTGCATTTTTTTCGCAACACAAGGCAACTTCCATATACCTTCCGCTCTCAAGATTTTCAATACTAAGGTCACAGCCCAGCTGCTTTATGGGGTACCCGTCTGGATAACAGGTTTTAAGTTCAGATCTCCTTTCTGTTCAAAATATTTGCAACCCCTCGCTGTGCATCATATGTGGC
This sequence comes from Plestiodon gilberti rubricaudatus, assembly GCA_026170595.1. Lineage (NCBI taxonomy): Eukaryota > Metazoa > Chordata > Lepidosauria > Squamata > Scincidae > Plestiodon > Plestiodon gilberti. The sequence continues at coordinate 36,808,904 of JANXHW010000004.1, forward strand.
TCTCTGCCTTGAGGTGGGACATCATAAATTAGAGACACTGGCCTGGGAAAGATTCTTAAAATATTGGACACGAGTCGGTTATATGGCTGAGCAGGATCCCTTTAAAGAAGGGGTTCTGAAGGACTCCTACATCTCCCCAAGACTAATATTGTTTTTTCAAAAGCTACAGCAAATTGGTTTCTCAAGTGACCTGCTGGGAGCACTCCCCTTAGCTTCTGTATACAGGCAAATCAGGACAAGGCTCTGGGATATACTGTAGAAAAGCAAGAGTTAAATGAACGAAATCATGTTCTCCCTTATATTTTCAACTACCCTGGGCGCAGGCACAAAAGAATAACTACTCGCAATACCTAACAAACCCACAAGAACGAAGAGCATTTTCACTTGCTAGGTTTAACTCCTTTCCCTCTAACCTATTATGGGGCAGGTATTCAGGTATGGATGAGGGAGGAAGTGGATGTCCATGTGATAACAACACTGTTGAGACTCTTCTGCATATGTTTTTTCAACTGTAGTTTATATAATGATCTACGCCGTCAATATCTGCCCCTGATCCAGATAACTGACTCATTAAGACCCATCAAACATGGACTCATTAAGATCTTTTCTGACTGGGGGAGACCAGGAATTAACACATACAATTGCAAAGTATCTTTATTTCATTTTTAAAAGGCACAGAGGAATCCAAGGTTTGAGTAACAATTAATCTGTGGGATAGATACTCTGGATGTTTATGGTCGGAATATGGAACCATTGTTGATAACTGAGACTGTTTGTTTGTTTTTTTACTGTGATGCCAATAAAGGCTTACTTGACTTGACTTTAAAGGGTAATGAAAGTATTGTGTCAGAAATATGTCTGCTTCTGTCATGGAAGCAGATGATACAAATTGGTGATAATACAATTCAGCTAATTGTGCTTACATATAGTGCTGTAATGGACACTCACATGCTACGTAGAAAAAATTCAATTCAAATCCACATTTAAAAAGCAATTTCATTTTAATTTAACATCTTACTTGTAACAAAACTATATGGATACAAGTATGGGAGATTTAAAAGAAACTACTGTACTGATATACTTTGCAGATGTCTCACATATATATTTACTGTATACATACATACATATATTTAAAGCAGCCATGTCTAGACTCCTTGTTGAGCAATTACAAAAATATTTTTTCCCTCTGAAAAATCTACTACTACTAAAACGGGAAGAAAAAAACTAACTGCATTTTTCTCATAAGTTTATTGGACTAATTACACTATATACACAATATACTATTGACTAAATAGTGGCACTATAATCTTTAAAAATGTGTAGGGTATACAGTATATGCAGGAAATATAATACAGTAAAATAGTAATATGACAGCAGCCAGCAATATTGAAGCATGAGTTATTAAACAGAAATATATTCCAGGCACTATTGGAGTATACTAAATTGCACTTTTGAATTGTATTAGCAATTATTATGCCCAGAGGCAGTATTTCAGTTCTAGGCAAACAGCATTTCCAGCATGAAAATATTTCTAGCCAAGTCTGAGAAATGATCATATGATACAGTAAACAATGTATGATCATACAGTGAACAATGAAATTGTTTTTAGGCTTTAAAACCCAATTGCTGAAAATGTATACACTAGGTACTTTTGAACAACCGAGTTCATGATTTTAGAAGGAACAGAATACAGGGAATGGTTACAATTCATTAATGGTATTTGCAACATTTTGCAACAGCAAAAGCCCAGCAATGGCGTGCAGAGCACACCACCGCAAACCAGCTGCGGATCCACACCGCCACATACCCTGGGCTGTGTCACCTTTGGTAAGTCAGTGGCGGGGCCATGTCATAGGTGGGGGAGTTTCGTGGTGGTTTGGGGGAGGGTAGTGGGTGGATCACCCAGGCTTCTACACACACAGGTTATGCAAATGTGCTTTGTATATGGGAGTGGCTTGCTAATGTGACCAAGTGAAGCGATTGCCTCAGGATAGCAGATTGCTGGGGGGGGGGAGCAGGAGCACTGTGCAAACCCTGCACCCACCTGCCACCTGAGACAACCACCTCAGTCAGTCTTGAGTTTCTCCACCTCTCCTTACTACCTCCCCCACTCCTTTATCTGATAGAGCTATTTTTTAAAGTAGAAAGTAGCATGCAGGGAGAGAGCAGTAGCCTAGAGCAACGCTTCTCAAAGTCTCTCCCATGGCAAACCAGCAATTTTTTCCACAACATGCCAGGGACTGACATGTGCGTGTGTGTGTGTGTGTGTGCACATACAGCACAACAGCCCTCACCTCATCTCTCCTGCTGTCTTGTAGCCTCTTGAGAGGCTTGCTGCATGTCCAAATCACTCGGCAAGCCTTGGGACTTCACGGCTCTGATTTCTCAAGTCAGAAGCCACACAGGAATCGCCAGAGGATGGCTTGCGGACTGGCACCAGTAATCCGCAAGCCATCTATGCTACCATTTTTTTCTCTTGACATACTTCAAGCTCTATGCTACCATACTGACATACTACGCTCTATGCTACCATTTTTTTCTCTTGACATACTTCAATTTGTGCTCTCCTCTTCCAGCTTCTTAAAAATAGTTCTAGTGGGATGTGAAGGAGACAGTCGCTGGAAGAGAAAAGTGAGAGCATGTATGCAAAAAGCAAAGGGAGGTGGTGGCAGCTTGCCTCAGGTGTGGGAAAGGGACATGGGCCAGCACTGTCAGGATATGTCATTATTCAGGAACAAGTTATGCATCCCTAGAACAAGATCAGGGCCTATGTATTCATAACTGGTATTAAGTTCACCATCTTTATATAGTAAACATTTCGGTTAAACCAAATAACCTGAGCCTGTCACCGTTTGCATCTGGTTTACCACTACTGTTCTTCTGCAGCAGAAAACATCAGAAACTGTATTTCTTATTAACCACAATGAAACAAAAATTGTGTAATTTATTAGATTTAGAACAGAAGCTGTTCTACTGTATTCTTGGTGTGAATATCACTGTGATGCAGGACTAACACACTTTCAGATAATTCCCTTTCATCTACATTACAATGATTTGTCAAAACCCTGTGATTTCCTTCATGTTCTTCAAGCAAATCCAAGGTTTAGGTCATTTGAGAAAAGTTGAAGATTACAATTGTTATGGGCAGCCCAATCCTGTGTAAGAAACGGCGGCTGGCCGAAAGGGCCGGCTGCTGTATCCTATGCAGGTTCCAGGATGCCCCAGGGCAGCCCTGGTACACCTCGAGGGAAGGGGAAAAATCGTCCCCTTCCCCGGGTGTAAGCAGCGGGGGGCCCAATGAGCCTCCTTGAATGTACGCGAGCTCCGGAGCTCGTATACATTCGCATCGGCCATGTAAGGCTGTGCAGGGCCTAGAGAGGGCTTGGGATATGACGTATCTTGCCACCGATATCCCCACCCTCTCCAGGCCCCTGCCGGTGTAGGTCTTACCTGTTCCGGTGGACACAGGGCCGGGCAGGAGCCCGGGTAAGGGCCGCCAGCCGTTGTGCTGGCAGTCCTTAATCGCCGGGTGCCGTAAACATACTCCCCCAGCGCTCCATTTACACTGGATTGCACCAAGTCTTGCTTTCCAATTTCTGATTTTTCTCAGTTAAAATATTTACAAATCTCAGTGGTAATTAGAGAGGCCAATGATCTACAACCACAAAGAAATACCAGTCTTTTAATTTCCTGCCTTTGCATGTTTTTGCACTTTAAGCATCCGTAAAGTAGGCATTATTGAAGACTTTCCTCATCTGTTTCATATATGAGGAGGTTAGATAGTTTCCTCCTGCTACTTTTATTGCAGATAACAAGCAATTTGCAACAGATCTGCAAAACAGTTTTGGAAGATTTAACTTGAAAATTAAATGAAACAAAATGACAGGGTTTGTCACTGTCACTTTATCTGCAACAGTAATCAGAACAAAAAGTATTTTTAGCCCAATTTGTAATGTTGATTTTATTAGTTTGCTTAAGAACAATATCCCGTTGGATCCGACAAGGGCCCATCTAGCATCCTGCCTCTAACCATGGCTGTTGATTTGTTTCTTTCACCATTAATTGTTTAATAATCTGTTGATTATTTGTGTATTTTAGTGAATATTTTCTATATTTTACTGTACATTTTATTCTTATTACTAAGGCCCATGGCTATTTGCAGCAAATATAAACAATTTTATTTTCTGCAGTAAATTGGAATATGTCAGCAGAAAACGTTAAAGTTCAAAATTACACTTTACATTTGTAAAATTTTCCAGTTTAAAGCTAACATGTTCACCTTCTTCTGGAAGATTCTTCTTCCAAAGAATCTAAAGAAAATTTCTTGAATGACAACACAAGTGAGTTAGTAGGACTTTTCTTTAGTCAAAATCTATATAACTCTAATACTTATTTCTCTGTAATTCAACACTAAAGTGTAAGATATGTAAGAATTTATTTCTCAGTTGAGTTTCCTACAAATTCAGCATGATTAAGAACTACAAAGAGTTCGTTTTGGCAGGAACCACTCCTGCCAGTGGTTCCTATTCTATTTATTACAAGAACCAACTAATGGAATATTTACATATCAGGATCCACCTGTCACTTCCCCTTCCTTCAAGCAATGTATGCTGAATTTCACTACTAATAGTAATGCAACCCAGACACAAAGATTCTCAACAAGTGGGTTGTGAATACTTTTCACATGATTCTAGAATCATGTACTGTGCATCTCGTTCTAGTACTGTACATCTTGAATTAGTTGGACAACCAACATCACCTTTTTGCTCAGATCAGTTTCAAATGTTACAAAGAAGCTGGAGAATAAAATGCATATGAAGTTTGCTTCTGCTGTAACTATAAAATGGGACTCCAGAAAACCTGTCCACACTGTGATCTGTGAACCCCAGATGACACTGCAGGTCATGGATCTCATTACAGGCAACAGTGGCAAGTCTCACTTTGCAAGTTTAGAGAAGTGGAATGAGTAGAAAAGAAACACAAATGTATTTGTCCCATTCCTATTCATATTCAGATACGTTTTTCTATATGTAATTACATTCTCACCAGAAATGCTAATTTCAAGTAACAGCTATAATTTACAAAATTGCGATAGTGTGCCGGGGACAGGGGTATTATGTGTGCAAGGAAATATAGAATTCTAGCACAACAACTTAAACTATTGTTTTATCTTCCTCTGGATCAAAGCAACACCTCTTGAAAAGGTCTAATGTAGTGGTTTTTCCAACGTGCTGCTTTGAATTGTTGCCAGGGCATAATTGGATAACTGGCATTGGTGAAGCAACCCCTTAAAATGCATCCTTAGTCCAGTATAAGAGTCCTAGATATAAACTCAAAAAGCAAGCACATGAAGTCCATCTTTTTTCCCCTCAGAAGTAATTGTTCCATATTGGCACAGCCAGAATTAAGAAAATGTTTGCTGTATCAAGAGCTAAGTGCTGCTGTTTATCAGTACTCAAGGGACATTCTATGGAAGACTTTGCATTCATGTTTTACTTCCACTGTCATAGAAACTTGCATTTTGATCACTCCTCAGATAGGGGTCTTTACTCCTCTCCAACAGGAGGTGGTGGCTGGCATAGCTTGTACAACCTGCCAAAAACAAAGAACAATTGTTACAGTAGTCCCCTAGTTTTGTGAAACATACTGAAACATTTAAGCATTTATTTCCATTAACTATAGGGTGTATCATAGTGGTGTGCATTTGATGTGGAAAGAATCAAACTCCAAAATGAATCACCTCACTTTGGATAGAGCCCTAAACAAAGCAAGGTCGTTCCAAAGCACTATAAACTGAAGCACAGTCCTCTAAATTCACTTCAGATGGCTGGCTGGTTCATTTGGCTTTTCTCCTTTTCTTTGTCTCTCTCTCTCTCTCTCTCTCTCTCTCTCTCTCTCTCTCTCTAACTGCCTGGAGTCTTTGCTTCTTTATATGAAAGGTAACTTTGAAGCAGTTTGGGAATTAGAGGGAGATCTCCAACACCTATCCTTCCAAAATTATTCAGAAAGCTTTCCTAAAGTCAGCTTTGCATTTACTGTAACTTTGGTGCAAACTGGACACACAACAATTACTGTACAAGCTAAAATCTCTACTACTGTTTTTATGAATAATTCCTGAACAGGGCTGGCCTAGCACTGAAGTAACCACTTCGAGCAGCAAGGTGTGGTGAATGGATGATGAGTGCATCTGACCACTGCCCCCCTCTGGCCTGCCACCTATGAAGACTCTTCATCAGCCTCCACTGAAAGCGAGCAATCATAGCAGTAGAGCTACAAGAAGCAGCAGTGTGTCCTGTTCCGATCGTTCAGTTTCATGAGTGATCAGAAAAGGATTGCTTGGCTCTGCCTCCTTCTCTTTCTTGCATGTCCAGCAAGAAGGCCAAGGCAGGTAAGGAGGAGGAGGCAGAGCCCTCCCATGCCTTCTTCCTCTTACCTGAAACTCCAGCACTGCTGCCTTCCTCTTGCTCCACTCAATCCTGTTCAGAAAGCAGCTATTTAACCTTGGAAGTGCCATTTGCAACAAACCTGTCTCTAATCAAAAGCTAAAAATTGTGAGCAAGAATCAGGAATACCTGTAGCTGACATATATAACCAAATATTATATAACTAATACGTTTCTAGATTGCTAATGTCCGGGACCTAGCGAGAGCCCCGTACTTACCCGGAAGGAGGACCACCAACCAACTGGTAACGGCGGCCACGGCGTCTTGCCACGGCCGCCCGGAGAGGCTCCGGCCGACACGGCAGCAGAGGTCGGGACGGGTGAGCGGCCATCGGCCCTGCCCACAGCCAAGGACCACGGGCACTCAGCGAGACAGGGCAACCCAGGCCCCGCTGAATACCTGCCGCCCCCCGAAGCCAACACAGGACCCGGCTTCGATCCACGGATGGCATCAACCTCTGTGGCGGAAACCCGAGAGGCAGGAAGTCCTGCCCACGTCCAGACGGACACCACAGCTTTGGATAGGCTCCCACCTTTGCCTGTCAGGCAGACGTGGTGGGATTGGAAGTGACCCACAGAAGTCACTTCTGAAGGCCATCTGACCAGGAGCAGCTGAAGGAGGTGAGTTACAACCTGGTGTGGCCTCCAGTTGCTTCCGTTTGGCTCCAATTTGGAGCCAAACTGAGGGAAGGGCAGGCAGAAGGGCCCAACTCACAACCCACCTCCACATCAGGCCACGACCCACCAAGTGGGTCATGACCCACAGTTTGAGAAGCCCTGTTCTAATGCACGAACCTTGGTGTAAACGAACCTTGGTGTACTTATACAGCCAATAAATCAGAGGCACTTAAATACAACATACATGCATTCTTGCTTGTTCAACAACTAAAATACAGTTCATGTTTCATGCATTTCACTTTTTCATGTATAAGGGTTCAGATTTGAATCTTGAAGAAAGGTATATTTTATATAACAGGCTTTGATTTATGCCTCTACAAGTACATCAAGGTTCAATTATTCTGCAATAACAATATATTAGATTGTAATCCACCTAATGCGAGAGAGACTATAAACAACCCAACTAGATTGGCATGAGTCCTGCAGGGCAAGAAATCTCATGCAATCCTTAGGTTTGTCCATTTATTTTGTTAAGCTTAAGGTGCTTGCAATCTATCACTGAATGAGAAAAAAAGTCTATACACTTGGAGTAGCCATATTTTTCATTCTAATGGAGATTTTGTAAACAACAAAAGAACACTACATTATTTTTAAGCAAAAGCAAAGGTCCTTGTTCAACTTATTAAGAACTGATAATGATTAAGAATTAAACTATATTGTAGTAATATATTTACATTCTTTATAAATATTATTTCTAACCTGCCTGCGAGAGCTTGGAAAAGTGCAAGAAGTCAGCAGCTAGAATGACAACTCAATACTGTCCCCAAACATTCAGTTCCAGCGTCACATCACTCATGGCTCAATACTGGGTAGGCCTGCGCCAGGGGAGCGTGCGCTCCCCCAGCACAGGGTGTCGTAAACACGCCATAAAGTACATTTACATCACCCGGCAAGTAAGGACGCTGTCACAGCGGCCGGCGGCCCTTACTCTGGCACATACCCGGCCCTGCGTCCACCGGAGCAGGTAAATCCCCCGGCCGGGGCAGGACCGGGGGATTTACCCGGCCGGGGAAGGGGCGGGGGAAGGGCAGACCAGGCAGTGAGGGGGGCCTGGAGAGGACGGGGATATCAGTGGCAAAATACGCCATATCCCAAGCCCTCTCCAGGCCCGGCCCGGCCTTACATGGCCAGCGCGAATGTACGCGAGCTCCGGACCTTGCGTACATTCGAGGAGGCCCATTGGCCCATTGAGGAGGCCCATTACTTATAATGCAATTCTATTCAAATTTACCATCAAATTCAGTTGTATTTTCTGAGTAAACATGCCCTTGATTGGGATGCTAGATATTTACCAGTAGCTCAAAATGCATATCCAAGTATTTAAATGTAATATTATTTCAGTGAGATTTGCTCCTATACTGTATACCTGTGCTTCAGTTCACAGTTTATAAATTCCAATCCTATACATTCATGTGATGATAATGGAAGATTACAATGCTGTAACTAAAGCATCATCCTATGGTGTGAACAGAGCATAGTTGGACAATTGGAGTTCCCAAGTTAGCTGAAACTCAATTTCGGTAGAAATCTGCAAAGCCCAAAGTCTTCAGCGATGAACCTTTTTGTAGAGTAGGTCATCACAGGTACCAGTACATTTTCTCCAGCATTATCTCAAGTCATGTGTAAAGTTTGGAGGCCAGAAAAAGTGACATTCATAGGAATAATGAGCCAAATTTCCAAGGGCCAAATTGCATGATTAAATATGAAAATACTTATATGAAAATCTGACCCCCATGAAACAAAAATCTGCACTGTTAGTAAACACTGGTGAGTCTGGGTGAAGTATTTGACAGAAACCGGAGAAATAATTATCTTAGTCAAAAACAATTGAGTGTAATGCTCCGTTACCTTGGAGCAGACTGTGGTGTTCGGTCCCTCACTCCTAAATTCTTGGCAGTATTCTGTACTCTCGCCCCCTGTAAGACAGAAACATTGTTTTGCTTCACATATAGTTTAATATTTTCTTTTTAAAGCCTCTCTACCACGAGGGCCTATAAATTAAAGGAAGTAACTTAGAATGCAATCCTATGAACATCTGTTCAGATGTAGGCCCCACTAAGTTTAATGGAACCTGACTCGGGTGTGCTTAGGATTGCGGCCTAAAAGAGAGAGCATACCTAAATTTTTACTTTTTTACTCACAATGTGGCAAGTAAATATATAAGATGTTTATTGTTTATCTAATAAATGACAGTAAATAAAAATCAGTAACTATGACAAGTTGCCTGCCTGTTTCAGGAAATATAATACCAGTACGTACACACTCAAAATCACATGACAAATGTAATATCCCATTTCTATTTCTAAAGACCAAATTCTGATCAAACACTTTCATGCAACTTTTCAATATTCAGTAGTTTCTCAAAAGATAGACATGGGGCAGGTTTGAATGAACTACCTCCCAAACTAATTAGGAAGCACCCTGGTGTTATGTGAAAAGGCAGGATGCATGAATTCGATTTGTTAATAGCGTAGAGCGGATGCCAGTTGGAATGTGGCCACACTGCCATTGAGGGCAGTGGCCTACTCTGCTTGGCTCCAACCTCTCGAGCAAGACACAGTAAAGTGGCACCTGATTGGTGCGCTGTGTTTTGACGGCCTTACCTCAGTGTTTTTGTAACTCCACGTCTCCAAGCTCACCATTCAGAGCTCAGGCAATACTGCACCCATCCCACCCACCCTAGGGATAGTCTGAGATAGCTGTCTGCCTACGGGGGCTGAGCAGGATTTTTTTTGCATTTCACTTGATGGGTGGGTATTGTTTTTTTTTTTTACCTACCCAAGACTGAGCCCTGAGGTGTGGTGTTAGCTTAGCCAGTTTGATCACGTCTGGCAGGTATAGTGTGGGACTGGGAGTAGGGATCCGATGTGCATCCTAAGGTATGCAAGGGCCAGAGGGAAAGCCAGTACCGATACCAACATTCTGTCTGGCTCAGGAATGCTGGCTGGCAGCCCTGAATTGCAAAATCCATCCTAAAGACTTTCCAGCTTGAGATAAGCTGGATAATTTGGCTGCCTTGACCCCCTTTCCGGAGATCAGTGGGGAAAACCAGAAGTTGGTATGAGCCAATCTCTGGTTAAAGCCTGGGTGCCAATGCCTAATGAGAGGAAGTGAAGTGTCTGTCTGTCTCCCTCAGGGTAGGTGCCCGCACTAAAGTGGGAAGTAGCTTCCTAGTTAGGATCCACAGCAGGATTTACTTTGAATAAATTGTGTAATCAATAAAGTGACCTAATTTACACCAACAGCAATGTTGTCTCATGTGATCTGTGGTGAGTGTTCAAACAAAAGTATGATCTGAATCAGTGCATGGAAGAATACAGAGAAGGGCCATCTTCTGGAATCACTATGGTGCCACAGTGATTGTGGGACTTCTCTACTTCCAGTTGTGTTGCAAAAAAAAACAATAGGTAATCAGAGTTATCTGCTGCAAGTTTCAGGGGTGAGAGCAGGCTACAAATCTAAGCAATAAACATAAAACACAGTAAGGCAAGGATGCATGATCATGTGGCTTCTGTGCGTGATATTTTCATTTGTCTGTCCAGCTATCAAGAATTACAAGTACATTCCCAATTCTGTAAAAAAGATATGTATACAAAAATAAAACACTTTAAAATAAAACAGGCCTGAACATACAGAAGTATTTAATAAATGTTTACATGTAACATGATATAGATCAGTGGTTCTCAAACTTTTTAGCACTGAGACCCACTTTTTAAAATGACACTCTTATCAGGACCCACCTAGCTTTACGGGATTTTAAAAAAAGTGATCTAGAAATAAATAGATAAATATATTTATTTACAAGTAAAGAGCTCAACTGCTTGCAGGGTAATTAGCAGCTATCTTGCAAACTGCAGGAGCTCAGGTCTTTGAAGGGCAATTAGTAATTCTGCGATTTTTGAATAGCCTCAGGGCTTGTGGCAAATCTGATCTTTGCATTACCTGGGACCCACCAGAAATCAGGTCATGACGCACCAAGTGGGTCCCGACCCACAGTTTGAGAACCACTGATATAGATCAATGATCAACTTAGTAGAAAAAGAAAAACTTTGTTTCCAAGTCATTCTAGTGGCAATCAGAATAAGAATTTACAAAAATCCTCTTTCTTCCTTCAAGTACTTGCAGGGAAATACTATTCTTTGCACAAAACCCTTTAATTAAAATTGATGGGAGAATTAGAGTCTTATTCTTAAGAGTGCAGCATCGTTAATTATGGTTGACTTTTAAAAATATTACCACTATCTCATTCAATTATAGTAAATAGAAAATAAAATCAATTCCCTGTGGTTACCTCGCTTGCTTTGCTCTCTGATAAATTGAACTCTGATGAGATTTCCTGGCTCCTGGGAATAAATTTGTAAATGATTCCAGGAGAGATTTAAGTGGCTGGCCTTCTTCGAGTCTCTTAGTTTTGGGCTTTGTATTACCATAAATAAACTTCATAGAAATGTTAGGCTGCATTTATTTTGGATAAAAATGGTTTTAGGCTCATGGGTCTCATTCAGAGCCTAGCCAAAAACAGATGCATATAAATTCACTGGAATTAATGGAATCAGAGAAGAGCATACTCACACTGAAAATTTAAAAACTTTTGCTCACAGCCAATAAAACACCAGTATTATATTGAAATTGCCATTATAGTGCAAAACTTGCCTTTTAATAACATTGAAGAAAATTGTAACAAAAATAAATTGTGGCAATAAATAAGGAAAAAATTAAATACATCTGGGAAAGCATAACAAATTGTAGAACTACTACTATTCCAGTGTTTTTGGTATACAATGTATTTATGCACATGTGAAAATGCACATAGGTCTATCAATGGCTACTATTCATGATAGCTACATAGAACCTCCGAATTCAGACATGATGTGTTGTATCCAAACCCTGTCTTGTGAACATGCAATTGGGAGGGACACAATTTTTACCAATACCCTCTTCCTTCTCCAGCCTCCATTCTGCATATCATTCTGATCCTGAGGGTCACCTCAACATGCAGGACCAGAATTTTAGGAGGTGAGGAAAACAGGAGAGTGAAAGGGGATCAGCAAAAACTGTGCTTCCTTTGCAGAATTGCAAGATAGCAAAGTGGAAACCAGGGTTTGGATACAACCCAGTATGCCACTGAATACCACTTGCTGGGAAACAGCAGCAGAAAAGGGCAGGAGGTGTGGCCTGGAGGTTGAGCTGTTGCCCTGCCTGAAGAAAGTTAAGCAGGTTTAGCCCTGATCATCGCTTGGAAGGGAGATGGCTGCTGCTGATGGATCTAATGAAGGCACTGTTAAAGAGTGTGGAGCACTAGCGTCGCTCCCGTGAAGCGACGGGAGCGGGCCGCCTCGGGGCGACGCGCGCACAGGGGTGACGCGCGCACGGGGTGACGCGCGCATCCCGCGTGCACTCCCGCGCGCCACCTCTGTGGAGCGCATCGCCCTCCGGACACTCCGACGGAGCGTCCGATCTGGCCGGCGCTCCAGGGCCTTCTGAACGAAGGCCCACTGCGTCAATACGCAACCTTTTTCGGGTTTTGCGCATGCGCAGACCGTTTTGAGGGCAAGAGGGCAGGCCCTTGGGGTGTCGCGCCTTGGGGTGTCACGCGTCCTAGTGACGCCAGTGGTGTGGAGTGTTTGGAATGCAGAGGAGTCAGCTGGCAAGATGGATAACACCTTGAAAACCAACTGAGGAGATCTGCGGCTGCTGCAAAAAGCTTGGAAAGCAGGAAACATCTGGGAATTGAGGATTCTCATAGAACAATACAGTTGGACCTCGCTATCCGCAGCGGATCCATTCGATGATCCATGGATACCGGGGTCTGCTGAAAAAAAAGTCTTTAAAAAGAAAAAAAAAGCCCCCAAATTGCTGTTTTACCTTTAAAAAGCCAAACCGCTGCATTTTCAAGCCTCCACGGGGCTTCTACAACCTTAGCAACCCACTTCCATGTCACGTGAAGGCTCTTCCTCTCTCCCAGCCTTGTCCCAGGGTGCATTCTGGGACAAGGTTGGGAGGGGAGAAGATCCTTTGTGCGATTGACATTACACCTAATGACCGCCAGGATATACAACGGCAGTCCCACATGCGGCCTGTTGTTGGTCACTTCCCCTACTTTTGCAAGTTTTGGAGGCCTCTCTGGAGGCCTGTTCTAGGCCTCTGAGGGCCCCAGAATGGCCCACAGAGGCCTCTGTAAGGCACTTCCGGAGAGACGCGCAACTTGGAACAGCGTGCGACCTCTGGACCTTCCAGAGAGGCTTCAAACTTCAAAACTTGCAAAGGTAGTGTCAGTGTCGCTTAACGAAGGGGCCACTTGACTATGGGATTCATGGGACGCATCCCGTCCTTAAGCAGGGGAAACCTGTGTGGGTGAGTGTGGGTGAGAGAACATTAAATACTACAATATTGAAAAAATGGATGGAAAGATTTCTATTATGGGGATGGAAAAATTATTTGCTTTCCATCTCTGTAGTAAACATGCTCCTATTCTGCCTTTTAGGCATGAAAACTATGATTTGAACATACAGCTGTCCCACCGACAAAAGGCCAGCACCGCTCACATCCCTGGTGGACCGATCCTGCACCGGATGACCCAGTAAGGCCTAGGCCACTCGGCAGGGGTGGGGACAGGCCAACGAGGGAAGGGAGCCATTGGCCAGCCCGGGCTGGGAGGGGGCAGGGATATTGGCGGTGTGCTCCACCGATATCCTATGCCTGTTCCTAGCCCGGGTCAGCCTTACATGGCCTCCCCGAATGTATGCCAGGCCTGGACCTAGTGTACATCCGAAGAGGCTCGTAGGGTCCCGGCCGGCTTACACCCGGAGAAGGGGACTGGTTGCAAGTGCAAATAAATTTTCTTGGTCTAGAGCCGACGGTTATGAAAAAAACTGTGGAGACAACCAACTATTATTTTAAAGAAAGATTAACTCTTGCAGAGGCGTAGCTAGCCCCCGCTGAGTGGGGGGGCTGCCAGACGGGTTGATACCCACCCAACTCTGCAAAAAAGGCCCCTGCAGAAAAAAAAGACCTAAAAGAGGCCTTAAAAACCACAGGGGGAGTGCTTCTCTTGGATTTTGTCAAATTCAGCAGCGAAGCAAAAAACCCTACCCCTTTTAGGCCTCTTTTAAGGGTGTGTGCCAGTGTGGTGTGAACTCCGGAAGAAGATGCACCGAACTTGAAGAGGCTGCTACGGCCGCACTTTGCCCCACAAGCACCTTGCTTCTGGTCGTCTTCCCCACATGCGCACTGGAAAGTACTTTGTGCATGCGTGGATGTCTGAGGCCAGTGCGCATGCGAAAAGTATGTTCCAGTGCACATTCCGGTGGGGCAAAGCATGTGGGGCAAAGTGCGGCTGCAGCGTTCTCTTCAAGTTCGGTGCGTCGTCTTCGTCTGGCCAGCATTCGTTCGGTGCGTCTTCTTTGTTCACCACACCGGCACACACCCCTAAAAGCGGCCTAAAAACCACGGTGTGTGTGTGTGTGCTTCTTTGCCATGGTGCTGCCAAATTCGGCGGTGCCACGGCAAAAGAGCACCCCCACGCCCGTTTTTAAGCTGCTTTTAGGCAGTTTGCGGGGGTGCTCTGCAAACGGCCTAAAAGTGGCCGCAAAAAACACCGGGGGTGGGGTTTTGCCCCTGGGGTTCAAATCCGGTGGCAATTTTGCACACACACACCCGAGTGTCGTCCCCAACACCTGGGCCCCCATCCCCCCCGACGCCTCTGAAATCTTGCATATGCTTTAAGTTATACAGTACATCTTACCGCACATGTTCAGTTCTTCTGGGCTCCGGTCTATTTCCCCAGCTCCAGCTGTGTTCCTTTTGGATAAGGTTTTGATCTTATCCAATATTCCTACTATACTCACCTGCTAGTCCCCTTGGACTGATGGCCATGTTTCTAACCCTTCTGAATTGATTGATACATTACTTTTTTGTTTTGCTGCCTTCTGAACACTTGGCCTGGATCCTCAGACCTTCCAAACCTGCACTATTCCTTGCACTTTCAATACGATACAATTGTTTTGCAAGACCAGTAATTTAACTGGGGAGACAACTGGGTCTTGAATAGGAAAAATATAACATATAAACAATAATGATACTTACTTGTTTGCGCATCACATCTGTAGCTTGCAGGATGTAACGAGGAGGTAGTCCATGACTCTGAGCAAGAATGATAGCCTGCTCCAGAGTGACACTCAGAGTACAACTGCAAGCAAAATCAGGTAAATGATGTTATGTTGTGCAATACTACTAAAATTTGTGATTATTCCATATGAATGAGTTTACCAAACGCTAAAAATAAAGTACACTATACAATTACAGTGAGCAGGGTCTAGTGCCTATTAGCACCCATGGAGGGTTGTGACTATACCATCCACTGACAGCACCTGTAACCACCCTCCCGGGGCTATGTAAATGAGAACAACATGCCACGAGAAAGGTTGGCCCAGGTATAGAGGTTGCTTATAGTCAGATGAAACTATTGCCAGGGCAGAGGGAGATTTACTATGTTGTACTATTGTTATGTTGGAGTGGAAGGTTGGTGAAAGAAGTCAGATAACGCAGCATTACCTGACCCTATGGCAGCCTGGGACAACCATAGGATACAGCGGCTGGCCCTTTAGGCCGGCCGCTTAAAGTTAGGCAGGATTGTGCTGTAAAACTGAGGAAATTTCATTGTTTCTCTGTAAGGGAAACAGTTATGAAATTGTCTAAACATTAAACAAATACTGAAGACCCAGAGAGGAACTACATGTTAGACAACAATGTAATACGCAGGAATGCTGCCCAAAATGGCATCCTCTGTTTACCCTATCCCATAACATGCTGCAACACTTATCCCTGTTGTTCAATGAGAGGTGACATCACAGGTCAACCAGACCAGGCACCGGCTGAGGGTCCATGCCCATCAGAGGCACACCTGGCTAGACCAACTCCTGAACTTCAATACTGGAAGCAGTGGTAGAATCCAATGAACCATCAGAGGGCGAACAAGGGGCACTATGAAGGACCCAGCACAGGGCTTTGCACCAGCAACCTAGTGCTGGCACTGTTTGCAATCATCACGCTTTGCATTTCCCTACCTCCATCAACAATGGTGTGGAGGGGAATGACTCTACATGGACTAGTGCTGCTATAACTTCTGAGGAAGCGCTGGGAGAACTCAACACTGAAATGCCATTTTTTTTTAGCAGCATCCTCTTGTCACTGGTAAAATGTAGTTGCACTCCTAAGAGGCTTGCTGCAGGGGACAGGGCTATCTCTGTGTTTCTGTCTGTGTGTGAAAAAGGGCTAGGTGAATTCTCCTACAATGCATTATACAGTGTGGAAAATCACACAGCCTTCAAAGAATTTTCTTAGAACTCGCAGGTCTTTTTAAAAAGGTTATAAGTAGGGTGCGTTTGTGACAAGCAGCACAGGCTGTGCATCATGTCACAATAGTATCAGAAGCAATATTCAATAACCGCTTTCAGCAAAAAAAAATGTTTTTGTTTTTCAAACACATCATGCCTGCTTCTTCCTGCAAAAGACTGACATGATAATTATATGTAATAATTAATGATAGCAGATTCGTATGCACACATTATCAAGTGATTACTAATATTCCATCAATAATGCCTTTAGTCTTTGTTCCTGTTTCTCAGCTTAGAATACAATCAAAGTTAAGCACTTGATTTTGGTTGTGGGGAGCTCATCACATGCTTAACTTTCCTATTGAAATCAATTGAACTTAAAGTACTTAACTTCAATGAGTTGTGCAAAAAGTAAATTTCAACACATTACAGTCCGTTCCATACTACTGTACTGTGAAAATGCCTGGATTATTCTAAGAATAAAGCCTTCTTATATTAACATGGGACTTAATTTTCACATTTCTTTTGCAAACATCCTGGCAGTCTATCCATATGCTACTTATTCATGCTGTTCCCTTGGATGGATTTCAGTAATTAGTGACCTTTAAATAAATTAGTTCTTTATTCATGAGAAAGTCAAAGCTACAGGGGGTTGCAAACAAAATGAAGAGAAAGAAGTCTGAATTCATACTTTTAAAGTAGCCAGTTGGGAGCTCTCCTGTAAGGTGTCTCTCAGATTGTCTCAGATGCCCTTCCACAATTGGGTCATACTCTTCTCAGGTCAGGGCCCCTGAATCCACGGATCCGCTATCCGCGGATTCACTTATTCGCGGGTCTCGGGGGCCTCATGCCCATTACCTTCCTTACGTTGCTATCGCTGGTGCCAAGCAATTGCGTCTCTTTCTGCACCTGCTTCCTGTTTAATGTTCGAGATCCTCTGTTGGTCAGGCTGCTTGTCTATTCTGTGCTATAAGCTAGCATGCTGGCTTATAGCTTTTTGGTGAAGAGACGCACTTGCTTAGTGCCAGCAATAGCAACATAAGGAAGGTAATGGGCACAGGGGGGATAATGTTCACTCTTTTCCACAGTTTCAATTAATTGCAGTAAGGGCTGGAACCTACCTCCGTGAATACGGGGACCCTACAGTATAAAGGTAAAGGTGACCCCTGACAATTAAGTCCAGTCGTGTCCGACTCTAGGGTGTGGTGCTCATCCCCATTTCAAAGCCGAAGAGCCAGGGTTGTCCGAAGATGCCTCCATGGTCATGTGGCCGGCATGACTCTCCTTGCCGCAGCACATAGCATGTAGCTGGAACACGGAGTGCTGTTTACCTTCTCACAAGCGGTACCTATTTATCTACTCGCATTAACATGCTTTGGAACTGCTAGGTTGGCAGGAGCTGGGCCAAGCTACGAGAGCTCACCCCGTTGCGGATTCGAACTGCTGACCTTTTGATCGACAGCTCATGGTTCAGCGGTTTAACCCACTGCGCCACCCGCTGGCTTACCCTACAGTATACAGACTAACAAAAAACTAATTGGAGATTGCCACTATGAACACCACAACACTTCTACAGTTCCAATGAGTTCTCAAAGCAGTCAACTGTGTTAACTAGTAAGCTTGGACATTACGTAACTTGACAAAAGTAAGGCAAACAGTGTAGAGAAAGAGAGGAATGTAGTTAGAAGTCTAGTTCAGATATTACAGGAAACCATGTGTTCCCATTATGAGAATGAGCCTCAGAGAGCCATGACACACTCCTCCCTTCCCTCTCCTCTTTTTTTATATATATATATGTGAAGAGGAAAGTAAAAGCTTTTCCTTTCAGTTTGAACTGAACTACAGTTTCCTATAGCACATGAATTCTGGGAACAGTGTTAACAAACAAGGATCTGAAATCATGGTTTAGTTCTGGCTTGTTGTACCTGCTTTTCAGTCCAGAAAATGTCTGGAACTGACATCTTTGGGACTAATAAAACTATGAAATCCATGCCCCTCTAGTTTATTGGGACTGCTACTACGGCTTCTGAGTACAGGAGCTGAGAGACAACTTACAGTATCAGTCTCTTTTTGTTATATGCTGTGCTTGGATAATGTTCTCCAGAGAACTGAGACAGTTTCAGTCCTCCAGAGTCCTGTGGAGGGAAGGCAGGCCCTTAATAAGTTGTACTGGTATTTCTTCTTGCGGTATTGGTGTTGATTGGTGTAGGCATTCCTAGGATCTCCTATGGTTCCATTCCCCCTGGCTGAGTAATATGATTGGGGTTGGTATGCTGATATGACTGAAAACTAGGCTTGTCAAGTCCATTTTCCAGATGTTTCTGGAAGGAATGAAAACTTGGCTTTGGTATGACTAAAGGTAAAGATTTTTCTTTTTCTCTTCTAGATCTGGAAGGAGCCTGTTATGTGGCTCATCAAAGAGGGTATCCTTCCTTCATAGGGAAGGTGAAACCAACCAGGTGAAGGGGCAGCATTCCAGGATCTGAGCCAGAAGTGTTTCCTACTTCTGTGATACCTGGGACCACGAGCAGAAAGCCTGTCAGGATTGAGACTGGCATCTGCAAGATATGCTGTTTCTAGTGAGATACTGTGTAGAGTAGGTATCAGTTTGCTATCCACTTGCATCTGGTTCAGCACAAATAAGGCATAAATTCTTAGGAGAAGAGTGGGGAGCTCTTATCCGGACTTTTGTAACCTTACTCATAAGTCAACTGCCACAAAAATTATATTGGTGTGCCTCTCTTTTCAGGCTGAGACCAAGGTCTGATGGTGGAATGGCTGATAATATGCAAGGGGAAAAAATCGGCTATAGACAGGCTGCATAGCACCACGACCTTGATGTACAATCGGGTAACCGCTGATTCAGGACAGTAATGGCTCATTATTTCAAAGAGCTCCTGCATGAATATCTGAGAAACAGCTGGAACTGGTGTAGTATTTCCAGAAGCAAGTTTTCAATCAATGTTTGTTATACAGTCTGCCTCCTACTGGTCTGACAGGATTATAACCCAAATTATGAACTAGTATCTGAGGGCAATCTAATTATCTATTCAAAAACATTAAACTACCGGTAACTAACAAAAAGCTTTCAAACAGCTTGTGGGAGAGCAACAATTCTGTATATATACTTCAAAGAATGTGGGGAAATGTTACATATTCTTATGCTGAGTCAATAGAGGCCAATTCAAGCAACGAAGCATTCATCTACTGAAATTTATTTGACAGTTTGCTGTGAAACAACTCTACATCTCTAGAGGCTGGGGTAGTGGAAATGATTGCAGGAGCTATCCTTATGTCATCCCTATATTTATTGCACCAGTTTGCAGAATGTTGTTGAAAATAACATTTGCAACAGCAGTTTCTGCAATGTTTCTCCTAGTACAGAAATGAACATAAGATTATTTATAAGCATTTTGTGCATGGCTGAGTCAAGTACATTTTTATAATAGAAAAGCTCTCTATTTTGCATTGTTGTATTTCAATAACCACCTTTTACCATGCATTGTTAGTTCAAGTCAGTGGGAAATCTGTCTTCTCACCTCATCAAACTTTGAAATAATAAAAAAAGACAACTAAGTTTTTATACAGGACACAATGTAACCAATGGGAGAGTTACACATATTCTTAACCTTTTCACTGATATTAAAGATAGGTCACTATTACTATATGAATACTACATATAAAGGAGGCAAACAGCTGAGAGTTGATGCCTGGCATAAGTTCACCCACTGAGTATTTCGCTGAACCAGAGACTTCCACCTCATAGTTCATGCTCTTAACCAAAGTGTTACACCCATTCTATATACAGTACACATTCAGAATAAATACACCAATGTTGAACTTGAATAAACTATCATTCTTCAAACTCAACAGTTATGATTACAATAAAAGAAATGGGTAAATTATCATACCGGTGAACTCCACTGTTGCACATGATGATGTGACAAGCTCCGAGTCTGCTACAAAGTTCTGATGAGACTGACAGCAGTCCAACTCCAGAGGCACTACAGGCTGTGTAAGCACAGCTTGCTGTGCGCTTGGATCTTATGAAAGACACCATCAGACGGTAAAGTTCATCCAAGGAATTGATGGGTCGCATCAGCTGCAAGTAAGTGACAAAACTATGTCATTAAAAGCCCAATCCTAGCCATTCCCCCTGCCAATGCAGCGGCACCAAAAAGGCTACTGCTGCATCCTGCGGGGGGTGGGGGAGTAGTAGTAGTGGAGGTCTCCTCTGGCTAAGGGAACATTCATTCCCTTACCTGGGGGTAAGCCTCTGTAGCGCGGGGAGGTTCTACTTGGACCTGCACCAGCGAAACCGCTGGTGCAAGTCAGCATTGACCTCGGATGGTAGATTCGGTCCAGGAAGGGGGTTAGGATTTGGCGGCCGCTGCTGCCACCAAACCCTCCCCCTCCATGGACCCAATCCACCCGCCCCTGTTGCCGCCCCATTTCACCCTCATTCCACCTCCCTCCACCCCATCCCACCTTCCCCCGGCATCTTACCTCCATCAGGAGGTCCTCTCTGCTTCCTCAGCGCTTTGACAGCGCGTGAGTCTACTCACTGCTGGAAGCACTTTGACAACTGCTGTTAAGGCAGGTAGTGCTGGCAGCACGCTAGTTCCACCAGTGCTACGAGCCCATAGGATTGGACTGTAAGAAATCTTACCTTTGAAGCAGTGACTATAATGAATTATAAGTCTAACAAAACTAAATTGTAGCTAGCCTTGATAACTTGGTCAGTTAGAGAGTATTAGCAATGGCCACTTTCTGAAAAGGGGGGATTACACACCTCAGTGAGCCAGGAAAGGGAATGAATTTAGGCTCCACATCTGAGAGTAAGCCCCATTAAACTCAATGTAACTCACTTCTGAGTAGACATGCATAGGATTGCACTGTTAATGAACTGAAAAAACCCACAGCCATAATTAACACAGAGATTCCTTCAAAAATCTCTTCTAGTCCTTTCAAGGCAAGTTAGAATAGAATAGATACCTTTATTGGCATAAACACATCAAAAAACAGACATACATAAACAAACAACCAAAAATCCCCCAACAGATCCAATGACAACAACCACAATCCTGCAAAAAATTTCTTCCCAAACTGTCTCACTATGAATCTATACATCGGAACTCATTTCCCGAGTAGCCATCACCACAGAAGCAAAAGTTGCAATGTTATCAAGTCTCCCATCATCTTCTGTTGACAGAAGGGCTCGGAGAATATCTGCCTCCATCCAGCCCTGAAAACACGTCAGTATCGAGTTAAGGTGTTTCTGACGGCAAGACTCGTGCAGAGAGCATGATAAAAAGATATGTTCAGATGTCTCCACACACTTCATGTCACATGAACAGAGCCTTGCTGAAACAGGTATTCCTTTGTACCGCCCCCATAAAAGGGCAGAAGGGAGAGCATTGCACCTTGCCAGCATAAAAGCCCTTCTTAGCTGTGGGTTATGCAATTGATATAGATAAGTTGACAGCTTCCCAAACTTTATAGGCAGATGAAGATGCAATGGAGAACATGTTGTATTAGCTGCACTGATTAACTCTTGGCACTCAATGTCAAGAGTTCTCTCCCTAATAGTTCTAAATGCTGCAGCTAACCCCATCATGCCTAGCGTCTCACTGTCAAGCCCCATCATTTTTAGCTTTGTAAGCAGACTAGAAACCCCACAAGGCAAAGATGTGTCTGATAGTAGGTGGTAAACCAGACTATCACTTGTCGCTTTAAAAAGAATGCCCAGCCAAAATTTGGCAAATCTGAGCCACGCCAATGTATTCAGCCTTATAAGACCGGTTTCAAGGCACAGAGCTGAGTACGGAACACAACGTGGCATACCCAAAATTTTCCTGAGGAAATTAGATTGGATACGCTCTGTGGCTAGGTCTGAAGCCTTGAACCAGATCGGGACACCATATAAAGCTTGAGAGACAACTTTGGCCTTATAGGCCTCCGGAGCAGCCGGGACATATCTATTGCCCAGAGAAAAATAAAATCTCACAATTCCTGAAGATGAGAGTTTGGCCAAATTAGAAATGGAACGGCGATGAAAAGCCCAAGAGTGCCTGTAATGAAATGCGATGCCCAAGTATTTAAACTGGCAGACTTGTTCAATACTGTTACCCTTGCAGGTCCAGTTATAGATTTTGTATCTATTTGCAAAAATCATAATTTTAGATTTAGCATAGTTAATGCTCAATTTGTTGGCTGTTAGGTATTCAGCACATCTATTAAGTAGCCTCAGGAGACCCAGGAGACGTGAAAGGAGAATCATATCGTCCGCATACAAAAGCAGCGGTACCCGACAGTTGCCCAAACATGGACAGTGACTGTTAACATCCGCCAGGGCAAGATCATTCAAAAATAAATTGAACAATAGGGGGGCCAAAATACATCCCTGCTTAACTCCTTTATTAACAGGTATGGACTGGGATAGAGCCCCAGTTTGCGGGCACCGCACTTTGCAGGAGTTGTTGGTATAGAGGGATCTAATCAATAGTAGGAGTCTCTTTTCTATCCCTCGTGAACTAAGTTTTTTCCATAACAGTTCTCTGTCTACTGAATCAAAAGCCCCTTTTAAATCAATAAAAGCCACATATAATCTTGCTCTGGATACCCTGACTTGTTTATCAATTATATGGGAGAGAATAAGACAGTTGTCAACAGTAGATCTGCCTTGCCGGAATCCTGCTTGTTCTGGTCCAAGTATACTATTCAAGTCTACCCAGGCCAAAAGCTTGCTGTATAGATACCTTGCATAGATCTTGCCCACAACTGACAGAAGGCTGATAGGTCTGTAATTGGCCGGGGAGTCAGAATCACCCTTTTTGAAGATAGGAACAATAACCGAGGAAAGCCAGTCTTGGGGGACACATCCCATTTCATTAATCTTTGTGAAAAGAGGGGCTAACAACTGAGCCCACCATTCTGGCTCACTCTTAAGAAATTCAGGGGGTACTGCATCCAGTCCAGGGGCCTTCCCAGATTTTAGATGACCAATTAGCTGTCTTATCTCTTCTGGGGCCACCGGTGGCCAGACAGGAAGCTCAGAAATTAGTGTGTCTGAACACACTTCAGGCTGGTAGGATTTATCCAAGAAGATCCCCTCAAAATGTTGAACCCAGGCAGAGGAGGGAATTACTACCCTATCACTTCCCTCAGAGTTCAATGCACCTGAGACAATGTTCCAATGTTTTTTCAAGGCAAGTTTGTAATACTAGCTACATCTGCCGATATCTACCTTTTCTGTTTCACAGTAGCCACTTGTCTCTCCTATGCTTATTTTACATTTACATTTAACATACATCCCTGTGGATCTATAACAGGGTGGTCCAACTTTTCATACCTCGAGGGCCGCATGCAGACTTCGACGTGGAACCCGGGGGCCGCACAATGAATTAAATTAATAATTAATTAATTAATAATAATTACAATGCACAAGTAATTAATAATAATGACCAATGCACAAGCTTTGGCAATATTTATAGCACAGGATTTAATGCAGTGGTTCCCAAACCTTTTTGACCATGATCCTAAATACATTTTTTGTCATCTGGTGACGCATGGTACATAATAATAATAATAATAATAATAATAATAATAATAATTTGGGTTAATAAAAAAATATAAAATTAAGTCCTTCTCTCTTTCCCAGCTGTTTCCTTGCCTTGCTCCTCTCGCTAGAACAGCCTGTTGAGAAAGGGACGTTGTGAGGCAGGCGCTCAATGATCACACAAAAGAAAAGACAAGTGCACAACGGTGCAGGTGGACAAGCAAATGCACAAACTAAGAGGCAGGCAACCCCTCTACCTCTTTCCCACAACTCGGCATGTCAACTCTTGTCAACCAGCGAGACTGAAGGTGCTAGAGAGGCTGCAGCAACTTTGCGCAGGCGCAGCCTCTCCAGCCTCGCAGTTGATACAGACAGCCGGCCAGGCAGGACGTGTGTGGCCGGCCGCTGCCCGGGGAGGGGGATGCAGAAGCCGACGGACGCTTCTAGCATGCCCCGCCCACGCTCCCCTGCTGATCGAAAAGGTGGTCGGCTCCCGACCGTCTTTCCGATCATCAGGGGAGCGTGGGTGACTGCGGGGGAGGGAGGGGAGCTCCGGGGGCCGCAGCAGAGGCCTTGGGGGGCCGCATGCGGCCCACGGGCCACGCGTTGGACCACCATGATCTATAAATATGACTGTCCATAACAGTGTCCCCATGTTTATTTATGTAAGGCAGACTTATTTACATGTGCACATGGGCATGTAAGTGCATCTATAGAGAAAACAAATATGGTGGTGGCAGCAGCAGCAGCAGCAGCAGGTGGTATAGCTCAGTGTGTTCTGCATCTTGAATCGCCTTAACCTCTAGAACAGCATTTCTCAAACTCTTTGTTCTCCAGAGCCCTTTACACTCTTAAATGAAGTCACAGGGAGCCCCATTGGCACATGCTTGGCATCTCAAGAAGCCCCAGAGCACCAGCTCATGTGCAGAGTGGTGCGGTGCTGAGCATATGGGGGCCACTTATGGTGTGCTTATGATGCCCCTGATGGGTGTTCAGGGCTCCTAGGAGCAGACTTTGAGAACCACTGCTTTTCTCAACCAGTGGTACTTCGGCCGACTGCTGGTGGTACTCGGACCGCCGGAATCTTGCTTCGACACGGCACTTTCAACAGCGTGTTTTCGCTCTTACCTTTGGCGGGAATGCTGAGAAGGGCCTTCCCACCTGCCCAGAGCCTCCTACCTGCATTTTCTGGCCTCCAAAAACCTGAAAACCCAGAAGTAACTGGGGATGATGTCATCGGCAGTCACTTCCAGTGGTACTCAGCAGGAGAGTGGCACCGGAGGTGGTACTCGGCTGGAAAGGGGTTGAGAACCCCTACTCTAGAACAGAGGTTCTCAACCTATGGTACGCGTACCCCTAGGGGCACGTACGTCACTGGAGGGGGGCGGGCCACCGCGGGGTGACGCGTGCACCCACGCGTGTCACCTCTGCTCCCGCAACACCCTTCCGGAGGCTCCGAGGCCGGGAGAAGCCCTCGGAGCGTCTGCCCAGCCCAATGCGGCGACACGTCATTTATTAGGTTTTTTGCACCTGTACAGAACGGTTCTGAGGGCAATAGGGCAGCCCTTGCTCTCAGAAACGTTGTGCGCATGCGCGAAAAACCTAAAAGTTCACGTATTTCCGCATTGGGCCTCGTCAGAAGACCCCGGACCGCCGGAGGAGGACGACACTGGGTGCCGGCAGCAGCGGGGGTAAGTCCTTTGCGGCGCCAAGGCAAATTTCTGGGTGGGGGTGCACGGGGGCGGTGCGCGCACTAGCGACACCATTGCTAGGGGTACGCGGACCACATGGCTGGGGGTACGCCAAATGCAGGCTGGGGGTGCCCCATTAACACTTAATTGTTAATTAAGTTTTGATTTTTTGATTTTTTTTCCGGATTTTTTCGGAGCCAAAGAGCTCCGTTTTGCTTTTTTTAGTAGCTAATCTATCCGATCTACAGCTGATGGTCAGGTTAATTTATGCGCATGCATAAATTAGGTTGAGCTTCTCAGTAGCCAGCAGAGGGCGTTGTGCACGCTCCTGCCTCCCAGCTCTCCTCCGATGCAGCTCCTGCTGCAGGATTTTGCTAACACAGACGTCACTTGGGTAAGTGCAGGGGTGGGGTGGGGTGGGGTGGGGAAAGAGTTGAGTTTGGGAGCTTTTGTACTTTGGATTTATGTTTTTACTTTGCATTTTGTGCATGTGTCTTATTGCTGTGTGTTTTAAAAAAAAGATCCTTGCATTATTCATTTATTTTTTGCATTTTGTTCATGTGTGTTTTTTAAAAGAGATCCTGGCATTTTTGTGTATTTTTGTGCAATTTATGTAAATTAGATAATTATGTAAATTAGATAATTATGCTAATTAGTCGGGGGTACTCCAAAAATTTTGACCTTCATTGGGGGTACCCGGGCCTCCAAAGGTTGAGAACCCCTGCTCTAGAACATATCAGACTTGAAAATAAATAGTAACAACCTTCCCCCTCTCCAAAGTATAGTGCTTACATTCATGGCCCCTTAAGAGTGAGAATTATTAAGCATGATTAATCCAGCCTTTAACCTATTGAGCCCTATGAAACATTTTCCTTATGGAAGACATGCATTGGAATATTGGTTCACAGAAAAAATGATTCAGATGTCTGGAGAGTCTAATTACACACATAATATTCTGACTTGCCTTTTCTATGTACGCAGCTTTTGATGTTGAATTAGGTGGAAGGTTTGACTTGTCCAGGTAAAATGCCCTGAGAAAACAAGACACCCACAATATGTTAATCATTCAAGAGCTTCTAAAATGCAAAGCAAAGTTCTTTGACCTATTTAATTACATTGTTTTAAACATTCAGGATTCAAAGGAAAGAGGAACCATAAAATCAGCGGTGCACCATTTCATTCAACCCATCCTTGAAATCAATTGTGAAAACATTAATTATGTTATGAGTTATTACAAAGTACAAGCTATCTTGATGATTAAATGTTCACCAGTATAAGATGCAAGCCAAATCTTTTGTAATTTTTTATACAGTTAAAGGATGCCAGACTTTAAAAACTGGCTTAGTTTTTTACATGATGGAAGGAGCTGAGACAGATGCCTGTTTGCATTACACATTTTTTAAAATGTCTAGAGTACACAACCCTTGCATGGGTCTGTATTACATTTACAGTGGCTCTCATTTGCCACTGCAATTAGAAACAATTTGGAGAAGTATGTTAGAGATATAGGAATAAATATTTGTAGGATATTAGGTTCAAAAATTTCAATAAGATAGATAAAAAATTTTCTTTGATTGAATATTTATATTGTTCAGAAATAATCATGCAGGAAATTGTCACTGAAGTACATGTAGTACTTGTAAACCAGGGACGTATGATGCTGGCGCAGCAGGTGAAGCAGCCCCTCCCCGTTGTACCCCTCGGAACAAAGCAGCCAGCTTCTCAGAGCTTCTCAAAGCTTCTCAGCAGCCAGCAGAGGGCGTTGTGCACCTTCCTGCCTCCCAGCTCTCCTCTGAAGTACATGAAGTACATGTAGTACTTGTAAACCAGGGACGTATGATGCTGGCGCAGCAGGTGAAGCAGCCCCGCCCCGATGTACTCCTCGGAACAAAGCCGCAGCCGAATCCGGAGATTGAGCACGCTACCTGCTTACTCAGGTGCACCCCAGCGTAGAGTCTTTTCTAGTGGCTCTTGCCGGTGTCTCTTCTGTATTTTTTTTTAGATTATGAGCCCTTTAGGGACAGGGAACCATTTACTGCTTTATTTTCCTATGTAAATTCCTACCCAGCCCCTGAAGGTGGCCAGCTAGTCTCAGAATATGTCAAAGAGTGGGTGGGTTGGGCTTTTGGCAAGCCAAAGCAGAATGGCAGGGGGAGGTTGCTGCGCTGCGAGGAGGCACACCTGAGACCTCCCTCTCACCTGCCTAACAATCAATGTCCTGGATCCTCCCCACATGATTTATTCACATATAAGGGTAGAACCAGGCAAGAATCGCTCTGCCCACATTTGCGGGGATGTGGACCAGCATTTTCATGGCCTTTTTGTCTTCCTAATTTTTCTGTCCCAAGTACTGTACAGAAATCTGAAGTACAGTACACAGTACTGTACACAGTATCTGTACACAGATATCAGCTAACTGTAGTTAACGCTTCATGCATTCAATAAAATGGGCTCTAGTCCATGAAAATTTATACCACAATAAATCTACTAGTATTTAAGGTGCCATAGGACTCTTTGCTATTTTGGAAGTTAAAGCAGAATGGTCTACACAAGAACACAGTATAGGAAAATCAACTTAATGCAGAAAATGAAGTAACAGCCAGTGTGATAGAATATGCTTGTTGAATTGATGAAGTCAGTTATTCATTATCCAAAGGCACTGAAACCAAAGAATGGAATTTGGTCTGAAAAACAAAATCATTTCCTCCACCAATTAGCTGACACAGAAAATATGATAGCATAACACTTGTACAGCTTTTCACAAAATTATTCTTGGTATTTCTCAGACCACGGCAAGCTGAGGACAGCATACAATTTTCTAAAGCACTTCACTTAATTACTAAACGCTTGTTTAGGACCTTAATCAAATTTTATGAGGAAAGCTAATGGAAAACATGGCATGATGCCCAAAACAGACAATATTTTCTAACCTACTTGAAGTGACAAGCAAGAAATCTTAATATGTCGATCCATGTGCCAAAAACTGTAGCAGATTGAACATTTTGTAAAGATATACATGTACCAGTAAGAATACATGAAACTACTATATTTCACAAAACATAAGTAAATCTTTAAAACCTACTAGATTGACTACACAATCCTACCCCCACCACATTATAGCATGCAGTTGTGCCGATGGAGGCTGCGCTAGATGCTATGGTGGAGGGGGGGGGACAACTGGACTGCAGGAGGCAAGTAAAAATATTTTTTATTTCTCAGTAGGCTGCCCGATCGTCTATGGGTCTCCTTCGACCTATGCCAGTTATATAGGTGGCACAAGTCCAAGGAGAGCCAGGGAGTGGCCAGGGAGTGGGTTGGGCAGAAAAATGGGGGATAAGATCCAATATGTGCAACTGCTGCCAGATCTACCCCCTCTCTCCTCAGCACACCCCCATTCCTCCCCCAACGCAACCCATTACTCCCTTGCCCACAGCCTGCCCCTGCTGCCAAATTACCAGCGCCTGCGGAGTCTGCCACACCTTTTGACATTTGAAGCAGCAGCCCAGAAGTGTGCGATGGCAGCCCAGTTTTCATGCCACCATAAAGAAACGTACACTGCTAGCATGCTAGTTCCTGGTAGCACAAGGCCTCAATAGGATTGGGACATTAAACACTGTCTGAGCTATTCAAAATGTACACATGAAAGGAACACATCTTGATTTGGCTTTATAGGCAATAAAGAACAAGGTCAGAACATTAGAAAAAGACCTAGATCAAGGAACACAATAAAAGAACAGATGAGATTCCAAATTAGAAATCAGATTCCAAAGTATTCCTATATTTTTCTTATAATATTCTTCCTTAATTCTACCACATGGTAGTTTCCTATGTGTTCTGACTTCTTTATCATCTGCAATTGAGTACCACTGAGCTGCTTGCATAAAACTGATCACTATTACAAGAAGTCACTTGAAAAGATTTAATGATTCTGCCAATTTCTTATGGTTCAACAGAAATAACATTACTAAGAACATAATTGCACTTCAGTCTGTAGAAATATTTTTGATATTTCACTCTACTGGTGGCACAGCACTCCACTGAACTTATATCTCTAATACCAGATTGGTGTTTGTTAGAAAAGCATTGTAAGCACTCATAAACTGAAATGTTAATCTTGTAGCACTTCTAAATAGCTACTTGAGACGTTATTGGGAAGTACGCTGCTCAGAAAGGGAAACACAATTTGCAACTGAATTAGAAGAGTTTGCAAACTTCGTTTAAAGTAAATTAAGATTAGCATTAGCATTGGTGTAGATGTAATGCTCCTCCATGGCTAGTTTTGAAAAGAGAAAGGGGAAGGAATTCACTCATGAGTGGGGGAAGAGAAGGAAGATGGAGGGAGCATGTGAGCCTGATAATAACCATCTCTATACACATGACTGACAAAATCATAAAAGATGACTTCATAATTTCCCTAGATCAGTGGTTCTCAAAGTGGTGGGTCACAACCCACCACTGAAACCACAAAGTGTCCCCTGCCCCAAAAAGTGCCCAGAAATGCCTTTTTTTCATTTACTGGGGGGGCTTCGGGGAGGCCTGCGTGACCCCTCCGCAGGCTTCCCCGCTTTCAGATAAAAAAACGAAAGTGCTCAAAATCGCCGTTTTTGGGTGATCTGAAGATTGGGGAGGCCTGCAGAGGGTCGCGCAGGCCTCCCCGAAGCCCACCCAAGCCCCGGTAAGTGAAAGAGGGGGGGTGCTTTTCCTGGCAGCAGCAGCGATCCCTGGGATCTGGCTCCACCCCCGCAAACACTCAAGAGTTCTCCCCGCCTCGCGGAGAGAACTTTGAGAACCACTGCCCAAGATGATTAAGAAATGCATTTGTCTGAAATTCTAATCATTTTGCTTACTTTTTCGATGAATGCAAGTAACCTCAGCACTCCAGCTAAAGGCTTTTAGATAGGTCAAGTTTACTGTCAAGAGAAATGCATCCGTGCCATTCATTTGGTATCTGAAATGGTAATAAACTAATCTTGGTTGAAAGCAAGGTTCTGACAATTTTTATTTGGTGCAATTTTAATAAAGTTATGACCATTAAAATTAAATAAAATTCAATGTCAGTTTAAATTATTATCCTGTGAGCATACTGTTCAGCCTTGAAAGCAACAGAAAATGAGAACTAGCACTCAGGGCTGACCCATCTATGATGCAAATTAGCCCATTTGCACTGGGCGGCATTTTGGGGCCCAAGCAGAGGGGCAGCTAACAGGCATCCACCATCTTCCCTCACTTTGCCACCATGGACGGTGCCAGACTCCTTACTGCCCCTCTGTGTGGCAAGCAATGCAGGGCACACTTCCAGCTTTGTGTAAAGAGCCTGCTCAGAGGAAGCAGTGAGGTTGCTCTGTTCCAATCCTTGGAGCATAGTGATCTGGCTCCCTCACCTTCTTCCACTGGACTGGATACTTTAAAAGCACTTGGTGTGGAAAGGAGCAAGATCACTCTTTTCCTCCTCCTTGTAGAATGTCTCTGGGAGCAATCCCAGCATGCTTCACATTTCCTGGTTTGATTCAAGAGTCCACATGGAAGAAGTAGCCTGGTAAGGGGAAGCCTCAGGCAGCCCAATAGCTTCAGCTGGCTCTGCTAGTACTTTACCAAATTCAGCCCAAAAGTTAAATGACCATCAATTAGACATGTTTAGATTCCATAAGAGAAATGAGAAAATCAAACATAAAGAATAAGCATGATTTACCATTATAGTAAACAGGGGTTGTTGTTTTCCTTAATTGGTTTTTTAAAATAATTCACTGTAAGAGATGCTTATTAAACTGCATTTGACTTTTACTTTTTGCCTAATTTTGCAAGATCATGAAGAGATTAACTGTTCTAATCAAAAGCCCTAGTAATTATACTCTGTTTACAATGCAATGCCTAAAATTGAGCTAATGTATCACTAAGGTCCCTTAAGTTCTTTATAACTGCTGAAGTTTCATATTTACAGTAATAAAGGTGTTCAAAAATTGCTGACTTGATTACTTTCTCCTTTTTGAGAAACATCTTCCCATCAGCAGAACATAAGGTCACAGTAAATTTACAGCACTAACTTCTTTCCCAACTTGAAAACAGAAAATCAGCATACCGTTTTTCTTACAAGTGCCAAGAAGAAAAAAAACAGAACTAGTAAAGTCTAATTATAAAACACAACAGCAGCCTGGCTGAAAGTTTGACAAGGAAATCAAGAGTAATTAAAATGGGTATTGTACAGCAGCTTTTAAATTCTCAGATCATCTCATTTTAGAAGTGGGCTCTTCACACAAGTGAGAAGTTTACTGCCTATCACTATGCATTTATTGGTTGTAGAACCCTGGTATTTCATGTATTGTGCAATGCACTTCAATAGGCCACAGTATGGATGCTAGTGCTGGAACAAGTGGAAAGGTGAGATTTCATGGCTTTGACTGGCTGTTTTAACAGAAGGCTGTGTGGCTTGCACTGAAGGGTAATTAGGTTAGCTGGGTTGGAAAAATATAGAATCTTAAGGCTGTAGCCTACTTAACTTCAGCCTTATCTCCTATTTTCGTACAAGGGTATGTGGGCAAATTATTTATATTATTTTATGTTAATTTAAATAGGATCATTTAAATGTTTGCTTTTAATGGAATAGTCCAGAACAATTTCCATAAGGATGAGGATTCTGGGCTGGAGCCTAACTTACCATTTCTCGTGGGTCCCGCCAGAGTCTCCAATGAAAACACAGGAGATGAAAATAACCATGGAGATGGAAATAACCATGGCGATAACTGCCTCAAGCCCTGAGGCTGTTCAAAAACCAGATAGCTGCTAATTGCCCTGCAAACAGCTGAACCCCTGCAGTTTGCAAGCTTGTGTAAATATAGGGAGATAAATGTTTGAGCATCTTTTTTCTGGTGCATTTTGACAGTCCGCCAATGACAGATAGTGGGGACAGGTGAAGGTTGGATCACATAACTAAGCCCTTCAAGTCTTGTGGATATTCATTAGGGTTGAGTTTTTACAAATAAATAACTAAATAAATGTTACTTGCAAATAAATAATTTATTTCTAGATCATCTTTTTTTAAAGTCCCATAAAGCTAGGTGGGTCCTGATAGAGTGTCATTTTAAAAAGTGGGTCCCGGTGCTAAAAACTTTGGGAACCACTGGCTTATAGGAAGGATCATGAATGGAAGGTACTTCATTCATGGAGCAGAATAAATTAGGATCCAACCCACTAACATTTAATTCATTGTAAGATAGACCTCGTACTTTATAACAGTGGCTGGTACTGAGCCATAACCTCATCTTTATGAGGATATTAACTTTTACGCCACCAAGACCCAATCGGGTCTTCATTCAGCCCTTCTGAGGGCAAGGCTTCGAGCGGCGTTGTGCGCATGCACTGCTCGAAGTCTTGCCCAGCCTATTCAGAAGTGACCGAGCCGCCGAGGAAGACGCGGCTCAGCCTGCCAGCTCCGGGGGTGATGCACCAGGATGGGGTGAGTACCGGGGGAGTGATGCGGTAGTGGGGGTGGTTGGCACGCCTGGGGGGTGGGGTGACGCACCACCGACCCTGCCGACCCTGCAAGGGGTGACGCGCCAACTCGTGACGCCGCTGATGTATATACAGGTGGCCCCCCATATCCACTGGGGATATGTTCCAGGCCCCTCCGTGGATACTTGAAACCGTGGATAAGAGCGAACACCCCCTCCATGGTTTCCTGAGGGGCCCCCCACCCTGCCTCCCCTGCAGGCAGGCATGCTTGCCCCCCCAGCTCTTATTTTTCTTTCAGCAAGTTTTGTTTCTTCCTTAAAACAAACAGAGAAGCAGCCTCCATTGCAGGCAAGTAGAACGAGACTAAGTCCTAGAGAGGCTTTGCAAGGTTTCTGTTAACCTTGCAGAGCCTCTCTAGTACTTAGTCTCGTTCTACTTGCCTGTAATAAGCAGCCAGAGGCTGCTTCTCCTGTTTCTTTAAGGAAGAAACAAAGCTTACTGGGAAAAAAGTAAAAGCCTGGGGGAGGGTGTCCCCACGATCCCTGGATAACTGAAACCATGGATAGCGAATCAGTGGATATGGGGCCCACCTGTATTCTCTAGACAGGATTGGGCTGTTAAGCGGAGTTTGTGATACAGAATGGGGGCCCACCTGTATTTCAAAACAGATTGTTTCCAATAATAAATAAATGGACACCAGTAGTTCAAAAATCTGTTTTCTTTCTTCCATCTCTTAGCGCAACAATTTTGTTTAATTGAAATATTTGCACTATAAACTATGCTCTTGAAAGTCATAATTTTATTTAGAGCATAAAGACAATTTTTTGTAATACATATTTTAGCTGCAATCAGCACATTTGTTATTAAAGGCCGATGTACATTTTGCACAGGGTGCCAGAAGCCAAGGAGGGGGTGCCAGAAGGGTACGCGAAGAAGCGATCGCCCTGACATGAATCGCAGGCCCACCTCCGTGTGCTGCCCCCATGGAGGAATCAGGCATGGAGGAATGACACTTCCAGCATTTAAACCAGGGGTGGGGAACCGGCGGCCCGCGGGCCGGATCCGGCCCCAGGAGCGATCCGGTCCAGCCCGCGCGAGACTGGACCCGAATCAATCAAGTCCGGCCCGCGCGAGCAGACCGGAGGCTCCGCCAGCCCCGCTGGCCCCCCTGCGCGCTCACCTCGGCGCAACTCCTTTCGAATCCGGCTGATTCTCCGTGCAGAAGCAGCTGGATTCGAAAGGAGACGCGCCGAGGGGAGAGCGCGCAGCGCGCGTGGGGCCTGCGGCGGCGGCCGCCTGAAAAAGGTAAGGAGAGGGGGGAGGTAAAAGCAAGGGGGGAGGTAAAAGCAGGGGGCGGTGGGTGGGTGTGTGCCCCCCCGGCGCGCGCACGTGCAGGAGTAACTATTTCTGATGGAGGGGCACACGGCCTGTGGGACATTTTCTCCATGGGAAAATGGCCCTCCATCGGAAATAGGTTCCCCACCCCTGATTTAAACTGATTAGTTTTGTATATATACTTTATCTTATGTAACTTTATATACAGTACTAATTATAGAATATCTCATCATGGTTCTCGCTCCCATTTATAGAACTGGCTTCACCTTTCAAGAGATTGGATTCTATCCAAACTACCGTATTTTTCGCTCCATAAGATGCACTTTCCCCAAAAAAAATTAGGGGGAAAATAGTGTACGTCTTATGTAGCTAATAAAACAAAATGTAAAGAAAAAATACTTACCGGGGCTTCGGGGAGGCCTGCAGAGGCTCGATCGGCTATTTTCAATCGGCTATTTTCGGAAAAAACGGCTATTTTCGGCCATTTCTGGTTTTCATGAAAACCGGAAATGGCCGGAAATGGCCGTTTTTGGCCTAAATGAAGATCGGGGAGGCCTGCAGAGGCTCGCGCAGGCCTCCCCGAAGCCCTGGTAAGTATTTTTTCTTTACATTTTTTTATTATTATCATTTTTATTTTTATTAAAAAAAACATTTTTCCCTATTTTTTGCTCCATGGGATGCATGCGTCCTATGGTCCGATGCATCCTATGGAGCGAAAAATACGGTATTTTTAAACCTAACATCCCTCCCCTTTTAAAAAAAGTTTCTCCTGGATGACTACTCTTTCCCTACAATACACTGATAAAGACCTTGGTATTAAGTTTTTGTTGATTTAAAAAAAAATGATATCTCAAATTCAGTTAAAGAGTAGCTTAAACTTTCAATTCTAAATCCCATGTGAACCAAGTATCGCAGCTGAAAATATTGAACATATGGTGCTTTTGCTGTTAAATTGCTGTCTTATACCATCTCAACTGAATATTGTCCATTTCGTATTATGTATCATAATATTACCACACCACCCATATGAAGTTCTTACTGAAACTTTCATTGAAAATGGTGGAAATTAATAGAGATATACAGTAGATGGATTACATGTGCTAATTCATTTCAGATGGTTATGACAAATGTGAAAAGAGTATGTTACCACTACCATGATCAAAATAATACAAATCACTTGTACCCCAAGTTCCTCTTCCATGAACGGAAAGCACTTCCATTTGTGCAAGGGAGTGGACAATTTTCACCAAGCTCCCCTTAATTCTGCAGCCCTCTGTGCTCCATACAGTCTAGTTCCAGGGAGTCCCCTAGACCCTTAGTCTATAGAGTGGCTTTTTGGAAGGTGCAGAAGTCTTCTGTGCTGAGGTGCCAAAAGGGAAGTTTGCTTCCAAGAACTTATTTATATTTTTGGATGGTTGATAACTTACCTGAGTTTTTGGTTATACTGTTTTACTTTTTCCAATGAAGCTGCATTAATCTGGGCCTGAAATTCTTCTACTGACACACTGTCTCTATAATAGTAGCCTTCCATGCTTTCAAGTGCTACAACAGAATGGAGAAGAAAAAACATTAGCCATATAATATTTACTATTACTTCTTTGCGTTGGAACAGTTGCGGAGCCTCTCCAACAGCTCCAAAGGCCATTCTGTTCCTTTGCTTCTGCTCCTTATCTCCAATCTGTACTGTTCTGTATGGTTTGCTGCATATACAGTATTCCACCACCAGGTGGCGCAGGCAAGAACGAGTGCAGGCAAGAGGGAGCAGGCAAGCCTCTTATTTCTTGTACTGTATGTACGGTATTTCTATTTTATTGCAGCTTGAGCTGCTGCTCATGCTGCTCATATTTGTAAAGATTCAATTTGCAGAGATTCAAATCCGGGGGGGGGGGGGGGGGAGGAGAGAAGCAATGAAACATAAGTCCAGGGGAAAGATAGGCCAAAAAACAGAGAGATTGAAAACTGAGGATGCAAAAAAAAATGCATATTCTCCTGAAGTGAAGCCTATATATCTGCTCTTTTGGATAAGCTTCCAAAGCAGGAAATAGAGATCTGTAAATACTACCGTTTGAAACAAACAAACAATGGCTTAATTGCTGCATTTGCTAACACTATCACCTATCTAGTGCACCTATCTAGTGCACATATTATCTGAACACTTTAAAAGCAAATAAATTTTAAAAAATAATAAAAATGAAAAAATTGAATAAAAATACGTAACACCACTATATGTGTTGAATAAAAACACATAACACCACTATTTGCATTTTTAATCAAGAAATTTTGAAAAAAATACACAAAAAAACACACCTCTACCCATTGGGACTTCCTGTAAGGAATGATTTAAAATTTATATACTATTTTCATGTATTTATATACTATTTATATACTATTTATAGTATTTATATACTATTTTCATGTGACATGAAAGGCTGTTGAGACCAAGATACCTACGCTGACATTCCCTCCCCAATGGCATAGTTCTTCATATGAGGAATAAAAAATAAGAATAGTAAACGTTTGTTTATAACAACTCTGGAAGAATGGAAGAATCAGACCTTGTATTGCTGTACAGTACTGTATTAAGGCTGACCTACAAAAAATCCGTTTGCGGGGTCGTGAACATAGGGGACAGGACGCCCCGCCCCAAGATGCTGCCCTGGCTCCACTGACTCCTGCTGCCGCCACAAGTGCACTCCGATTGGCTGAAAGCCCTCCTCTCATCCCATTGGTGAAACACTTCACTCCACGTCCCGCCCTCACTTTCTTCTGATTGGCCGAAAACGGCCAAACATCAGCATGGTCCATGACCGATGGCAACGGAACTCGGGAGAGTGCCGATCTCCCGTGTTCCAATGCAGTCTGATAAAATGGAAGCCACACAGCTCCACACTCGCTGCACGCACCCGGGACGCGCTGGATTTTGTGCGATGTAGATCAGCCTTTATCCTTGAGTGCCAACCACTGGTGACTTTTTCTCCCCTTAGAATCTCCATCCACAATTTTCTCATCATGAGTCCCTTATGCTAAATTTCAATATATTAAGTGACCTCTTTATGAAAATCACACACTTTTATTAGCATTACTCCATCCTGTCTTTGTTCTTTTCCTTTAAATGTAAGTGTGTAAGAGTGTGTGTTTTAAAGGGAGGTTTTCTGAGTCTTTCTTTACTGTTTCCCCCAGAAGCAACCATGATATCTCTGCAGGATGGTTGCATTAACAGCGCAATCCTAGTGCTGTGGTGGGTGGCGGAATGAGCATTCCACCGCCCAAAGCCATTGCAAAAGTTCAGTAAGGGGCCGTTACACGGCCTCCTCCGACTTCTGCCAGCGATTTCGTTGGCAGAATTCCAAGGAGGCCGATCCGCCTCAGCGCCAGTTACACCCGGGGAAGATGAGCATCCCCTTCCCCAAGTAGAATTTCCGCCGCGTGGGAGCCTGCCCGCAGTGGAGCACGGGATCCGGCGGGCAGCCTGGGCAGCCCTCCCGATCCTTAGGCAGGATTGGGCTGTAAGAGTGATACACAAAGCAAAGTACATTTGATAGCTTTGTTTTTCACTGTAATAAATTTCCTTGGCAAACATTGGAAACAGTCTTAATTTTGTATTCTTGTATTCCTGTAACACACTACAATTGGGAGGTAACATCCCCAAATTACTTACTTATGATTTGCACCATTCCTTACATTTCCAATTAAGTGTACATAGGATTGCAAGCTTAGCTTTTATTCATTACTAAGCCTTTACCTACTAATTTAAGAAAAAATGTATGCAAATCTGGAGCTGATAAAATTAGATCTTATTAGGCAAGTAATCTCATTATTACATTGAAATGGAAATATTGTAGCTGACATTCGAGGGGCAGAATGTATTAATAAAAGATTTTGCAATTGGAATACTGCTGCTTTGATAATAAAAAAGAAATTTTAAGAGTTTGTCCCCCTAGGGAACAATTAGAAAATGTACCCAGTAAGCAAGATTTTGATGAAAATAGCTGGTCACAGCCCTTAATATATGCTGAATATTAATTCTGCTAAAAGTTCTTCAAATGACCAGTGAATAAATAATTCATTCATTGCCCAACCTCCCTTAAGTGTTTCCAAAGTCTTTAGCTTTGCAAGTATACAAAGGATAGTTAAGAATTTTGATCAAATTACATCCCCACTTCCCTGAGGGGTGTGCTGGTCCTCCAGAGGGTGTGGGGAGCCTGTGGACCCCTCTGCAGGCCTCCCCATGCCTCAGGACGGCTCTCCGATGCAATCATGACCCACTCCCATGAAATGGCCCATCCCTTGAGATCTTCTGGAAGGATGCTCCTCCACATTCCACTGCCAGTGGAAGTTCAGCTGGTGACGACAAGGGAGAGGGCCGGCCTTCTCCTTGGATGCACTTTGCATGTTGAACTCCCTATTGGTGGAAAGGAAGATGGCTCTCTCCCATCATTCCAATGGCAGTGCAAATAATCTTTTCAGGGTTGTGTTTAAGGTTTAGTGTTTTGTTTTGTTTTAATGTAAATATATATTCAATCTGCAACCATCATATCTGTGTAAAACAAGGGGGGGAGATTTTTCTATGTTTGCATACTTGTTTGATATTTTATTTTACATTTTGTTTATTTAAATTATATGTAAGCTGCCATGGATACCTTCTGATTGGAGGGGAAAGGCAAGATAATTATATTTTTATCCTTCCTTTCTCCCACTACCATGGGTGCTCAAGGCAGCTAACATAAAATAATAGAATAGCAGAACATAATAATAGCTACACATAAAACAACCAATCAACAAGCAGCAGGCAATATTAAAACAATATATAAATATAAAAACAGATATAGGACATGGCAGTAAAAACAATCAGATAACAAAGGACTATAAAACAGTATGCAGCATAAACAGCAGCAAAAAGTAAACAATAATACAATTTTAAATAATAAATAAATAAATAAATAAATAAATAACCTTGTGCAAATATAACTGGGTAAATTTTAAATCCTCCGCCATTCTTCAATCTTTGAGGAAGTTGTTCAAAATTGTAACTATCAAGATAAAAGTAAACTTTCAATGCTTGCCGGCTTCCTTCTGCTTGATAGGTGATGGGCATATCTAAAAAAGTAGTCGATATTACAAATTTGGCAAAGTTTAGGATATAGATAGATACACACACACACACACATACTGTCCAGGAGTGGACTTACCCAGCCCCCGCGGGGAAAGAGCATCTGCCAATCCATCGGCCGGCAGTGAGCCACACCTGGGAGACATGACGGTCGGGCGGCCCATGCCAGGGACCACACCCCATCCTTCAGAGCCAGCCAGCCCGGGCTGGAGCTTCCAGCAGTCGCCCTGAACTCCGCCCTGCCCTTCAGAGCTGACTGGGAAGTTGAGGGGGCACCGATGAAGGCACCAGAGGGAGCTGGGGGAAGGAGGGTGGCGGAGGAAGCGGCAGGAAGCCATGAGGGCGCACGTAGAGAGGAAACTCCAGCCTTGGGTGATCGGGTTGGTGGAGGGGTGGGAGGGGAGCCGGAAGGAGAGGGGGCAGACGCTCTTAAGCAAACTCTGGCCCGTGATGAGAGACTGGTCTCTAAGGACCTGAGGGCAGGGCAGAATGGCTGGTGCTGGCTCTATCCTCTGAAAGCCCTAGCCCAGGGATAGATCCTGACAGTGGAGCAGAGGAGGACCCAGGTGCAGCAACCACCTCCCTGCTCGTGACTCTGAGGCCAGAGCAAACCCCAGCTAGACCCTCAGCTTGGACGCTAGCCACCCCTCCCTTCGCCTCCCAGGGCTGAGGGGCTCTGGCAGTGGCTCAGGGGAACCTCACATATACCATAAAGATCTAAAACTTCTATAGCAAAACAAAAAAATTCTCATGGTGGAGAAGAAGGTAGGGCACTTCAAGACATAGAGGAAAAATGTGAAGTACAATTTTTTTTTACATCTTTCTCTCCGACACTATTAATCTCTGTGGGGAAAATGGAATTCCTATGACATGATCTCCCCATATCTTCCATAACAGGAAGGAATATTAACCCCATTACATGACAACTTTACAAAGTGAGTTTCCCCACCTTCACATCATTAGTTACTATTTAGCAGATACAAGACAATCCATCTGAAGACATTATATAATGGAGTACAGTTGATCCTCCATATCCACTGGGGCTCTGTTCCCAGAACAGAGTGGATACAAAAAACAGTGTTATAGGAAAACCAGGGTGGGGAGTGGTGCCACATTACCTTTTTTCCAGCGTGCAGGAGGTGGGAAGCGGCTGGCAGGCTCCCGACAATGCTGAAAAAAGGTAATGTGGTGCGGACTCCGTCTTCCACAGTTTTGCCACCCGTGTTAAGTCAAATCCTTGGGTGGAAAAATCATGGATAAAAATGTCCAACTGTATGTATTTCCCCCCAGGTAGGAATTGGACACAGATGTGCAGTTTTTGAACAGTATTTCTATAGTATTTCATAACATGCTGTTCCAAGTCTTAGCGCAGCTTCACTTTTTGGTTTTAAAATCAATTTAAGAACCAGCCCCGAATGAGCAAACAAAAAAGTTATACAAACTTTTCTGGCATACCATTA
The DNA here is from genome assembly GCA_026170595.1 of Plestiodon gilberti rubricaudatus. NCBI lineage: Eukaryota > Metazoa > Chordata > Lepidosauria > Squamata > Scincidae > Plestiodon > Plestiodon gilberti. Next base: position 36,849,959 of record JANXHW010000004.1, read on the forward strand.
CTACATTCCTGCCCTCTTTTTTCTCAATAATGCCTTGGATCTTGACTACAGCATTATCTTGATCTCACATCTTCTGGTCCCTCTAGCTCTCCGTTGCTGCCTCAGATATTCACCAGATATTGCTTCTGACCCGCCTCTGACTGTCTTATATCCTAATCTGCCTTTTCTGGAACTTGATCTAGCCTGTTTTGGACTAAACCCCAAGATACCTGAACTGTCGGTCTGCTCCCCCTAATCCCAGAACCTGACAGATTGAAGCTAGTTCCTGCTGAAGCCCAACATATCTGGCCTGGTAGAGCTATATGACTTCTAGGTTAGACTTGGGTTTTGCCTGTCCAACAGTCAGTTTTGCATGGTCGACTTGCCTTGCTCTGGCCTCAGACTGTCCTCACAGGGATTCATGCCTCCTGCTTCCCATTGTGCTGACTCTCTAGGCTGCCTTCAGTTAGCCTAGATGGTGTACAAGCCACAGAATTCTCCCCATCTCCCAACCATAGTTATGAAACTGGCAGCAAAATCCTATGCATGGTAACTCAGAAGTAAGTCCCACTGAGTTCAATGGCACTTACCCTCAGGTGTGTATAGGATTGCAGCCTGGGAATGTTGCATCTGCACTGTGCCTTAAAGATGCAAGGATATTTATTCCAAACTAAGAGTTATATAATTCTCAATGCTCTGTATGCAGGTGACAGGCCACAAATAAGAAAACAGCTACTTTGCAGCTATATCCTTCCATATTTTGAAATTACATGCATAAATAAACTTTGAAATACTCACTTGCAACTAGAGATTCTTGTTGAGATTGTTTAAAATAAAACATTACTTTCTCCAGGTCAAACAATGCAACTAATGTGTCTTCTAGCATAGCTTGTTCATCAATCTGACGAGAGAGAAAAATAGTTCAATAATAATTTTAAATTGATGTATAGGATTACTAACATTTACTGCGGACAGTCACATCCTGTTCCACTGAAGCAGCAGTTAACCCAATTAACTCTCATGAGTAACTGAAGATGGATTTATTTCTATTGAGTTTCTACTCCATCTTCTGCTGTCAAAAGATTATTAGCAATGATGAAATATGCTGCATACAGCATGTTAATTTACAGTTTGCCATGGAGGCTATGGCATTTAATCACATGGAACTTTAATTGTTGTTCATGCAAATGAATACACTCAGAAATTCTGTATCACAAACTCCGCTTAACAGCCCAATCCTGTGTAGAGAATATAGGGTTTCGCAAATGTGCCATAAGGCACGTTTGTGACGTGTCACCCGGTGAGGAGGCAGCGCTGGTGCAGAGACTGACGCTGCTCTCCTCCGGCCATATTTGAACGCACGCACGCCGGAGCTGGTACATTCTCTGCCGGGCTGTGGAGGGGCATGGGGAGGGTAGGACGGGGCGTTCCGGGGGGTGGGATTGGTCAGCTGGGCCAGAGGAGGGATCGGCAGTAACACACTCTACTGAATCCTATCCACCTTCCCGAGTCTGGCCACCATTTCACAGGCCTCCCAGATTTGCGTCAGCAAAATAGCTGGCACACATCCGATGAGACCCGTTCAGGCAGCTGGGGTTTACACTAGGGAAAGGGAACAAATGTTCCCCTCCCCTGATCTCCCAGCTGTCTGCTCTATGCTCTAGATGCAGCACAAGTTGCACCTGGTCCTGCTGCATCACAGGACGCAGAGGTAGACAGGATTGTGCTGTAAATATTTAAAATGAGGGGGGAGGTTGTAACAATACTTAGAACTTTGAAAGTATATCTCTGTGTATTTCTATGGTTTTAAAAAATAATTTATAATGTTCTTAGTCACATTATTGAATCCTTACTAATTCACCTAGAACCATACATATAGCCCAAACCTACCTAACTCACCACTTGGCGATGCAGTGGTGCCAACGTGATGTCCACTGCATCCTGCCGGGGAATTTTAGCCTCCGGAGGCCTCCTCGGGGGAAGGGAGCATTTGTTCCCTTCCTCCGGGGTAAGCCCCTGATGGCCCAGTGGGCAACTTGGACCTACTTTAGCAATACCGCATGGACCTATAAAGGCGGATCAGGCCCAGGAAGGGGGTTAAGATTCGGCAGGAATTGCTGCAGCTGAACCTGCCTCCTTCCTGGGCTCGATCTGGCCTCCCCGCCCCATCACTTCCCTGTTCTGGCCACTGCTTTCCACCTCCCTCCCACCCCCTGCATTATCCTACCTGGGGCAGCGGGTGTTTGGTATCCGCTGCTGCACAGAGCCGGCCACTCGCCACTTCCGGCAGAAGCCAGCCCACGCACTCAGGCATGTCACCTTTCGGGACAGCTGGGAAGCACGTTATGCCACCAGCATAACCCAACCAAGAAAGGGATAACTACATATTTCTGCTTTTTCATGTAACAATGCTCTAACACTTTTTTTTTTTTAAGAAAACCACTTCAAAATGGGATGAATTTAGAACACAGATGAAGTAGGGAGTGATAACCCTTTCTTCACCTGCCACTTTACATTCCCAATTGCCCCACCAATCTGCTTTCTCCTTCAAGTGGAATTAGCGCTAATAGTCTACACCAGAGGAACCTGAAGGAAGTGTGGATGCTCCAAAGAACCACCAAAGTGGCATACCAAAAAACAGCATAAAATACAAATCAATACAAAAAATAGTGATTTTAAAAAGTCATTAAATACTAAAATAGTATCTCTCAAGCAGAAAAAATCATGAGAAAAATCAGTAAGAAGTGCAGATGAAGAGTAAACCTTGAGGAAAAGGGTAGGGGTGACAGAGAACTGAGGCAAGAAGGTACTACAGTAATCAGAGAGAGGGTCCTGAAATATTCCAGATGAGAAGTTTTATGCTCTGGTAGGAAGGAGACAGGAATGCTAGGGAGGTTGGTCAAGAGACAAAGCAGCTAAATAAAATGAGAAAAGTGGACAGTAGCCTAAAAAGCAGGACTTTTAGGTGACAATGGATGGCAGTGGTAACATGGAGTTGAAAAAAGGAGAATATGGAGAAAGTAGTACTGGGGCAAATTTTTATGCATAAAGTTTTGAGACTGGAGGATTTGTGCAGATTGGCAGGAAGGCAGTGGGCAAGCAAGGGAGGTTTCAAGGGTTGGGGACTGGGTTTGGGAGTCAAGGGGCCATAGGATTACTACATCTAGAGCCTAGAACCTGACAGGGAAATTCTGCCCATTGTGTTTTCTACAGTCAGTGCAGTTTTGTGACCTGACAACTCGAAGGGTCAAACAGCAGGATGGTACAAATTTCACATTGTTTTGAACTAATCCATTATTTCTTTGACTCCAGGCTTCCAGTATAAACTACATGCTTTCAATTTAAAAGGAAATTTAAAATGTATACCACATTTCTGATACAGTTTTACTATTGGTTCTCTATCAACTTATTAGAAGGAAGATATTAGAAGGAAGATACTACAGAGTACAGAGGGCCCTTGGTATCCGCGGGGGATTGGTTCTATGACCCCTGCAGATTCCAAAATCCATGGATGCAAAACTGGAAGTCACTTCTGGTCACTTCCCCAAGGCGTCCTGTGGCTCGCAGAGGCCAATGAAATGCCTTGCAGGCCCAATGCGGAGGCATCTCTTGTTCGATCCACAGGTGGTTAAATCCACGGATATGGAACCCGCAGGTGCAGAGGGTCCACTATAATGTAAATTAAATTCAGAATTACATTGTAATTCTTTGGGAAATTGTTCCTTGTTCTTGACAGAGGTTAACTCCATTTACTTTTGGTCAAGACAATAAGAACATTAAACAGACAGATGTAGACATTGCATAGGAATTCTCACCAGGTTAGGTGACAACAGTGACTGGAAATGAAAGAGTACACCTGCATTGGATATCTGCTCCAACCATCTTCTGCTGGCTTCTTGTGTCTCCATTTCACACTCCTTGCTATTGTCAAACATCTGATTTAATGCAGCCATCAGTTGCTCAGAAAAAGCACAAACCATAGCCACTAGACTCTGGCAGAAGACCATGTCTCGCCTGAGTTGTATCTCGCTATCTGTGAAAAGCAGAATATATATCCAGTTATGCTAGACACTATGGCCATTTAGTATGTATAGATTAGTATAGATTATAGCCAAAACAATAGATGAATTTAGTTATCAATTTTTTTACCACCTGACTTACAAACATAAAAAGTTCTAATTAGATGTAAAACTACTATTTATTGTTTTATTTACATTTCATGCATTTTGACCTACTTTTCCAAAGAATTTGTATCCACATGCATGTAAACAGTCTTCTGTTCAAACAGGGTTCAAACAGGATGGTGCAAAAGTAAAGCTAATTTATTCTTAAATGAATTGACATACCACAATCGTCATGACATGAAAAGACAGAAAAACTGTCCTGGTTTCACATGCACATTACAAATGTTCGATGTGGGCACTTGCATAGCTACAATGGGGCAAGGGGAGCAAACAGCTGTGGTCTCCTCACAAGGAGACCGTGGCTGTCACCCAGGGCATTCCCGCCCTTGCTCCATTGTAGCTACGCAAGTGCTCACATCGAACATTTGTATTGTGCATGTGAAACTTTTTCTCTCTTGTCATGACAATTGTGTTATGTCAGTTCATTTAAGAATAAATCAGCTTTACTTTTGCACCATCCTTTTTGAATAACCCGTATATTCAATTATCTTTTTACCTGAAATTTATTTTTATACACACACACATACACAGGAGTCCCCCCCCCAATATCCGCAGATTCACATATCCACGGATCCGGTCCCCTGTAGCCCTTACCTATATTTCTTTAGTGCTGCTGCTTAAACAGAACGCTATAAGCAGAAGCGTACTGCTTATAGCACAGAGCTGGAATGTTTCTGATAAGAAGCTTTGGTGCTAGAGAGGCTCTGAACATTAACAGGAAGCAGTTTCTGCTTCCTGTTAACATTCGGAGCCTCTCTAGCACCGAGGATCCTTGCTAGACTCATTCCGGCTCTGTACTATAAGCAGCACGGTGCTGCTTATAGCATTCTGTTTAAACAAGACCTGCGCTGGATTGGCGCCAGCACTAAAGAAATAAAGGTAAAGGCATGGGAGGCCACAGGGGGCATTCGCCCCTATCTGCAATTTCAAGTATCCACAGGGGGCCTGGAACGTATCACCCATGGACACAGGGGCCGTGTGTGTGTGTGTGTGTGTGTGTGTGTGTGTGTGTGTGTGTGTGTAGCTATAGCTATATATCTAAAGATCACAATGTACAGGTGTCCCCCACTTAACGGCGGGGATAATTCCCCAAACCCCATCATTAAGCAGGCCCATCGTTAAGTGGGCCTTTCCCTACCTTTTGAAGACTTGAAGTTTGAGGCCTTTCCGGAGGCCTGTTCCTGGTCATGATCTTTATACACACACACACACACACACACACACACACACACACACACACACACACACACACACACGGCTCCTTCAAAAGGTAGGGAAAACAACCAATGATGTTCTGACTAATGACCCCCGTTATATATCCGGGGGGGTCATTAAGCAGAACGTCATTAAGCAGGGGACATCTCTACTTCATTCACTCATATTACAAGTCAATCATATTTTGTAGAATTACTAATATTTTAAAAATCTACAAGTTGATTCATCCCTAGAGTAAGTCCATAAAATGGATAAAATTCCAGAACATTTCATGAAATAATGAAAATCCAACTATTATTTTGACTGACTGCTTAGGTCTATTGGGGGGGGGGGGCAGTTCACAGAGTACTTTATTGCCCACAGTATAAGTTGCTTCTGGGGAAACAGAAGAACACATAGAAACGTCAGTGTGATGTATTCTAGACAGTATACAGATTCAGTGAGCAGTGGCCAGTTTCCAAAATAGGGATGGCTGGAAAATGTGTTAGCATGATTGCAGAAACTGATGGTAGTCACTGCTGATGGTGTTTCATAAACAACCTGATTTGTACTGCTGTTTCTCTACAGGATGTCAGGCATGTGTGTGGCTGAGAATGGCTCAAGGTGTTGTAGGCAAAACGATTCTATGTGAATTAATCCCTAGTTATTACATACCACTCCTAGAAGTTTAAACTATTAAAATTGTGCTGCTCTTGGACATACTGCAGTGCAAATGGTTCGCACTGTTAAATTCTTGTGCATGGTCCTGTACACAAGTAACTCAAGAAACTCAATTTAGATTTCTGAGACTTGTACTTACAGTATTTTGCAGAATGGCATGCTTCAAACTAGGACTATCATATACAGTACCACTCAGATTTAATATAGTTTTAAACTCAATGGTATGAGTTATATACAGACAACAGTATACGTTAAGATTCAGAGGCAGTACAAGGAAGTAAACCATAGTTCATGTTAGTGCTTATTTTCAACAGCTTTCATTTACAATTACAGGTGGGCCCCCATATCCGCTGGGGATATGTTCCAGGCCCCTCCGTGGATACTTGAAACCGTGGATAAGAGCAAACACCCCCTCCATGGTTTCCTGAGGGCCCCCCCACCCTGCCTCCCCTGCAGGCAGGCATGCTTGCCCCCCCCCCCCAGCTCTTATTTTTCTTTCAGCAAGCTTTGTTTCTTCCTTAAAACAAACAGAGAAGCAGCCTCCATTGCAGGCAAGTAGAACAAGACTAAGTCCTAGAGAGGCTCTGCAAGGTTTCTGTTAACCTTGCAGAGCCTCTCTAGTACTTAGTCTCGTTCTACTTGCCTGTAATAAGCAGCCAGAGGCTGCTTCTCCTGTTTCTTTAAGGAAGAAATGAAGCTTACTGAGAAAAAAGTAAAAGCCTGGGGAGGTCCCCACGATCCGTGGATAACTGAAACCGTGGATAGCGTCAGTGGATATGGGGGCCCACCTGTACCAGACTTTCAACCAAATCCTGCGTAAAACCCCGCCTGCGGAGCGTGCGCTCCACAGGCGGTGGGTGTTGTAAATGTGTCGTAAATTGCGTTTCCAGCATCTGGAGAGTACGCTGGCAGCCCTTACACCATATCCCCCCCCGGACCCTGCAACCACCAGTCGGTGCAGGGGTGGGGGGAGGAAGGGCCAGGCGGCGAGGGAGGGCGGCTGTTGGCAGGCCCAGGTCAGGAGGTCGGTGCAGGGGTGGGGGGGAGGAAGGCCGTTGGTGGGCCCAGGTCAGGTGGGGGCAGGGATATCGGCAGCCCGTACCCGTTCCTGACCAGGGTTGCCCTTACCCTGCCACCCCGGATGTACGTCGGCTGCAGAGCCAACATACACTCGAGGAAGGCTATTGGGGCCGGACAGTCTTACACCCGGGGAAGCGGATGAACGTCCCCTTCTCTCGAGGTGTTCCCGTGCTGTGCTGTTGCGACCTGGGAAGGGCACAGGATAAGGCTACCCATATCTCAAGTAAGTTAAATCTAATGTGTTTCAATTTGTAGAATGGTTCTTTGACAACTCTCTCTCCCTCTCCCGTCCATATATGTCAATCTTTTCCCCCCTCTTAATTTGCCTTATTTTATTGTATCTAGATCTTCTTGTTTTTCTTTCTCCCAATTACCCTTCAATTATATTTTGAGTAGATCCCTATTTCTAAGAATGGTCTTCTACTTTTATTCATGCATCTCATTTTCAGAATTTGCATCAGTTAGGTAGAGCTAAAAATAGCACATATAATGAATTCACATATAATGAATTGGATAAGGGCCACTCCATTTCTATCCATTTTAATCCACATATAATGAGTATCTCTTGGCTTTGTAATAATGTAATAGGAATATTTGGGGGAAGACAGTCAGTTGTTCCATATAAAAACACTTCAGTAACAACATTAAAATTACCTGTATATTCAAGGAGTGCCAAAAGGATCCTTGCTTTCACCTCTGGGGGAAAAAAGAGAAGCTTGAGAAAAATATAGTTTTGGATTCAGAACTGACTTTTGTTTGTGGTACACAACACACTATACAGAAACAAGCAACAAAGCTAAAATCCAATTTCAATATTAGCAACAAACAAGAAGAGCAAATATCAAGAAAACCACAGTAGCATAAAATAGACATTCCATTAAAATAATCAAACCAGGCCATGAGATCGACAATAGAGAGTAGTCTTATAGCCTGAACGTGCCAGGCAGTCCAATTATGCCTAAGGATCAGGCGGGCAGCCCAGGCCACCTGCCGGATCCCGTGCTCCGCCGCAGGCAGGCTCCCGCGCAGCAGAAAGTCTCCTCAGGGAAGGGGACGCTCGTCCCCTTCCCTGGGTGTAACTGGCGCTGGGGCCGATTGGCCTCTTCGGATTTCCGCCAGCAAAGTCAGAGGAAACCGTGTAACGGCCCAGCCACGTGGCAGGTGACAGGATTCGGCCGAAGCCATCCCCTGCCCCCTCCCGGAGCGGCTGAGCCTATGGCCGCCCTCCCTTTCCCCCCGATCCGACCCACCGCCCGCTGGATCCTTATCTGGGTCCAGAGGTGGTTCTTCAGGCACTCGGTCGGCGGAGCAGGAGAGCCTTACGCCAGCCTTCCCTGCTCGCGAGTTGTCAAAAAAAGTGCCTTACTGCACTTTGCGATGGCTTCAGGCAGCAGAAACCTCGTTCCGCCGCCTGCCACAGCGCTAGGATTGCGCTGTAAGATGCAGCGGCTGGCCTAAATGGCCAGCCACTGCATCCTAAGCAGGATGCGGTCCATGCTGGTGTGGCCAAGGCTCACCTCAGGGGAAGGGGATGTTCATTCCTTCCCCCAGGTGTAAGCCCCGGCAGCCCCAATGGGCCTCCTCAGATGTGTACCAGCCATTTAGCCGGTGCACAACCGAGGAGGCCGTATAAGGCCAGCCAGGCCCAGGAAGGAGGGTTGGATATCGATGCAACTCAGCACCGATATCACTGCGCCCTCCCAGGCCTGGCCAGCCAATGGCCCCCTCCCTCGCCATCCCGGCCCACCCTCCCGCCACCTGACGCAGGTGACAGCAGTGTAAGCGGCGACGGCCCCTGCAATGGTGACGCTTACACTCAAGGTGCCGCAAAAGTGCTTTACGGCACTTTCACGACAGCTTAGGCAGGCAGAGCACTTGCTCCGCTGGCCTTAACATATGGTGGATTGTGCAGTGAAGAGGCCAATCAGGCCTTATGGTGGGGGGCATTCCACAAACTAGACATGTTCACCAAGAAGGTCCTGTTCTAAGTATCCACCAACCTGTTGATGGGACCTGGAGCATGGTCTTTCCTTAGTCAGTGGGCAAACATATAGAATAAGGCAGTTTCTGTTTCCAGAACCAGTTTCCTATCTTAATCTATACCTTTTAAAGAGGAATAATTGATGTTAGCTCAAGATATCTTCAAAAATAAGTCAAATACTATAGTGAAAATAGATACTATGGTTGAACTTACCACTATGTTTCTAGTAAACCCTGAATAAGGAAATTCACCAAACAGGTGTGATGTCATGCAGTGGCAACAAAAATAGCTCAATCTGTGTACGCTGAAAACTACTTGGAGACTTGGATGCTCCCATGCAGGCTTCACTGTCTATCATCATATTTATGGTAGTTTTCCTTTTCTGCACTGATTGGTTCCCACCTCCAGGCCCACACAGTTCAGCTTACTGACTCCAGCTTTTATGCTGCAGGACACCATCCTTCCACCATTACAATCAACTGGACTTCACATTCCTATTTAGCTAATTTCAATCAGCCAACGTACCACAAGGTTAACATCCGTACTCAAATGCAAGCTGTGTGGCTCACTTAATTTTCCTTACTTGACTTGACTCTCGTCACATTACAACTCTTTTTAAAAATTCCTTTGCTGGTTTCCAATATATTTCACATTCAATTCAACATCTTGTCACTTTCCTAAAGAAACTATGCAGTTCTCACCTCATTGTTAGGGTACTTTTTGTTGTGTACTTCTAATAATCCCCATTTCTAAGTGAACAAACCAAATGAAATCTAGGAACATCCTAACATGAGTTTTCTGTTTTTGTCCAAAAGACTCACTCACTATACAAAGAAAATTAAAAACGGTGGATGATTAAATTTTACTTGGTGTTTTTAATCACCAATCATTATAATTTAGTATTCTGTATACACAGGAGAAAATAACTATGACCCAGTGCCCAACAGCCTCTTAGACATTTGAAGTTGTTTTTCATCATTGAACAGATTTATTTAGTTAACTTCTATAATGTCAACAAACTTTCAATCACAGCATGCTTGGTTCACGAAAATTACTTTAGATGCTGGCCAAAAAAGATCTCTATCTAGTATTTACAAATATGAAATCCCCCTCAAGAGAAAAGTATCTCCAAAATTTAACACTTAAATATGATTCAGATTTTGCTTATGGTGCACATAATCATGAAATGTTTCTTATGTAAAGCTTTGAACATTTTAGCCAACTGTACTGGAACAGTCAAAGGTTCAACTCTCTCTTCATTCCCAGTGACTGCAGAGGCAGAAGAGTTAATTGGACAGGTGGGAACTTGAGAGAAGAACCAGTGGCAACCAAGGCCATAACCCAATTCTCAAACTGCATCACTGGCTTCTCCAGTGTTCTCCTTTCCCCTAATTCCCTAACCACCAGGCAGGATGACTCTAGAGATATTGTGCTGTGACTCATGAGCTCCCAGGAGGTCAATAGTCTACCCAGAGTCAAAGTCCCCCATGACTCTCTCAGTTGGCCATTGAGAGTAACTGATTACTTCTCAGCCAACAAATTCTCCCATCCCTAGGCTTACCAGATCTCCAACCGGGACAGAGTGCTAGACCTTTAGGAGAAGGAATGTGGGCAGGTGTAGCTTGTTAAACTTTAGAGCACAATCGTAGGCCTGTCTACTCAGAAACAAGCCCCACTGAACACAATGGGGCTTGCTTCTGAGTAGACATGCCTAGGATTGTGCTCTAGGACTTAACAAGCTACACCTGCCCACATTGCTTCTCCTAAAGGTCTAGCACTCTGTCCCGGTTGGAGATCTGGTAAGCCTACCCATCCCCAAAGATGCAACATGAAGAAACATACACACACAATCTTTGCAGTGGTTGAGGGACAGGTGGGGGTTTGTTTTGATTTTCCACTATTTTTCTGCAAAAACAAGTATTCTCTACCATCAGCAGGAACTTATTAACCCTCCCAATAGAGTCATTGACAAAAGAAAAGTAGCATAGTTAAGGAAGCTTTGCTTTTTGGAATAATTTGTAGAATATCACTTTGCTTTTTCCCCTCTAGCACTACTTTGTAATCCTCAGCAGAAAATCCCATGAAAGCTTTAAACATTCTTATTTATAAACCACAGCACATGTTCTTTTGCAGTTATCCGAAATTAAGCAGATTAATCATAGAATGTCATGTAAATTAACCAATACAATGTATTGGCTTAAAAGCAGACAAATAATTTAAGACTTGGACTGAAGTCTACAGTCCAAGTCTTAGCCACCTAAGACTTACAGCTGGCTTTAATTCCCACACCTACAGATGGCTTTAATTCCTGCATCAATACACCTGCTGAAACGCTTTGCTGCATATCTAATGCTAAGATATAATGCTAAGACCCTTTGTTATAGGACCCATTGTTGTTCCTTTTTTATGCTCTTGGAGTTCAATGAAGACAAAATAGGTTTAATAGATTTCAACAAAGCTGTATGCACTCAGGACCACCTCCTAATATATTCACTTTAGAGAAGGCAGCAATGACTTCCATTTCTGAACATGGGCTGGTATTAATCATTAGCAATATAAGATAGATTTTATGGACTCTCAGCTAGTCAAGCTACTCTTCTGCAGTTCCTTTTGAAACTACATTATCCCCACCCCCACAAGTCTCTTTATACACTCCATAACTCTACCTCAGAAACACCAAAAAAACCAATGTACTGAATTATAGATTTGTATTATTCAGGGTTACTTCCTGTTACTGACCTTCAACAAATTTCCTAATGTTTTGGGCAAGATTTCGGACACTGCTAGGAAGGTTCCAAGGGTCTTGCTTGATGTGAAGTCTCAGTCTCTTTGGACAACTCAGTTTAGGTTCAATTTCCTGCTGAAACTCTGGTCAAAAGCAAAATTGGTTCTGTCATTTATTATATCTAACTTTTACTTCATGAGTTCAGTAGTTTTAACATTTAAGATGAGTTTTCTATTTTATAAACATTACCTCAACACAGATTTTTTGCATTTAATTTTCTAAATAAATATTCAACACCAATATAGTCGGCCCTTTGTATCTGTGGGGGTTCAGTTCCCGAACCCCCAGCGGATACAAAAAACCGTGTTGAGGGAAATCTGCTGCAGGAGAGGGTGAGGCAGGGACCGAGCGCATCACAGTACCTTAATTTAGCAGTATGTCGGCCCGCCACCTGCTCCTGCTTCCCAGTGCTTCAAACTGTTGTAAAGAGTAAAAAAAATCCTGATTCACAGCAACTTCTGATTTCACGTCGCAACCAGAAGTCACTGTGAATCGTTTTTTGTTTTTTTACTCTTTAGAACCATTTGAAGCACTGGGAAGTCGTGCAGGCTCTTAAGAGTTTAAAAAAACCATCCCCAATTCACAGCGACTTCTGGTCATGACACGAAACTGGAAGTTGCTGTGAATCAGGTTTTTAAAAACTCTTTACAGCAGTTTGAAGCACTAGGAAGCTGCGTGGGAGTCCAGGAGCAGGTGGCGGGCCAGCACGCTGCTAAATTAAGGTACTGTGACACCGCGCCCAGCCCCCGTCTCTCCTCCCTCTGCACAGAATTGCAATTCATTCTGGAGAGAGGGAGGGGGAGTAGCGCAACCCAGAAGAGGCTTCTGGAGTGTGATTTCAGGCTGTTCTAAGCAAGAACACGCAGTGGTTTGCTTCTTAAAGGTGAAAAAACTGCTTTTTCCATTTTTTTTTCCTTTTTACAGTGGACCTTGCAGATCCGGGACCTGTGGTGAGACAAATCCGTGGGTCCCAAATCCACGGATCAAAAGGGTACACTGTACATACTAATTATAGGAAAACTGTTCAGAAAAATAACCAGTTTGATTTCTTACAAAAACATAAAACAACCCTTGAAGAAGACCAGAAAGGTTACTAACACATAAAAATTACTAGCCGTCCTGTGACTCCCAGTTCAGACATAACAAGCAAACCATGTGATTGAACTTAGACATTCTGACATTCCTCCTCACATGGTCCAGTTTTCCCTCTCCTATGATCTGGTTTGGACAAAGAATTGTTTGTCTCCAAACCAGAATTGGAGACCACGATTTTCCCAATTTAGAGATCACAGCAAACTGTGGTTCATTCAAACCAAGAAGTGAGGGAGGGAATTGCAGCTCAATGGGGAAGGAGGAAGAGAAAGAAAGACACCAGTTCAAAGCTTAAGGCATTTTTACCCAAGGGTGTATTTATGCACCAGGAATTAGATGCGTACACCTGTGGGCTGGGAGAAAACTAGGCCTGCAAGTCATTTGTAACACATAACTGCTTGAAAAGGGAATTGGGAAAACATTTCCTTGAGCTATTTTTACTCACCACAAGCAACCAGACAAATGGATATTTACATGTTTAACATAAACTTTGCTGTAATTCACATTAGTAGAACTAGACTGGGGTGGCCAGCCTTCCACTATTAGGGCCTTTGCGTTCTTAAGAGTTGTGTAGAACAGCATTTCTCAAAGTTCTCCCCGAGTGTGTGCGGGGGCGGAGCCAGCAGCGGTGGCGATCCGGGGATCACCACCGCTGTCACCGAAAACGCCCCCAAAATGCCCCCCCCGCACTTACCTGGGCTTGGGGGAGCTTCGGGGAGGCCTGCATGACCCTCTGCAGGCCTCCCTGATCGTTGGATCGCCATTTTGCGGCAATCTTTGGGTGCTTCCAATTTTCGCGAAAAAGGAAGTGCCCGAAGATCGCTGCAAACAACAATCCGAAGATCAGGGAGGCCTGCAGAGTGTCGCACAGGCCTCCCCAAAGCTCCCCCAAGCCCCGGTAAGTGCGGGGGGGGGCATTTCGGGCACTTTGCGGTGGCGGCGATCCCTCGGATTGCCACCGCCGCCATGCTGTCCCCGCCCCTTAAGGGGGAAGGGGACAGCAAAAGTTCTCAATGGTGGGTCGTGATCCACAGTTTGAGAACCACTGGTGTAGAAGACAGAATTTTGGCAGATGCAATTGCTGATGGTGCTGCTAAGGCAGCTGCACCTGCTGAAATGCCCTCACCTATACAACCATTTAAGGGTCAGTAGCATTCAGGTTGGCCACCCCTGAACTAGACAATGGGTAAAACCAGACAATAAAAAGAAAGGAGAACCTCAGACTGGTAATAAGATTATGAAAATATAAAATGACCAATACATTTGACTATTAAAAAAGCCTTCTTCGGGGACAATTTGTTCTACTGTCATTGCCTGGTAATAAAAACATTCCTTCATGCAGATCAGGTACTACAATTGACTAAAGAGTCAATTGCCTTTGGATAAATCTTCATGTCCTCCAAATATACTGTGGAGTACTTGAAGATATTTAAGGACCTGCTATTGCAGAACCCAAATGCTACATTAATAGGTAGGCTTACCAGATCTCCAACCAGGACAGAGTGCTAGACCTTTAGGAGAAGGAATGTGGGCAGGTGTAGCTTGTTAAACCTTAGACACAATCCTAGGCATGTCTACTCAGAAGCAAGCCCCACTGAACACAATGGGGCTTGCTTCTGAGTAGACATGCCTAGGATTGTGCTCTAAGGTTTAACAAGCTACACCTGCCCACATTTCTTCTCCTAAAGGTCTAGCACTCTGTCCCGGTTAGAGATTTGGTAAGCCTATTAATAGGAATACTAATACTTTGCTTCTCTTTGAAGTCCTATTGATTGCCATACTTAGGTTTTAACAATACCTTGCAAGCCTCGACCAGGAGTGAAGAACTTGGTCTGTTCAAAAGCTCTTGCTACAGCTGGCCCTTTCAGAAGATTAATAATTGAGTCCACCTGTGAAGTTCAACAGTTACTAAATGGTGAATCTTTAATGGAAACATAACAACAGAATACCTTTGTGTCTGACTAAGACATTTTTACCCAAGGGGTAGGCTTACCAAATTTCTTCCCGGACACACAGTATAGCCCTTTAGGATAAGGAATGTGGGCACATGGGGCTTGCTTCTGAGTAGACATGCCTAGGATTGTGCTCTAAGGTTTAACAAGCTACATCTGTCCACATTCCTTATCCTAAAGGTCTAGCACTCTGTCCTGGTTGGAGATCTGGTAAGCCTACGTAAAGACATGTTCCTGGTCCTGGACGGCGATACATGGCCGGCTCGAATGTGTGCCAGTAAAATTGAATTGGGGCCATGGCACAAGGAGAATGTGGTTTAACTCTTTCCCTTATGCTGTTTTCCCAATCTAAGAGCAAAACTGTACATTGCATTAAGCACATCACTGACACTTATGTACTTGGTTTCCCCCCTTAAATAGTAATTGTGAGGAGGGGCACAATTAGGATTGAAACCATGGAATGAGGAAGAGGGGATTTAACCCTTTGCCCCCACCATAATCCTGATCTGAACTGGGCCTTGTGTGGCTGTTATTTGCCTTTGTTGGGAAAGTTGCTATTGGTAACAGTGGCAGCTTTCTTTCCAGAGCAAATAGCAATCATGAGAGAAGAACCAATCAAGAAGTGAACAGGAAGCAACAGAAGTGCCCTACCTGACCAAAAAGATGCTCCAAACAACCATGGAGCTTGTCCTGTTTATCATGAGAAATGCGTATACTTAGAGGAAGTTCATCACCTGGATGTTAAAACAAATTTTGAAAGCATGGTTGGTTTTACGCTTTAACAGACAATTCAAATCATATGTGCAGACTACTTTGCTCTTGATTACAAAAGAAATTGGAGGAGTAGACTTGCTTCAATGTAGGGCAACTTTGCTGCAGAGCAAAATAGCTTTGTTTCTGTTTCACAGCAAGGCCTGTTTCTGTTACACCATCACTTCCCTTCCCTTCTTACTCAGCTCATCGGGTAGAGAGGTGAAAACACACTTTAAGGCTGTACTCCTATACACACTTACCTGGAAGTAAGTTCCACTAAACTCAGTGGGGCTTACTTCTGAGAGGACACTTGTAGGTTAGGTTGCACTGCCAGTTAACTTTTTAAAAAATTGCCACCTTGTGAGTTGTGCATACCCCTATGGGCTATGGGAGACTAAATCAGGGAAACGCAGCTTGGTGGCAATCTGTGGTACCTTATAGTAATGTCACATGAAGATGCCACTGGACCATGCTGAGACCTATCCCTGGTAAAGATGGAGACTATAGCTGATGGAGATCAGCTATGGCTGGGATTGGGCAGCTGGTACCAGCCCAAAAAGGGAACAAGACCCAAAAGAGGTGGTGTACAGGCAGAGAAGGACATGGTGAGGGGAGACAAGCTGGAGGTGAAACAAATGCAGAAGGAACAGAAAAAGAAAGGGATGAGAGCAGGGGTGTCGCTGGAGTGTGGCGGGGTGGGCGGGGCGCCCCTGGGTGACACGCGCCATGGGGTGACGCACGCACCCCGCACGCACCACCTCCGTGATGCGCGACACCCTTCGGACACTCCAGGGCCTTCTGAAAGAAGGCCCAGGCAGCGCATCCATCCGGGTATTTTCCGGATTTTCGCGCATGCGCAGACCCATTCTGAGGGCAAAAAGCCCTCAAAACGGGTCTGCGCATGCGTGAAAATCCAGGAAATACCCGGATGGACGCGCTGCCTGGGCCTTCTTTCAGAAGGCCCTGGAGCGCCGACGGGGTCAGACGCTCCGAGGCTGGCTCCCGGGCCGGCCTCGGAGCGTCTGTAGGGCGACACAGGGGGGAGCCGGTTCGCCCCCCCGCGTCGCGATATCGTAGCGTCACTAGGGTGATGCGCGCCCCCTGCCCCAGGGTGACGCACGTCCTAGTGACACTACTGGATGAGAGCAGATAAGAGATCAGGTAGTGCTTGCATGGGGAGAGGAAGAGGCTAGGAAGTTAGAGTTAGAGGAAAGCTTTGACTTGGGAGAGGGAGCCTCCAGGTTCACCTGACCCTGGGATTCTGCTGAGTCAGCAGATCACTTGGGCTCTCTACTACCCATGCTATTATCTCAGGAAATGACAGAAAGTGAGCATCTACCTAAAGTGGGGTAGGGGAAGGGGAGAAGGGGAGCAAAGTGAAACCAATCAAAGCCTGAAGGAGAAAGACTGTTAAAGGGGTTTAAGGAGACCTGGACTGTGGAGGCAAAGTTGAAGACGACACGACCTAAAAAAGAGAAGAAGGGGAGCCAACCTTCTACTTTCTGTTATAAATGGACAATTATCCAGACACCAAATAAAACTTCAAGTCTCAGTTGCCCTTTATAGTTTTCCCACCCCTTTGACATGAAGTTGCCCCAGGGGGAGGAAGGGAACAGTACATACCTGAATCCATTTCATCACTATGAAAGTAAGAACTGCATTGGCTACTGCAAATACTTGTAAAAGAAGCAATGGAATTCCTGTTGCTGTTACAATCACTGAACAGAAAAAATAAAACACAAATGTATGAATCCTTTAAGAACATTTACATTTAAATGGTGGTTTTTCTATACTTTTGTCATCTTCTCTTGACTAAGTACTTCACTGTAGTATACTGTATTACCAAAGCTCTTTATGCCATTAAACAAATCTCACAGTAAGTTCTATATGTCTCCTGAGGGAAAAGTAGGTAGCTTAGTACTACTGTAATAGTAAACTGAATACAGTTGGCCCTCCGTATCCGTGGGGGGTTTGTTCTTGGAACCCCTGCAGATACTGAAATCCACGGATACGGGGGCCAACCAGAAAACATAAAGAGGGGGGAAAAAATTATAAACGTGGTTTTCTTACCTTTTTACTGCAAACCGCTGCGTGTTCTTCCTTTAACAAGCTGAAATTGTGCTCTGGAAGCCTCTTCTGGGTCACGCAACTCCTCTCTCCCAAATTCGCCTCAGAATGCATTCTGGAGCTAATTTGGGAGAGGGAGTTGCACAACCCGGAAGAGGCTTCCAGAGCACAACTTCAGCTTGTTAAAGGAAGAACACGCAGCGGTTTGCATCTGAAAAGTAAGCAAACCACATTTTAACCTTTTTTTTCTTTTTTGAGTTTTACAGTCGACCTCCGTATCCGCATTGAGACAAATCTGTGGATGCGAGATCCGCAGATAGAGAGGGTCCACTGTAATGCTTAAGATCACAATCTAACTCCAAGTTAATCAATGGAGTTGTGAGTTTATCCCTGTGCTAGAAAGTGGCTCAAGTTAATAAAGCACAATGATGGAGAAGCAATTTTAAAAATAAAATTTAAAAAAATCTATTTATTGTTCATTTAATTTTAGCATACTAATAGAAAACTTTAAACTAGGTAATAGCTTACTGTTGACAAGAATAACAAAAAGCATATTTTATTAGCATTAAATGCAGTACAGGTTGAGTATCCCTTATCTGGACTGCTTGGGACGGGAAGTTGTCTGGATTTTGGATTTGTCTGGATTTCGGAATATTTGCATAAGTATAATGAAATATCTTGGGGATGGGACCCAAGTCTAAATACAAAATTCATTTATGTCTCATATACACCTTATACACATAGCCTGAAGGTAATTTTATACAATGTTTTAAATAATTTTGTGCCCAAGCATGCCTTATGCTATGCCAGCCAGGTGCTGGGAAAATTTTTTTAAAAAAGTCATAGCCCCCAAAATGTCTGGATTTCGGAATAGTCTGGATTTCGGATGTCTGGATAAGGGGTAGTAATATTGGATTTACTGTGATTTTTATGAGTCTAAGTAAGCTCTTGGACACCATGGTAACGGGGAATTAGGTAAGGTATACAAATTTTAAATAAAACAAATAAATAAAACTTGAGGACACAATTCATTTTTTACTATAAAGACAGTTACCTATATGAATCCCGATTGCTAATAGTGTCGTGACCAGAATCTTCCTGCTCATCACCTGCTACATTGAAGCAGACCTTTTTCCCATTTCGCTCTCCTTTTTCATTATCACTGTCTGTTGGCGTTAACGGATCATGAATCCTGCGTTCTGATCTTGGAGAATACGTTATTGAAGATAGAAGGCTGAAATGTGAAATTCAACTAAAGTAAATAAAAATGGTTATTTTGAAACGCAGACTTCAAAAAACTGCATACATTCCAAAGTAAGCATATTTGTGGATATTGAAATAGATCAGGCGGAGTCCTAAAGAGCAGTAGTCTTATAAAATGCACCATCTAAATCCAGCACTCTAAAACTTTGGCAGAAACCCCTCTACCCAGAACATCACATTAAACTAGTCCATGTTTATAAAAGTTGAGCAATCAAATTATAATGTACCACAAGCATAGAACAGGAGCAGCAATTCTGCAATCGTGCCTGTGGATAAAATAATGTTAGTAACTAAACCCCAGGTAGTTCATGCAAATAAACTGCAAAGGAAAATGAACAATCTGAAATAGGATTAATACTCCAAGCTTGAGCATGAAAGCAAAGCCTGTCTCCTAAGCCTCCAAACATTTCCCTATATCATTTGAAACATAACCTGTTTGAACATAACCTGTTTGAACATAACATTTTCCAAAGGAAATAAGGGGGAACCCATGGCTGAAATGTCCTTCCTGATGCGCAGCTGTTCCAGAGTAAAGGTTCCAATGCTGACATCAGGACTATTCATTTATACCTTTTCTTTGGTCATTGGATTTCTCCTTTGACTTTAATTCAAAGGTGGTTTACGCAGGCAGGCTTTCTAAACCCCAAGGGGTTTATAATACAATACAATATGTTCTAGTCTTGCATAGAACCCTTCACTCTAGGTGGTTTCCTTCACAGTCCAGCCTCCCTCTGGTGTTTGCCTCACCACGCTTTGACAGGGAACCTTGACTCCCACTCAAAGTGCAGCTGCAGCTTCTCTCCCTCACAGAGGCTCTGCAGCTTCTCAGCTGCGTGCCAGCAGCTCTCCGACAGCACACGGATAATCCGTGTGCTGTCGGATACTTCTGGGTGTCCTGAACTGCCATCCTTCAAATCTTCAGGCATATGAGACAGCTGCTCTACCAACTGAGCCAAACCTCATATTTTTTAAATGGCTATGCCATTGAATCTGAGACTCGTGTATGCAAAGCATGTGCTGTTATCAAGTAACAGCCTTTATGTCAATGTTTGCAAAATGTGTGTGCATTTATACACACACGGGCACACACAATCCAGGTCACAATTTTCCTATTCTTCATCATAGTTTTGAAAATATGCCTCTGGGTATCCTGTTTCATGTACAAAATTGCTTTCTTCCAGAACAATTAAACGCTGTCAGACTCAGCCTACTCAAAGCCCATAAGGAATAGTGATAAAAGTATGATTCCAGGTAGTAAACGGACTATACCCTTTCAAAATTAATCTGTACATCTTATATAGATTTCCTATTGGTTCACTTTATCAAAACTGCTTGCTACCAAATAAATAATGTAAGATACCCTTGTGTATTGTTAACATTTGCAACTATGTGATTCACAAAGTTTATCTATTCTTAATTATAGCATATCCATTCTTGCTTGGAAAAAAAGTTACTGATGTTTTACATCACATACCCTAGAGAACAGAAAAGTAGCAAAAGCGACAGCTTGGTAAGTAGAAAGCTATTGAAATATTAGCGAAAACTTCAAAATGAAACGATTGATCAAAAGAGGTTAATTATTTTAAAGAATTTATAATATTTTTCTTGATTCACTAAGTTAAGCATATTTCAATTTTGTAATATTTATGGCTGTATTATTTATAAATGAAATATCTCTAGAAGAATCAGTTTAATCTATCATTTGAAAATATTACAAATGTGTATTTATACAGTAATTTTTTTAAAAAGCATATATTATATAATGCCATTCAAATGCAGATATGCATACTAATTTTTGTTCATCACTATCGGCCTTAAGAGACCCAAGGCATTTATATATGAGAAATCGTAGAACATCTGTCTTTGTGTTCATTAAAGCCAAACCACTGGCGTCACTGTAGCGTGGAGGGCGGGGCGGGCCGCCGGGGGGTGACGCGCGCCAAGGGGTGACGCGCGTCACCCTCTGGAGGCCGGACGCTCTGAGGCCGGGGAGCATCCGGCCCGGCCGGCGCTCCAGGGCCTTCTGAAAAGAAGAGGCCCTGGAGCGCTTGCGGTAAAACGCGAATTTTGCCGATTTTCGCGCATGCGCAAACCCTTTTCTGAGGGCAAGGGCCTGCCCTCTTGCCCTCAGAAGGGTCTGCGCATGCGCGAAAATCGGCAAAATTCGCGTTTTAACGCAAGCGCATTGGGCCTCTTCTTTTCAGAAGGCTCAATGCGCTTGCGTTAAAATGCGAATTTTGCCGATTTTCGCGCATGCGCAGACCCTCCTGAGGGCAAGAGGGCAGGCCCTTGCCCTCAGAAAAGGGTTTGCGCATGCGCGAAAATCGGCAAAATTCGCGTTTTAACGCAAGCGCTCCAGGGCCTCTTCTTTTCAGAAGGCCCTGGAGCGCCGGCCGGGCCGGTGACGAGCGCCGGAAAAGGTAAGTTTCTGTAGGTTGGGGGGGGTGATTCGGGGGGGTGTCGGGGGGTGAGTGGGGGGGTGACGCGCGTCACCCGCTCTGGGGTGACGCGCGTCACAGTGACGCCACTGAGCCAAACGTTTTACCTTTCACTGCACCATTTATTTTAACATTATACCATCCTCTTCTTCTCCCTGACTCAAATGAATTTGCCTTTTTGAATTAGAACATTAGTTTATCTTATTCCTGTCTACTCCAACTGCTTCACTAGCTCATAAATGTAAAGTAGAATATTCTTTGCACTCAACTAACTTGATCTGTTCTCTTCTTGGATATAGACAGAATTTCTTAGGAATTTGAAAACACCACAGTGCCTAAACAAAAGCCATCCTATTCAGAAGGTGACTCTGGCATCAATTTATTTTCCTGGGCAAAGTTTGCAAGTTGGCAAGGTGTCCATTCTTCCTCTGCTGATGAAAGAACTGCTTTCACCATCTTTCGCCACAATCCTGTGTAGAAATCCGCCTGCGGAGGGTGCCATATATGTGCCATAAAGCGTGTTTTCGGCACCCATGGAGTAAGGGCCGCTGGTGTGCAGGCCGGCAACCTGTACTCTGCCTCTTGGACGACCCTGCAGCCGCCAGTGCAGGTACGATTTGCACCAGTCGGTGCAGGGGCGGGGGGAGGGCAGGTCGGGCAGTGAAGGAGGGCGGCTGTTGGGCAAGCTGGCCCAGGAGGGGGTAGGGATATCAGCCCTTTCCCCGCCGCCCTGGATATATGTCAGCACAAGAGCCAACGTACATTCGAACGTCCCCTTCTCCCGAGGAGTCCCCGGGCCACGCCGGAACGGTCCAGAAAGGGCTCAGGATCCTGCAACCAGCCCTATGGGCCGAAAGTAGATCCTTATGCAGGATCAGGCTGCCCAAAGGAGAATTATCAAGCTCCAGTGAATACGTGGAAACTATTTTACTTGTCAACTTGATACTATCCATCAATTAGTGAATTGTACTGTATCGGTCACACTAGCATTTAAGCCAGGTAAGGGAGCAAAGCTGTCCATCTGTGCACCATATGGCCTTTTCCCTAGTGACATCCTCACTCTAGAACTCCTTGCCTGAGAAAGCCTGTCGAACAGTTCACTGCTGAATTTTAGAATGCTGGTTAAAACCTTGTTTTAATTCAGGAAAGCATTCAGGTCACTGAAGCAAATGATGATAGCCTACTGATCTTTATTTAAAATATTTATAATCCTGCCTTTCCTCCCATAAAATGGGACACCCATGACTAACCACACAAGTTTAAAAACCATACAAAAGATGAACAGAAGAAGAGAATCACAAAAGGTAAAAAGCAGCAGAACAAGTGATTATAATAAAAGCTGTAAAAACAGCAGCATAGCAAAAGGAATACCGTAAGAACAATAAAAAAAAAAACTGCATCGGATAACAATAGTCATAGCAATCCAATTTACAGTAAACAACTAAAAACAACATTAAAAGGCCTAGGGTAAACTGTAAACTTACAGTTTACTCTCCTGTAAGTCTTTCCAGGGGTGGCCATCCTCCCATAAGAGTAGGCTTCCCATCCGTCCGGGAATTTCCGGGACTGTCCCGGAAACCGGGCTTGGGTCCCAGATCGGTCCTGGATTATTCCTGGCCCAGTGGAAGCCTCTGCCGCCGCTGCCGCTTTTAAGAGGCTTGAAAATTTAAAACTTAAATTTAACTTTTTTCCTTCGGTGGCCATCTTGGATCTCGGGAAATCTCGCAGGATCCAAGATGACGGCGCCCCACGATGGCTGCCGAAGGAAAAAAGATACGTTTTAAATGTTCAAGCCTCTTAAGCAGCGGCGGCGGCTGGCGGCAGCGGCGGGGTGCTGCTGCTGCTGGGGGTGTGCTGGGGTTAGCTGCTGCTGCTGGAGGTTGCTGCTGAAGAAGACAACAACAACGGAGGCGGCAGGGGCGATGATGGTGGTGGTGGCCGCCGCTGCAACCACGCCTGGCGGCGAAGATGGTGGCAGAAATGCAGCGACAGGACAGGCAAGTCAAATAATTAATTAATTGAATAAAAAATAATTAATTAATTAAAAATTCGGACCGCCCTGCGGGCCACAAAAGGTCACTTTGCACCCCCCTCCCCCCAAAAAAGATTTTTGGAATTTAGTGATGGGTCACGATCCACCACTTTGAGAAGCCCTGGCCTAGGGGAAAACGTCAAGCAAAAAAGGATAGCCAGAAGGTTGACAGGGAGGTACTGACCTTAACTCAAAAGGGAGGGCATTTCAGAATTGAGGCATCACTAGAAAGAAAACTCTGTGTGCCTGCTATTTTACTGACACACATTCGAGCCGGCCATGTATCGCCGTCAAGGCCCAGGAACATGCCTTTACAGCATGTTTGCGACACCCTAGGCCAGCAAAGAGGCCGCTCCACCAGCACTGGCGTCACTGCAGGGGGGGCGGAGCTCTAAGTTCCTCCGTGATCGGAGCCTTCGTTACACGGAGGAACGAAGCGCCCCGCCCCCGCGCCTTCCGACGCAGGAGCGTGTTGTTTTCACTGCGTGTTGTTTTCACTGCTTTGACTGGTTCGGAAGGCGTGGGGGCGGGGCGCTTCGTTCCTCCGTGTAACGAAGTCTCCGATCACGGAGAAACTTAGAGCTCCGCCCCCCCTGCACTTACGCCAGTGTCCACCGGTCTATTGTTAGACAGGATTGTGCTGTTAGTTAAGATTGGGCTGTTAGGCTATAATACACACTTACATGGAAGGAAGTCCTATTGAACTCACCATGGCTTTCTTCTGAGTAGACATACAGAGAATTGTGCTGTAAGTTCCTTCTCTTCTTGAATATAGGACATTTCTTAGGAGCTTGAAACAAAACTTAGAGCAGGTGCAAGATAATGCATTAATGTCCAAAGTCTCTACACAGGTTTACTTACTCATCTATTTGGGATACACAGTTTTCCACCTCTTTTACTGCAGCTTGCAGTTTGCACAACAGTTTCTGGTAGACATCTTGTGTTTCTAGGTCCTCTTCTTTTAACAGATATCTCAGACCATGGCCATCCTGTTGACCCAAGGAGTGTCCTGATGGAGCTGCCATGGTAGTAATTGTATGTTGTATATAAACCATAGGACTCAGTTTACCTGGGCACGATGGAAAGAAAATCAAATGCATAAATAATTTGTAAAGTATGCTGATCTCCGTAGCTCACTTATTTTTCAACCAAATCAGGTAGTCAATTGTTCCAATTAAAATCATGCTGAGTTAAAAAAAAATTCAATACTTGATGTGGGAACTCCAGGCATGTGTGGAAATTAATCTTTTTTTTTTTGCAACAGTAATTAAAATTGTACATATGCGAGACTTAGTTCTGTTAGTCAAAAGTGACAGGTTGTGATAAGTCTAAATAAACAACCCAAGCATTGAAGACATGTACATAGTTCTTGACAAAAGCTGCCAGTGCTTAACTGGTCATTAATATCCACCAACAGAATTCTCATCAAAATTCCCACTAGATCTGAGCTGAAAGGAGTAGTGACTTTTGTGGAAACTTTCATCAGTATAAAGAAGCATTTCCCCTTTGGGTCATTTTTTTGCTGATTGCTTCAAAAGGAAACAAAATGCTTTTGCTGGGATTCCGACTAGAAAGATATCTGACGTGAGTAGAATGCTCCTTTTGTTCATGGAAGAAGCTTCTACTTGCAGAGCAAACTCCTGATGGCAGAAGCATTACTCAGGGTGCCTATTTAGCAAAAGTTGCCATCACATTGAATGAGCCTTCTTTGCCCTTCATGACTCAACATATAACCAAATCTGCAGTGCCTTAATGTCATCATGTTCACAATATGATCGCTAATTGGCTAGAATATCTCTAGAAAGAAGAAATATGCTTTAGCTGGGAAACAATATATAACTAAGAAGCAACAGCAATCAGGGCAAAAAATGACAAATAAGGTAGATAAAAGAGAAACAGGGTTTTTCCCCCAGAAAATATTTCATACTGTCCTGAAAGCAATACTTCTGACCTGAAAAACATTTGGTACCGTATAACAGGTGGAGTTGTGGCAGGAGAGCTTTCTCTGCAGATTTCTGCCAGTAAGGGACGCACATCCCAATGTCAGGAATGGAGGGCAGGTTTTGTCCTTATAAGTGCTTTTAATCTTCTCCACAGTATGTTTGACAGCCACTTAACTTAGGATCCAATCCTATCCAACTTTCCAGCACTGATGCAGCTGGGCCAACAGGGGGCACACTGCATCCTGCTGTGGGGAGGGCAGGGCAGTCACGGAGGCCTCTTCAAGTTTGTTCTCTTACCTTGGGGCTGCTGGAACATTGGATAGGATTGGGCCCTTTTACAAGTAATGGGGTATACTTGGGGTCACCACTGGGATGGGTCCTAAACCTGTTCTCTGCCCCTCATCACTCCAGCCATTAAAAAGAAAGGCTGCTTCTATCTGCATAAGCCTACTGCTACACAGTATGGTGAGATGAAATGTTGAGAACGTGTGTGTGTGTGTGTGTGTGTGTGTGTGTGTGTGTGTGTGTGTGTGTGTGTGTGTCTTATATATATAGTACATGAGAGAGAGAGAGAGAGGAACGTAAGAGACATAAGGTCTTGAAGCTTACCTTGATCAGTGTGTTTGTTTTCTTTTTCATGTGAAGGGTGCTTTCTGCTATCTAGCTGAACACCAAAGGCACTGCCAAGTGATGTTGAGGTTTTAGGATATGAGACTTCCATCACATTGATATGGCAGTTAGTTGGACAGAAATCACTGCTGTGCAGTGGTGAGATCTTTGACTTGGCTTGCTTAAAGGTAGGCCAAGCTCGGTTTTTTAGAACCCGTGAAAACTGCAAGTGAGAAAATAAAGAAAAGCATAGTGTCAAAAGTTAGTACCTGATCTTTTTGTTTTTAACAATCCAAACACATTTAGCTCAGTTTACTTATTTTTCAGATGTGAGAGATGTGCTCTCTGTCACCATAATTGTTCTTGGTATTAAAATGGAAGAGGTGAAAAGATGAAAACAGCCGCTTACTCGTGAGGAGCCGCAAACGTGCTTTCCAGTCAGCAGAGCACTCACTCCGCCACTCTAATGTTAGGCAGGATTGCTCCATTAGTGAGTTTACTTCCTGAGATACAAGGAGAGCCCTCCCTGTGTACATGCCTAAGCCTGCATCTGTTTAACTGGTGAGGAGAGGAAATCATTTTCAAGTAAGCTCTGTTGGGACTTCAATTATTCTAATCTCTACCTAAGGGACAAGGAACAAATAAGGAGTGAAAAAACAAGGAGAGAAAATGATAGAATGATTGAAAAAAAATCCTCTGTATCGTCAGACTTATGGAAAGCCTACAGCATCCTGAGCCAGGATAAATATGGGTTCTCCTAGGGACTCATTCCTGTAGGGACCAAGCAATTCAGTTTTCTACCACAAGAAGACTTGTTAAGCTGATTGCCAGTTTTTAAATAAGCAAAACATCTGCATTTTGGATGCCCACACATCATAACATAGGATCCTAGGATTTTTTTAGATGAGAGTAGTCTAACACCAGTGGTTACTTTTTCTTACAGGCCTATCAAGAATCACAGTCCAATCCTATATTGATAAACATTTAAACACAAATGCCCATTCCTACATACAGTTCTGTTGTTCACCAACATTTTAACTTAAATTCATAATGATGTGGAATTTTTAAAAGATATTTACTGTACTTCCTTACTGGTATCAGCAGTTGATAATATTTCTATCCAAGTAGATTTGTACTAATAGATTACCCTTAAACATGTGAAATTAGGACAAGAGGACATTGAAAGAACAAGAACATCAGTACATGCTTCACATTTAAATCTCCCACACATCCTCTCCCACGGAGACCAAATGCCTGGTTATAATTTAATCAGCTCATAAGTAAGGCCCAAATTTATTTTCATGCAAGCGTCAGAAAAATCTGTAGACTACTGAACTGGACTCAAACTTCTGCCAGAAATAATTGGATAATAATAAAAACTGCAGGAAGCCGCTGGGTTTCTATTTATAGATTTCAAACTTTCACATTGAAACTGTAACAGCACAGCTAAAGCATTCCCAGACACTTTTGTTACTATGGTTACAATTACCTCCCTAAAAGAAAGGCATAGCTGTTCTTGGAATGAAACTTATAATAACTAACAGCCAGCAAGAATAATAAACAAATGTGCATCATGATTATGGAAATAGTCTTATCTGAGCATTTTGATAAACGTGTGGGGTTTTAATAAGATAATGTCAGGGATAGTAATTATATGTGCCTTCTCCATGCGAATGTGCCAATGTACAGTATTTCCCTTTGACCCAATAAGATCTTGCTATTCTTGTCCTGGACACTGTTCACATTCAGTTCTTCTACAATAGGCAGGAATATATAAAAAGCACAATTTATTCAACTGCCCTACTGACTAAACAGAATTTATGACTGAGAAGTTTAAAATGCCCATCTGTCTACATACAGTTGGCCCTATTTATCCGTGGGGGGTTGGTTCCCCAAACCCCCACAGTTATGAAAACCCGTGTTAAATTAAATCCATGGAGGGGAAAGCGCCACCGTATCTTCGCCTTCTGTGTGCCTTATAAGTACTCCAAAATGCTTCAAACAGTTTTTTTTTTAAAAAAAGCACTATCCCAAGTGACTTCTGGTGGGATTCCTACTTCCCAGTGGGACCAACCCAGTGGGACTCCTACTTCCGGAATTAGCCCCCCACATGTACAATCTGTGGGGGAAAAGGAGCAACTGTAAATCTGAGATATGCTGCAGTCAGATTAAATTGAAGCAGGAAGACAAAATGTGCCTGGATTGTAAACAATTATTTGAAACAAAAAAAGTTTTAATTTCTCCTGCAAATGTATGCAAAGATGTTATAGCCTCTCTCTGCTTGCCAGATTCCAACATTGAATGTGCCAATTTCCAGGTCAGAAATTTCTCCATTTTATCTCACAAAAACAAAATGAACGTTCTGAAGGACAGATGTAAAACTCATTGTTCAAGACTCCTTGTTCTTAAGAAATGCAAATAAGCAGAGGTTGGCATCATGCCTGTACATGGACACCAGCTTTGCAAGCTAAATTGCTGCCATTCGTAAAATGGTCAATTGCATAGAACCTATCCCAGACATAAGGTGTCAACTAATTTGCAATTACCTAATACACACTTTTTTTCCATTTGAAGCCTAATCTATCACAGACAACATCAGAGAGCTTTGCCTAAAGCCATCACCCAGCCAGAGATTCTCATATTTTCCCAAAACGTTCCATTGTATTGTCAGAAAACTTTCAAGTCCACTCCCAGATTTGGAACATTTGTCCATCTTGTACCATACTGTACATATCCCAAATCCAACCGTGCCATGTGAATATCCTTAACCAGGTATTTTGTAAGATCTTATAAAGATGGATACTGCAGTATCCTGCCTCTTCCTGGATGTTTAGGAAGTGATCAGCACAGCAGCATCTGCACAGTTACAGCTTCCTGACTAGCACTTTGCAGCCAGGAGCCTGGAACGGCAAAAAGAACAGTCAAGTAGAAATTCACTGAACTAGTTCCTACATCTTTATTGACACAGTTCATACATGCATCACCAATAGAATATGGAAGATCACTCTGATAAATAATTCGCATTGGGATAAAGACAAGTCATAATGCCATGCAGATTCATAGATGGTGCAATGATTTCCCTCCATCCCTTTTACAGCAAGACCCTGATGAATGGAAATTCCAGCTGAATATTTCAAACACACTTCTGATCCTTACCTTTTTATAACTAGTGATTCTTCTGCAGATGTGTTCAATTTTCTCACTGCAAATGGCACTGAATTTACTTTGAAGGTCAGTGGGAATTATATCATTTAAGCTATTCAGGTTATTACAGTTTTGCACAAACTGCTCATCACTTTTTGCTAGTGCTTCAAGAATCTGTGAATTACAAAAACAATAGATTATGTCACAGTTAGAGAGTCTATTTTCACTTCTAAAAAGCTATCGGTATAACTGTACATAAAATGGAAAACAATAGGGTCTGTTCTTGGACAAAATGTTTCTTTTCAGATTACCAATCCCTCTCCATTTACAGTAGCAAGCAGAGCTTCTCCAGAGAATGGAGTAAACTCAGGCAATTTGCCCAAGGTTCCTGCAAAACAAGGGCCTCAGTTCCTCAGCGAACCGGTACTATTTTCAGAGTTGGCACCCAGATAGCAGCACTCCTGGAGCCCCCATGAACACTTGCACACTTCCTCCCAGTGCTGGGAGCAGGGTGGGCATGCTCTTCAAAGAGCACGTCTACCTTGTCCCTCAACCATTCTTGACTGAGAATAGTGAAATGGGAAGTCAGTGGGTGCTCTTTTCTCTCAGCACTATTTGTCCACCCCCAAGATGACAGAGCAGCTTGTTCAGCTGAGCAAGTCACTCTGTTGTCATCTCCTCCCATCCTCTGCAGGCATTTGTGAAAATGAAGTCCATTTTCAGATAGGAAGGACAGGAGAAGGCAGCAATGGAGCAATACACTTGATGAAAACAGCACTGTACCGCTGCCCCACGTAAAAGTGGGTACTGAGGGGCTTCAGGGGCCAGCCTGGCAGACCCGCAGAGACCCTCAGAGACATTACAATCTGGTCGTCTTCTGATGCCATCCATGACCATTGTTCCCAAGATGAGGAACAACATGCAAGGATTCTCACATGCGAGGATGTAGTCTGTGCATGCAAATATTCTCATATGTGGTGCCCCAGGTTTGTACATATATATTTATTCATTTATTTACAGTATTTTTATCCCGCCTTTCTCCCCGAAGGGACCCAAGGCGGCTTACAACAGAAAAAAATACATACAAAAAAAATCACATTTTAAAAACAGTAAAAACAATTAATGAAAATTAATAAAAACAGTATCTAAAAAACAATTAAAAAGATCATGGCTACAATTAAAGCAGGAGCATAAAAACAGCAGCACCCCCACCTGTACCAGTGAGATGTTAAAAAAGGCAGGGGCTCAGAAGGCTTCTTTGAACAAGAAGGTTTTTAGGCCTCGCCAGAAAGTGTCCAAGGAGGGAGCAGTTTGTAAGTCAAAGGGGAGGGAATTCCATAAGGTTGGTGCCACTACTGAGAAGGCCCTGTTTCTGGCCACCGCCCCTCGCACCTCCTTGGGCGACGGCACCCACAAAATGGCCTTCTCTGATTATCTAAGGAGATGATATATGTACGCACACACACACTAATGCACACACAGATTCTTGTAAAGAGTAGAGGCAGGGGCCCCAACATTACAACTGCCCCAAGCCCCATGAACCATGTGGGTGGCCCTGGTAGCAACTACAAATATGGAGATAGATGAATATTCTTTCAAGATAAATATATTTTCGTGCTCCACTGATACCATAGGCCCTTTCCCAGCCCAGTTCACCCTTACTCTGCCACCTTGGATGCAAGCCAGCTCCAGAGCTGGCATGCATCCAAGGAGGCCTATAGGACCTGGGCAGCCCTACACTCGAGGAAAGGGACGAACGTCCCCTTCTGGTGTTGCCGGGCTGGGCCGCCACGGCCCAGGAACAGGCTTAGGGTACAGCGGCCGACCCTTTAGGCTGGCTGTGTATCCTTGCACAGGAATGGGCTGCCCAGATCAGAAGGTTCAAACTAAAATGAGAAATATTATACTTATCAAAATGCAATGAGTGTGAGGTTTTAGACTGGAATTTGAGAAAAGTCAAAGTATATAGGACAGTTTCTAACAATAATTCATTTTTGTATACATTTAATTATAGTTATTCTAGAACTGAATAAGTCTTTTATGAAGTTCATGTAATTATATTATATTATAGTCAGAAACGTTTTTAACTGTTACATTCTGAATCTGCACATTAATTAAAGGTTTCCAGTTGCTCTTAAGAGTTTAGTTTTCTGCAATTTTAATGAATAATGCAAAGCATTTTTTCAAAATGTACCCCTTGGTTACAACTACAAAGAATGAAGTTTAAATCAGTACCATGCCTTCTACACCCTGTTCATTAATTTCAATTATATTTTCAGCAGGGCTAAATCATTGCACTACTATATCACTTCCTATTTAAAAAATTAAACTGCTTAAAAATTAGGCTTTACAGCTCTGATGAAAAGAAACCCATGATGATTACTACAGCCAACTCTCATATAGGTACCCCTTCATTTGTTTCACATAATTTCTTTCTTGTGACTTGTTGAGGTTAAATTGCGATAGACCTCAGTCTTGTGAATGCTTGCATATAAATTGCTGGTCAACTCAAGTTTTGCAAAGTTTTTTTTTTAATGTGTCTGTTGAATCATTCATAAAGATGAGGGTTTAACCACACATTACATATGGGAGCATGTTTCCAAACCCTGGTAGCAATTCTAAACACCCGAACAGCCTAATCCTACTCAGGAATGGGCTGTTGTGTGAGTTCCACTGTCGCATGAGTTCCACAGAGTCCACTGTCATAAAGTTTCCAATCACTGCCACAACAGGCAGCAGTGCTCCAACCCTACCGATGGACCCCCACCACACCCACCGGGGAAGGTAAGGAAGCGGTGGACAGGAAGGGATGAATCCGCAGGTAATAGCACACACCAGATCTTATCCCCTCTTTTAATAAACCCTCCACCCCTTTCTTCTCCTCAGACTTGCACCAGCTAAAGAGCTGGCACAGGTCCAAGAAGACCCATTGAGGAGCGGGAAGCCTATGGAGGGGTAAGGGGAAATAATTCCTTTTCCTCCTCCAAAGCCTCCCGATCCACCCTCTGCCACTGGGTGCAGTTTGTGCCTTTTTGGCACAGCTGCATTGGCGGGGGGGGGAGAGGATAGGATTGGGCTCTTAGAAACTCAGAGTGGAATGTGCGGTTCTGATTTGGAGGGAGAGTTAGAACAGACAAAAGAAAATATTTCTTTACCCAGCGTGTAATTCATCTGTGGAACTCCTTGCCACAGGATGTGGTGATCGCACCTGGCCTAGATGCCTTTAAAAGAGGTTTGGACAGATTCATGGAGGAAAAGACCATCACAGGTTACAAGCCATAAGCAACCTCCTGGTTTTAGAAGTGGGTTTTCTCTGTGCCAGGTGCAAGGGAGTGTCAACAGGAAACAGGTTATCTTGTTGTCTTGTGCTCCCTGAGGCATCTGGTGGGGCCACTGTGTGATACAGGAAGCTGGACTAGATGGGCTTTTGGCCTGATCCAGCAGGGCTCTTCTTATGTTCTTATGAAAGAAGTGGGTCAGGAAAAATATTAAAGCACACCTGACTGCTTTTCTACTTCAGATTGCTTCTCCTGAATAAGCTTTTCTCAGGAAAAAAGCACAGGGTGCTATGTTGTTGCTAATTTTTGTTTGCCATTTAAAGCAATAGGCAGATTACTATGTCACACAACCTGTTAACCTTCTTACATTTTTTTAGTAGACATGGAATAACCTTTTTGAAACTTGTTAGTGCAGTGGTTCTCAAAGTGGTGGGTCGCAACCCACCATTGGAACCAAAATCTGTCGCCTGCCCACTTAAAGGACATGGACAGCATGGTGGCAGAATTAAATGGAATTTTCGGACTTACCGGGGATCCTGAAGCCCTCCAAAGGATTCAGGGAGGCCTGTGCTACCTTCCGTAGGCCACCCCCCGAGCTTCAGGTTGCCACGCGGCAACGATTTACGACGTAGTAAATCGTTTTCTCAAAAAATAGAAATTTTTGCAAAAAATCGGCAGTGGTCATAAATTGACACTCCGCAGAGATCTGAAACTCGGGGGGGGGGGCTGCAGAGGGTAGCGCAGGTCTCCTCGAACCCTCTGGAGGGCTCCAGGACCCCCGTAAGTCCAAAAATTTCCATTATTATTTTTCACAGCGGCAATCCCTGGAATCGCCACCACTGGCCTCAGCCCCGCAAGTACTCAAAGTTCTCCCTGCAACTTTGAGAAACGCTGTGTTAGTGTATTTGGAACACATTTATTCAACAAAAACATGTACAATCAGTTCTCATTACCAGCGCATTTGCTATCCATGAATTTGCTTATTCACGGGGAGCAAGATTGCCATAAGAACATAAGAACATAAGAAAAGCCCTGCTGGATCAGGCCAAAAGCCCATCTAGTCCAGCTTCCTGTATCACACAGTGGCCCCACCAGATGCCTCAGGGAGCACAAGACAACAAGATAACCTGTTTCCCGTTGACACTCACTTGCACCTGGCACAGAGAAAACCCACTTCTAAAACCAGGAGGTTGCTTATGGCTTGTAACCTGTGATGGTCTTTTCCTCCATGAATCTGTCCAAACCTCTTTTAAAGGCATCTAGGCCAGGTGCGATCACCACATCCTGTGGCAAGGAGTTCCACAGATGAATTACACGCTGGGTAAATAAATATTTTCTTTTGTCCATTCTAACTCTCCCTCCACTCAATTTTAGTGCATGTCCCCTGGTTCTGGTGTTGTGCGAGAGGGAGAAGAATTTCCCTCTATCTACTCTCTCCATCCCATGCATAATTTTATAAGTCTCAATCATGTCCCCCCTCAGGCACCTTTTTTCTAGGCTGAAAAGCCCCAGACGCTGTAGCCTTTCCTCATAAGGGAGGTGCTCCAGCCCACGAATCATTCTGGTCGCTCTTTTCTGCACCTTTTCCAATTCAACTATATCCTTTTTGAGGTGTGGTGACCAGAACTGGACACTCCAGATGTGGCCTTACCATCGATTTGTACAAAGGCATAATGATATTGGCCGTTTTATTCTCAATCCCTTTTTTAATGATCCCAAGCATGGAATTGGCCTTCTTCACAGCCACCGCACACTGGGTCGACACTTTCATCGACCTGTCCACCCAAGATCTCTCTCTTGATCCGTCACAGACAACTCAGAACCCATTAGCGTATATGTTAAATTTTGGTTTCTTGCCCCAATGTGCATCACTTTGCACTTACTTACATTGAAGCGCATCTGCCATTTTGCTGCCCATTCTCCCAGTTTGGAGAGATCCTTCTGGAGCGCTTCACAATCCCTGCTGGTCTTCACCACCCGGAAAAGTTTAGTTTTCCGCAAACTTGGCCACCTCCGCAAACCTGGCCACCTCGCTGCTTATCCCCGACTCCAGGTCATTTATGAATAAGTTGAAAAGCACCGGTCCCAAGACCGATCCTTGGGGCACACCGCTTTTCACCTCTCGCCATTGTGAAAATTGCCCATTGACTCCCACTCGCTGTTTCCTGGTCTTCAACCAGTTCCTAATCCACAAGAGGACCTGCCCTCTTATTCCCTGACTGTGGAGTTTTCTCAGGAGCCTTTCATGAGGGACTGTGTCAAACGCCTTCTGAAAATCCAGATATATAATATCCACAGGTTCGCTCGCATCCACATGCCTGTTGGCCTTTTCAAAAAAATTCTAACAGTTTTGTGAGGCAAGACTTCCCCTTGCAGAAGCCATGCCACCTACCTCTCTGTATTCACGGTCTGTTCTCAGCTATCCACGCCTGTTTGCTGCATCTGTGGACATTCTAAAGCTCTCTGCAAGCCTCCTTAAGCGATTTGTGGCAGCTATTTTCAGCCCTATGCCTCCCATTGTAGAGGTCTTCCCTGAATCCGGCAAGCATTAGGACAGCTCAGCAGCCATCCTGACACTACTGGGGCCAATTAGAGCTCTCTGT
Organism: Plestiodon gilberti rubricaudatus; assembly: GCA_026170595.1. NCBI lineage: Eukaryota > Metazoa > Chordata > Lepidosauria > Squamata > Scincidae > Plestiodon > Plestiodon gilberti. The sequence continues at coordinate 36,885,017 of JANXHW010000004.1, forward strand.
AGCCTCCTGAAGCTATTTGTGGCGGCCATTTTCAGCCTTAAGCCCGTGACAGACCAAGCACGTTCTCCGTGCATCGTGGAGGTGCGTCCGGGCCGCACGCGTGTTTTTGCAGCATGACATGCCTTCGTTCTGACCGCTGGGAGCCACAGGAAGCCACGGATGCGTCAACGCCTCCCCTCAGCAATGCCCAGCTCTGGGAACGTTTTTCGCGTTCCATCCGTGTTCCAGCCCCCTGGGGGCGGGACACAGAGCAGCCAGAGCCAATCAAAGGGAAGGAGGCCAAAGTCAATCAAAGGGAAAGAGGGGCAGAATGTTTTGGTAAAGCAGCCATTTTTTGCCCCACTTGGAGTAACTACGAGCGCGCTGTTTTCAAACCTTCGTCACTTGGAAAGGTTTTTGACAATCCAGAAATACAGTGAAACATGTGCCTGGGGCAGCCAGCAAGCTCCATCCTTTTCTCCAATGTGTCTAGCTGTGTTTGCTGTCATTTGCTGATTCTCCCCCCCCCCCCCTTTGCTGGTTTTATTTGTAGTTACTGCCATTTAATATTGTGGCTTTACACACATGAGTACAGATGCGTTTCTCTTCTGTGCAGGTCCCCTCAATAGTCCTGGCCTCTTCTCTCCCCTCTCCTTGCTCGCTCGCTCGTTCCTCCGCCGCCTCCTGCACGGTATGGCTTGCGATAGTTACTGCCATTTATATTGTGGCTTTACTAAACACACACACACACACACACACACAAAACAGATGCGTTTCTCTTCTGTGCAGGTCCCCACTAGTCCTGGCCTCTTCTCTTCCCCCCTCCTTCGCTCGCTGCTCACTCAATCCTCCGCTGCTTCCTGCAACCCTCACAGCATGGCTGCGATCTGGTGTGACATGCTAACGTCCCATCCAGCCCCCTAGTGTGCGTCGCGTGTGGCAACGCAGCCTGAGCGACGTGCGCGCCGGACAGAGAACGTGCTTGGTCTGTCACGGGCTTTATCTACACCATTCTAAAGGTCTTCCCTGCATCCAGGACCTATCATCCTGACACTATTGGGGCCACTTAGAGCTCTCTGCGGCTATCCTGAACCTTTCCACGGGGGGCATTCTCACACTATCTGCACCATTCTAATGGTACTGGCAAGCTTTGTGCTTGGGGAAGGGCTGTAACTCAGTAGGAGAGCTCCTGCTTTGCATGCAGAAAAGGTCCCAGGTTCAGTTACTGGCAGCATCTCCAGGTAGGGATGGGAAAGTCTCCTCTTTGTGCTTATTTTAGAAATCCATGCCAAGCAGAAACTTAGCAGGGGAGTGAAGCTTTTTCTGGCATGCAGATACAGACAGTGATAGGCAAAGCTTTGCCTACTGAATTTCTGTATGCCAGGCCACTGCTTAAGATGTAAGAAGAAACATTGCAGAGGGGTTGTGCTGTTTGTTGGTTACAGACTATGGGTGTGTTCAGATGTTGCTACACACTATGAGTGTGTTCAGATGTGAAGCTAAACTCTGATGTAGGAGCATCAACAACACAGTAGCTTACAATAATGCATTGCAACCATTTTAGTCCTGAGCTTTCACCCCGCCCATTGACTTCAAGGTAAGATTCAGGTTCACAGAGTGTAAGGTGAAGAGGGTCCCCTGGAACCTAACCTCATTTTTCCCATAGGCTCAATGATTCAGTATATGCTAATTTGTTATCCACTAGGTTCTCCAGGAACGTAACCCTGGATAACGAGAACTGACTAAGGCAGAGGGCCCCAAATTCCCCCCCCAGCAACTCTTTGCGGGGGTGGTGCGGGGGTGGTGATGCTTCCAGGATTGCGCTGCTGCCAAGGTAAGAAAGGAGATGTAAAACTCACCCAGTGGTCGCACTGGGCTTCCAGAGGGTGCGGGGCCCCCGTGATTCCCTCTGCAGGCATCCCCGCACCCCAAAACAGCTCCCTGACGCGATCGTGACCCACGTCTGGTTTACATCTGAAACTGGAAGTGGGTTGCAATCACATCAGGAAGAAGTTCTGGGGCACAGTGTGTAGTGGAAATTGCGGAAGATTGGCGAGGAGTTAGTGGTGTTAGTGGTCCCCTGTTTTGACAGGTCCGGGAAGGAAGGGGTTAAAGGACTGCCTGTTTGACAGGACTGGGACACAAAGGGTTACCACCCAGGACTGCGTGGGTGGAAGCACACCTGCAAGCAATTGGGCGTGGCCCACAGGTGTTGCTACTAATTGGGATGAAGCTGGGACTTTGAGTGCAGTGGGTGTGGCTTGCAGCTGCACTCAATTAGCACTGATGGGAACTTTCACAGCTGTGGGCAATAATGAGGGCATTGATTGTAAGCCCACAGCTGCAACCAGTAGAGAGTTGATGGGGACTAACAGTATAAAAGCAGCAGCAGTAGGAGCAGGAAGGAGACTCGTCAGGGGGACATGCTGCCAGATTGCCGAGCAACAACGATGACTCTGCTCCGGACGCGGATACTCTGCTGGACTGACTGCTCACCTTGATGGACTACCCACCTGGATTGACTGGTATTGGGAGACGCTCTGCCTGACTGGAAGGTTGGAGAGACTGGGATTGATTGGACTTTGTTCTACAAGACTCTTTGCTGGACAGGAGAAAGGCAACAAGGAGATTCTACCGCCGTGAAGTAACGAACTCAACTTCTCTACAGAAACAGACCCTCGTTAGCTAAGTAGAATCCTATCTGCCCGGGAAGGGCTAATGGACATTTATTGCTGGGAAAGTAATAAATCTTGTAAATAGTTGCCTTGAAGTTCAGTGTTTTCTTTTGGCACACAATTGCAATTTAAAGGGGAAAGGAGCTAACTTTGCCTAAGGTGGACTATTGGAGTTAATTAAAGGGAATACTAGTTTTGCTCCCCCAGGAGTAAAGTTTGGGGTACAACATTTGGGACACAACACAGGGAGACCCGCAGAGGGGATCACAGCCCTCCTGCACCCTCTGGAAGCCCGGTGTGACCACTGAGTGTTTTATACCCTCTTTCTTGTCTCAGTGGTGGCACGATCCCAGAAGCGTTGCCGCCATCACCACACATCACTACCCCCCTTAAGGGGGTAGCAACCATTAATCCTGGACTGGGGCACCACATCGTCCCAGTTTGGGAACCTTTGACCTAAGGTATACTCTAGAGTCTGCTGTCTCCTGTGCAGGGTCACTAGCCACAGGACCACAAGTTGTATCACTTTGGAATTTGTTGTTGTGTTTAGAGTTTAATTTGTGACTGTACCACAATTTAATTTTCTTTCTGGGTGGATGATCATTATTAATAACCATCAATAGATCACAAGTCACTTACACAGAATAGACTTGAAATGAAATTACTATAATCCTACCAGTAAATAACTATGAAATGTTGCTTCAGTGACAGAAGGAACAATAAAGATTAAAAAAGAAAAAAGTGTTATACCTTTGCAGTTAAGCTGAAAAAACCTTTCGGTTCAATCATCTTTTCCAGAACATGGCATTTTATTCCAGCAGTACTATCATACTCGTAAACGACACCATACTCCAGGTGAACATTATCAACAGTCAAACTGACATGGTCCTTTCGTCCGTCAATTATTGCCATCGTGTTAAATTTGTCAATTACTTCTACAAGAGAGAGAGAGAGAAAGAACGAACATCAACTGTTTTGCATTCTACTTATTTTTAACCACATTAACAGCTCAATTCTATGCCGGCCTCCACCGGCAGTACTAGACTCTATGCTATTACAAATGTGGTGTAAAGCATGTTGAAATGGCATGGAGGCCAGTCCTGCCGGTGTGGAGGCAGCACCGGCATGCCTCTGTCGGCAAAGAAGCAGCACTCGCTAGGGCAGGTGAGCTCCACACTGAGTGGCAGGGAGACATGGGTGAGGGGGCATTTCAGGTGGGGGGAGGGTGGGATGGCAGATCAGGCCCAGAAGGGAGGCGGGCTCAGCGGAGAAGGCCTCAGCCACATCCTATCCACTGTCGCAGGCTTGAAAGCCTGACATGGGGCTGCTTGGATTTGCGCTGGCCATTTAGCTGGCGCGCCTCCATGTAGCCCGATAGGGGCTGCTGGGGTTCAACACAGGGGAATGATCATCCCATTCCTTTGAGGAGACCTCCAGTGCCACTACATCCCAGTGCAGGGCTTTGAATAGGATTGGGCTCTGATTTAACTAAATTAACTTACTATCGGCATAATCCTATCCTTGAGCTAGGCTGGCGCAGCATGCCTAGGGTGTTGCAAATGTGCCATAATGCACATTCGCAGAATCCAGAGAGGAGGAGGCACTGATGGGAAGGCCTGCGCCATCCCGTAGGCGGTGCATCTGATGGACTGCGCCGAGGAGTGGGTGAGTACCATTCCAAGCGGTACAGGGGCTGGGAAGGGCAGGGTGGGGCATCATGGGGCGGGGGGAGGGCAGGGGTGGGTGGATTTGGACTTGGAGGGGGCAGAATTGGCTATGCTGGTGCATGTCAAATCCTATCCTTCCTGGGCCTTTTCTTCTGGTACAGGGCTGCTTAGTTAGTTCTGTGCCATAAATTGAGCTGGCCGAGATCCAAGTAGCCCCATTGTGCAGGCTGGGGGTTAACCTGGGGTAAGGAGGAAAATATTCCTGGCAAATAGAAGGGGCAGAAATGGAAGCAATAACAGATTTTACTTTTTTGGGTTCCAAGATCACTGCAGACGGAGACAGCAGCCATGAAATTAAAAGACGCTTACTCCTTGGAAGGAAAGCTATAGCAAATTTAGATAATAAAAAGCAGAGATATCACCATGCCAACAAAAGTTCATATAGTCAGGGCGATGGTGTTCCCAGTAGCAATGTATGGTTGCGAGAGTTGGACCATAAGGAAGGCTGAGCGCCGAAGAATAGGTGCTTTTGAGCTGTGGTGCTGGAGAAGACTCCTGAGAGTCCCTTGGACTGCTAGGAGATCAAATCAGTCAATCCTAAATGAAATCAACCCTGACTGTTCCCTGGAAGGACAGGTACTGAAGCTGAAGCTCAAATATTTTGGCCACCTAATGCGAAGAGAGGACTCTCTGGAGAAGACTCTGATGCTGGGAAAAATTGAAGGCAAAAGGAGAAGGGGAAGGCAAAGGATGAGATGGTTAGACAGCATCACCGATGCAACGAACATGAAAATGAGTGAACTCAGGAAGATAGTGGAGGACAGGAAGGCCTGGCGGGATATGGTTCATGGGATCACGAAGGGTCGGACACGACTTAACGACTGAACAACAACAACAAAAGCACACATTTAGTTTATGGCAATGCTATCTTCAAATGCCAGGTAAAATGGTCGTAAATAAATTTATTTATATTGAAGAAATCAAATAAATATCAATAGCCATAATCCAGTAGATTCCTGAAGTCAAATTAGAAGTAATTTTTAAATGATTTTGGACATCCTAATGTGTGAAAGCAGACATACCAGTGATTCATATATCTGCTTTTCACACTTCCAGTATAACGTCTGATGGGGAGAATCATACCACTCCCTCTTCAATTGTAACTGGGGCCCATGCATCTCAGTTCAGGCAAGGTGTATAGCTTTTCCTCTTTAGTCATAATAATGGAAGAATGAAAAGATGCAAAACCTGCTTTGCTTTTTCTGCGGTGGTGTAACATTTGAAGTTTGACTTTTGCTTACTGAGACAGTGACAAATAATCTCACCTTCTACTTTGCAGTCAAATGCATCTCCTCCATCATTCCCCAAGGGTTTGGAGTTTGTTTTCTGGAGATCTTCCTGGGCACTCTCAATGTTGTTATATACCCACTGGATGGAATCTTGCTATAGAAAAGTAATCATGATAAAGGTTTACATCACTCAGAAAAGCTGTATTGTTTGTAAGGAAAGACAACTGATCTTTTTATAAGAGTCAAACCAAAATGGAGAGCTATTTTTTTTACAAACATTTTCATTACCTCCCAACTTTTTTCAGTGATGGGGGGGGGGCTCAAGAGGGACAAAGTATCTGTCAGAGACACCAAAGTTGCCAGGACACCTGGGCTTGTGCGCCATTCTTTGCCGTAGCATAGTATGGCAAGGACAAGTAATGAAACTGCCACAGCATGATGAGACTTCAGAGAATGCCCCCTGTCATGTCACATTGTCATGGTTTCATGCAGCACAGCAAGAGAATACATCCCCAGACTGCCAAGACAAAAAGATTGATGCTCCTATTTTTGTTGCACTGTATCTCCAGGATGGTACAGCATGATAGGAAGCATCAGTCACGTTGCCTCAAGTAAATTGAAGAACCTTCTTTCCTTGCCCCCCAACACCCATTCATAGTGACAATAATGTGACTTCATTTGCCCTCAATGGTGTGATCATATTGCCAAATTTGACTGGTCATATGACAATGTGATGTCATCATGTTTATAATTTGTTCCTTGATTAGCTAGGCTTGAGAAAGAAACCCTAAAAATAAATCTGCAGCCTCCTGAATGGGTCTCCTTGGATCCACACCAGCTATTTAGCTGGTGTACGTTTGGGAGGCCCATGTCAGGAGAAACGAGCCTGGGAGGGGGATAGGATATGGCGCGCGCTGCTGCAGATCCTATGCCCCTCCTGGGCCCAATCCGCCCCTCCCCACCCCTCCCTCCACACCCAGGATGTTCCTGACCCTGCACTGCACAATCCAGCCACGGCTTACCTGTCCTGCACACCGTTCAGCTCCAGCCTGCAGGGACCGGCGTAGGCCTCTGCACCCAGCGGCGTCATTAGGCGCGCGCCGCCCTGTGCGAGGGCGCGCGCGCCGCCCTAATGAACCCCGTGCCGCCCGACAGGCGGCCGGCGAGGATGTCTCCAGAGCCGGCAGCAGCGAAGCCTCCGCTGCTGCCGGCTCCGGAGACATCCTCTCCGGCCGGCTGTCTTGGGCAGGAGGAGGCCTCGGAGCGTCCGCCCTCGGCGGAGCTCCAAGGCCTTCTGTTGTTGTTCAGTCGTTAAGTCGTGTCTGACCCTTCGTAATCCCATGAACCATATCCCGCCAGGCCTTCCTATCCTCCACTATCTTCCTGAGTTCGCTCATTTTCATGTTCGTTGCATCGGTGATGCTGTCTAACTATCTCATCCTTTGCCTTCCCCTTCTCCTTTTGCCTTCAATTTTTCCCAGCATCAGAGTCTTCTCCAGAGAGTCCTCTCTTCGCATTAGGTGGCCAAAATATTTGAGTTTCAGCCTTAGTACCTGTCCTTCCAGGGAACAGTCAGGGTTGATTTCATTTAGGATTGACTGATTTGACCTCCTAGCAGTCCAAGGGACTCTCAGGAGTCTTCTCCAGCACCACAGTTCAAAAGCATCTATTCTTCGGCGCTCAGCCTTCCTTATGGTCCAACTCTCGCAACCATACATTGCTACTGGGAACACCATCGGCCTGACTATATGAACGTTTGTTGGCATGGTGATATCTCTACTTTTTATTATGCTATCTAAATTTGCCATAGCTTTCCTTCCAAGGAGTAAGCGTCTTTTAATTTCATGGCTGCTGTCTCCGTCTGCAGTGATCTTGGAACCCAAAAAAGTAAAATCTGTTACTGCTTCCATTTCTGCCCCTTCTATTTGCCAGGAATTGATGGGACCAGATGCCATGATCTTGGTTTTATTAATGTTGAGTTTCAAGCCAACTTCTGCACTTGAGGTTGTTGATATTTCTCCCGGCAATCTTGATTCCGGCCTGCAATTCACTCAGCCCTGCATTTTTCATAATGTACTCTGCATATAAGTTAAATAAGCAGGGTGACAATATACAGCCTTGCCGTACTCCCTTCCCAATTTTGAACCAATCGGTTGTTCCATGGCCGGTCCGAACTGTTGCTTCTTGACCCGCATACAGGTTTCTCAGGAGACAGGTAAGATGGTCTGGTACCCCCATCTCTTTAAGTATTTGCCACAGTTTGTTGTGATCCACACAATCAAAGGCTTTTGCGTAGTCAGTGAAGCAGAAGTAGGTGTTTTTTCGGAACTCTCGTGCTTTCTCCATGATCCAGCGCATGTTGGCAATTTGATCTCTAGTTCCTCTGCCTCTTCGAAACCCAGCTTGTACTTCCGGTAGTTCTCGGTCCACGTACTGCTGAAGCCTAGCTTGTAGGATTTTGAGCATAACCTTGCTAACAATTGTGCGAAAGGCCTTCTGAGGGAGGCCCAATGCGACGTCATATTTAGAAGGTTTTGCGCATGCGAAGTACGTTTCTGAGGGCAGCTTTGCCCTCAAACGTTCTGCGCATGTGCTAAACCTTCTAAATATGACGTGTCGCATCGGGCTTCCCTCAGAAGGCCTTGGAGCTCTGCCAAGGGCGGACGCTCCGAGGCCTCCTCCGAGGCGTCGCTGGATCGCGGCAGGAAGGGCGGACCGCCTGCGCGTGACACGCGGGTGCATGCACGCGACCGCGCGTCATCCATTGCGCGCGTCGCCCCCAGGCGGTCCGCCCTTCCCGCCGCACTCCAGCGACGCCTCTGTCTGCATCAGCCTATGGCTGGCGCAACTGCCTTAGAGCAGCTTTTGCAACATTCCTGGGCCGGTGCAGTCGTCCTATGCCGGCTTAGCAGCTGGGTAGGACTGCGCCCTCAAAAGCATAAATTCTGCCCCCCAAACATTCAGATGGCAATTCAGCATATCTCTAAGCATATTTTTAAAGGAATATTTATCTATATAATTGTCCATAAGCATATGTTTAAAGGAATATTTATCTATATAATTGTCCATATGTTTGAAGTCAACAATGCTAATAACCATGTAATATATTATTTTTAATATATTACTTACCATAATTTAGACAAGCTCAACCCATTTATTACCATAAGTTACCATTACCACTTATTACCATTATGGTATGGTAATAATCACCATACTATAACTTAGATAAGCTCTCCCACCTGGCTTCTAAAACAGTGGTTCTCAAACTGGAGGGTTTCCAGGAAAACCGGAAGCTGCTGCTACCTCAAGGGAATGGCAACGTGCGGTGACGTTGGCGATGTCCTGCCACCGGTGGAAATTTTTTTTTTTACTTACTGGGGGTTGCGCCAGTCCTCCAGAGGGTACAGGGGGCGAGACCCACTTTCATTTTTCATCCGAAACTGGAAGGGATCGATTCAGGGAGCCGATCTGAAGCATGGGGAGGCTCGCAGAGGGGGCCACTGGGCCCCCCACTCCCTCTGGAGGGCCGGTGTGACCCCCAGTAAGTTTTAAAAAACCCTTTTTCCCAGAAGCAGTTTGATCCCAGAACACCACCACCGTCGGCCCACCCCTGCAAACACTTAGAACTTCCCCAACTTTGAGAACCACTGTTCTAAAAGATAGGAAATGGCTATAATAGGAAATGGCTGTGATCAAAATATTCAACCCTGACTGTTCCCTGGAAGGACAGGTACTGAGGCTGAAGCTCAAATATTTTGACCACCTAATGCGAAGAGAGGACTCTCTGGAGAAGACTCTGATGCTGGGAAAGATTGAAGGCAAAAGGAGAAGGGGAAGGCAAAGGATGAGATGGTTAGACAGCATCACCGATGCAACAAACATGAAAATGAGCTAACTCAGGAAGATAGTGGAGGACAGGAAGGCCTGGCGGGATATGGTTCATGGGATCACGAAGGGTCGGACACGACTTAACGACTGAACAACAACAACAGTTTTCCCCATTAGTACTGTGAGCTATTTCCTATCACAGTGTTTCATCAACAAATGATTTGCAGAGGTCATGTGGAAGGGTTTGAATCTGAATTGTTGAAATCTATTGCAGTTCACCCCAACAGTTAACAGGTTATAGAAAGGAAACCATAATTTATAATCAACATGGAACTGCAGTCTCTATGGTCTGACCAGTTAACCTTCTTCTCATTTGTTTTACCCCCAGTTTGTTCTTATTAGTTATGTAGAAACTGCTGTTGGAAAGGCTAATGGTAAAAAGTGAATTAAAAAAATTGTTTCATTCACTCCATAAAGAAAAAAATCAATCATATGCTGAGTCACAGAATCATTCCCCCACAGAATTTTCTATTACCCCTGCTTAAATGCAGCTGGATGAACTTCAAAAATAGCTTGTGTTCTGACAGAACTGAAAACAAGTCCCTAAAAGGGAAATGTGTGGGATGAAATGAAAGTTAAGCAAGAACATCAAGAATGTAGTAATATTGTTCCATATGAAACATTTACTAGCATGTACCAGGTAGTACGGGTAATCATTCTACATGGCATGTAGAAAAGAGAAGCCAGGATTATCCTGGCTTCTCTTTTCTACATGGCATCATTACCCATACTACCTGGTACATGCAAGATAATTGCTGGCCATGATAGCTTCCGTTCTAACTTAAACATTTACTAGATTTTAAGTCTATTTCCATTTCAATATACCGGGTAACTGCAGAGATAGCCCTGGAGAAATCTAAATATATTTCATTCAACTGTGTCAGGGAAGATCATGAAACATGAACCTTGCAAGATTCTAAGGATCTTCAGAATGCAGAGCATCCTGCACTAGTATACTACTGTTTAGAGAGGTAGAAGCCTGCATTCAAGCCATTCACTAGAAACTTTCTGACCAGCCTCTCTCTGGTCTCCAACACAGTACTCCTTAGGTTCCACTGTTGAAAAGGTTACCAAAGGATATCTTTGGTAGCAAGTAAAATCTCTGGATATCCCTTGCCCTTTTTAAGTTCAGGTTTCACCTTGTATGTTTAACATTGGGGACTCAACTGGTTTCAGTAGTAAACAATCTTACCAACCTGAGAACATTCAAGATGATGTCCCTACATTCTGATCTTAAACAGATTTACTCGGAAGCAGGTCCACTTTGGTTTCAGTGGAATTTGGAACTCAAAATTAGATCAGACAGCAGCTTTCGACATCAATGACAAACATTATCTTAAAAATATTTTCTGCAGTCACTTCCCAAGTAATAGATGCATTTTTTTTAAAGCAACAGTGTTTAATGTAAACAAATGAAGTTGCATCTTTACATGCATTGGACGTCTGTATTTCCTGCAGGCTGTGACATGGGCAATAACACTTGCATGGGTCTCTTTGCTGACATTAATTCCATTCACTTTGATTATGCACTGTCCAGGGTGAAGACCAGCAGCAGCTGCCACAGTTCCTTTAAAACAAATAAGAAAATTGTTAAGTTAGAAGTTTCTGTAAAATCAAAGAAGAAGCTCAGATTGTTTGCTCAATTCAGAGCGCAATCCTGAATAACTCTCAAAACGGTGGAGCACGCGCTCTGCTGTTTGAAGCCGTTGTAAACGTGTTGTAAAGCACGTTTGCGATGGCTTGAGAGTAAGGGTGGCCGGTGCGGACACCAGCCGCCCTCACTCCACCGCCGGATCATCCCTGCAGCCACCAGAGAAGGTAAGGGATCCCCTGGCTGGGACGGTCTGGGCGGCAAGGGAGGGGGACCATTGGCCGAGCCAGTTCAGGGGGCAGGGATGGCGGCCGCCATATCCCCATCCCATTCCCGGGCCGACGTGGCCATTACACGGCCTCCTCGGACTTGCGCCAGCTAAATAGCTGGAAGAAATACAAGGAGGCCCATTGGGGCTTCCCTGCGTTACACCGGGAGAAGGGGATGAACATTCCCTTCTCCCGAGTAGACCTCTGGGCTGATCACAATCGACCCGAAATGGGGATAGGATCCGGCGGGCAGCCCTGGACCACCCGCCGGATACTTAGTAAGGATTGCGCTGTCAATCTGGTTCTGAGTGAACCAGCAGTTACATAAATATACACTGTGGCCCTGAAGCAGAGATGGTTATGTGAAGCAGCAGACAGTGCACAAGGGGCATCATGAGAGGCTTTATCTTGCTGAACAAATGGTTGGAGCTGTTTGGTTTGATAATGCTGACAATGTGCTGGGGGAACTGGGGAGACATTGCTTCTGGAATCAGCACCCTACTGTCAAACTGGTAAATAACATTTTCCAAGTACGCAGTGCTAACCACGTATTCAGTAGTGACTGCACATGCAGATCCTAAAAGCTGAATGTGGATTGTCTCTCTCTCACACACACACACACACACACACACACACACACACCTTTTTTATGTGTGTGACCTGTATGTAGATGGCTCTTATAATATATAATAATATACAGGGGGGCCACCGTATCCACAAGGGATACGTTCCAGCCCCCACCGTGGATAACTGAAACCGCGGAAAGGGGCGAACGCCCCCTCTGCGGTTTTCAGAGGCCCCCCTGCACACACCCCACACCCTCCACAGCCCCCCCCCCCGGCAAGTCTTGTTGATCAGGCCTGCAAGGAAGCTGCATACTCGGAACTTTTGAAGAAAAAATCAGGTTTCTCCTAAAAGTAAGTGCCGGGGGGGGGGGCTGTGGAGGGTGTGGGGGGGATTCCTCAACCATGGATAACTGAAATCGCAGATGAGGAATCCGTGGATACGGGGGCACCCTGGACAGTATTTATATACCGCCTTTCTGACTTAATCTAAGGTGGTTTACATGGGCAGGCTTTCCCAACCCCCCATTGTATTTTTTTTACAATATATAAATGTTCAATCTTTCATGAACAACTACATTCCAGATGGTATCCTTTTGCAGTCTGGTCTCTCACTGGCCGCCTCCCATGCTTGGCCGACACAGCTTGGCAGCTTTCTCTCTCCTCACAGAGGATTTCACAGCTTTTTGTCAATGTCGTGTCTTGAACAACCCCGTAAAGTAAGCATTACTATCTCCATACTACAGCTAGGGATCTGGAGCTGAGGGGGAGTGGCTTGTCTAAGGCTACTGAGTGAGTTTATGGCACAGGCAAATTCTTAGGCACTACAGTACACCAGCTCTTTCATCACTGTTTCAGTTAACGGCTTCTTTTCACAGTCATGCATCCAGATGAATGCAAATACACATCAGGAATGTGATTCTGTTATTCACCTTGTAAGTAATTCCAGCTACAGTTTTTAGGTTACAGTTTTTTGATGTTTGCAATAGCAATTCATCATTAAAATCAATTTCCTACCTCTTCCAACAGCATGGACAACAGAAGGACCAAAGCCTCGTATTTGGAATCCTAGACCATCCACAGAGTCTGGGATCTTTACTGTTCTAAGAGGAAACAAAATCCCAAAATAAATATACAATGTTTTGATATTCATTTGGCAAATTCACAGATTATATCTACAATCATACCCTGAGATACAACCCATTCAGGTTAAAGGAATTCAACTTTTGGCCCAATCCTATGGGCTACTGGCGCCAGTGCTGAGGCTGTGTAAGGCACATTTCAACACCTGGAAAGGAGGCGGCACTGGCAGGAAGCCCTGCGCCATCCTGCCGGCACTATATCCAGGTCCCGCAAGCGCAGGAGCAGGTAAGGCCACTCCAAGCGGTGCGGGAACTGGAGGAGGGTGGGGAGGGGGCATAACGAGGCAGGGGAAGGACGGGTGGGTGGATCAGACCTGGGAGGGGGGTGGGACGGGCGTCCATGGCAGATGCTGTATCCTATCCCCCCTCCCAGGCCTCCAGCCCCAACACGGGGCTGCTCAGTCCTACGTCAGCTAAAGAGCTGGCATAGAACCAAGTAGCCCCATTTTACAGGCTGGGGGTTTACCTGGGGGTAAGGGAGCAAATGCGCACTTACCCCAAGTTGACCATCAGTGATGGCCTTCCCTGGATAGGATGCAGCATGGGCGAATGGCCCACGCTGAACACCCTACGCCCAGGGAGGATAGGATTGGGCTGTTAATGAGGTTTCATTTAATACCCTTACTTTGGCTTGCAGGGCATTTTTTCCCATTTACGAGGACCAATTTGGATTTTGTGTACCTCACAAGCAACTGAGCCCCACAAAACAAGAGCCACCATGTGGTCATCTTCAGTTTGTTTGTGACCATTGTCTTAAGTGTACAGTGTGTAATAGCTACAAAAGAGCAGCTAACGAGCAGGTACAGCCATATTATAGAGCAGCGGTTCTCAAAGTGGTGGGTCATGACCCACCACTGGAACTGGATGCCGCCCCTGCTACCTTAAGGGGCATGCATGGTGGCAGTGGCGATCCCCAGGGATCGTTGCCATGAAAAAATGTTTAAAAATACATTTTAAAGACTTACTGGGAGTCCTGGAGGGCTCCAGAAGGTGCGGGGAGGCCTGCGGACCCTTCCGCGGGCCTCCCCGAACTTTAGATCGCCAACAACATTATAATTATACATTCCATTATAATATTATAATGGAAAATTATAATATTCCAGCTCCTAACAACAACTTCCAGTTTTCATATGAATTGCGGAGCAGCAATCTAAAGCTCGGGGAGGCCTGTGGAGGGGTTCGTAGGCCTCCCTGCACCCTCTGGAGCTGTCCAGGACCCCCAGTAAGTGCATAAAATGTATTTTTGTACACCACGGTGGTAGTAATCCCCAGGATCGCCGCTGCTGCTGACCCCACCCCCGCAAATACTCAAAGTTCTGCCCACCTTGCAGGGAGAACATTGAGAACCTCTGTTATAGAGTAATTAATGAAGGGGAAATGCCTTGTTAGGTTGTGCTATGATGTTAACTGTTGTAGTAATTTTGTCCATTTTAATAGGATTTGGTGTTATTTTAGCATAAATGAATGTCAATTTCCAGGTTCAGGAATACGTAAAAAATTCCTATTGAAATTAACGGTAGTTACATTTTCAACTTATGAGAATTCACCCTATGAAGGGTTTTTAAAGAACGAACTACCCTCGTAAGGCGGGGGAAGACTGTATTTCAAATCTTCCTAAAGTCTCAAGGAAAACATTTTACATTGTCTATTCATAAAGCTTTTGAAAAGAAAAACACACACACTGATACAATGCAGACAGAGAATATGATGGCTTAATAAATAGATTTGATGTTTTTAAAATATTATTTGGCAAATTACTTCTCCCATACACTTAACAAATTACATATTAATTTGTTCTTGACAGTCATATAGTCCAATTCTATGCATATTTACTCAGAAGTAACTACAACTTTCAAGGGGCTTATTCCCTATCAACCCAGTCTTACCTGGGCTAAGCAACCCTCAACAGCGGAACACAGTTCTGCTGTTGTAAGTAAATGGCCATTTTGGGGGCACTTCCACAAACAGCAGCAGTGCCAGAGGCCTATTGCCACAGCCGGCTACCTCCAGCAGCAAAGGTAATTTGGCTGTGTGTGTGGGCGAACAGGGCAGGGGTGGGGAGGTACAAGGGAGTTTCCGGGTGGGAATGGGGCAGGCAGGAGGTGGAACGGGGAAGGGGTGGATCTTAGTGGCACCAGTATGCATCAGATTCTGCCTCCCCACCCCACCGGATGCAGCACATGCTCCACTGGTGCAGCTGCATTGGCGGGGGGGGAGGGGGATTTAGTTAGGACTGGCGTGTAAATCTGCAATTCTATACACATTTTCCTGGGTGTAAGCCACCTTGAATATATTGGGACTTAGGGTCGGACACGACTTAACGACTGAACAACAACAACATTTCTGTGTTGACATGCATAGGATTGTGCTGCTAGTGTGTTAAAATCACAGGCTTAATCAAATGTTCTTGGCATGCTGATATTCAACAAACAATATTATTTCAAAACAACACTAGATATTGCTAATTCAATACCAAGAACTTAAATTATTTAAATCCCCATTCAGTCACCAGCTCATTTCTCCCTGTGACCCCTGTCCCCCTACTCCAAGCATTTAAATTTATGAGGAAAAAAATAGTTTATTTTGTTCTTCCAGCTTAATGATGTCTGTTATGCCTCTTCAATGTATTTTGATCACCATCTTTACAATTTCCCAAGCCAAAGGAACAACTTACTCTCTGGGTTTTGTGCTCACAAGTACCCTGAGGGGCTTTCTGCTGCTTAAACATGCTTTCAGAAAACTATCCACTTCATTGAAGGGTCTCAGAAAAACTAGGTCACCATTAATGGCAAAGATCTTTTTTCCAACTTCCAGGCCTGCCATCTAGATAAGAAAACAAAACACATGCACAAGCAATTATTGTAAAAGAACCAGTGCTTTACTAATTTCCTCTGGTTACACGAAGGAAAATGTTGAAAAACTTGTCATGTTTTATTACCATTTCCCACAGTTGTGAAATCTACACGATCCAGAGATTTTTCCAGAGATCGAAGATTGCAGGTTTCATAAATTCAGAATTACTGGAAGCATGCCTTTTTTATTTATTTATATTTATGAAGGTCAGAAGGTACAGAAACCTTCAGAAGGTACAGAAACCTTCAGAAGGTATAGAAAAAGGTACAGAAACCTAACTTCAGGTTCTTCTTAACTGTTTTGACTCAGAGACTTGACCTGCTACATCTCAGAAGTCCTTCACATCCAGGTTCATCTGGCAAAGAAATTGTTTATAGCTACAAGGCACTGAAGTAAATGGAACCACTTGGGGAATACTGATCAATTTGTTCAAAATTTCAAATACTTGAATGAAGGCTGGATATGTCCATATATTACCATTCCATGTATTATCAACCTCACATTTTGGGAAATGATGAGCCCTGAATACCTATAAGTTTATCATCAGTAAGCACAATAGTTCACAACTCACCCTACACTTGGATCCTATATCACCAGAAGACACTAGAACAGAACATCATACTAAAGCAACTTAGCATTCTGATTTATTCTGTAACAGCCCAATCCTATCCTTCCCATCCCCACACTGATGGAGCTGTGGCAAAAATGGGCATGCTGTATCCAGTGGGGGGGGGGCGTATTGGGAGGCTTTGGAGGGGGAAAGGGGATTTAAATCCCCTTATACCTCCATAAACCTCTCGCTCCACTATGGGTCTACTTGGACCTGCGTCAGTGATTTCACTGGAACAAGTCCGAAGAGAGAAATGGGGCAGGGAGGCTGCTACCAAAGAGGATAGGATCTGGCACGTGCCATCGCCGCTGGATCCAACCCCTCCTGCAGCCTTCCCACCCTGTTCCACCTCCTCCCTGCCCCCTTTCCACCCTCTCTCCACCGCCTCCCTTGCTGGCTTAACTGCTCCAGTGGGTGACCAGCAATGCCATGATGCACGTGGGAAGGCTTCGGCCTTCCTGCCAGTGCTCGGGCAGCGCACTACTCTGCCCACTGCCAAATTCCCCTTTATGGCTGTTTTGCCACAGTCAACACCAGCAGAACGCACATTTGGCTGGCACCTGGGCCCAGTAGGATAGGGCCATAAGTTTCTTAAAATGTGCATTCTACATAAACACATACTCACAAGCACATAACTGTAACATGTATAAATTTACATATCTTAGGTTGTATCCTAGGTTATCCTTCCAATTGAGTAAGGGGACTTAGCCATTGGAAAGTGACAGCACAAGGTTCTTGTGCACAGAAATCCAAATTAACTCTGACTTGGCTTTACATTTGGGCATAAAGTTGCAGAACAGCACAAAATGCCACCTTATTTCCATGTGCTTTCCTTAGGATACAACCCATTCTTTCTGTATTTATATAGATTACATCCATATATAGAAGGTGCCCCAAAAGCATGAATGGTGTAAGACACTGAAATAAATAAAGCTGAACCAGCAAGACACAATAGTCTGAAACCAAGGGTTCTCAACCCCTTCTCAGCCAAGTACCACCTCCAGCGCCACTCTCCTGCTGTGTACCACTGGAAGTGACCAGTGATGACATCATCATCACTTACTTCCAGGTTTTCAGAGACCAGAAAATGCGGGTAGGAGGCTCTGGGTGGGTGGGAGGGTTCAGTCAAAGGCAGGAGCCTCTCAGGAGTGAAAACACGCTGCCAAAAGCACAGCATCAGAGCAGGGTTCTGGTGGCCTGAGTACCACCAGCACTCGACTGAAGTACCACTGGTTGAGAACCCCTGGTCTAAACCACAATGAGCAAATTATTAGCTGATTTCTATAATACAGAGAAACAATTTAAACATAATTTTAAAAACACACAAATCAATTTTTAAAAAGTGCTCCCTTAAGTGGAAAATTATAATATTCCAGCTCCTTATGTACCAGGAATTCTAATTTTATGGAGATTTTATTTGAGCACAGCCTTCACAATGGCATTCAATATTAGGGCAATTCTATCCATGCTTTCTCTTACGTTGCCTATAGTAGAGGTGCCCTCAATAATGAAATGCATGGGAAAATTCTGTAGGAGGTTTTTCAAAGTTACAAAAAAAATCTGTGCATACATTAGAATCTGTGAAGTTAAATGGATGCATGATTAAGAATTAGCATACATCACCTCAGCATTTGATCCCTTTTCCACTATTTTAATTATTGGAACTTTGTTTTTGTCTTCTAAGCCAAAACCATAGCTTCCTTCAGTATATTTAATCTGAAAAATAAAATTGATTATATAGAGCAAGATATTCAAGATGCAAATAAAACAAGAAAATTAAATAAACAGTACCAGTAGCAAATTGTAACATAGCATATTTAAAATTTGACCACCTAAAACACTATTCCGATGAACCTCTTGCCCTCAAGGATTCCTACAGCTGCACCAGACTGATGCCCCCTTGTGGTATTGTGCAAATGTCTCCAGATTCCCACCAACCACAACAGTATGCCTATATAGCAGTCTATATGTTACTTTCCCACCAATGGCTTCTTCGGCTAGGCATGTCTCCTGATAGAATTTACAATGTGGGAAGAATGGAGCAAAAAACTAGTGCAAGAACACAGCTGTAATAGGATTTAAGCTGATAAGTGACAATGCAGAATGAGACTTCTTCACTTGTTATAGTTAAGTGGAAGGCACTCAGAGTCCCAAAATAGGGTCTTTGGGCGCAGAGCTCAGGTAACTTACTTCTCGTGCCACCTTGACAGCTTGCAAGTAGAGGAAACTGGTGACCTGATCTCAGTCGTGCTGTGGCACCACCACTGAAGATGGCTGGGATGATACTACAGTTTTCAGTCCTATACAGATCAGGTAACACAAGAAGCCAATGGAGTTCAATTTGGCTCTATAAGGTTGTTGACTCTGATCTGCCTTCTCACTCAGAGCAACTCATCATTCAAGCACAGACCAAGCAGTTCATCTGTTAATTTGATGGTCTTCCACTTATCTGCCTGCCTGATCACCCATCCAACTACCTATTTATCTGCCTTCTTGACTACCTGTCCAACCATCTGTGGTACTGCTTCTTTCCAGCCTTGATATAAACAAGTAGTACACAAGTCACCCTCAGTGTGAGTTTCATCAATGTGCCTCTATAGAGCAGGGGTGTCAGAAAACATCATCATCGTTACACACACACACACACACACACACACACACACATACACACACACACACACACACACACACACACACACACACACACACACACAACTTACCAGTAGTGATTTGGCTATTACATTTTCCACTACTTTTAAGTCATGTTTCATAAGCCTATGCTTCATGTTTGAGCCTTCCATTTCCTCATCCGCGAAAAAACGGAAGAGAAGTGGTTCATCTTTAAATTCACTTTTTTCCAGTACTGTTTGATACATAAATAAAACATTAATCAGAGAAATAAAATCTTTCGAGATCTGAAGCCATGTAATAGATTTTAATACTAAGTTTTACAATAACATGCAAAAATCCAATGTTTCGGCTGTCAATACTGGCAGCCTATATAACCTACGGATATAAAACAATCATTTCTCTATAATATGACAAATGCCTTTCATTTCAGATATTGTATAATGTTATACAGACACAAGTACACTTCAGTGCTTGAAAGTTATTTTGCTATATATCTCTGCAGTGGAGGAAATTTGAATGTTGTACACCATTGCATCCAAGATGCTTTAATGCCTTTCATTCATAAAGGACTGCATCTTTACCTTCTCTCAACATACAAACTATTTAGCATAAATCTAAGTTTAAAGCACTATCCATCCAGAAGTATCTCAGAATAAGCTTCACTGAAATACATTGGAGCTGTACAAAAAAACCCAACAACCAGAGGGTAACACTGAGGTGGGGCAGGGGTAAGAGGGGGTAGGTCTCACTTGTAGACATAGTGTACAAGTACGCATGGAAGCACACTGAGGAAGCATGCAGATGCAGGATGGCCAGCAGAAACGGTATGGAATGGATGATATTTTTGGTCATAATTGGAAAGAGCAAAACCACTTGTCCCTGAGAAAGAATCAATAGATAGAAAACATGCTGGCCCAATAAACCATCCTCTATGCACCTTTGAATTTCCTCTCTTCATTCTTACTACCGGCACCTTTCAATTTTTATTTTTCAGAGTAATGGTGAGCAGTTACAGCATAATCCTACCCAACGTACACCACCGGTGTAACCAGTGGGGAAGGGCAGGGCGGGAGGCTTTGGAGGGGAGGGGAGGAGAGGAGAGATTTAAATCCCCTTTGAATCCCCCTTTGGAGGGGATTTGAATCCCCTTTCCATTCTGGGGCCTCCCGTTCTTGCTGCACCGCTGGTTACACCGGTGGTGTAAGTTGGATAGGATTGCGCTGTTGATGCCATCAAATGTAGACATTCTTATCTAGCCATATGATCAATATTCCCCCTAAGGGGTCCCCTTCACCGGCTGCATGGCAGCTTGGTGGCATTTCTGGACTCACAGATGTAATCTGTTATTGCCAGGCTTCCGGGAACACAGAGGTCTGAGCTGTGCAGAGCTCAGTTTAGCTGAGTTGCGGAGCTCAGCTTGGCGGCCACACAGCTTAAAAGGAACAATGCATGTGATGCCAAGTCACAAAAGTATCTCTTTTGTGAAGGTTCATGGCACTAAAACAGTAGGACATGCCTTTCTGTATACCCAGTGGCTGGTCCAGGAATCGGATGAGAATTGGACTGGTCCAGGAATTGCTTACCATGGTGCATAAATCCATTGTCACAAAGTGCTATTCCAAAGATCATTGCTTCTTCTCTTGTCTTGCAATCCCCCTGTAGTTATTGATTCATATCAATATAGACATCATAGACAGCAATTTAAAAATAGGGAAATGAGCTTACATATATCTTTGAAGCATTGATAGAAATTGGATTGAAATAAATGTCCAGTGTTTTAGAAGTCTGATAGAAGAAACCATTTACTCTGTTAGTCCCAGAGTATATCTTCTACCAGCTTCATAACTTATTTTTTGAAGATGTATTACCATATCTACCTTGCATCTAAAGTTGTAAGTAATATACAGAAGTATTTATTCTGCCTATGATTATGTGTCCAAAAGTTCTCCCATAAAATATTGCCTTCTGCTGTATCATATGCTGAATGTATGTTGACTGGCTAAAATAATGATTTACAATGTAAGGTCCTAAATGTTTTCACTCAATATGGCCCAATATACACTCCATGTCTTTTTCCCCCTAAATGACACACCCCTTGAGATTCCATTTTTAAAATGTCTTATGTTATGTTACCTCAGTTCATGTGTTTTCCTGCTCCCTCCTCACACTGCAACAGTGGGACTGGCATGCGACAGCTCAAAGATAATGCAACTGCCAGGCCATTCAAGGCCGCTGCCACAAGGCAGCTGCAGAAGTGGATCCCCCCCACTGTGGACCCAGATGGCACCAGGGCAGGTCACGAGTGTGGAAAGGGGAAGGCAGAGCGAGTAACTGGGCAGGGATGGGGAGGAGCCAAGGGCTATGTCGAGGGGAGGAGGGGGTGGATCCAGCAGCAGTGACTTTAGCTGGATCCTATCCCCCATTTTGCTATCTTACAAGCCCCTTGGGTCTCTTCGGACTTGCACCAGCAAATGGACGGCACAGATCCAAGGAGACCCAATGCATGCTCTGTTGGTGCGGTTGCATGCTAGTGGGGGATAGAATTGGGCTGTAAATGATATAATTTATTATAACATCTTAGCTCAGTGTAAAAGTAAAACAACTTTCTAGATTGACAGAAACCTAAATTTGACAGAATGTAGAAACCTACATTAGACCTACATTATAAAATCTCAGGTATATATAGAGCTACAAACTAAATTGTAATGGAAAAATCTGTATTACATAAGCAAATGCATGAGCTGAAAACACACTGTCCTACCTGTGCAATTAGCCAGTCTATCAGTTTATTAGCCATGACCACAGATTTGTAGGTTCTTAGATGGTAATCTTTATCTCTGAAAAAACACAGACATACAAATAATTAACATCCAAATTGACATAGTTCACATTTATTGAATACTCAATTTAACATGACACATCCAAAAAGATGCTTAATCAATCCAAAATTCAAAAGCCATTAACATTTGTATTAGTTTTTGTTAATGAAACCCTGCTCTGGGTAAGATATATGACCCAATCCTATTGAGGGCCGATCTACTGCCATAAGTCCTCTTACAGCATCACAAGAGCCGTATCAGCGACCGCACCAGAGCAGGTAAGGTGGCAGAGGGTTAGTTTGGAGGAGGATCAGAGCGGGGAGTAGGTCAAACCGGGGGCAAAAGGAGGAGGATCTTGGCGGCAGCAATGCATGCCGGATCCGTCCCCCCTGCCCAACCCAGACCTACCCTCAGGAGTCTCCTTGGACTTATGCCAGCAAAACAACTGGCGTAGGTCCAAGGAGACGCACTGGTGGCTAGGTAGCCTATGGAGAGGTAAGTAAAAAATATTTTACTTACCTCTCCCAGGCCCTCTGGTTGCCCCCCCCTCCATAGCATACAGCGCATGCTCTGGCAGTGCGGCTGCATGGTCTAAACTGGTGGGGGATAGGATTGGGCTGTACGTATATGCTAGCCATACAATATGAAGTTTATTACAGTAAATTATTTTGTTTGTTTACTATCTCTTTTTACTCTAGCAGTCTTCTTGAAGATGTACAGAAATAACCATTGATGTCCACTGGAGACCTGTTTTGATATTTCCCACCAAGCACAATGACAGCATGTGCATCCTTGGGCAAATGTAGTGGTCTCCACTTCATGATACATAAAGTTGGCTCCCCATTATAAAAATGGGAAACCCACCTTCCTAGTTTTCTTTCCAGTGCCACCATGGTTGGAGTCACCATTTTAATTACCCACAATGCCCCCAGTGCAATGTTCCTCCAGAGCAATACTATGTTAGAGGCATTGTAGGGAAATTTAAGAAGAGCACCTTTGCTGCTGCCGCCTGCTACCTGGTTAGCCCACCTGAGCCTCACAGTACTGAGAGAAGCATTGCTGCTGCTGTCCATCACTGCAACTGCCCAGTGAGCCCATCACATGGGGGACCACACCAATGCAGACCCACCAAAGGGCACTTTGTTCAGGGTCCCTTTAAAACTGCTTTGCTCCTCTCCTCCACTCTTTTTCAAAGAGAGATCAGGTGTAGGTTTCCAGCAGATACCAGCCTTCACACTCCCTGCTCTTATTTTATTTATTATTTATTTTTCACATTTTTATACCGCCCTTCCTCCAAGGAGCTCAGAGTGGTGTACATATTTCCTCCCCTCCTTTTTGTCCTCACAACAACCCTGTGAGGTAGGTGGGGCTGAGAGATAGTGACTGGCCCAAGGTCACCCAGGAAGCTTCGTGGCTGAGCGGGGCTCTTCCTTTTCTTCACTCTTCTCACTGTGAAGAGGGATGAACAACCAAATGGGCAGCCCAATCCTGCCTAGGGCCGCAGCAGCATGCAAAAGCACGCTGCGTCAGATCGTGCACCGGCAGAGCTGGAGCACACCTCAGGAGAAAGGGACGTTTGTCCCCTATGGGCCTCCTCGAATGTGCGCCGGCAAATTGGCCAGTGCAACTCCAAGGAGCCGGTGTAAGGCTAGCCAGGCCCGGGACGGGGGATAGAAATCAGTGGAGCATGCCGCTGATTATCCCTCCTCCATCCCTGGCCCGTCAGGCCAATCACTCCCTCCCCTACCAACCTGGTCCGCCTCCCTCAGGCCCTCTGCTGACCAGAGGAGACTTACCTGCTCAGCACAGCGGATGGACTGGATGCCAGGCAGGTAGACCAGCACCAGTCTTGGCATCGGTGGGACCTACTTGCTGGGTGTTGAAAACGTGCCTTAGCATGTTTACGACACCCAGCACCAGCAGAGCCGTCGCTCCACCAGTGCGTCTTTAGCAAAAATTGTGCTGCAAGGCATTTTGCACTTATCTGAGTATGGAATCACCTTGATGCTGGGAGGTTAAATAAAACAGTGGGATAAAATAACATCACCACTATTCCATACTTTTTGAATTCCATTCATAATGTATTTTATTTCAGAACCATGCTATCAAGGTTCAGTATTATACTGAAATAAATTAGTCTTTAAGGTGTTACAAGACTTTGTTGTTTTCACTGCAACAGATCAACAAGGATGCCCTCTGAAAGATACTGATCTTCCCATAGTATCCAAGAGCTTCAGTGTGCAATTGGCACAAACATGTTTATTGTATAGGCAACACAAAGTTTATTTTCTTTTCCTAATAAAATTATGCATAGTGTGGAGAGAAAGAAGTTTTTCACTCTCTCTCTCTCTCACAATACTAGAACTAGAGGTCACTCAAAGAACCTGTTTGGCAGGAGATATGTATTCACACAGTGCATAGTTAATCTGTAGAATTCATTGCCATAAGATGTGGTGATGGTCACTAGCCTGGATGGCTTTAAAAGGGGATTGGACAAAGTCACAGAGGACAGGTCTATCAATGGCTACTAGTCATGATGGCTATGCACCATAGGTTCAGCAGCAGTATGCCTCTGAATACCAGTTACAAGGGTGCAATGGTGGGAGAGAAGTATGCAGTGCCCCCCCTACTCTGCAGTCAAGTGGCTGTGCAGCTCCAAGCCAAGCTCTGCACAGCATGTACTTTGGAAATCCAGAATGTTGGCAACAGAAGTGTGACAACATTGCCAAGCATCCAGAGACAGCATTGCAACACAACCACAACACCACACACTGGCATGGACCCCTCTTAGAGAGAATATAGCAAGCATAACTTTCTCTCCTCCTTGTGGGCTTCCCAGGTGCAGCTGATGGACGACTGTGGCAAACAGAATACTGGACAAGACAGGCTTTTGATCTGATCCTGTTTCATAAGGAGATTCCTTATGAAGTAGAAAGAATTGCTATGTGAGGGTTATTTTTTTAAGTATAAGAGCCCTGCCAAATAGAAACTTGATAGATGACCTACACATGCTAGCACTCATCCCCTTCAGAACTAAGATCAATTATATTCCTAAAGTCTTGAGAATAAAACAGTATTATAAAACAAAAAATAAATTAGTGTGCCTTGATAACAGATACTAGAAATGCAAACAGCATTTTAAAATCCTGTTTAACAGTGATCGAGTGGAGGAAAAGTGCAAAGGGACAGATTGCTAAAACATCCTAGTATTAATCTTGCTCTGTTTACCAAAGGTTTCCATTGATATACTTCTTTCTACCGCAACAAATGCAGCTCACTCTCTTTATCTACAGTTTCATTGCTAACATATTGATTAACATCTGCCCTGCATATGTGCATAGCAACTACAGTCTAATCTTTCAAAACAAAATCTAAAAATCCAGCCTACCTTACTACCGGAGTAAACAGACTGTGTAAGCGACAATACAATCTTACACCCTGTTAGAGAAATAAATAGATTGAATGTTAAATCTAAATTATTCAAAAACAAAGTAAAACCAATAAACATTCTGACAAAAATAATTAAGTCAAAGTAATACTAATTCAAAATATTAACTTAAACTGCAGTTTATAGTGGCAGAGAGATAAAGCACACATCACAGTCACATTTGAATGTTCCAAAATAACATCTTGCATAGCCCAAGGCTTATGGTGGTGGATCTCACAATCCACCACCATAAGCCCTGGATCAGCAATGCAAAAGCCATGCCACCATTGTGCACTTCAGGGCTGCTGGTGCAAACAGCCAAGAGGCCCTACACACAGCAGCAGCAGCTCTGAGATGCCCTGCCAGAGCAGGTAGGTTGGTGGCATGGTGATTGGGGGGAGGATCATGGGCAGTTCAGGATGGGGCCTGGGCTGGGCAGGGGGTGATTTGGAGTGGAAGGGGGAGGATTTTAGCAACGGCGACAAACACTGAACTTCTATCCCCCTTTCCCTGCCCCAAACCACACCCTATTTATTTATTTTATTTTATTTAGAGTATTTTTACCCCGCCTTTCTCCCCGAAGGGACCCAAGGCAGCTTACAACATAAAAAATACAATACAATACAGAAAGTAATCACTTTTTAAAACCCTAAGCCTCCTCAGACTTACTCCAGCAAAGTAGCTGGTGTAGGTTTGAGGAGACCCATTGGAGACCAGGTGGCTTATGGGGATGTAAATAAGAAAAAGTTTTATGTACCTTTCCTGGACTGTCTAGTGGTCCCCACCATAGCATGCAGTATGTGCTCCATCAGCAGCACTGCGTGCTATGGGCTGGTGTGGGATAGGATTAGGTCCTCCTAAATTTAGCAAAATTCCCACTGAGCCATTCCTCTCCCCTAATAAATATTTCTCATTTTAATTTCAAAAACAAGTTCCTATTTAGTGAAATGAAATTACAATGTGCATTCCAACAATTTACAAATAGTAGACATTTATCACGTAATACAGGTAGCAAATCCATTTCTTCTCAAATACTGTTTATCAATTAATCCAGAAAAATAAATACTGATTAGTTTGCAAGCGTTCAAATACAAACATTTCTCATACAGTTGTACGTCACTTAGCGATGTTCTGCTTAACGACTGACTGAATATATGACCGGTCAGTCCCTTAAATATATTTTTTTTAATTCTTACCTGGAAAAATTCCTGGCCAGGATGCCTCTTTGGGAGGCCCCAGAGGCCTCTTCTGGGTCGTGCTGGGCCCACAACCCACTCTAATGGCCTCCGCGGGCCTCAGGATAGCCTGCAGAAGTGCCCCAGAAGCCACTTCTGGTTTTCAGAAGCAAACTGGAAGTGGTTTTCAGAGGCTTCTGTGAGCCATTCTGACTTCTGAGGCTTGCAGAGGCCATTAGAGTAGGTCACACGACCCAGAAGAGGCCTCCAGGGTCTCCTAATTAGGCCCTGGCATCAGCAAAGGTATTCACTTAATGATGAACTCGCTAAACAATGGGGATCGGAGAACGTATTCCCGTCATTAAGTTTTCTTGTACAAATACTCCACCACAGGCTACCTATGGACTGAAAATCCAAACAGAGTAAGAAACTAGCCTCCCTACACCCAGTGATAGAACACATACTTTCTATCCGGTAGAACACATACTTTGCATAGAACACATACTTTGTGGTAGAGAAGGTCCCAGGCTCAAGCTTTGGCATCTCCATATAGGGCTGGGAAAGATCGTGACCTGGAGAGGAACTGCCAGTCATTGAAGATAATAGATCATACTGAATACTTACCCATCTACAATTTCACACCTTCATGTGTGGGCCTTAAATTTGAGATGTACAAATGAGACAAGAAGCAATAGCAGTGGAAGAAGGATGCAGCGCACTGAGCAGGAGCTGAGGGGAGAGTCTGTGCTGTATTGGTGGGCATAAAAGGAGGAGGAAGTTGCACGATGCATTGCAGGACTTAGAGAGTGGTCAACAGCATTCAGCATGGGAGTTGGGCCAATAGTTTGGCCAGCAGCCCATCCTGGAAGCTCTTGGCCACTGACCCAGAGAGTGCTGATATTAGGTTGTTGGAAGCCCATGGGTCCCCTGCACTACGCCCCCACTGGCACCGCTCATTTCTCCCCTGATGGTGTACTGAGTTACCAGTGCTACCAGTACTGAAGGTCCATTGGTCAGCCCAGCCAAGTGGGCCATCTGAAGGGAGTGGGCCCCCAACCAATGCCTGACCATGTCAGTCACCGACACCACACCTGGGCTCAGATATATACATTGATCAGCTCCAACCTGTCCTCTTCTATGCCCAATGACAGCAGAGGTCTATATAAAACGTTGCTGTGATTTTTTTCCCTATTAAAATAATATTAGCACTACTGAAATTGGCAGCAGCTCTTCAAGGTTTCAGACAGGAGTCTTTCCAAGCCCTACTTGGAGGCAGTAAGGATTGAACCTGGGATCTCCTGCATACAAAACATATGATCTACCACTGAGCTATGGCCCCCATCCTCAAAAGCTTCAACAAATGTATATGATACTTTGCTTATTAAAAGAATACCAACACTCAGACCTAAAAGCAATAGAAAACAAATTTTACTAGATTCCAAATCCTCTCTGTTTTTCCTGTATGAAATTTAAGTGGATCAGGCATTATATTACATTGTAATTTACTTTCCAGTCCACAAACCATGCTCATGTAAAATTCATTGGATATAGTAATTTTATCAAATTAGTTTCTTGACTATATGCAAAGGATCACCTGTTATAAGCCCAGGGTCAGATAATAACATCAGATATGCAAAAACCAATTTGATTCACATTGATAGGTGTGGACAATTAATGCTAGAATTTGACCAAAGGGAAGGACAGCTGCTTGGTTTTGAACCAGACCCTCTTTATCTAGCAAATGTATACTATGGTGTTAGAAATTGTATACCTTGGAAATTACATCCTGCATTTCACTTCTTGGGTAGTATGTGCCGTCATCATAACGAAATCTGTAGAGCATGTGTTCAGGTTTGAATTGATGCTTATCGGTAACTAAAGCAAAAGCAAGAATAAAGTTGGATGCAAAATTCTACTGCTTTAACACAGAGAAGGAAGTAATTCATGAGATTAGTATTTGTTAACCTTCTCGGAAATGTATCTGTGCTAAATGCTTTGCTTTTTCCATTGTGGAAACCTATCAAATTTGCATTATTATTTATAATAATTATCATTATTAATATACCACTGTTCATGTACATGGCACTTTACAAAGAATAATAGGTACAAACCACCCCATAGGGTTCACAATCTCAGTAGACCAAAGAAAGATGGGAAAGGTGGGCTAGGCAGGGAAAGAATATGCTATTTTTTCACTTACAAGTATTTAGATCCTATGCCCACTCACCTAAGAGTAAGCCCCATTGAACTAAGTGGGATTTACTTCTGAGTAAACATTATTGGACCAGAGTCGTACAGCCCAGTCCCAGTGTTGTAGGAAGGGGAGTGGCTGGGGGAGGTACGCCCGGGGGCAGCATGCTGGAGGGGGCAGCTTACCGGAGGCGGGGTGAGAAGATGGCAGCAGGGCAAGAAAATGGCGACGGAGAACGCAGCAATCCAGGCAAAGAAGGCAGCAGAACAGGTCAGAGGGAGCAGCTGAAGGCGTCCACCACCTCCATGCGCCGTTTGTTTTGGCCTCCTCCTGCCCGCCTGAGCCACGAGTAACGGTTTGGTCTGACTTGCGTCACTTGGGGTGGGGTGAGTGACGTCAGCCGTCACGTGGGGGGGCGGCTGGCACAAAGCCAGCTACGCCACTGTCCAATCCTATGGGTCTGCTATGCCACCGGAACTTGAGTTCTTTACAGCATGCTTTACAGCAGTCACAAAACGTGTCCCACCATTCCATGCAGCCAGGCCACCGCAACAAGCAGCGTGTGGCTGCAGCCACATGTCAGTGGCCTCCAGAAAAGCTCTAGTACCTGTACATTGGCATGGGGGGGGGGGTGAATGGAACAGGGTGGGGAGGGGGCAGTATTGGAAGGGGGTAAGATAGGATTGGACTGCAAGTCCATGTGGTGGGTAAAGTTGCAATTCTATACACACTTTCTTGGGGAGTAAACCCACTGAACACAATAAGATGTCTCTGTAAACATGTGGGATTGCAAGTTCCTTAGTAAGGACCAGGAAGTCATAGCAACCTACAATCCCTAGGATCTTTGCACTGGGTAAAACAATAATTTGGTAAGGCTTTAGGGTCTAATGAAGGTCAAAGGAATAGCCCTTCCCTTTGCCCCCTACCCTCACTGATGCTGTAAGGTAAGTTCTGGGGAATGAAAGGAAAGCATGGGGATTCACAAGAGAGTTGGGAGTCTTACAGGTGTCATTGTACAGGTGTTTCTGATATCATTGGAAGTATGACAAGGCCTGGTTCTTCGAATGGGAAAAACTTTGAAATGAGCTAATTTGGCCGGACCTGAATCAAACCCAAATTAGCTCATTTTAGAAGAGCTCCTTTTGAATTGGGACACTTGACATTTGCCTATAATTATATATTTTAACTGTTTAACCACCACCACCACCCCATCACGTAGGCCTTGTCATACTTTTCTTCTTATTAATAAATATCCTATTCCCTCCTTTGGTGCAACTTTGCTACAACCCTATCCCTTGATGTATGGCATACTTTATGGTACTGTCCATCAGGCTCGGGTTTCACTTCAACATTTAACTGAGTCCATATGGGTAGGTAGGTGTTTTGCTGGCTGCTACTGAAAAGGACATACATTTCTAGCCAAATAAATGCTGGCAAACAACTAAACTGATTTACAGTGGCTCTTTTCAAATTAGGCAACACAGTGAGAAGGAGTGAGCAAAAGGAGGAGCAGCAGGAAAAATAATTACATGCAGCATCTGGATATGTTTAAGTGGGCGGGCTGCAAAAGAGGAAACAATAAACTGCCTGTTGCCCACCTTTGGTCTATGGCCTTTTCAAAAATTGAGATTGATTTATACGTCTCTAATATTAAAATAAACTAACAGGTATGAAGCTCTTTTTTGTACTGATATGAAGCTGGCATTTATTAACTTGCATTTCTTATCAACAGGGGAAAAAATATTTAAAAAGCAACAGCTGTGTCTGCTAATTAACTTCTTCCCGTTATCTACGGCATCAAAGAAGAATTTAATGAGGAAAATTCATATTACATACATGTGTACACATGTATATTAAAATGATTACTTATTTAACAAATGTATATTATAGCTTATTATAAGTAAAGGAAAACAAGCAATAAAAAACCCATACACAGTTTCTATAATAGTTTTGAGTTTTCACAGTTGTTACCAAACAGTATGTAGCACACTGTGGCTGCCTATTGCCTAACCAAATCAATAAATTCCTTAGACTGTATAATCAAAAGTTAGGAGGAGCACATCCCCAATAAAACAGATTTGTAATGTGAACCTGACTCTTTAAAACACACTTCCATTCTCTCTTGCTCTGTGCAAAAACAGATGGTTCATTCAACCTTATTTTAAGAATTCTATTCCTGTGGAAAACACAGCTGGGTCTACATACTAATAAAAGAGAAAGTCTGGCTTGAACTTCTGTGTTCTAAAATAACGGCTACATCATAAAAGATCTATAAAATATCCCTATAATTTCTGTTGGGTCAATCTAGGGTTGAATTCTAACTACAGTTTAAGAGAAGCTGTAGTTTTGACATCAACATCTTTCTTATAACATTTTTATATGACATCTGAATACAGAGGCATGAGAAAATAGTACTGTATACAGGGGTGTAACAAGCTCCTGTGGCACCCAGAGCACGGGAGCTTGCTGCGCCCAGAAGTGATGTCACGAGACGTCATTTCCAGAGTCCTTCCGCCCATCCTGCAGCCCAGGAAACAGCTCCGTGCACACGGAGCCGCACTGCTGTTTCCGGCTGCAGGGTGGGCAGGGGAGAGTCCCCCCCACCTGCCGTGTAGCCGGAAACAGCGACGCAGCTCCATGCACACGCTGTTTCAGTGTACGCAGTTTCCCGAGTTGTAGGGCAGGCAGGGGGACTGAAAGGGTCTACTCGGACATGCGCTAGTGAATTTGCTGGCATGTTCATGTGGACCTGCATCATCTGAGGAGGCCCATCGGGGGCCGCGGCACTTACACCAGGGGAAGGGGACGAACGTCTTCTTCCCCCGAGGTGAGCCCAGGCCATGCCTGCGCGGCACACAATCTGCATAGGATGCAGTGGCTGGCCCTTTAGGCCATCCGCCACATCTTAAGCAAGATCAGGCTGTTAGTCCATTACTGACTCAGGCACTGGTTTGGGAAATCCACCACCTCTTTGAGATTCAAGGGGGGAAAAAGCTGTCTCTGCATGTTTTCAGCACTATGCCTTCGAACTTTAAATTCTCATATCACCTTCCCCAGTTCCTTCATGTGTATGGCTATACAACGATACACGTGATATAGGCAATGAGATAGGATTCTGCCATACTCCACAAGTTAATTTTCATAGGTTGGAAGAGCAGTCCCACAGCACCACCTTCTGGAACCTGCCTATCAGGTAGGAGCAGAACTACTGCAAAGTAGTACCATTAGGTCCCTTCTCTCTTAGGTGGTCCAGAAGGACATCATGGTCAATAATACGGAATGCTTCTGAGAGATCCAGGAGAGCCAATAAGGTCACACTCCTCTAGCAAAGACAAAGTTCCAGTTACAAACCCCTTTCACTCACTCCCTAGTGTGCCCCACAGGTTAAGAGCCTCTGAAGTAGAGGATAGAACACATCTAGTAGATCACATTGCTCCAAAGGCCTTATCAAGATACTTGGCCTGCAACAACCAGAACTTATTGAAACATCTGTGGGGCAGGAGAAAATGGTGATAACGAAATAAAAACACATAACACAGCTTTATGCAAAAAAAAAAACCTGTGAATATATAATAAAGTAAAATAAATAACGCATGCGCAGACCGTTCCTAAGGAAAAAGGGCAGCCCTTTTCCCTCAGGAACGGTCTGCACATGCGCAAAAACACGTTATAAATAACGTTCGGTGCGCAGCCTTGCCAGAAGGCCCAGGACAGCCAGTTGGGGAAGACGTCCCCGAGCCGGCTGCAACGATTAAAGTTGGGGGGGCGCCCAGAGCAGCGACCCGTCAGGCGCCCAGAGCGGCGCCCGTCGGGTCGCCCCCCAAAATCGCGGCGCAAAGATTTAAATAACGGGGTGTGTCAGGGGGGATCACTTGGGTGACGCGCAGCCCCCGCCCTGGGGCCATGTGTCCTAGTGACGCTCCTGCCTGCAGCCAACATGGAACTAACAGGCATTTAACAGGTAAGGCATTTAAAAATATATGTATGCAAGAGGGAACATATTTACCATGATGGATAATGCCATTCTCTAGCAAAGCCTGACCAAGATGGACACCTTCTTCAGGCCTGTGAATCTCTCCAGTTTCTAACAACCAGGATACAAACTCACTAATTAGAAAGGAAAAAACAATCAAAACATTTTAAATCAAATTATGGAAATACAGTACCATAGCAAGAACAGAAACAGTAGAGCTGTGGAAACCAGGGAGTCTGGTTTGGTTTTTATTTGCTGAGACTGCATTTTACCCATCCCAAAACCTATTCTGTTTTCTTTAACACTCCATGTGACAATAGTGGAAAATTGGGGTAGTCTGATACTGTGATCTTGATCATGGCCATAACCCAACACAAAAGTAACTGGGCTAGCAGGTTGAGGTCTGTCCCGTTCCAACCCTCTTCACCCCCTCCCGACCCCTGCACAGCCTTACCTGCTCTGGCTGGAAGGCCTGGTCCATCCTCACACGGACCTGGCCGCTTACCACTTGCGGCTGCAGTCAAGCCGTATGCACCAAAGGTGTCGCATTTGCAACAGCCCCAAAAGCGTTATTTATTGGATTTTTATCCCGCTTTTCGGCCCATGATCCGCCATATGTTCCACTGGCATAACAAGCCCATAGGATTTGGCCGTTATTCAGGTTATAAAGATGGTATACTAAAAGACTATACCAGCATTTCTCAAAGTTCCCTCCACGAGTTTGGGAAGTCATGTTTGCGGGGGCAGGCCAATGGTGGCACTCCTGGGATTACACCGCTGGTGGGGGAAAGGGTTTTTTAAAACTTACCAGGGGTCCCGCCAGCTCTCCAGAGGGTGCGGGGGCCCGCAGCACCCCTCCTTAGGCCTCCACACGCTTCAGATCAGCTCCATGAAGTGATCAAGACCCACTTCCAGTTTCAGATGAAAACTGCCTCTACCTGCTCTGGCAGTTTCAGATGAAAACTGGAAGTGGTTCTTGATCGCTTCAAGAAGCCGATCTGAAGCGCAGGGAGCAGGGCCTCTGAGAGGGGGGGTTAAGGGGGTAATTTGTACCCAGGCCCAGGGTGAAAAATGGGACAAAAGGGGGGCCCTGGAGTAAAAAAGGGGTCCCAGGAGCCAAATTCATATGTAGGGAAGGGGCCCAAAAGAAACTTTGTACCCCCTGATAAAATTCCTCTGAATGGCCCTGGCAGGGAGGCCAGCAGAGGGGGCCACAGACCCCCCCCCCGCACCCTCCGGAGGGCTGGCATGACCCCCAATAAGTAAAAAAAACCTTTTCCCGACAGCAGCAGTGGGACATCACCAATGTCACCACCCCGCGTAAGGGGGTAGCAGCCACTTCCGGTTTTCCTGGTGGGTCACAACCCACCAGTTTGAGAACCACTGGACTATACTATCTGTTAAGTTGCAAAGAGTCCATATTAAAATATTTTGGCTAAAACACAAATCCTGGAAATTTAGCTGCTTTTAGGAATCTCTCTCATGATTAATTTTTAATTCGAAAACATGGGAAAGAACAGTCCAAAATAGAAATACGTACCATCCAAGAAAGCATTTTGGAAAAGTGGTCAATTTTCTCTTTCGGTCTTTGATCAAGTTTCCTTGTCTGCACATCATTTTGTAAAGTTTCTCTCCTTGTTCAGAGATCATCACCCACGTATCTTGTTCCATGCCTAGTTTTAACCCTGGGGAACAATCCAAAATTTAATCATTTAAACATGTTTCCTGATACTGGCCCCTAATATGTTACCAAAATATTTTTTGCTGTTGATTTAACTACTGATTTCAGCTAATTAGGTCTTTTTTAAGACACTATTGTGGGGGAATACAGGTATAACCTGCCACTTACAGTATTATTTATACTGTAAATAATACTGTATACAGCTTTGGCATTCAAGGTGGTTTACAATTTAAAATATTAAAGCAACAACAATTACAGTCCCAACCCATAGTTTGAGAAATGCTGACAATGCAGTTTGACAACTGCAGAAATGCAGTTTGACAACTGCTGTGATAGATCCTCCTCCTACCTTTTTTCCATTGAAGTATTTGGCTAACCTTTTCCTGTTTGTCTTAGAACCCTTCTATGCACTGGCGTCGCTCGAGATGGGGCGGAACATTAAGTTCCGCACTGTACTAACCTCCGTTTACTCCCTGGCACGAGGCGGCCCCGCCCCCTTGCCGTTGGAGCCATTCAGTGCTGCGAAGGCAATGCGCAGGGAGTCTACTGCGCATTGCCTTTGCCGCACTGAATGGCTCCGACGGTGAGGGGGCGGAGCTGCCTCGTGCCGGGGAGTAAATGGAGGTTAGTACAGTGCGGAACTTACCGTTCCGCCCCACCTCGAGCGACGCCAGTGCTTCTATGTAATTACTTGTTTGTTTGTAGAAAGCACAATCCCCTTTCACAATCCTTGTGGGAATCCAAAACACATTCCCTCATCTAGCAAATCTACTGCTGAGGGATACAAACATCATTCTTTCTAATAGGACTACTGTTAGGCAAAAAACATGGTTTTCCAGTACTCCGGCTGTAGCTGGAGGTTGTTGGTAAAATGCAATTAGTTCTGGAGCTAGCACTTCTGTTGCTCCTGCAACTACTGTGTGCCACACATCTACTGATTAGTGAATAAATGGTGAACAATGGCACACTCCACCACCAAACTGATGCTGTCTGGGGATAGTTTTTTCCTCATTTTCCTTTTTTTTTTTTTT
This sequence comes from Plestiodon gilberti rubricaudatus, assembly GCA_026170595.1. Classification (NCBI taxonomy): domain Eukaryota; kingdom Metazoa; phylum Chordata; class Lepidosauria; order Squamata; family Scincidae; genus Plestiodon; species Plestiodon gilberti. The sequence goes on from JANXHW010000004.1 coordinate 36,920,471, forward strand.
TTTTGGTGCTAGATGTTCCATGCACTAGTTCAGAGAGTCTTCATGCAGTCTTCTACCTCTCACTTTCCATGCAACATTGCTTCAATATTTCATCAGCTTTTATTCCTATCACCTATTCTTGTCTGAAGCACAACTGTTGAATGGGAGTACAAAAGGAGAAAGCAATCTCTAAGGTCTGCCTTCTGGTGAAGGTTCTAGAGTTCCAACTCAGCTTCCAGGCAAGCAGTATAAAAAGAGTAGAATTGTGTGAAGGAAAAAAAATGGTTTGTCAAATCTAGTTGGATTCTACATAGTTCAGGCTGAAGAATACAGGGGGGACATAAAATACAGTATACAGCCAGGCTTTGTTCAGGTGTATCATCTTTCAAGAAAAATTCTGCAATAAAGCTTATGCTGTCACCTTTTCTTCTCTCTCTTTCTTTCAGTATAGCTTCCAGCCATTCTTGCTTTTCTTCAGGTGTTTTGGCCATACACACAAACCATTTGTTCTTTGCTGTGTTGTGTATCTTCCAACCATTGACAACAATGTGGCCACTGCTATGATAGTCAGCTGGAAAAGGATAAAAAAAAGAAGAAGAAGAAACTGGATGCTGAACAAATGGCTGCTGCCTGCTGGTAATGTACTAAGACTAATAACTTGTACCACCACCAGGATTCTTATGTCATATTGGCTCAGTACAGTAGCTCATAAGAAGATCTGGATCAAACAGCCCAATCTTATCCAAATCCACCCCACCCCCCCTGCCAATGCAGCCACGCCACTGCATTTTGCGGGGGGGGGGGAGTCCTGGAGGTCTCCTCAAGGTAACATTTGTTCACTTTCCAGGGGGTAAGCCTCCACTGCCCTGATGGACCCACTTGGACATGTCCCAGTGATTTTGCTCGCACAAGTCTGAGTAGACCCAGGATTGAGGCAGGGAAGGGGAATGAGATACTGTATTGGCAGAGCTGCTGCTGTTATCCGCCCACTTCCTGTCCTCAACACACACCCATCCCTGCCCCTGTCCCCACCCCATTCACGCCCCCGCCCACCCCATTCTGCCCATCACCCGCCCCCATGCCACAACTAGGCTGTGATCAATGGCACCTCATGTTTTGCAACCACCATAAAGTGTGCTGCTTCGCTGGAATGCAAGTTCTGGCATTGCAACAGGCCCATAGAATTGGGTCACAAGAAAAACTATAGGGTCTTTCCTTATAAGTGAGAGCTCAGCTCTTCTTAAATCTTGTAGTTCTTGGTCTGGTATTTCACTTGCCACCTAGTTGTATCGTTATTTGTAATATTAATTAATACAAGGACAGAAGGATAAAAAACCAACAGAAGAGTTCAGAAAAAAGATATATTCACATTTTAAATAAAACAATATAATTAGTGCAGAGGCACACACCTGTACCATCATCTACATTCTCCACCTCCATCACCTCTGTGTTGATTCTGCCCCGGAAGAGATACCGGAGTCCATCTGTAGAAGCTTTGCTGTTCTTCAATCGTCTGGTGGGGGAGGGGCACAAAGACATCCTCTGTATTAACATTTCACTCCAAGATCTTCAAAATGCTTAATTGTATAGCACAGTGGTTCTCAAACATTTTGGTCTTCGGAACCCTTTACATTCCTGAAAAGAGTCTCAGGGAGCCCCGCCAGCGCATGTACAGAGTCTCAGGGAGCTCCAGAGTGCCAGTGCATGCATGGAGCAGCACAGTGCCAAGTCCATCAGCGGTAAATAGGGTCACTGTCCAAATTAATTACTCTTTTTTTATATAAGTATATGCAGTAGAGGTTAATTTCATAATACAGTTGAAATGATAGTGAATAAGTAGTAAATTCATGCCCTGCATCCTTAAAACGTTTACTCTAACGGCATAATCCAAACCTCACCTTACGCCGGCACAGCAGTCCCTGCGCTGGACATTATGTCCCCTTACCCCAAGTAGACCACCAGCCTCCTCCTAACCAGCATAGGATACAGCATGGGCTACTCAGCCCCGCAGCACTGGCGCTGGTTAGGATTCGGCTGCCCATCTTTGAGATAGTTTTCTATGCATTAGGTAGAGGCTTTTATTTCAAAAAATTAAGTGCATATCCTATTAGTGACAGAAATATATTTAACATAAAAATCCACATTGTTTTATTTTATAAGGTGAGTCTTCAAAGCATAAATTAAGATCATGTATCTTACCTATGCTTTTTTTTGCAATAAACCAAAAGATTGTCAAAAAGAAAAAACACCCGTTCCTGAATATTTCCTGCAGAGATTTTCAACAAAACTCCATATATCAGCATTTCTGTGCATGTGTCCGTGATGTTAGATCCCTAACCAAAAAATTAAGAGACAGAACAAATTATTGAATGTTGGTAAAAAAAAAAAATCAATAAACATGCAGTTTCACACACAAACTAATTTGCAATTTAAGTTAATTGAAAAATGAAAACAAAATATTTTATTGCAGGTATTGTGGAACCAAATTTGTCCAATGCTTTTCGTAGGCATTATCTGCCAATAGTTCTTGGGTTACGTATTTCTTTATTACGTATTAATAAATGTTTCTCTAAACTAAAGTAGGCGAATCAGGGTGGGGACAATGCACACTGCAGGTTCTATCCCCCCTTCGCAGCCCAGACCCACCCCCCAGGAGTCTCCTTCGTCTTTCACCAGCCAGAGGGACCCATTGGAGACAAGGCAGCCTACAGAGAGGTAAGTAAAAAAGATTTTTCACTTACCTCTCATGAGCCATGTGGTCCGTCCGTCCCCCCCATAGCATGCAGTGTGCGCTCCATCTGCGGTACTGCTGGTGAGGGGGATAGGATTGGGCCCTAAGGCTGCAATTCTATATACACTTACTTGGAAGTAAATCCCATTGAATTCAATGGAACTTACTACTGAGTAGACATGCATAGGTTTGCACTGAAATATTAAAGTTTTAAACATTCTTCAAGATGCTAGTTTTTCCACATTTTTAAAAATTATAACCAGTACAAGCTTAGTTTAATTACACTTTTGTGTAGGAATGCTTTGATCCTCCATCAGATGCTAAAAATAGTCCTATCTGAGCAATGTGCTAAAAGTTTTCTTCTGGCAGAAATCTCTAATAAGTGTGTTTCCGCTGTTCATAAACTCTATAGCAAACCAGATGTTTACTTAAACAAACTCTTGTAGTATAGAAGGATAAGTTGCAGAGAATCTTCATAAAATTTGGCAGGCTCTTGCAAAAATAATTTAAATTCAGACAGTTGGAAGTGAAAAACTACCAGATAGTATCAACTACAGCCCGATCCTATGGACTCTTAATGCAGCACTAACTAACTGCCTTAAGGCAGTTGTGAAAGTGCTTCTAGCAGCGTGCAGACTCGCGCGTCGCCAGAGCACTGGTGGGAAGGCCAGAGCAGCTACCCAGACCCACCAACGTATGTAAGGCAGCAGGGAAAATGGGATGGGGGGGAGGGCAGAAAGGGGGCAAAGAAGTGCAATATGGGGTGGATAGGGTCCTTGAAGGGGGTAGGTTTGGCAGCAGTGGCAGTCGCTGAATCCTAGCCCCCTTCCCGAGACCGATCCAACTGCATGGGTCCACGTGGACCTGTGCCAGCGAATTCGCTAGCACAGGTCTGAGAAGACCCCTTTGCGCTGTGGAGGCTTACACCCAGGAAAGGGAACAAATGTTCCAGGAAAGGGAACATTTACAAATAATACTAGGATTTGATAGAATTAGTATACAGTACATATTTGGAATTGTAGCACATGAATCTCACACATCTGTAAGTAAAAGCAAAGACAGGTGAGATTCAGAAAGCAGGACTAAATACCGTGTTTCCCTGAAAATAAGGCCTACCCCAAAAATAAGACCTAGTTAAGATCGTCAGCTAGACGGCACACACACACCCCAGCGACACCCCCCCCCCCGGCATTTACTTTGACCAATTAAAGCTTTGTTCTTTCCTGAGGGTGCAAGGCTCTGCAAGGCCTGCACTTGAGTCCTCCACCATAGAGACTATGTGCTAGAGAGACTCTGCAAGGTTGCAGCCTCCTTGCTTGCAGGCCTCTCTAGCACGTAGTCGCTATGGTGGAGGACTCGACTCCTCCACCATAGAGACTACCCATATGTGCTAGAGAGACTCTGCAAGGTTGCAGCCTCTTTGCAGGCCTTGTGACAGGTGTGTTTTCCTGTCATTGTTCCATTGGCTGCTGCTTGCAGGTGTGGAGAAACTCTCAATACAATGCCATCGTGTCACATATTTTCCTTTACTAAACCTTTCTGGGGAGCAGTAGCGTAGTTAAAGGGGGGCTGAGGATGGTATGCCCTGGGTACCACACCTCAAGGGGGGTGCCAGGGGGTTCCAGAAGTCTCTTCTAGCACCCCCTGGCACCCCCTTGCTTATCTAGTGCCAAACAGTTAATTGGCAGTATGCAATTGCACCTCTTCTAGCACCCCCCTGCCAGGGACCCTAGCTACGCTAGCTACTACCCTAGGTACACCGCTGCTGGGTATGCAGGGGGCATGGGTCTGCCTTTTTCAGCAGCACCCACATATTGTCTCTATCATCTAGTTCCACCTTGAGTGTTTCACTGACACATATGAGTAAGAATTTGGGACCTGCAAAGAATCACAGTGGAAAAAGTCCTTATAATACATTTGTCCTGTGCTCAGCCTGAAAAGAGCAGTGCAATGGAGAAAGAATCCAACCTTATTTCCTCCTTCTGCCTTGTTCAGGTAGCAAGAAGGGACCCCACAATGAATTTGGGGCAGTGGTCAAAACTCACCCTCTTCTGCCTTACTCCATTTTTGTCATAAGTCATCCACATGTGGACTGACAATATTACTATTACTAGCAAAAGAGAGGATAACGCACTGTTATTCTAATGGTGAATTATAGATTGTTCCCAATGTGTCACATAATGTACTGTGCTGAATATTAAAAAATAATAATACACAGACTTCTAAATGCCTCCCACATCTGATAAGATGACAAATTCTGTGACATTACCTCCCATCCTTCAATGTGAGACTGCCATTCTTCTAAAACCTCTAATTTTTCCATCTGTCTCTTGGCCTCATTTATGTTGGAGCAGACAGCTTTCATGGCTTGGAGGGCTTCCATTAAGGCAGAATAGTCACTATGTTTTTTGGGAGTACGCTTCAACAACTCCTGTTTTAAAATAAAAAGAAAATCAGTTTCTACACTCTAGCTGTTCATAAGAGGAGGCTCAAGGTGCATCTCAGTTCTCACTTAATTGGGAGTAAATCCCACTGAACAGGGATATGCGGTGCGGGGACAACAGGTGAGGCAACCCCGCCCCCTCATGCTCTACCAAAAATTGCCTTTTAATGACCTTTTGAGTGTGCTCACGCACCACCTGCTGCACTTGAGTAGCGGGCGATGCACAACCGCACTTCAAAGGTCGGCTGTGGCGATTTTCAGTAGAGTAGGAAGGGGCGGCGTTGCCTCCCCTGTGAAGGAGGCAACACACGTCCCTGCCACTGAATCTTGTGGCACATACTTCCAAGTAAGCGCACACAGGATTGTGTCAAACTGATTGAGGAACTAGCGTAATACCACAGAGTTGGCATCAGTATCCCCTTTCAATAAATGCATGCCTTTCTCTCCCATTCAATGGCACCTAAAAATAACTGGCTGGTTTGTTCACAACAGTTCAGTTCAGTTCAGTTCTAGGCCCTTTAAAGACCTTTTATAGCAATGATCTTTTTCAACATTTTTGTGACAACCGCAACCATACAACAAAAATTGTATTTTCTGAAAATGCTACTTTTGCAAAATTGTGCAAAACCATGGAAATAGTGTTTTTAATTATTTATTTACTTTTGTTAGTACCTTTTCCAATTGTTTAGTACAGTGGTTCCCAAACTTTTTAGCACTGGGACCCACTTTTTAAAACGACACTCATTCAGGACCCACCTAGCTTTTCGAAACTTAAAAAGCTCTAGAAAGAAATATTTTTTTTATTTACAATATTTTTATTTTTTATTTATTTACAAAAAACTCAATCCATTTCTCATTAAGAGGCAACCCTAATGAACTTTAATGAATGCTGTCCTTCCTTTCCCATTTCTCCCCCCAAAAAATTAAAAACATAAAATCTTCTGGGGGGGGTTGGAATTCTTTATTAGGGGGCATCAACTAAGATGCCTATGCCATCAATTCAGTGACATCAGAAACACCTGGAATGAAACGTTACGTGCATGCATTAATGGGAGAATAGGGCATTAGAATAGGGCTATTGGCTTACTGAAAGAATATACTAAAAGAATAAGACCCACAAACTTCAGAAGCCTGGCAAACTACAGGAGCTGAGCTTTTTGCAGAGCAATTGGAAGTTATCTAATTTGTGAATAGCCTCAAGGCTTGAGCAGCTTAGTTACCGGTATGTGACCCAGCCTTCACCTGTCCCCACCACCTGACATTGACAGACTTGGGGGGGGGAACCGCACCAGAAACAAGATGCTCAAAAATGTATCTCCCTATATTTACACAAGCTTGCAAACTGCAGGAGCTCAGGTTTTTTGCAGGGAAATTAGCAGCTATCTGATTTTTGAATAGCCTCAGGGCTTGAGGCAATTGGTTATCTGATCTTTCCATGTTTTCAATGGAGGCTCTGCTCGGTGCTAGCAACCCACCAAAATGGGTTGCAACCCACCAGAGGGTCACGACCCACAGTTTGGGAACTGCTGGTTTAGTATGTTAATTATGGAATAGAAACTGAGAAGAAATATAATACCTGTGCTAGAAGAACAGTAACTAACAGCTCAATCCTAACGTAACTTCGGCCGGCAAATGTAAGAATGAGGCAAACTTATATTACTTCAGTGTAAAATTTAAAATATTTTTGGAGCATGAAGGGTGCATTGTATATAGGACTAGGATCCTCTCTTCATTTCATACGGTAAAGGTATCCCTTGACAATTAAGTCTAGTCGTGTCCGACCCTAGGGAGCGGTGCTCAGCTCCGTTTCAAAGCCGAAGAGCCAGCGGTGTCCGAAGACATTTCCATGGTCATGTGGCCGGCATGACTCAACACCGAGGCGCATGGAACGCTGTTACCGTCCCGCTAACGCGGTACCTATTAATCTACTTGCAATTTCTTGCTTTCAAACTGCTAGGTTGGCAGGAGCCGTCGCACGGATTCAAACTGCCGACCTTTCGATCGACAGCTCATGGTTCAGTGGTTTAACCCACTGCGCCATACACATCTGTAAAATGTTTTGTTCATTTTGTTTTTAAAAACTAAGGCCCCAATACAATCACAGCTTGAGGCAATCACCTGCATAAGTGGGAAGTAGTGCCCACACACAGTAGTGCACATCCCAACAGACATCATGTATCCATGTTGAGGGGAGAAGCACCAGACCCCACACTTGCCATACTCTTGCTCAGTCAAGCCTGAGCTACATTGTCCGCGTCCGCGCGTGTCTGGTGTCCCGCCCCCCAGGTCAAACAACAGGCTCTGATTGGCCGGACGTAGCACGGATGTAGCAAAGTCACTGACACATAGTAGTCTGGTGAATTCTGATGCTCCATGAAGTTGCTGCCTGAAATGGAGGGACAAGCTGATCTCATCCTTTGAAGCATCAGTCAAAAGGGGGGGGGGGGACCAAGCTTGGCACCTGGCAAACTGTAGGAGATGGCAGCACTGCTTCCAACAGATGTGTATCCAGACAGGGAAAGGCAGCAGTGCACACACACCCCTCCAGAGCATATGTTGCAGCAGCTACCAGCTGGAGCACAGCGCCCTCTGCTGCAGTTGAAGTAGGAATCCCACAACACAGTGCCTTGCAGCAGCCGCCAACTGAAGTAAAATCCTTCTTCCACGTGGGAACCCCTGATGCGGGTTACTAGACATTTTCCAGTGCTGCCTTTATGCTTGACTGCCTCCTCTTATTTCTGCACATTCAACTATTGATTCTACACAATATACTTTGAGTTAGCCAAATGGGCGAATGGATCTAGCCAAAAGTAAGCTTCGATCAAAGCAAAGTTAGTAGATCTAGGTATCTTTTAAAATGCATTTGACTGGGGACGATCATTACTGAATTCCAAACAGAATGTAAGAATCTATATTCAGTTAAAATATTCTAGGCATACCTTCAAAAGAAGCGGATACTTGCATATTCTCTGTATTGGCGATACTATATATCCTTCTAATGGTACATCAGTATTCTTGCGTCCTCCTAGCAACATACAGTTCTAGAACAAAAACAAAGTACTCTTAATACAAATTGTTGCCCATTTAGGTTTCCCAGTTCTCATAAGTTCATGAGAATTTACATACAGTACTGCTCTCTGATCCTGTTTTACTACTAGGTTTTCAGATGGCTCTGAGACTAGCTGTGCCTTATACCAACTTTGTATTTTTACCTGGCTGCAGCAGTTTCTCAGCTATCTTGGCCGAGCCAGTGTCTCCCACATCTTGATAACTTCCTATTTGAACTATTGCAATGAGATGGGCAGTCCGATCCTCTCTAATTCTAGAGCGGAGTGTGCGCTCTGACTCTCTAGGCCATCGCAGAAGTGCCATAAAGCATTTTATGACGACTCTGGAGTAAGGTCCGCCGGTGCAGAGGCCGGCAGCACTCACTTCGCTGCCCTCCGGACCCGGCACCCACCGGTGGGGTTACGTCCTGCACCGGTCGGGGCAACCCAGGGGGTGGTCATTGACTGGCCCAGGCTGGGAGAGGGTGGGGATATTGGCGGAGAGCACCACTGATATCCTAGGCCCATTCCCAGGTCTGGCCAGCTTTACTCCCCCACCTTGGATGCAGTGGCATTTCTACGGTAGGGCCCCTACCGTAGAAACGCCACTGCTTGGATGTACATCAGCTTCATAGCTGGCGTACATCCGAGGAAGCCATAGGGCCCTGGCCAGCTTGCACCCGGGGAAGGGGATGTAATCCTCCGCAGAGCAGCAATCTGAAGCTCTGGGAGGTCTGCGGAGGGGTCCACAGGCCTCCCCACAGCTTCCGGAGGCCCGGTAAGTACAAAAAAACCCATTTCGGCCCTTTTCCCTGCAGTGGTAGCGGCAGCGATCCCTGGAATCGCTGCTGCTGTCCCCGCCCCCACAAGCACTCAAAGTTCTCCCCACCTTGTGGGGAAAACGTTGAGAAACACTGGAATAAGGATTCAGGGATGGCCCAACCTAGGAAATAAACTATGCAAGTGCTGGGGTGCCAAAATCCCAGAGGTGGTTGCCCCTCACTATGAAGATGGAGAAGGAATCACTGCCTTTACTTTTGGAGGGGATGCACCAAGGCAGCTTAGCTGCTTGCTGGCTGAGCCATCTCTCCTTCATTCAACTAGGATCCTTCTGATTTCAGCTATTTAAGCATAGGCCCAGCCAAAAAGGGGAATTGGTAAAGTAGTAATAAACATTACAAATGAAATTGAGAAAAAAAATATTCTAATTAACACTTGATAGTTTAATCTGCTACTAGCATAATGCTCAGCATACAATCAGTGCAGTAGAAATCTTTGAGCTGAGCCAGTATGTATGGATGATGCCCTGTGGTTGGCTAAATTATGCTTTGCTTCAAAGTCAAATATATAATGCTGTTCTGTAAAATTGTCAGGAGATGGCACTGAGTATGTGATGCAGACAGACTTTCTAAAAGCATTATTTTCATGTTCTTCTGATCTACCTCCAGATATCACTGGGGTTTTAAACATATCGTAAAGGAAAGGCTAAAAGTTTGGAGCTTTTAGTTTAGAAAAATGAACAACAAAAGGAGAAACAAAATAAAGAACTTCTTTGCACAACGCAAAATGAATTTGTAGAATTCACTACCACAAGATGTAGTGGCGGTCACTAGTTTAGATGGATTTAAAAGGGAATTAGACAAATTCGTGGAGTGGTCTGACAATAGCTATCAGTCCTGATACTTATGTGGAACCTCCATGTTCAGACAAAGTATATCTTGGAATACCAGCTGCTGAGAGAGAACAGCAGGGGAGGGCTATTGCCTTCGTGTCCTGTGTGCTTCTCAGAGGGATCTGGTTAGCTACTGGAAATAAGATGCTGAACTAGACGGACGTTTGGCTTGATCCAACAGGATTTGTATTGGTTTATTAATTATTATTATTATTATTATTATTATTATTATTATTATTTATGCTATGAGCCAGCATGAGTCTTCAGAGATAGGGTAGGATTTCTATATTTTCTATATAAATTACATATACATGTGTATACATAAATCTTATCTTCTTCTTATGATGTTCTTGATTTTAAAATAAGTCAACAGTGCCACCAACCAGGTTGCTGGGAACCCTGGGGCAAAACCTTGCAAAAACCCTGGGGCAAAACCAAAAAAATGCCCTGCCTAGGCCCTGATGGCACATTGAGTGCTACCACTGTCACTAGTACTAAGGAATCCGGGGTTGGCCTGACCAGGTGGATAATCATACAGGCCCTTGACCAGTGCTCAAACTGGCCAACCCTGGATGCCACCCCTATAGACAAATATGTTACTTTTGAAAGGACTACCAGCATAATGAAAGTACTGTACTTAGATTTGGAATACAAATCAATATTAGCTTACCAGCAGAAAAGTTCGCACTGTTCTTATTTTGTTAAGTTCAAGCAAAAGTTTTTGTGCCTTCTCATGGTTACTGCAGTATTCATCATAGATACGAAATCTGTCTTTCTGGGGGGAAAAGAGTTTTTATATTAGATATTTTGTCCTCAGGGTTTGTTTGTTCGGCCTTATATTTAATGGAAGATTTTTTTTTTTAATAAACGAACTCAGTTTCTGTCATCTCACAGATGGCCATATACAACTACAAAATAACACAAATATTTCAAATATAGAAATTTAACAACAGCCTGAATACGTGTTCTTTCCCAATTCTATTTTAACTTCACTGCTTTAGTCAGTGTAGTATTGTGGTTACATTACTGTACTTAGGCTGCAATGCTATACACATTTACCTGGGAGTCAGTCCCATTAAACTCAATGGGACTTATTTCTGAAAAGATATGCATAAGACTGCACTGTTAGACTAGGGAGCCCTGGGTTCAAATCCCAACTCAGTCACAAAGTTTACCAGGTGGCTTGGGCCGGTTACTGCCTTAACCTACCCTTTGTCAAGGGTTGTTGTGAACCTAAAGGAGAGGGAATTTATGCTGCCTGAAGGAGAAGAGGAAAAATATAACGGGCAGCCCAATCCTATCCAGCGCTGGCGCAGAGGCGAAACTAGACTGGAGCGGAGGCAAGTAGTTCTGCAAGACTCCATTACACTGGAGTCAGCAGCCCCTCCCCCTTGCTGTTGGAGCCATTCCAGCAGCGACAGGGGAGTGTCCTGAGTGTTGCCTTTGCCGCCAGAATGGCTCCAACAGCAAGGGGAAGGGGCCGCTGACTCCAGTGTAACGGAGTCTTGCAGAAATACTTGCCTCCGCTCCAGTCTAGTTTTGCCTCTGCGCTGGCACAGCAGGGCCACACGACCCAGGCTAGGATTGAGCAGGCTGGAGGTCTTCTCAGGATAAGAGGACATTTGTCCTCTTACCCCATGTCAAGCCCCAGTCTGCTCAGTGGGGCTACTCAGATCTGTGTCAGATAAATCACTGGCATGTTTGCTAAACTTAGCGCCGGCACCAGCACCCCTAGCCAGATAGGATTGCGCCATATGACCCTAATCCTATTGGCGCCTAGCACTGTTGGAACAAAGGTTCCTCCAGAGCCCGCCAGCATCTAGCGCTGGATAGTACTTGTAGAAGGTGGGAGGGAGGACCGGGGGTGGACAGAACGGGACAAGGGGTGGGTGGAATGGGGTGGCAATGGGGGTGGGGACAAGGGCAGACCGGGAAGGGGATGGATTTGGGGGCAGAAACGTCCACCAAATCCAAACCCCCTCCTGACCTCAATCCCCTGACTTGGGTCCACACGGACTTGCACCAGCTATGGAGTGGGCACAGCTCTAATTAGACCCACTGGGCCAGCAGGGGCTTACCTGCTCCGGAGGTCTCCGGTGACTAAAACTCCCCCGTGGGATGCAGTGGGCACCACATTGGCACTGCTGCATCGCTGTGAGGGAGTTATGATGGATTGGGCTTCCCAACAGATAGTTATACAAATAAGTATGAGCTGATATAAAAATAAGGATCTGTATTGCTGAGTCCCAAAGCCTTCTTCTAATATGCGAGTTGGCCCAGGAGCTATCATTCAAAAAATTAATTCTTCCTTTTTTTGTCATCCTTACTTGATGGATCAGTGTCTCCATTTTTGTTCCCAGGTTAAAATAGGGTCAAATTAAGACTCAGCTAATGTAAAACAAAAAACAAAATGAAGGCCGCAGCCCTGTTCATCTTTTTTTAAAAAAACTACACATACATGTATATAATTTGGATCTATAAAAATGGTTCTCCCTCTGGAATCTGCCATCTAATGTAACTGCTGCATCTCACTTCATGATAAGGCCAGCAGCCCTTTGTTGAAAACCCTGGTATATGAGTTGTATTTTGCAAGATTCATGACTGGTCTCATCCCATTTTTGTATTTAAAAGTACGGTAATTTAATTTAAAAAGATGATTCTATTTATAACGATTAGTGGCAGAGCTGACAGACATTTTACAGGCTGGATTATCAAAATAAGAATGTGTCTCTCTACATAATAATATGTAATTCCTCACAAATGTTTGAATTTATTTTGTAGGAAGCCTCCAAAGCTAGATAACCCGGTGAAGATTAAGGAATGTTCTGATATGAGCGGCAGTTGGTAAATTGAAAAGAATGGTTTATCAGTATTATGATTATCAAAATTATGTCCTGATAGCCAAAGCACAGATATTTTCCAAATTCATAAAGATCTAGGAAGGAGAGGTAGGTACCAGAATTAACACAGTTATCTCCATCACTTGGCAGCCCCTGCATTTGTAGAGGATTATGAAGACCAAAAATCTTGCTTGAGATCTTTCCTAGCTTTTTGGATTTGATCAACTCCTCTTTGAATCCATTTAATACCTGACAGGATGACTCTGTGATTCTTTGAAATCAAAATAAATACTAGGGCTGGAAACAGATTATTACCGGTAGGTTTTTCATGGAGTTGAAGGCAATTTGAAAGAAGAATGACCCAGCATGGTACGTTTTCTCAACTCACACTCATCTCTGGGACAAAGATGTTGCAGTTTTTGTATTGTTTAAAACCAAAAGATGTTTGGTATCGTTTGACCAAAGATGACAAGGGGATCAAAGAAGAGTTTGTGTGCATGCACACCAGGGCCAGCATATCCATGAGACCACCTGAAGAGATTGTCTCAGGCAGCAGAGGGGGAGGGGCACTTATCTCCATCCACCTACTTTCCACTGGCTCCTCCTTCCACTCCCTGGATTGGAAAAGGAAGAGGGCGACAGAGAGGAAGAATAAATGTGGAGGGGGGAGAGTGCTGAGCTAGAACACTGAAGAATGGGAGGAGCAGAGGCAGGCAGGCCATTGGGTAAAGCAGGCAGCATTTGGAATGCCACCTCAGGTGTCAGGTGTGCACACACGCACATCATGACAAGCCATATAGGTCTCAAATCACTGCTACTTGTCTTAAAAACCATTACATGCCTCCAGCTTAGGATATTTACTCTGAGACAGATAAGAAAGCTCTGGTTCTTGCTTCTGAATCCCATAGGTCTCACTAAATTAGTGTCCTAGTAGTAAACAAGGATATCTGCCACTTTCTCTTAGGCTCCCTTACTGAAGCTAACGTGGAAGCTAAGTGTAACATTGAAAAATCACAGCTAATACTCAATATATATGCAGGGCAGGACAGTGCACGCCTTACCGCACATTTTCATGGTAAATACTTACCAATGTAAAATATCCGTTCTTTTGATTGAAAAACGAAATTAATTCAGAACAAGCAGTCTAAAAAATTAATTAAAACTCAGTTTTGAAGAACAAGGCTACCTTGGTGAAATGACACAACACATTCTACTTCTTCTACCAAATGAACACTAACACGGTAAAGCTCTCTCCTTTTAGCAACAACTCCAGCTTCCAAGTGTCCTTAAAAGGCCTTAAATTATGCAATCAAGTTCATTTTTGTTCTCAAAGTGGAGTGTACATGCACTGCCATGCCAGCAATTACTGGGAAAAAGAAAGCTGAGGCAGAGGGGGAAACCAATTAAATACGAAGCTGCTAACTGAGCAAAGAGGCACATTTTAAAAGCAGTGCTCCTCTTATATTTAGCAGGGGGAGAACAACTGTCTCTCTTCACTCCAGCACAGTCTTTTCCAGTGGCTGTTTCCTGGTGTTTTTAGATTGTGAGAACTTTTGGGACAGGGAACCATTTAATTTAGCTGTTAACCACTTTGTGAACTTTTTGTTGTTGCTGAAAAGCAATATATCATCATCATCATTATTAAGAAGTTGGCATACAAAGTGAAGAAAGCAGGTTCCAACTTCTTGTTGAGCATTAGGTTCAGGGTGTAGACACTCCTCAATACTGGACAGGAAATCCTTGTGCACTTCAAGTATATCTTCAATATTTGAGAACAACATCTGCAAATAAGAAATCCAGAATAAATTAATAATAATTACATTTACCATTAAACAGGAGGGTGACAATAAGTAAAAACTAACCTTAACTGTTTCCTCTGTAACATTTTTATCAACTTTGGAAGCTGCCCACTGCATTATTCTGTGAAGGAATGCCTGAAAAAGGAAATAAAGAAATTGTCAAGGCATTCAAAAACTCTAGGGTAGAAAAGGACTAACATGTTAGTCTGTAGCAGCAACAATATATAATGTATTGATCTATTATGACATGAGCTGCCATAGGCTACAATCTACATCAGATGCCGAGGCGTCATTGCTGAAAGGGCAGCCTGTGTGATAATTGGGCTCTCCCAGTTCTGCCCTTTCAGCAGTGCCACTTCTGATGAGGCACTGGGAGGAAGAGACAGGAGGAGGCCTCAGAACGGTACAGGGGAAGAGTTGGATCAAGAGGGGTGAGAGCGGGAAAAAGGAGATGCTGCTGAAGCTCTGGGAGAACCCAATTATTACACGGGCTGCCCTTTTAGCAGCGCTACTTCTGCTGAGGCGTCACTTTGCAGAGCACCTCTCAGCTGCTATATCAAGAAAATATTATCAAGATTTGCATATTTTTTCTTCTATCATCTGCAGCTAATGAGTTCCTAGGTGAGAACGAAGTACTTATTTCTGGTGATCACCTGCTTAATGACATCACTGTTCTGGCCCTCAGCAGGCACCATGAATACCATTCTGTCCACTGTATGAAACGAGTTTGACACCCCCTTAGAATTTTGTTTTAAAATGCTACAAAATATTTTGAAATGTTCCCCAGACAAGGGAATGCTCGTACAATGGCCATAAGCAAGGTGTGTGTGTGTGTGTGTGTGTGTGTGTGTGTGTGTGTGTGTGTGTGTGTGTGTGTGTGTGTTCGTTCGTTCGTTCCCACCTTCTCCCTTGGTGAATGGGGGGGAAGCCTTAGGAGGATAAGAGGAAGAGGAGTTGTAACCATCTCATTCATCAACAGGGATGGGAAGAAGACTACTGTTTCCATCCCTGAAAATTATGGCCGCACCAGAAAGTGTTTTGAGGACATTAGGGTGTGTGTGTCAAAAAAATGGGTGGGGGCGTAAGGGTTGGGCCCCGGGTGTAAAATGGCCTGGCTCTCCCTCTGACTAGGCCTCAGGCTTGTACTAGTTGTAGGCAAACAGGAAGGGGATTCTGTTGACTAGGCAAGGTTAGATGGCCAAGCAGTCGTAGTGCCAGGCCTTTGGGGGCCTCAACCAAGTACTGTTATGGGCCCCCCAAAGTTGTAGCAGAGCAGTTGCACTATTGCCTGCCATTTTGAATTTCATATAACACAGTGTGCCTGTGGCTGTGATGGGCGTGTTGCTTTGTAGGAAATTCAGGATGGCCAGCAGCTTCCTCCCATGCAAGTTGGTCAGTCTTGTGTACACCGGCACAGAAAACATTTAGCATGTGAACCCTGCTGTCACTTGCAAGAGCAGGACATTTCAGACCCTCATGGGGAAGTTCCTGCCCCTTTTGGCTGGCAAGTGTTTCTGGGATACAGCCAGACACAGGAAGTCTGCTGAATGATGATCGTCAGCACTGGAGGAGGACTTACCTACTCCAGCAGGCCTCCAGATGCCTGCCAGCACGAAGGCTATGGCCTTCCCGCTGGCACACTTGAACCGTGCGCTGTCGCAAAGGGCTTTACAGTGCATTTGCAACAGCATGCCCTGGCAGAACATGTGTTCCACCAGCATAGGCCCTCAATAGCATTGGGCCATGAGTCACATGGAAACTTTCCTAAGGTCAGCTCTGCATTTCCCATGACTCACTGAGCACAAAAATTAATTATAAGCTCAAATATCTTATTGAACTGCATCCTGCATCAACCCTTTTGAAGCTTAGCAGAGATATCACCTAGGGGCATATGTATATTAACTGTGACTTTCATGAAAACTGGCTGCAAAAACACATGGCAGATCAGCTGAACCCTTTTAAAATTATCAAACTTCAAATGCCCCTATAATGAAAAACCTAACAACTATTTGGATTAAATTTAGCTCGCTTTGTCCTCTTCAGGACTGTTTCCATCCCTGAAAATTTAATCCAATTCTGAAAGAAAAAAAATTAAATGGTCACAGTGAATTTTTTTTTTTTGCCCGTTGAAATCAATGGGAAATAAAATAAAAAATTTGAAATGAAGCAACCAGCCACAAAACTAAGCAAGGTGTTGAGCCAAGCCAACAAAACAAAGAACAAAGAGAATCCTAAACTTTTTTTTTTCCAATTCCTACAAACTATACGTAATCTTGGTAAATGGCAGGGACTGAACCCCATATTTGCCAAGAGAACAGGAAGTGTAGGAGCAAGGACACTAAAAGGGAAAGATTGGTGAACAGAAAGGAAGCACTTACTTAACTCCTATTGTGCTTGCCAACTGTCCGCTGCAAACACCCCTCCAGATCTCTCGTTCCCCTAGCTGGACTTACTTCCAGTTTTGGAACCCAGCTGTAGAAATACTTAAAATGGATTGGGAGGGGAGCATTGGCAGAGGAGACTACTCCTGTCCACCGATTCTACCCTCCAAATGCTCTTTCATTAGCATTATGAAGAGATATGGCATTAGGAACCCTGTCATTCCCTTATACATATATTTTGGCACTCATGAGCTGCCTAACATACCAAACAAAAGTGTTACAGGCAAGGTACTGTATTGGTCTGAGTACAAGACTCACTTTTTTCTCCTAATTTAAGTTTTTAAACTAGGGATGCGTCTTATAATCAGGCTGTTGCAATTTAATGCCAGTGATTTAATTAAATTTTTTAATAGCACCAAACTTTAAGGGTGCGTCTTATAATCAGGTGCGTCTTATACTCGGGACAATATGGTATATGGCCCCTTCTGTTGCAGCATTGGTGTTTATACAATAACATTTTGGAATAATACAATAAACACATGTATGTGAAGAAAAATCTGCTGAAATTGATTATCCATATATCTTTTCCAGAGATGATCCCATGAGATACTAGATTCATGTTAGATCCTGTTTATCGATTTGTTCCAGAGAAGTCACGTGGGTAGCAACAGGAATGTGCTGACAAAGTCAATTCAGATTTTTCATACCATCATATTCAGCACACAACATTTAGCCCTCTTTTATTTTACTGATCTGCCTTTACTAGGCAATGAACAAAGTTCTAAACATCCTGAAAATTTTGTAGGTATTTCCTTTACTAGAATAACTACCACAAGACTTTGGAGAAAGGAAAGGGAATGTAAATGACTTAACCAGCACACAAAGCTCCATAATTCATGTCACTGACTTAATTCCCTTCACTCAAAATTTCAGAAGTCTAGGGTATTAATTCACATTTTATCATAAGCCATCTGTGAAAATAGGTATTTCATATCTAGTTAAATGCCTATTTGGTAGCCAAAGAAAGGGCTCTCAGGGTTTTCAAGTATAGTCTTCTGGGAACATAAAATAGTACATGGTTTAGTATTACTATAGGATATAATTTAGAACCAGTTCATAATGGTTTTTCCATGCACGGATTCACTCTAAAGCACTTTATCAGCACATGTGGTCCTAAAATCTAATGCATAAAATAATGTGCGCATCACAGACAACAAAACCTTCCAGCAACTGGAAAGGCAAGACACTTTACCGAAGTATAGCCATCATTGTGTTTGTCAATGTAAGAATATTCACACTTGAAGCAATACAGATGTCCCCTGCTTAACAACGGGGATACGTTCTGGAAAACCCGTCATATAGTGAAACCGTCATTAAGCGAGTCCTCAGTGTAACACGGTGGAGTTGTAATAGGGGAATGGCAAACACAGTGTACATTATGAGTGTAACACAAAACACAACAAGATTTCTACCTGTCAATGGAGGTAGAAACACACACACAAACACAGAGAGTTTTTTGCATTTAAAATACAGTACTGTCGCTTTAATTCTTTGTTTACACTTTGGGAACCTCCGTCATATATGCAGATCGTCATTAAGTGATCCATCATTAAGGGGGGATATATCAGTATATCAGTATACAAACAAATTTATTTTTATTTTATTTTATTTAAAGAATTTATACCCCGCCTTTCTCCTAGCAAGGGCACTCAAGGCGGCTTACAATAAAAGCATTAAAATACATATATACATTAAAATAATTAAAAACTAATAATTAAAACAATTAAAACAAACAATTAAAAGCCATTTGTTAAAAAGCCAGCTCACCATATCAGACATCGAATGCTAACCTGAATAAAAACGTCTTAAGGCCCCGCCGAAAGGTCTCTAAAGAGGGAGCCGTTCTTAATTCCAGAGGGAGGAAATTCCATAATTGGGGCGTCACTGCTGAGAAGGCCCTATTCTGTGCCGCCATCCTCCTCACCTCCGTCAATGGCTGCACGGTTAACAGGGGCCCCCCTGATGATGTCAGAGTACGGGTTGGATTATAAGGAAGGAGGTGGTCCCTCAAATACCCTGGACCCGAGCCGTTAAGGGCTTTAAAAGTCAAAACTAGCACTTTGAATTGTGCCCGGAAACGAACCGGCAGCCAGTGTAGCCGCCGAAGCAACGGTCCGACTGAGTCGAACCGACAGGCCCCAGCAACCACCCAGGCCGCCGCATTCTGCACTAGTTGCAGTTTCCTAACAGTCTTCAAAGGCAGCCCCACGTAGAGCGCATTGCAGTAATCTAGTCTAGATGTCACTAGGACATGGGTCACTGTGGCCAGGTCTGCACGATCCAAATACGGTCGCAGCTGGCGCACCAGCCGAAGCTGGGCA
Source organism: Plestiodon gilberti rubricaudatus (assembly GCA_026170595.1). Classification (NCBI taxonomy): domain Eukaryota; kingdom Metazoa; phylum Chordata; class Lepidosauria; order Squamata; family Scincidae; genus Plestiodon; species Plestiodon gilberti. Next base: position 36,939,744 of record JANXHW010000004.1, read on the forward strand.
AAAGCCCCCCTGGCCACAGCTGCCACCTCGGAATCCAGGAGCAGCTGTGCATCCAGGAGAACCCCCAAGCTGCATTGTACCCCCATGGTTTTTCCATGCACAGATTCGTTGAAGCCCCAAGCTGCGTCTCCTGGGTTGTACCCAAATGGGTACAAGTTGCATATTTTGGTCAAGAGATCAGCAACTTCATTCTTGAGTTCCTTCAGAACTCTTGGGTGGATGCCATCAGAGCCTGGTGACTTATTGATCTTTAATTTGTCAATTATGTCAGAAATATCTTCTCTTTTAACCTCTATTTGACTTACAGTGCAATCCTGTGTAACTCTTGCACCGGTGTAACAGTAGATCCACCGGTGTAAGTGCACGTATGCCAGTGTAACTTGCTGTACACCGACTAACACAGGACGAACACCAGCGTAACCCACCTCGGCCACCGAGCATGCGCAGTTTGGATGTAGGACAGACTCCAGCACAACTCCGCCAGTGCAGGGGGCATTCCGGGGTGTCTGAACGGCCTTGGAATGCCCCCTACACCGGCGGAGTTGCGCTGGCATCTGTCCTGTGTCCGAACTGAGCGTGCATGGTGTCCAAGGGGGGTTATGCTGGTGTCCATCCTGTGTATGTTGGCGACACTGGCATAAGTGCACTTACACCAGTGCAAGAGTTACACAGGACTGCGCTGTTAATTCTTAAGTCTGTTCAGGCAGTGGCCATTCAGACAGCGGTATCTGCCCAAGGTCTTCTGCTTGAGAAGGTCTTCTCCTTGAAAAGGTCTGCCATAGATGCAGATGAAACGTCGGAACTGTAACATCTTTTTAACTTTTTTAGTTTGTATTTTAACATGGCAGAAAGCCCGGAAATTTCTGATTTTGAATATATTTAAGGTACAACCATTTTTGGCTCTTTTTTGGCCCAATCCTAACCTTTGTTAGTGCAGGCAGAGTGTATGCTCTGGCTGCACAAGCTGTAACAAAGGTGCCAGAAAGCGCTTTGCAACAGTATAGAGGTCTGCCACGCTGGCAGGAAGGCCCGAGTGTTTTTGCATGCACAGGCGGCTGGAGTAATGCCCACTGAAGCAGGTGAGGCTGGCGCGGGGGAGAGAAGGCAGGGGTGGGCAGATCAGACCCGGGAGGGGGGCAGGATCAGCGGTACCAATGCAGCACCATGCAAGGGAAACAAAGATATAGAAATGAGAGTCATACATTTATTTATTTTATTTATCTTAAAATTTTATACCCTGCCTTTTCCTATGATGAGGCAAATGCCCAAGGTGGCTTACAACAAGTTAAAATACATAATTTAAAAACAATACATAAAGTAAATTAAAAAACAATAAAATCCACTGGGGGGGTGACAATGTAGAGCAGAAAAACAGCAAGGCAGAAACATATTGAGGCACTGGGGGCAGACAACAACCCATCACCCAAACGCAAGACGAAACCGAAATGTTTTGAGCCCCCGCCGAAAAATCATGAGGGAGGGGGCTGTTCTCAAATCCCCTGGCAAGGAATTCCACAATTGTGGCACCACAGCAGAGAAGGTTCGCCCACGAGCTGCCATTCCCCTAACTTGAGATAGAGGTGGCACTCGCAGGAGAGCCCTCTCAAATGACCTAAGAGAGCGGGCCAGAATGTATGGGAGAAGGCGGTCACTGAGATATCATGGACCCAAACCGTGAACCCCTACATCAACCTTTCCTCTCCCTGGAAAGTAGGCCTGGAATGGTCCTTTGATATTATGGTCAGTGGCAGGGGTAGTGGGTTACTGGGCTGGGGTGATCATGAATTCTCTTTGTGCCCCTAAACTGCCAGGCAAACAGACATAATGATCAGCTGGGATCTGGGTGAGTAGCATTACAAAGTATGAGTATGAAAAGAACCCTTGTCTGCTTCTCTCTCTGCCTTCTTTTCTGCTTGTTACAAACCCAAGTTGGCAGAAACATCTCAGAACTCACTCTGCAAGTCGAATGACCCTTAAGGAAAGGACCCCCAGTCATTAACTCTCATGTTCCACGAAGATTATATAATATAATCACCTCGAATTATTATCATGGATGGTCAGTCATCCAGCACGTGAAACAGTATTTATGTTTCAATCAACCAAAAACTGACTGAATTGACAAGAAATGTTAGGAAGGGTGTTAAGAGCTTTCAGGGGGGGGGACCCTAATTATTTTTCAACTGTTATTTATTTTCTTATGCTACTGCCTGAGATTTGTGCCGCTTTATTAATTCATTCCTGCATTTGAGGTGTTGTTTTTACTTGTTTTGTATTTGGGTATTTGTATTTTTCCCTCATTGTAAAAAATGCTGCCAAAAAGGTAGCCTTCAACATTACTCTGCTAAAGATTTTAAAGAACAGTGTACTCTGCTTCCTACATTACACTAAAGTAGAGGCACAAGTTCTCCTTTCATTGGTAAATCAATTCTCAAAGGGGGTGCTATTATCAGGAACAAGGGAGCTCTATGGTGCTTGTTAAAGTTGGACAAGAGCTGCTCTTTTCTTCTCTGTCCAGTTGTCTGTCAGGAAAGGAGCCCACTGTCTCTAAGCCAGGCTCTAGCAGCTGTCCAAATACTACCCACTACTTGCAAGTAATGCATGAAATCCAGTGTTTATAAATGCATATTATCACATAAGCTTGGCCCGCTACTAGAGGCTTTCTATGCTGGCATAGTGGTAGTAATCCATGCTTGTGATGGGGAAACACTGTTGTTCCTTTTCCCTGAGATCTAATCTACCTTTTGGACAAGAAAAGGTAGGATATAAAAGGTAGAATATAAAGAAGCGCTGCGCTTGCTTTACCATCTACCAATCTTTTGGATTGCTCCTAGAGAATGTTTCTGGATTAAGAAATGTCGGACTAATACTTGCTTAGCTTTGGATTTTAAATTATTCTCTGCCTGTCTTGCAATTTCTAAGACCTTTGGAAAATACAAGCAGGATCAGATATTGTTTTTATTCTGGCTGGACTTTTTTATGTGGCTTCCTTACTCGTATTTCCTAAATCCTTGTAGGATATAAATGTTCTTATAAATTAAATCAACACCAATGCAAACTGGAATATCACACCAATTTTTTTTTCCTTTAACAAGTGAACTCCTCCTGGATATACAACTGTGAAATACACAAATGCACATTTATATAGAAGTAGAATTTCATCCACATATAAGCTTCTCATGATGCAATCTAGTAGCATAAAATAACTCTATTAGCATAACAAAACAACAGGCTTATGAAATGCTGTGGAGCAATGCATCACTCATTCCCTCCACAAATGAAACAAAAAAATGCATTGGGAATTTTTTGGCACTTTGTCTAATGAGTAACAGTACAGGCCCTATGTTAAACTTGCATTTCACATGTTTTGTGTGATTTATTCAATCTCACTATTCAAAAGCAAGCAAGGACATTTTAAACAAAATACCTGACTTATGACCCAATCCTATGCAGTCATATCTTGCGATCTGCTGCCATAAGTCCCAGTCCAGCACCGCAAAAGCCATGCCGCTGTCATGTTCTTCAGGGCCACCAGCACAAATGACTGGAGGCTGCACATGTACACCCCAGCGATTCACCCAGCCTATGTTGGAGCAGGTAAAGTGGCAGCAGAGGCAGTTCAGGGGACGATCAGGGTGGGGACCAGGCAGAACTGGGGGTAAGAGAGGGCAGATCTCAGCAGCAGTGGCACACACCAAGATCCTATCCCCCTTTTCCCTAAACAGCTGGCATAGGTCCAAGGAGACTCAATGGTGGCCAGGCCATGGCAGCCATTCGGAGTCACCACTGCAAACGGGGCCACTGGCTCCCAGGTACACTGCTGGAGCAGGTAAGGTGGCAGCGAGGGCAGTTCAAGGGTAGTTCAGGGGAGGATTAGTGCAAACCAGGGACATGAGGGGGAGGATCCTGGTGGCAGTGGCACATGATCCTATATTCCCCTTTTCCCAGCCCAACATGCCCCCTTGAGGCGGCTCCTTGGACTTAATTTGCTCCACTAAATAGCTGTCGTAGGTCCCAGGAGACAGAGGCCAGGCAGCCTATAGGGAGGTAAATACAAACATAGATTGTTCTTACCTCTCCCAGGCCATCTGGTCCCCACCCCACCATAGTATGTAGCGTGTGCTCCACTGGCACCGCTGCATTGTGCAGGCTGATGGGGGATAGGATTGGGCTGCCTGACTTGCACCTGTGAGCTTCAGTGAACTTGTAATCATACCATGAAGCAAATATTGTCCTTTATATTAAATGTAATCAAACAACCTCATTATTTGCATGGAAACCTCCAGGATTTCTAAAACTTTTCATACATTTTTTCTGAGCATGATGTAGAAAGAGAAAAGTATTGAAGCCGTGGGAGAAAAGTATTTTAACACAAAACAGTTTTTATTGCATCAATCTAAAAGAAATCATTGAGTCATGAAAAAACTGGACAGAGGAAGACAAAGAAATGTGGGATTCTAATTAGAAAAACTATGCAAAAACTATTTGCATAACAAAAACATGCTTTGTAACACTGAAAATGTCAGTAGCCAAAGGCTAAGCATTCATGACTCACTCAAGGTACTATAGAGTTGTTATGAAAACAAATGAAAATTAAAGAACGACTGCTTTCTCCTCATCAGAAATCACATTAATTAATTTGTAGGAAATGTTGGATTGTGCTAAATCTTTATTCATGATGCTATTGCATCTAGTTCGAAAAACACAAACTACACTTTGAAGTGGACAATCTACATGGGAATAGTATTTCGAGAACAACAAAAAGAACTTTAGAACTGAGCAGAGTTGGATGAGTTTCTTATTTATGTTATGGTTCTCTGCCCACTGAAGCAAATTGGCTGCTACATATGAAGAGAAACTTTTGCATCTAATCAGCAGCATTAATTTAGGCTGGAAATTGTTGTGCAGGGACTTCTTTGAGGAGTCTGGGCTGACTGCCATCCTTGCATTTGTGAATGAAATGCCATGAGCCATGTTACCTTCCCCACCCCCACTCTATATCCCAAGATAGCGCTAAGTTCTGCTTCTTTTGCTAGAGAGACAGAGAGACGATAATCTGATTCCCCATGATCCAGAAAGGCATTTGGCATTTTCAGCATGATCATTTTCATGTTCTTCCCCCAGATGCAGTGCTTGTTTTTTACACACTTTGCGACACAGCTTTTCTTTAATGAAAGCATGGGAAAGTTTAACTCCTCCTAAGTTGGCCTTTGCCCTAATAACGCTAATATTACTCCTGTTCTGTGATCATGTTCCTCCATTCAAGTTATTATCTTGAATCAAGTTTCCTCAATGCTGTGTTACAAGCTGCCCCAAGTTTTATCAAATGTTTCAGCTCAGAAGGGAAAATTCCAGCAGCTCAAACTTCTCTTTTGTCATTTGTTATTGGCAGGCCCAACAGCTGCCACAGAATTCATTCGTCAACTTCACTGTTCTAGCCTTCATTTTCATATAGCAAGGAATTCTGTTACCAATGCCAACAACGAGAATTCTACTTCATAGAAAGAAGGAAACCCATTGATGAGCACAGCATGGTTTAAACTTTAGCTGTTCCATGCATAAGAACTTTGGCATACTGTATTTAGAACTTTTATCCATTATCTTTATTTTTCCACTTCCTAGTATGGATAGTTCAATTGATTTATTTATCTGTTCTGATCCAAGAGAGAGTATTGCTTTCATAGCCAATATTTTAATACTAGAAAAGCAGTCCTACTCCCATTAACTTAAGTGATTCATGATCAGTTTGTGAATCATCAATATTTTTCTAGTTTGCAGACAAACTAAATCAAAGGTAAAAGCAACAACGAACTACTTTCCCAAAATCCAATTTTTAAATATATATTCATAATTATGGAATGGGATATATAATTTAGGTGGCTGATAAACGGCCTGAAATTATAGTAAACACCAAGGGTCCTCAACCCCTTCCCGGTTGAGTACCACCTTCGGCGCCACTCTCCTGCTGTGTACCACCGGAAGTGGCTGGTGATGACATCATCACCAGTTACTTCTGGGTTTTCAGGATTTTGGAGGCCAGAAAACACAGGTAGGAGGCTCTAGGTGGGTGGGCCCTTCTCAAGATTCCCAAGAGGCTCGACCTAGGAACCTCTCGGGAGTGAAAATGTGCCATGTCAGAGCAGAGTTCTGGCGATTTGGCAATCTGAGTACCACTGTACCACTGAGCCAAAGTACCACTGGTATACACATTGGGATATGAAGAACAAGGAAAACCACCGACGGCTAACAAAAACAAGGAAAATAATGTACATGTTTTTTTACAGAAGAAGCAAACTACTAAAGAATCAAAAGTCACAAAAACTAATGAAGTAGGGGTATTTAAAGTATTAAATGTTAGATGGCATATTCAGTATTCATGTGGCCTCATCACCACCTGCTTGTATTCAGTAGACCAGTGATCTTCAACCTTTACCCTCGGGTAAAGATCGCTGTAAGTCCTTGCAATTCAGTGACAGCAATGCCAGGATCACGCCGCAGCCAGAGGAAAAAGTGGTTTTTCAGCTTACCTGGGGGTCTTGCCCACTCCCTGGAGGCCTGGCAAGATCCCCAGGTAAGCAGAAAACCCACTTTTTCCCCCGCCGGCAGCATGATCCCAGCAGTACTGTCGCCGCCATCGCTACCGAATTGCAAGGATCACTGCTGTAAAGTATGAAGGCCACACCAGACAGTGATACTGTATTTGAACAATAAATGTGTGCGTTATTTCTATTGAAGTTCAAGTAGATACTTCAACAATGGTACAATATTTATAGAACTGTTAATCTCATTTCATTATCCTGAATACAAATATTATTTGAAATATCTTAGAAACAACTGTACACACACACACACACACACACACACACACACACACACACACACACATCATCCTGTGAGATATCCAGGCATTTAGCAAACCAGTGCTGCAGTGCCATTGCTCTGGCCAACTCATTCTTCAGCATTCCCTCCCATCTTGCTCTCATAGGATACTGCTGCTTCTTGTGCAACGCCCAGATTAGCCATATGCTTAAATGGCCCGATAATATATGCTCCTGAAGTGGATTTGCTACCACCAGCCAGAGAGGTTAAACCAGCCTTCAGACAATAATCAGAACTCTTCCTCCTCTTCAGCATTCATAAAATACTAACTAAAGCTCACACAGTTCACACAGTACTTCTCAAATACCTATTACCGGTATACTGACAACTTCATTTTAAAACTCCAGAATATAGAATTACATTGAAATATTAGTTTGCCTGAAAATACAAAAAAGAAGCATTGATCTGTTTATTGGTGAAACTGTTGTATGTTCAAGAGAAATCAACAGCAGATCAATAAACATGTAAAGAAAATCATGGGTTTTGTTCATCTATCTGAAGAAGTGAAAACATGCATAAACCTATGCAGGCTCCCTGAACTGACACCATCCTCTTCACGCTTGTAACTTGTCCCTTTTGCCTTTCTTTTCTGTTCCCCTTGGAGTGTCCTAATTCCTTCCTGTCAGTTCATGTTTGATGTTATAACCTTGTATACAATAGGTTTGAAAATCTAATAAAAAAGGAAGATGTGTCAACATTTACATTTTGAACATCAGCAGGACTTCTGCAGCATCTTTCTACCTAGATGCATCTTTAAAAAAAGAAATAAAGATAAGTCTAGGTAGAAAGATACCACAGTAGTTCTGCTGATGTTTAAAATGTTAATGTCGACAAGTACCTCCATGGAAAAGAGACTAAGCAGGTAGTTTGCCCACAGCATTTTTCAGTGAGACCTTAGACCATCTTCTCAGGAGAATTCAGTATCATTAAACAAGAAACATCTTTTCCTTTTCTTCACTTATTTTTCCATGCTGTCATTTCCCACAGCTCTCCTTTTACTGTACACAAGAAGTTACATGTGGTGGCATGACTTCCATCTTTCCAATCAGATTATTGTGTGGATAATAGTGGATGTATAGTATAAGGCTTTGTCTTCATATCTAGCATTTGGCATAGTACAGAAATAAAGGTGGAATTAAACAGTAGGTGCATGTGTGTACTTTCCTCTAACAGTCCCTTGTTTAGATTGCGTTGTGACTTGGGAAAACCTGACAATAGACTGATTCGCAAAGGCTGTTGTAAAAATGTTACAGTGACATCCTGTGCAAGGCAAGCAGTGCACAGCTTCACAGCTCAGCCTTCTTGCCAATAATACACGAAGAACAAAAGCTATGCCAGTTTGGGGATTAACAGGTCAACAACAGCCCCAGTTACTCTCCCACTTTAAAGGCATCCTTGAGTATGGCTTCTGCCCTATATAGGAATTTCTCTCTAGCATCAGAACACCAACACAAATTAATGCTGCTGGATGGACAGCTCCCCACACTAGATCAAGGGGAAGAACAGTCTACTTGTATAATTGTTAGAGCCCTGAGCCCAATCCTATGCACAGAACTGGCCTATTCATCTTTTCTGCTTATCAATCCTAAATCTACAGTGTAACAAAAGAAAGAGTTTCAATCATTATGAGTTTTAGTTCTGAGCTACTTGTACTGATTGTATGAAAATTACCCAGAATTATCTCATTATAGTCAGGCATTAAGAACTACAAATGATCTTGACTATTACACTATTTACTTCCATTTGTCTTTTTTATCTTTGTAGACATGCTTTTTCACAGACTGTGAATCTATCAATAATAGCCAAATCATTTTCTAAACTACCCAGGGATCTTAGTCAAAATTGTCTAGAAGCTCTACCTTCTGATGACCTTTCTAAAATTTGACCTAGTTTTCTTTCAGCAAGTATTCCTATAACATGGTTGATTCAACTTGCAGCACAATCCTGTGAATGTCTAAAGGTAAAGGTGACCCCTGACAATTAAGTCCAGTCATGTCCGACTCTAGGGTGTGGTGCTCATCCCCATTTCAAAGCCGAAGAGCCAGCGTTGTCCGAAGACGCCTCCGTGGTCATGTGGCCGGCATGACTCTCCTTGCCGCAGCGCGTAGCATGCAGCTGGAAGACGGAGCGCTGTTTACCTTCCCGCAAGCAGTACCTATTTATCTACTCACATTAACATGCTTTGGAACTGCTAGGTTGGCAGGAGCTGGCCAAGCAACGAGAGCTCACCCCATTGCGGAATCGAACTGCTGACCTTTCGACCGACAGCTCATGGTTCAGCCGTTTAACACTGAGTTCAATGGGATGTACTCCCAAGTAAGTGTGTATAGGATCACAGCCTTATGGCACAATCCTAAGCATCGCTAATGCAAGCGCAGCAACTGCTGCACCGGCCTGTGCTGTTGCAAACATGCCATAAAGTACATTGGCAGTTAAGAGCACCAGCGGGAAGGCCTGCACTGTCCCACCGGCACCAGTGGAGAATGGAGCAGAAGGAGAGATAAGAGCTGCTCCGAGCAGTGCAGGGGCGGAGGAAGGGCGGGGAGGGGGTGTAATGAGGTGGGGAGGGCGGAGATGTGGCAGCACTGGTGCACGCTGAATCCTATCCCCCTTCCCAGGCTTGAAACCCCAACACGTGGCAGCTCGGACTTGCACCAGCTATTTAGCAGGCACAGATCTGAGCTCCCCATTGAGCAGGCTGGGGCTTTACCCAGGGTGAGAGGACGGATGTCCCCTTACCTTGAGAGACCTCCAGCCTGCTCAATCTGTGCATAGGATGCAGTCTGGCCACGCTGGCCCAGTTGCATCAGCACTGGCTAGGATTGCTCTGCCCATCTCCCTCTTTTCATGACATAGAGTGAGTCTGACTAACGCTTCAACCACTGGGAGCTCCTCTGCAAAGAGAAGCTTCTTCTGTTCATGGAAGGAGTGTTCCACTCACAGAAGAAGGAGGTTCTCAATGGCAGAAGAAGCACCGATCAGGATGCCACCAACATTTGATTCAGTGTCTGGGTCCTTTAGCATGAAGTTTTTCATTATTTCTGATTCTAAATTCTTTATTGTCATGACGTTAACATGAGCTACACATTTTTCTTAGGAGTTTCTATTTAAAAACTCCTAATTTGCTTTCTTCTCTGACCCCTTCAATTATATTTATAAATTCTAATGCATTAAAATGATTAATCACATTCTCCTTTTCTGCATGAGGCAACACAAACTATAACAAGTACTGTATTCCAAACATACACTTCAAAACTCAGTTGAAAAAGGAAAGGAAAAAAATTAAAATTACAGAGAACTGACTTAAATCTCTTGTGTATAAAAAGTAAAGCAATAAAGCAATAGGGTACTGTGAAATGAATGGATTTGAGATGTTGAAATATCTAGATTATCATAAAAATGGAAAACTTCATTAGATAGCTTCCATAAAAGTCTGGGCTGTTTTAATGTTCACCAGCTCCTGATGGAACTATAGCCTTATGTCCAGCAAGAAAGCACCTTCCGGCAAATAATTTACTCAATCTTCTTTTGTTTGTTTTTGTTCTTTTGTTTTATGTACAAGGAAACAAATAAATACTCTTCTTGATAAAGAACACAGGTGGTGTTATTGATATTTAATTCCAAGTGACTAAATGACCATTCAAGGTTTTCCTCACTTTGTAACAAAGTAGACAAGTTAAAAACAGCAGAAACTGGAAGTGAATAGTAGAGATTTTGACTTTCTATGGTAATTGTGTCTCAACTTCCTTTTTTACTTTACATGATGCATCAGCCATACAACTGGTGTGTTACAGAGGAAAGGAAAAGGAAATCACACAACCTTATCAAAAAGCACAGCCAGCTGAAGTCCTTCCCCTCCCTGTTTAGAACATTTTGCAAAACACTATTCAGATTTGCAAGCCATATGAAGTTATGAATTGCTATAGCAATTAATTAATTCTTTTTCTATTAATAAATTACAAGCTGCTTTGAAAATAAGATATGGAACAAACTGTAAGATAACATGTAAAGCATCTAAATTTAGCTCACATTACCTTCTGTGGGCACAGACTATGAAAAGTCGTGTAAGGTCAAGAAAAGCATGTTGCATTATTTTAATTCAGTCTTCCACTTCTGTGCAAAAATTCCACTAATGGCTCTAAGAACAGGTGTTGTACGTCCACAGGATCATGGGTCCTGCTTAATTATTTATATTGCCAAAGGGAGAAATAATGTTTTGCTTACCATGACGTTAACTTTCTGCATTTGGCCCTCACTTTAAACTTATTCTATCTCCTGGAGCCCTCCAACCCAACACCAATCATCTGTCCAAAAGGTGAGCACATAAATCTTTGCATGCAATTGTGTGCATGCAGCCTGCTGTGGATCTGTGGACTGAGGTACTAATCCTGATACTTGTAATAGAAAAAGAATAGAACAAAACTCAACCACCCTTGCTCCTGAAATTATGCACAGGGAGGGAAACAACATAAGAATAAAGCAGCAGCTCTTTCTGAGCCCCATTCCTTCTCATCTCTAGTGATGGTGAATACCTTCCGCTTGATTTGGAATTGAACTCAGGAACACTGGCTAGTGTTCAGAAAATACAGTATCTCTTCTTACGAATCCAGTCCTTAAGTATGGACCACAAGCAGGATCTGAATATCTTTCTTTCCTTGCTCACATAACATGACCCAATCCTATCCATCTTTCCAGTGCTGATGCAGCTGTGCCAATGGGGTGTGTGCTGCATCCTGCAGAGGGGAGGCAGTCATAGAGGCCTCCACAAGGTAAGGGAACATTTGTTCCTTTACCTGGGGGTTGCATTGCGGCTGCATCTGTGCTGGAAAGTTGGATAGGATTGGGTCCTAAGTCATTTTCTGACCCCAAACCCATTCTCTTCCTTTTCAATTATCTGGTGGCAGCATCAGCAACAAGGAGATGTCAACACAAGTCCTGTCTTCCTCCCTCCTTGGTGTGGGGGAACCAGCAGCAGGTAGGGTTCACTAGAGATGAGAGACCTTGCATGCCTCATTTTTAAATGAACTGGATCTCAGTTTCCTGCCAGAGGTACATGGGAATTTTAGTTTACTATACCTCCAGATTAATGACAGGAAATGATATTGTATAGCCGGTATTGTAGAGCTGGAAAATCTGTGGAGTTTGAACAGGTTCAAAAGAAGGTAACCAAAATGATCAAGGCAAAGCTTACGTCCCTTACAAGGCAAAGCTACAGCATTTGGTGTTGTTGTTTTTAAACTTGGAAAAAAGTGATTAATGGCGGGACATGAATGAGACTTATACAATTAGGCATGATGGGGAAAAAGAGGTTTTTTTTCTCCTCTCACAGTACTAGAACCAGGGGTAGGTAATTCATTTAAACTGATTGACTGGAGACTTTCAGCCCAATCCTTTCTAGCTAGACTACAGTCCGGGCGTTGAGCCCACGCTGCATCCTATCTAGATAGGACTCAGCGCCAGCACGATGGGAGCTTTCCTCAGGGGAAGTGGACATTCATCCCTTTACCCCAAGTAGAACCCCAGCCACCCCGATGGATCTACTAGAATGTGCGCCAGCTATTTTGGTGGCGCACATTTGAGCCGGCCATGTAATGGTTGTCAGGCCCAGGAAGGGAGATAGGATTTGGCAGAGGAGTCCACCAACTATCCCTCCCCCTTCCCGGGCCCAACCAACCAATCCCACCCCCTGGGAATGCCCCATTCTGCCTTCCCCACATCCCTTTGTTGCCCAGTAGGGAACTTACCTTCCCCAGCAGGCACAGTGGTGTCTCTGGCATGGGGAGAGCGGTGATGGCCTCGGCACCAGCGCCACTTACTCCCATGGTGCCACAAATGTGCTTTAGGGCATGTTCATGACACCCTGGACCAGCGGAGTGGTCGCTCTGCTGGTTGAAGAGTAGATAGGATTGCACCGTTAGGGTGACCAAAAGGAAGTACTTCACACAGAACATAATTAGTCTGTGAAATTCATTGCAACAAGATGTGGTGGTGGCCACTACTGTATTCTGGATGGCTTTAAAAGGGAATTGGACAAAGTCATGGAAGATAGGTCTATCAATGGCTACTAGTCACAATGGCTATGCGCAACCTCCAAGTTCAGCAGCTATTTGTCTCTATATCAGTTGTAGGGAAAACAATGGCAGGAGAGAGGTATGCCTTTCTCTCCTGCTTACGGGCTTCCCAGAGTCAGCTGGCAGATCACTGCAGGAAACAGAATACTGATCTACAGGGTGGCCACAATGTCCCTATGCAAGCTTAAATGGCTACAACCCCAAATCCACAGTCTCATGCACAGGGACTTTGTAGCCACCCTGTAGTTGGGGGTCTTTGACCTGACCGAGCAGAGCTTTTCTTACGTTAACAATATTTTCGGGCATGCTCAAGAGCATTCAGATCTATCAGGCCTTTGGTGTTTCTAGTAAGCCCTACCCAATATTGTTCACCTTCATCCTTCAAAAAGATATGCTTTCTTGGGAACGGGGAAAAAAAACTGGCAAGGAGGGCAGAGTGGTAGTGGCAGGGTAGGACTCCATTATAAACCAAGCTTAACTTTGGAGGGACCTGGGCTCAGTTTGTAATGTAACATGAAATTCTCAACTGGAAAGGTTTGTGTTTTGAACCCACCTATTTCTGAATGTTGTCGATCTCTACTCAAATGACACTGGAATGTTTGGACACTGCAGTCAACTAGACATACCCAACATGGATCAATGACTGTCCTCTATAGGGTCCTCTTTGGTCCTGTCTCACCATCCAGGACCTGGGTCGATTGTGTGTGCCCTATAGACTCTAGAGATTTGGCAGAGGTTTTTTTTTTTAATATGGGAGCCTTGCGTGTCTGTGCCTTATCAGCTGTAAGTCAGCTGTAAGTCGGGAGTTTAAATTAAAAAAAACTAAAAGCCGATGCCGACTCACAGCTGATTGCAGCTGATAAGACACAGCAAGCCGCGTACCCCCGCCTGTCGGTTCGCGTACCCCCTCTCTGCTATAGAGGACAGTCATATATTGCAGGATATATCCTTCTCTAGAATTGAGCTCCCTTCCTATGTACCCTGCGCCTCCAAGAGGGGGGAGTACTCCAAAGCACTGATTTACAGCCACATTCCAAGACACATACCTAGAATTATGGAAAAATAATCCCTTATCATTCCACAATAAGGTTTCACAAGTGCATTAAACTTTCACTACCTCACATAATGAAACTAGGAACCCTATGCTGCAGATAGCTACAAGTAAGACAATTACTAATGCCATTCATTTCATTTGTTGCACAGAAAGGGTTTATGGGTCAAGATTCTGAGATTATTTTTATTCTGAACTGCAATCCGAAGATAAGGCCTGTCAGCACAGAGAAGGAATTCCTGAATTTTCAACCCTTGCTGTCTAGCTTGAGTTATTCACAGGTCATAGAGTCTCTTGCTGAACGTTCACCTCCACTGAAAAGAACAACACTACTGTTTATATAATCTCAGGTATGAGGTCTAAATCCATTCTATTCTTTACATTGAATTCCACCCAAAAAAACAAAAAAACAAACCACAAGTGAGTGGAAAGAAAAAAGTTGTTAGCAGTGTTTCATAAAGGCAGAGGTAAAGCGTTGACCATAGGTAACCTCTGAAGCTGCCGCGTGTAAGTATTGCAGCTGCAATGTCAGCGGAGACTTCAACCAATATTAGAGGCTACTGTTTCATTTGTCTCTCTTTGCGAATTTATTAATTGCTGGGAGCCAAATTTTATCAATAAAGGATAGTTCTTGCTGTCCAGCAGATCCTGATGTTTTCGTGCTGATTCGAAATCTCTAGTAAGTTCGAAATCTATGAAGATTATAGCGGGTCATGAGAGCTTTCGATCTTTATATGTTACTTTAAAACTATTTATAGATTTTTGTTTTGTAAACAAACATTGCATCATTGTCATTTTCTAATATGAAATAAAAAGCTAAAGACTTATCTTTATACAACGAAGCAAAAAGAAAAGTGAGTGATACATCTGTCTCTCTTGTGTTCAGGAAGGAAGAATAAAATGAACAGATGATACAAAATATTTAAAATTCAATAATTCTTTTCTAAGGAATCCCTTGAGTTTGATAGCTGGCTTAGCAAAAGAAAAGTACTCTAGTAGTTCTAGTACTTACACCTGAATCCAGTGGTTCCCAAACTGGGAGGTGCGGCTCCCAGGGGAGCTGTGGAAACCAGCCAGGGGAGCCACGGAGTGCCACGGAACCCTCTTGGAAAACAGGGCAATGCCAATTGGCAGGCATCAACATAATGTAATGGGGAGCTATGGCCAATGGTAGCCAATGGTCAAGGGAGCTGCTAGTCAAAAAGGTTTGGGAAACACTGCCTGAATCCTATCAAATTTGAAGTCACTGGTACATCAGTGACTTCAAAATAAAAACTTTGCATTGCAGACTTATTTTGTTTTTACAAGTTTTTTTGGTATCACTTATCTATTATTGCTTGTAGAAATATTATATTATCATCAATAAACTAGTGATTTGTTTGGCTTTTAACATTTTATGGTATATGGGTATCTAGTTCAACCTCCAAATTCTATATTTATTGAGTAGTCTTCTTTTAGAAGTCTTACAGCACATCATACCTACCATGTATATCTTTGCAGTTTCACCTAAACACCCCAGGATTCCAATTTCAAACTATGGTATTCTGAGGGGGCACCACACCTACCAGCTTTGCTTGGGTACAAACAAGATCATTTGGCCCATGATCATTTGGTCCATAATGAATACTTGGTCCAAACTACCCTGGTTTTCCACCTTGCTCATATGACTTACTGTCTTTCTCAAAATTTGGCAATCAGTCTAGCAAAACTACTGTATGATAACGGGAAATTGTTAGTGTTAAAGGCCTTGGGAAGTTTTAACTGTTGCATCTGAAATACAGGCATCCCCCTGTATCCGCAGAAGATACATTCCCCACCCTGGTAGATACAGAAACCACAGATAAAAGCGAACCCTACAAAAACGTTCAAAAATCTCCCACATTGTGCAAATGACTTATCTGCTTGTGATTGCAGTCTTCCTGTCACCAGTGGCGTCATCAGCATGGGGGCCTTGGGGCGATGGGCCCCCAAGCGCTGGGATCTGGCCCCAAGCAGCAGGCGGGAGGGGGGGTGCAACAGTGGCCGGCGGCAGCACGGATTGTCCCGGTCACCGAGGCGAGCAAGGAGAGCCGGCGGCATGTTTGGCCCACCCTCCCGCCCTGCGCCTCTGAGTGAGCGATAACGTTTGCTGCTGTTACGTCACTTCCAGCGCAGGGGGGTGGTCATAGGAACGCTACTGCCTGTGACTGTTCCTGGGTCTCGCTGGCTTTGCTGACTGCAAAATGGAAGCAGGAAGAACTCACAGGAAGCAAGTCAGAGGACTGAAAAGAACGAGATGAATTCTTTGAATTCTATGATAAGCATCATATTCTTTTCATCCCTCTGCCTCGCTTCCCGTGAGTGCATCCTGCTTCCATTTTGCAAATCTGCAGAAAAGATTATGCTTTGTTCAAAGCAGAAAGCTCTCATTTTAAGAGAAGCTGAGGATCAGAGGGAATGGCTATTCTTCATTTCATCCTCAAAGTGGTGGTGTTGATTAGAATATAAACCTTGTAGAAGAGGGATAATCTTTCTTTTAAAATGTGAAATTATATAAACATTAAAGAAATCTGCCCTGAGTCATCAGGAGAAGACGAGCTATAAAACTAAATTACATGATTAAAAAAAAATCCTATATGTTCAATAACCTGCATTAAGTTGCAACCCATCATTACAAAACAAAACAAAATCTCAGAAGAAGGTTTTTTTTTTAAGCTCCCCCCCCCTTTAACATTATATATTTCTTAGAATACACCCTCAAACTGGGCCAGATTTGCCAGGATAACCACACATTATTATTTTTTTGATACCAAGTTAATTACTGCCCTGGGAAAACATTTTTTTCTTTTTTGCTTTCCTGTTAATTCACACAGGCACAATGCAGCACAACATGTTAATTCACACGTTTGTTTTAATTCCACACATGCTCACTTCAGTTTCAGAAATGTGCAGCCCCACCCATGAAATACAGGACATTCAGAGGAGACTTCAATTTCTGTGTGTTGTACACTGGAGAATCAGTTGTAAGTGGCAGCAGTTTTGGCAGGCAAAGGGGAAGACAGAGGATTCAGCAGTCACCCTTTGTATGCCTCTCTGCTGAAGAAGCATGGGTGGAAAATTAAAACAGTGGGGGGGGGGGGTCACACGGAAGAGAGAAAAGGGGTTTGTGCTGGCCTGTTGCCTGGAAAGAAATCTATATTTTCTCTTTTCCCCTGCTGCTGTGCAATTGAGGTGGGGTGCTAGTCAGTCTATCCTGGTCGCGGGATTTGGGGCATTACCTGGAAGAGAGAGAAGGGGTTTGTGCTGACCAGATGCTTAGAAATAAATCTGTATTTAATCTTTTTCTTCTATCCGCTAAGCTAAGCAACTGGTAAAAAAGCTGAATGGCTTTAAAAAAATTGTTCAGTTATTTGTTTGATGCAAACCTTCTTGGCCTGCAACCTCCATCCCACAAAAACTACCTCATTATTTTTTGGTTGCAGGTCAGAGTACATGTTTAGCACCTGGAAATAGGCTGAAGATATTTCATAGTTCCCCTCCCCACCCCACCACCCTTCTCTTTCAGTCTTTTCAGAGTATCTAGGCCTGCAATCCTATACACATTTACCTGGGAGTAATTTCGGCGCGTCCCGGATGCCCGAGGAGCTTTGTCTAGCTGTGCTGAGGTGTCTGGTTACCATAGCGGAAGCGAGCGATCTCCCAATTTTCGACACGATCGAAAATGTTCCTGGCCCATGTTTGAGGGGGCTGCTTTGCGGAGCTACTGCAATCAGATGAGAGGGGGAGGAGAGTGGCTATCGGCCAATCGGGAGCGCACTTGTGCTTAGCCAATCACAACTGCGCTTTCTTAAGAAGGCGGGACAAAAGGTGGGACTATTCGCGGGAAGACACTCCTACAGACAAGCTCAGAGCGCAGCCAGCCTCGCTCGCTTGCCTCGGCGCTCGGTTGCTCGCCTCGGTGTGCGGTCTGTTACGGCCTTAAGTCTCACTGCCAACCTAGCAGTTCCAAAGCATGTTAATGTGAGTAGATAAATAGGTACCGCTTGTGGGAAGGTAAACAGCGCTCTGTGTTCCAGCTGCATGCTATGCGCTGTGGCAAGGAGAGTCATGCCGGCCACATGACCACGGAGGCATCTTCGGACAACGCTGGCTCTTCGGCTTTGAAATGGGGATGAGCACCACACCCTAGAGTCAGACATGACTGGACTTAATTGTTAGGGGTCACCTATACCTTTTTTTTAAGTCTCACTGAAATATTTACTTCAGAGAAGTCATGAATAGGATTACACTGTAAGGAACTGATCCAGTGCACACTTGTTCAGTCGTTAAGTCGTGTCCGACCTTTCGTGATCCCATGAACCACATCCCGCCAGGCCTTCCTGTCCTCCACTATCTTCCTGAGTTCGCTCATTTTCATGTTCGTTGCATCGGTGATGCTGTCTAACCGTCTCATCCTTTGCCTTCCCCTTCTCCTTTTGCATTCAATCTTTCCCCGCATCAGAGTCTTCTCCAGAGAGTCCTCTCTTCGCATTAGGTGGCCAAAATATTTGAGTTTCAGCCTTAGTACCTGTCCTTCCAGGGAACAGTCAGGGTTGATTTCATTTAAGATCGACTGATTTGATCTCCTAGCAGTCCAAGCAGTCCAAGTCCAAGTCCACTTACTTGGGAGTAAACTTCATCAAACACAGAGGGACTTACTTCTGGGTAAATTTGCATAGGATCAAGCTGCACATACATGCTTTTTTTGTGAAATGACAAGAGGAGGATGCTACTTGTCAGATAGAAGGCAATACCCACCCCCCAAGCTTACTAAGCAGAACCACAGAAAACCTCCATAGGAGTTCTTACTGCATTGCAATCAACCCTTCCCATATGATATGGAGCAATCTGGGCAAAGCAGTCCACGTGGCTGGTGCCAAGCACCACAATGGTGGCAGTGGAGCTAATCCTACCTCACGCCCCTTTGCCAATTCGCCTAGGGACTGTGTGGGCTAAGGGCTGTTGCTCCTCCAAGAAATATTGGCAGAAACGTTTTAATGAGACACAAAAACTTGCTGCAGTTAGCCAGATAGTTACATTCCTTCCCACACCCCATTAGCTGCTCTGTCCAGTCCACTTCCCCCAGCATGCCTGACTTATGCAATGTACTGTACAATTTGTTAAAGATAGATGCCAGCTTTCACTACCACAGAACTCTGCTGGCTTCTCTCCCCATCACTTGAGATGCTAGAGAACTGGTAAAACAAGGGAACTTTGCGCATATTTACACTATTTTCCCTCCCCACAATACAGGCTTGAGTGCTGGCACAAATTACTTAGACCTGTTCCAATCCCTTCTGCCATGCCTTATCCCTCATCATCCTGACTGTTTAAGAAATCGATGTGGTTGTTTATTGGTACAGTAAAGGCACTCTGCATATGCTCTGGTGTGTGTCTGTTCCTGGAACTTCTGAAGGTAAGACCTTGAGAAATTCGTATCTTATGAAAAAAAAGATGCAGGTTCTCCAAAGATGCTGCTTGAATTGCATTTCTTCTTCTTAGAGTTCTTGCCCCAAGTCTGTTCAGCTAGTTGCAATTAACTGGTGTGAGTATAGGTGGGAGAAGGAAGTCTTCTGCATGTGGCCAAAGTCACTCTTTTAAAAAAAATTAAAATTGCTTAACAGTTCCAGAGCTGAGGTGTGCACCCTTGGCCTATGTTCTGCTGAGACCAGGCTCAATTAAGGTTTGCATTATTTCCCTACTTTGTCTTGGTTGGATGATCAGGAAGCATAAGCATATGCAGTGTGTGCCTCTCAGTTAAAGCTTGGGGGGGGGGGAATGGTGATTGAGGGCTAGAAATTGCTGTCTTCAAGAATGTTGGTGTATGAATTTTGCTTCAGCATTAGGGTATAGTTACTACCTTTGGCTGGGGTCAGGAACTATTTTAAAATATATTAGAAAATAAATTCCTTTTTTTTTCTTTCAGTCATGCAACATGGCACATTCACTTGATCCATTTGGATTGTTTTTATATTCTGCATTCCATAGCGTTTCCCATCTCAAAAATGGGACAAATGCAATCTACACCCTTTAAATGGTATACATATTTAATTCAATAACAATGTACTACAAACATGGACATGTTTTTGAAATTGTTCTATGGCTTGGCTTATCTAAATTTACCCACCCTGCATGAAATTTAATTCCTACTTCCTTCTTGTAATACACCTGTATATACTCTCAATTGTGATCGCTCTGCCCATCAGTCTCCTTTGTGGCAGCCCTGTCCTTACATGTTCATAACAGTGACCCTATTTTCATCTGTAAAATGTTGGAACATTTGTCAGAAATGTGGCTGAGGCTACTGTGAATTTCTAGTCCAAGATCTTATTTCAAAATACTCCTCAACAAAGTTGCAACAAACATTAATCTAAATTGCCTCTTTTTAGATCACCTCCCAACTCAAATATAGTACTAAATTGCACACAAGAAACCTTGTGTTCTGTTGACTTGCATGCTACTGTGTTGTGCTTTTAGATTAAAAACTTTAAAAAAAAAACTAAAAAAAAAACACTCCACATTTTCCACATGAAATAAGACCTGAATTAGAAAGAGCTGGAACTCTTGTCTTTCCCTTGGGAGGGAAATGATGTGTGGCTGCATAATCACAGCACTATCCCAAAAATCTTAGATTTGTCCTTTTGCTTTCTGTAGCCATAAGCAAATCGTGGCATAAGCAATGATCATGTAAAAAGATGCTTCCTGTAATCTTTCCCCAACTGTTTGAAGTAGTTGTTAGAAACAGACACACAACAACTGGTAAACAATTCAACAATTACCATATTGGTCTGAGTATAAGACTCACTTTTTTCTCCTAATTTAAGTTTTTAAACTAGGGGTGCGTCTTATAATCAGGCTGTTGCAATTTAATGCCAGTGATTTAATTAAATTTTTTAATAGCACCAAACTTTAAGTGTGCGTCTTATAATCAGGTGCGTCTTATACTCGGGACAATACGGGTAATATGCCTGATTTTTATAACCAGCAAACAATATGCAAATTTGGCTGTCTGGAGTACTAGAATATGTTCGCCCTGTATAATGTACTTTTTCATAGACTTCTGAAGGCCAGAGCTCACTTTATAAAATATAATGTCTTGCCTGTTGAACCCTTGTTTACTAATTGTGGGCTCCACACAAGTGTGTTGGTAACTTAAGAGGTTTATTAAGAGAGTTCTGTAAGCTCCCTGGAAGGCTTGAAACACAGGCCAGCAGCAGCAGGGTTTTTCCTAGATCAAAGGAACAGAGTGAGGGGCTAGATCACTAGTACATAAAGGAATAGTGCAGAGAGAATTCACTGGGCCTGAATACTACATACAGTCCTCAGGGCCATGCTACATGTGATAATGGAGATGCTTGAATGCATCTCCATCTCTTTACATTGATTTTAAACAGCAGCCACAAGGCAGGACAACCTACTACATTGAGATTGAAGCATGAGGGTTCTTTCCCCTGCAGTTTTTTCTCTGATGAGAATTGCCCAAGTGCTTTCTGCACAGATAGGAAAAACAAGTGTATGCATAGATGAAAACAGCATGGAGGAGCGGGTTAAACCATCTTCTCCCCATGCCACAGTCCTGAACCAGATCAGTGGTGAGTTGTGGCTGCTATTTGGGGGACCAAAAAAAAAAAAAAAAACCACTTCATCCGACGAACTCTCCGCGGAAGAGAGGCACTTTTAAAAAACGTATTTTGAAAAAAATGACATTAAAAATTATTTTTATTTTATTTTTTAAAAAACACCCCCTAGAGTGACATTGCTTCCGGGGGCGACAACACACACACACACACACACACACACACACACAGGTGCAGAGGGGGAAAATGGTAAGAAGCAGGGTCATGCAATGCAAAGAGTAACCTTTTGGTTCTAGTGTTAAGTTTTGTGCTTGGGTGCTGCGGATAGCCCTTCACACATGTGGTAGTCTTTAAGGTACTTCAAGCTGTTTTTGTTTTTCTGCAACAGGCTGACAAGGCTATCTCTCTTAAATTTGTCATCAGTTAATAGTGAACCTTATCAACTACACTTCAGATATATATTACAGATAAGGCTATAAACTACCCAG
This sequence comes from Plestiodon gilberti rubricaudatus, assembly GCA_026170595.1. Taxonomy (NCBI): domain Eukaryota; kingdom Metazoa; phylum Chordata; class Lepidosauria; order Squamata; family Scincidae; genus Plestiodon; species Plestiodon gilberti. The sequence continues at coordinate 36,961,825 of JANXHW010000004.1, forward strand.
GAATTTTCAGCTTTTAGGGCTAAGAATTCAATGTTTACTTTAATTTTATTTCCTGTTTACTAGGTCTAGGTACAGGATGTGTGCTGATGTTTTCGAACCTTTAGTTTTTCATTGTGAACAAGTTTGGTTTGATGAATCTTAACTATCTATGATTTATTAACTTAAGTGTTTCTGTCTGGGCCTTAAATTGTAACAACCCAATCTGCTCCACAGAGCTTGACCTGAGCTGAAGCCAATGGGTCAAAGTTTAGTTGCAACCCAGAGAATCAGTGTAAGGGGCTATGTGAATTAGGGAACCTGCAGCACAAGTTATCAAAACTGCATGATTTATTTATTTATTTATTTACAATATTTCTATCCCGCCTTTCTCCCCGAAGGGACCCAAGGCGGGTTACAACAGAAAAAATACATGTTAAAAAGATGTTAAAAATACAATACCAAAAAAATACATACATAAATAGTTTCAAAACAATAAAAAAACAGTTAAAAACTAATAAAAACAACATCTAAAAAGTGATTTTAAAATTATTATAATTAAAACAGATCATAAAAACATTATCTGATCTGCACTGAAGTTGAAGCCAAAAATTACAGCCTGTGGAAAGAGTTCAGTGGGACAAAACTGAAGAACTAGAGAGACTTCCAATTTGCCATCAGTGTTTCTTCACAATTGATGACTAACAGCCCAATCCTCCGTAAGGATACCCGACCAGCCTAAAGGGCCGGCTGCGGTATCCTGTGGCCATCCCTGGCTGCCCCAGGGCAGCACAGGAGCACCTTGGGGGAAGGGGACACTCGTCTCCTTCCCCAGGTGCAAGCCAGCCGAGGCCCTATGGGCCTACTCGAATGTACGCCAGTTCTGAACCTGGTGTACATTCGATTCGGGGGATAATGCCAAACCAGGCTGGAAAAGGGCTCGGGATATTGGCGGAGCTCACCACTGATATCCCCACCCTCTCCCATCCCGGTTTGGTCAATGGCCACCCCCAGACTACCCCGTTCCGCCCTCCCTCCACCCCTGCACCGGCCAGTACAGGGCTTACCTTCTACGGCGGGCGCAAAGATGGTCCACCGGGGGAGTAAGGGCTGCTAGCCTTCACCCCGGCAGCCCTTACTTTGAAATATTCGCAAACGTGCTTTACGGCGCATTTGTGATGGCATAGAGGGGCGGAGCATGCGCTCCACTGCTCTATGTTTACACTGGGTTGTGCTGTAAAACATACATAAGACTTTACGCTTTTTGGTAGGGTGTCAAAGCCAGCAGTAAGAATCCCAATTGGTTGATGTTTGGACCTTTTGTTTCCAGTGCATCTTCTTTTCCTGCCTCTGGCCTTTCCTTGATTCCTCACCTTTGACAGAGTATGGCTTTTGACTCTGGCACTAAACTAAGCTACTGCTGTAGGTATGACCACTGAATCCTTTACATGGATCCTGCTTGACTACTGGTCTACCTTAAGATGACACAGATAACTCTGCATTGGCAATTTTGCCAAAGTCCCTGGTTTCTTCCCCTTCACCAGTTCTATTAGGCAGCTGAAACTCCATTGCCTCTACCTGGACCCTGCAGTAAAATTAATTGTAAAGATTATACAGATGGCTCTGAAGAATAAAATGCCTTTCAGCCTCTAACGATGGACAGTGCATCATCTGATGCACCAAACTATCTTTAACAAAGTACACAAAGGTCCTTTGATGTTGTTCGTCCACACAGAAATCACCAACAATTCTGATGTTGTTTTCAAGGAATGACAGCATGCTTTGATTTGTCATGCTTTGTCATGTGATTTGTCATGCTTTGTCATGTCATGTGATTTGTCATGCTTTGACAGGTTTCTCAAAGTTTTCATTTCTACAGAAATCTCCACTCCTACAGAGATGTGGATAACATTTCTCTTGTGATACTCAAAGTTACTATCACAATACTTAATGAAGCAGGGTTTACATAATTGCCTCAGTGTGACTTTCTCCCAGGTAAGCGTGCATAGTATTGTAAGCCACAGTCTTGCAACAAGATAGAGAAAGGAGTTGTTATAGGCAAAAGCAATAATCAAGTCCAGTGCTAAAGCCCTGCACTGTGCCCCCCAAAATGTCCCACCCCTTGATGGCACAGGGAGCTACTACTGCTACCAGAGTTCAGGGGGCAACTTGGCCTTGGGCCCTCAGCCAGTGCCCAACCTGACTGACTCTTGATGCTTACCCTTACTCAAAACCATTTATTTCAGAATAGCCCTACTGATATTCAGAGTTCATACGCATAAGGGCTTCCAGTCCAGATCATCAGCAACACCAGACTGAGTGGCAAAAAGGTATGCTCTTGAAGAGCTGAGCTTGTTGTATCAAAACAAAGCATTTTTCAGCAGAACTCAGTTCCTTTGATGGCTTACATGTAGATAAGAGCAATAAATTCTAACCAGACGGACAGCGCAATCCTGTGTATATGCACAGCTGGCCTAAAGGGCCAGTCGCTGTATCCTATCCTAATTGAGGCCTGCCCCGGGCTGCTAGGCCACACCTTGGGAGAAGGGGATGTTCATCCCCTTCCCCGGGTGTAAGCGACCCCGGGGCCTATGGGCCTCCACGGATGTACGCCAGGTCCAGGCCTGGTGTACATCCAAGGTGACGGAGTAGGGCCAGCCCCGGGCTGGGAAAGGGCTTAGGATATCGGCGGAGCATGCCACCGATATCCCAGCCCTCTCCCAGCCCGGGCTGGTCAAATCCCCTGGCTGCCCCTGCCCGCTCTCCCCCAGCCCCTGCACCCACTGGTGCTGGACTTACCATCATTGGTGGGTGCAGGGTCCGGAGGTGGACCCTCAGTGTGGACCCTCACTGGCCTCCGCGCCAGCGGCCCTTACTATTGGGTCGTCACAAATGTGCTTTATGGCATTTTTGCGATGCTTTGGAGCAGCGGAGCGTGCGCTCCATCACTCTAAAGTTACATAGAAATGTGCTGTGATTCATATGCTCTTAAAAAGGGAATATAGAAACCATCCCATACTGCTACTGTCACCGTAACTGGTCTCTTCAGGCAGACAAGAGAGGAAGCAGTGGTGTTAAACTAGTCCTAGCCCATGTCTCTTCTCCCACAGATAAGCAGTCCTACCAATACGCTACTAATGCAGGCTATCCCGGCTGCTGGAAGAAGGAAGCTGAATGCTTCCTATCAGCAGGTGGTGGTGGCAGCAGCAGTGGGATATTGGCTTAACATATGCCTTCATCAAGCTGTCAATAGGTGAACCATCCAAGCTAACTGACACTTCAACTCTAAACATTTTTTACAAGCATTAAATGCCATTGACATCAATAGGCCCTACACATTTGCACATTTTTCCAGAGCCTTAATAATAAATCCCATTTTCTCCCAGCCCATAGGTGTACACATTTAACTCCTGTTGCGTATATACACCCTTGGGTAAAAATGCCTTAACCATGCTGAAACTCAAGTCAGCCTACATACAACAACATCTACGTTAAACAACATTATCCCACAGAATGTCATTACTCCCAGTTAAAGGGAAGATACAATATTTGCCTCTTCTTTAAGACAGTTTCATTCATCAGGAATAGCAAAAATCTTGCTGATGGGAATCACAGCATTCCCATCACGACCAATTTACAAATTAAAACAAGTCAGAATGAAATTGTAAAAATAAAGTACTTTGATCCATTTGTATTTTTATTCAACGTTATATAGAGCCCGATGGAACTCACTACGTGACTGCTATGGACATCATATTCTACTTCAGCATCTCTGCTGTTGGTCTTCCTGCCAGAAGCCAAGCTGAGAATTCTCTCTTGCATGATAATCAGCAGAAAGTTCACAGATTCAGAAAACTAAGCAGGAAGTTTGCCATTTGAAAGATTTCCCTCTCAGACAGGATGGCGGTGAGGAGGGGAAGAAGAGGAAAAATGTGAGGGCTGTTATGACAGGCACTCCACAAAATTGAGCAGACAACTTGAGATTTGTTTATCCCAAAAGCTCCTTAAGTGATGCTGCTGATCAAGCAAACATGGGGCAGGGAGGTAATGCAGTGGTGTTTGTGTTATCATCCTGCACAGGAAAGAACTACTTTCTTTTTTTCTTCTTTCAGAAGGCTTCTTTATCCAAATGCAAAAACATTTTCTGCTACTCCAAATATTGCTTCTATTTGCAGTATGCATTAGACAGGCAACTAACTGCTGCAACCTAAGCTGTGTTACCTTAATAGTCAGGTGCATTGTTATTTTTATAAGCAACTTGGTTCCTTCAATTATCAGATCACCCAGTTACCAAAATAAGGTTTTGAACTGGTGGATGTCAAGGGAGGGAGGAGAAGATAGAGGAAGGGGCAAATGCTACATGTGGCTTTAATACTGAACAGCTGCTGTAGATCAGGCACTCTCTCCCCCCCTTGCTCGAGCGCTCTCCCTTTCTCACCCCCTGCCAGAACTCTGTGTTCAAGAATTATTGTAAATACTGAGGCTGTGGCGCTTTAGGAGCTGAAACCCAAAACCTCGACAGTTTAATACCTCCCAAATGCTGTTCGATCAAATATATACCTGAACCATAAACTTTTCAGTACTTTTCAATGCCCATAACCAGGGACGTTCAAGTTATCTGACACGGTAGGGGTGAAAGGGGTGGGGTGGGGTTCAAGGAAGCAGAAATGTCAAAGCATCTGTTTGTCTGAAGTGTTTTTTAGCTTCATCATCCGTGTAGCAGCATGCTAGTCAGGTAAAGGAAGTTCCTTCCTGTCCCAAGAAACATGGGAGTCCCGCTCCCGCAGGTACCGCGAGGAGGACCCCCCCCCCTCTCTCCCTGATGCTACAGCCTACTTATCGAGTATGCTGCGAGCAAAAGAGGTTAACGCTGCTCCACTTTGGGTCCCCATTGATGCCGTCCCCTTCGCGGCATTCCTCTGCTGGCAAACTGCTGGCGAGCTGGGGGTGGGAGCAGCAAGATAATTGTTTGTGCACAACAAGGAAGGAAAAGGCGTCTGAGGCGCCAACACAAAGCAGAAACATCGCGGGCCGGCCGGGGGAGGGGGAGTAACTCACCGACACCAAAAACTCCAGAGTGCCCACATAGTCCCGCTCCGTCTTCAGCAGCTCATTCAAAACGCACACCCTGAGGCGCAGCTGCTTCTCCAAGTCTTTCCCGCTTTCTCCTTTCCCTTCCCCTTTGTTTTCTTCTGTCATCGTTTCCCCCCCCCCCCCAAAAAAAAAGCTTTTTAAAACTTTTGCTCAGCTCCTTCCCCGGTTTGTGAGGCGAGAAAGGCGGGGGAACGCCTCAGGGGTTCCTCCCCCAAAGTTCAGAAAAGACAGCAACAAAAGAGCCCCCTCAGTTCCAGAGCGGGGCTGCACTTCTGAGACGACTTCCACGGGCTCCCCCAGCTGAAGTGAGAAGAAAAGCGGTTTACTCTCTTAAGTGTCCTTTTCCCGTCAGGAAGAGAGACCCAGCCACTAGGAAGTGAGTGGTCACCGGCTCCCTGCTCTCTTTGTATAACTGAGAGGGATTGTGCGAGGCTTCAAGAAGCGGCGGCGGCAGCAGCAGCAGCGCTTGGACATTAATCAAAAGCTTTGTATCCGTGTGACTCCGACCCCTTCCCTCCCCTGCGCCAAATCTCAGGAAAAAGCAAAAGGAAGCACAACCTTGGGAACGGCTGCGTGCCAGCAACTGCTTGTTTCACACACACAAGCCTGTGCGCTTTTAGTTTGTTCGGGGCTAATTGGAGTTCTCCCAGTTGAGAGGCTGAGGCTTTAAAAGTCCCAAACGAGCTCGACTGCTGCTGGGATTCTGGCTCTGGGTTTATTATTCTTTGTGTTTACAGGCAGTCATGGGTCGTGTCTTCTCCCCACACATTCCCTCCCTCCCACTCACTCATGAGTATTATATAAAGATACATCTGTATATAAAGAGAGCCTGAGAGTGAGAGACATTTGCTGTACATAAAAAAGTATCTACTTAGGAATCCTAAGTTAGGATACCAGAAACAAACATACTACATGCAATCAATTACCCTTAGCGAAAGTATTCAGCTAATTTAAAACTGGACTATTTCTCATGGGAGGTCATAAAAACACTAGGGTTAATGAACATATAAAGGTGCCCTGCACTGAGTGAGGCCACTGATCCATCTAGCTCAGTAGTGGCTCTAGCAGAAGCGTAGGCTAGCTACACCCCGTGGATATGGGGCTGCACCACGTGACAACCCCCTGGTGATGTCACAAGCCCCGCCCACCAGTGCATGATACCACAAGCCCCACCCCTGCCACCCAAAAATTGTAAAAACGTCCCCCTGGCCATTTTTCCGCCGATAAAGCACACTAGCGGCGCAGGCGGGCAGGCAACTCCTGCTGCCAGCACTGCATTTAAAAATGCCGCTTTTGCTGCCACCCAACCGGTGGCTTGTGCACCCCCCATCTGCGTGTCACCCCATCACCTGGGGGCCCACACTCCCCCCTAGCGATGCCTCTGCTCTCTAGCTCTACCTGGAGATCCAAGGATCGAACCTGGACCCTTCTGCATGCAAAGCATTTGCTCTCCCACTGAGCTACAGCCCAGTTTAGAATGATGAGGACTGCACAACTATCTGTCATAGTGACAGCAACTTGTGCAGCCAACCAATTTAGGTACTGTCTATATGTAGGTGGGAAAACATCATACCCATTGCCTCATCTTCCTAGCACACCTGACCTTCACCTTCTTACGGTTGAATAAATTCCTACAACAGCAGAAGGTACAAGTTATATGTAGGAACTTTATATGCATTCTGGTGTGTTTGCATAGCCTTCCAGACATGACCTCAAACATGTGGAAGTCATGCGCACCAAGGGAAAAGTATGATCTGAACCCTACCCCCACATGTAGAGAGTACCTAACAGCCAGATCCATACTAAGGTTCCAGTGCTGGAGTGAATGCTCCGGTGCCGTAAGCCATCACAAACGTGCCATAAGGCACATGTGCGAGGACTCATGAGTAAGGGAGGCTGGCGCAAGGCTGGCAGCCCTCACTCTGGTGCCGGGTTATCCATGCGGTCGGCGGCAGAAGGTAGGTCTCCGGCGGCCGTCGCATGGGCAGTCCGGGCGGCCAGGGAGGGGGGCCATTGACCGAGCCGGCCTGGGAGGGGGTGGGGATGGCATCAGCCATATCCCCGTCCCCGCCAGGCCAGCTCAGCCATTACATAGCCTCCTCCTACTTCTGCCAGCTATCTAGCTGGTGGAAATCCGAGGAGGCCGATTGGGCTTGCCCCAGTTTACACCCAAGGAACGTCCCCTTCCTCGAGTACACCTCTGGGCTGCAGCAGCGCGGCCCAGAGCGGGGATAGGATCTGGATTTTTAGTTAGGATTTCGCCCTAAATTGTGCACTTGTACAGGGCTGCGGAGTGTGTATAGTAGTATAGATACAAACATATTGGGAAGAGTGAGGGCTAGTCTAAGATAAGTACGGTATATACAGAATATTTTTTCTAGGGTTACCAATTTGGAATTCATACTATAAGAGATATTGGCCTTGAGGAAATTGTTAGGAGCTGGAGTATTCTAACAGTCATTTCATAGATTGTCACTTCCTGTGTCAAAATTTACAGGCTGTCCAATCCATGAAGTCCCAACAACAACAAAGGCTTGTGATTCTTTTTACATTTATTTAAAATACTGTATTTTTATACTGCTTTTCAACAAAAATGTTCACAAAGGGGTTTACAGAGCAAATGTGATGTAATTCAGAAGTTGCACTATACATGCTATTTCTTATACAGAGCTTAATCTCCATGGAGGAAATTGTAATGGACGAATCAGTGCTAAGCTTGGGAGATGTGCATAATATTCTGTGGAACAAATGGGTTTTTTTTTTAATAAGTGATGTCACTTGAAATAAGGGAAATAAAAAGAGACAGCTGGCAATTTCAACTCACACAGTCTATGCAAAATGCCAGAACAAACGAAATAGACAGTTAGGTTGCTATCTAACACCATTTGCCCAAAATTTGCCAAGTTGGCACACTTGAGACGTTTTCCAGTTTTAGAAGTCTCTTGTCAAGATCAAGAAAAAGTATTTCCTGATATATCTGAAATCCTGTGTGAATGAACACTACACAACTGAAGAGCACAAAACATGTAATATAATCCATTGACTCTGCAAGTATTGGACAAAGTGATTATAGCACTTTAGAGGTTGGAGAGCCCAAACAACCATCAGCGCTAGGCTGCTGAGGGGAGGAGTAGCACTGCCGAGGAGAGTTAAGGAAACTTTTGTCTGAGCTAAGACTATTTGTCACCAAGGCAGTATTTCTGCAGAGTCAGGGATGTCAATAACAGATTTTCTATATACTGTACACAGAGTACTGTAGTTGTGTAGACAGCAGTATTGACTATTGCTGTTGGAAGAAAGAAGCAAGGATGGCAGGAGACTTCAGGACCTTGGGGGATTCTTTTTGTTACAACTGCTGGTAAAAGCATTTGGAAAGTGACAAAAAGTATGCAGGAGTTCTGCAGGAATCAGATAGGAAAATAACCACATTCCTGTGCATCAAATTCTGCAAAATAGATGTGATTTTAGAACCTTATTGTCTTGATGGTGTGTTATTCTTGAAGTTCATGTCTGGCCAGAAATTGTGAATGTTTCACAAGGGATTGGAACACAAGATGTTAAAAATAAATAAATAAATAAAAACAATGTTTAGAAAATACGGGAATCGATGCCATGTGAAAACAAGAAGCTTGAAATTTAATAGACTCTTATACCGTTTGCGGGTTTCCGTTTCAGGCAGCCGCATACGGAGTAAAATACTTTAAAATCCAAGGTACTTAGCCCAACGTTTCGTTCCGGCAGCTCGGAACTTCCTCATAGGGTAAATCTGGAAAGATTTGTCGATGATACTGTCCTCATTCCACCTGCTGTCATTATAAGTCCAAAAACGCGGGAAAGAGTAACGGCTCAGAGCGGAAATGACCTGAGGTGACCCGCGCACCAGCTGTCATTCAGCGCTAGTTCGAGTTCTCTAAGCTGTCAAGCCGTATCAGCTGTAGGATCGTTCCTCGTGTTGTTTTCTTTTCCCTGTTTTCTCCTTGTTAAGGGAACCATTAGGGAACCTTGTTAAGGGAAAGCTTCCGAACTAAAATAAAAACAAAAACAAATAAACTGGTATTATTTCTTACTGTCCTAACAGTGCTGCCATGATATCACATTTTCATTGAGATATTTCATTTATAGATAATGTGGTGAAAATCTCTGAATTTTCCCTATTTTGGACCCACCCACTGATCTGAGGCATTTGATATTAATCAGAATCCTAAAAAGGCTGCTGAGTCATCCTGATGCAGCAACCATTATCCTGGGATGCTGCCCTTTCTTGGACATCTTCATCTTCCCCCTTGATTAGCTAAAGAGGGGGCACCTTTTGTGATTTCCCCTGCTGCTGCTTCACAGGGGCTCTCCTGCCCACCTTGCTGCAAATGTGAGGATCAGGACCCTGGAATAGCATAAGTAGTGTAGGCATCGTACCCTGTTGCATCAATGTTTGTGTTTATTTTCCACTTGCCTTTTAATCTCCATGCCATCATTTTGCCAACTCCCTTCCACTTTTTTCTCATTTGCCGAGTGCTTCACTTGTATCCCTTCTGTTTTTCCTCTATTATTTGGCTTTTACAGCCTTTTAATAAATTTCCTATATACTGTATTTACTGTTTTACCTACCTGTTTTACCTACCATTGGGACGTAATGGGTTTGCCATGTCTCTCAGACCATCATGTTCTGCTACTGGCTAGTTTTAAGAAGACTGCCTGGGACCAGGGCCTCTGAGAGGGGGGTTAAGGGAGTAATTTGTACCCAGGTCCAGAGTGAAAAATGGGTCAAAAAGGGGGCCCTGGAGCAAAAAGGAGGGCCCAGGAGCCAAATTTATATGTAGGGAAGTGGCCCAAAAGAAACTTTGTACCCCCTGATAAAATTGCTCTGAATGGCCCTGCCTGGGACTTGGGACTCTCTGTTAACCTCAGAGGAGAGACTTTCCCAAGACAGCCTCTTTCTAGCTGGGCTTCCTGTCTTTGGGTGGTGGCACCAAAGACCTACCTTTTCCCAGTTATTCCCAGTTTAACCAGTAAGAAGATGTGGAGAACAAGGGAGAAGGGTCCCAGCACTAACCACTAACTGTTGTACCCATTTTGCTCTCTGACATTCTTTTCAGATACTTACGATAGATGTTTCCCCCATGTTGCTATCCCTTCACATGTTGTTTGGTGAGCCAAAACATTACTGCCTTTCTTATTGGCAAGTGAAGGAGGGTCTATTCCAAGACAGCCTGAGAACCATCAGAAAAAAAGGCAAAGAAAGAACTCTCTGTTTTTCCCCCTTTAATGTGTATCATTTAGAAAGCCCCGTCACAAATTGTGTTATGAGCCAGGATACAGAGAAGCTACTATCTCCTGAGAAGAAGAGGATTTATCCAGGAAAGACACTAAGATGGTGTATGTATACATACATGTGTGAGTAGGCAAATGCCTTAGGCTATACTTATCCAAGCTTCCTAGATCACGCTGTTTGCAAAAGAGCTTCATTCTTCAGGGCCCTAGAATGAAGACATCATGAGATATTTTTTAGTATTTAAACTATACTGTGACAACCTTGGAATTTGAGACAGCGTACCAGTACTTCAGAAATAACTGTCACAGGAACTTGGTCCAAATGCTCCCACATTTCCATTGTTTGCAGTATCCTTGGATTCTCATGCTAAACACACATACCTGGAAGCCAGTTCCCAGCTTCCTCCTCCAATGAGAGTAGTTCCACACCACAAGGACCCAAATAATAATTCATGGTACAAGAATGCTCTTGTAGGTTTGGATATATGTTCAAGATTGTGATTTATTAGACAACAGGCTTCAGAAATCCAGCAATTTAGAAGGGCCCACCCTGCCCTGCTTCTATAGTTTTTTAGGCAATGAGTAAGGGCAGGAGGTTTCTTTAGCCCTACCCTGTCTGACGTTTCCTTGCTCATTACATCTTTTGCACTAGGGCAGTGTTTCCCAAACTTTTTCAACCTGCGACTCACTTGACCACTGTCGACCATTGGGTGCGACTCCCCATTACATTATGTTGATGCCTGCCAATTGTTTTCCGAGAGGATTCCATGGCATTCCGTGGCTCCCCTGGCAGGTTTCCACAGCTCCCTTGGGAGCCACACCTCCCAGTTTGGGGCATTTGCCTTCAGCATAGGATAAGACGGGGTATAATTTTTTATAAATAAATAAATAAATAAATAAATAAATAAAACCACTGCACTAGGGGCTTGATTCGTCACAATCTCCTCACTTTCTGATATGCCAATGTGTAATTATTTGTGAGTGGATCATTTAATGCGATTTTTGAGACACAATTATTACCCATTGTCCTGGTGATGACATGGTGGTTTGTGCTATCCCTAGTGTGTGTAAGAAAGATTCATTTTAATATACATCACATCAGCAAGACATACGTTCTGCCAAAATACTTTCTGCCATGGAAGAATTTTGGAATGTATATTTTCCTGGGGAGGAATGCATATAAGATTTGAAAAGGCATGTTTGTTTGTTTGTTTGTTTGTTTGTTTGTTTGTTTGTTTGTTTGTTTGTTTCCATGAATGATATTAACGCACAAGAAGTATTGCTTTCTGAAGTTTTATGCAATGCAGAATGTATACGTTAATGGAGTAGTACTGAGAGTTAACTTGTAAACTGTTTTTAGCACCTATATATTAATGAAGAACCAAAGCCTGAAAGAAAAAAGAGAAACAAATGGGAGATAACAGGGTTTCTGCATGGTACAACAGAGGCTGTACAATGACTACAATGATTTGTGCTACAATGACTTGGGCATGAAAGGAGGGTTGGGTCTTCTGCTGAAATAAGGAAGGGCTACCATCATCATGGAGGCCTACTCATTATGCCTTACAGTTGGTTTATTTTTATTTATTTCAGGGATTTAGATCCCACCTTATCAATCACTTATTAGGTTCAACCCACACAAAACAACATATTGCAAGCAATTGCATCTTGAAGCATGGGTAAGATTTATCTCACTGTTGTCAGCAAGTTTACGGCCAGACACCTTGGTAGGTCCTTGACAGCGCAATCCTGCCTAAAGATCCACAGGCGGCCTTAGGGCCATCCGCAGGATCCTATGCTTGTTCCGGGCCCTAGCTGGGGGCTTGAGATGCTCTTGTTGTGGCATACTAGGCTATGCTAGGCAACGCTACCCTAATCAGAGAAAGTACAGCCCCTCCTATGTAGAAGTTAAGCCATAAACAGCAGCCTGTAAACAAGCCATGCTTTGTGCCAAAGGGATTGGAGCACAAGTTGATGAGCTGAAACTGGACACTGCTCTACTGATAAGCGTATAAGGAGGTGAGAAGACAATAGGCTAGAAAACCACTGCAATAAGGAGGAGAAATTGTTGATTATGCATGACGCTTAACCTACTATAAAACCTTTGTGTGCCCCGTGATCGGGGCCCACAGCCTTTGGAGATGAAAATCCGCTGTGTGAGCCTTTATTCCTGGAATAAACAAATCCTGCTTCTACTCTCTGTTGCTGCGCAGTTATTATACACCGAGCGGCCAGGTTTCGGGTGCTACATTGTGAATTCCGAGGAAGCAAACATGTGAGGCTCCAAGTAGGCACATAAAGAGTTCCAAAGCATGTCAATGCGAGTAGATAAATAGGTACCGCTTGCGGGAAGGTAAACAGCGCTCCGTGTTCCAGCTGCATGCTACGCGCTGCGGCAAGGAGAGTCATGCCGGCCACATGACCACGGAGGCGTCTTCGGACAATGCTGGCTCTTCGGCTTTGAAATGGAGATGAGCACCACACCCTAGAGTCGGACACGACTGGACTTAATTGTCAGGGGATACCTTTACCTTTAAGCATAAAGCACTTACATAAACATTGTCAAGCAGCCCCTCAGACACCCCAGAAGGGGCGCGGGGATATCGGCAGCGAGCTCCACTGATATCCTAGGCTTGTTCCTGGGCCTGCCCGGCCTTACACCTCCACGTACATCCAAAGGGGTCCATAGGGCCTTGGCCGGCTTGCACCCAAGGAAGGTGACAAATGTCCCCTTCTCCTGAGGTGCTCCCAGGCTGCCATGGGGCAGCCTACGAATGGGATAGGATGAGTCGGCCACAACTTACACAGGATTGTGTTGCAAGTCTCTTGACTAGTATTATATTTCTACAGAAAAACATGTAACTATCTTTTAATCTGAACTACACTGGTAGTGGTAGGAAGATAAAAGGGCAAGCACAATTATGAATATCCTCTGATATGCAGAGACCAGCTCTGTGCTGAAGCAACTTCTCATCTCTTCTCCCATCCTAGTAAACACTTATACAAGGTGTTGAATCCAGCACAATTACCTCCCAATCTGCCTTCCTCATGCCAAAAAGTAAAATAAAATAAATGTAGGAGAAAGCTAAGTTTTCGGAATTAACGTATTTGTTAATGTCTCAAATCACAGTTTGTCTCAAATCACAGTTCATGGTTATAATAGCAGAATATATCCAAACTATTCTTTATGTTTTTATTGGCAGGGTCTTTGCTGCATTTCATGCCAGAAAGTCAAACAAACCCAGTTTTCAGTCTTTTCTTGAATGAACAAAATAACTTTAAAAATTAAAATTGATAATATTTGCACCATTTTATGCTTTTGTTACTTCAATGAATACTTTCTTCCTGACAAGATCAGTGTGCCACTTGTAATAAGATAAGATTATATACTGGTGTCAACAACGCTAATTGGCCATCTGCAGTAGTAATCAGCATGTTTCATATTTATTATACTCGAAGGGCTCAGTTCAGCTACACATTTAAGGATGCATAAAGACTGCTTTCCTTATTCAAAGCTAGAAATGAGAAACAATTGCTTAGAAAATTCCATACTTTAAAGACTAGAAAAAACAGATAAAATCATCAGCTCTATACAAAAAAATAACATCATTAAATTCCTACTTAACCTTCCAAAGAAATTTGTGTCTAACAAAGCAGAAGATTGTTATGAAGTTTTCAGTAAACAATAAACTGAATTCTTTCAACAAACCTGGCTATGACTAGATTATATTATATTCTGGGAACCTATGTATATCATCAGTTGCACAAGTGTTTCTTTTTCCTCTTCCAGCAGTTTTTCTCATACAACATACACACATTTTTGCTATTATAAATAATATACCGTATATCACTTTTAATATGAAAAGGAATTTACAATCAATTGTTCTCACAACCATCTTTTAAGGTAGGACACTATTCTTTCCACATTACAGATGAGATGCGGAACTGAAGTAGAGAGAGTGAGTTGCCCAGAAACATCCAGTAAGCTCATAAGTCAAGTCTTCACCTTAGATTTCCCAGATCTTGTCCACGCACCCATTTTACGTTTGAAATATGCCATAGCACAGACAACAGGTCCCTTCCACTTCTTATGCTGAAACACCAGTGATTTAAATTTTCCCCACAACTAGCAACATTCATTCAATAACACCAACACTACTTTGTAACTTTGACATCACTATTAAAAACGTTTTAGCAGAAAATGTCTCTCGTTCTTGGGGAACCCTGACCCACAAAAACAGAATTTCAGCCATTTGATCTGTGATCCAATTTTATATGTCCTGAGAGAGCCATTGTCATGTTGCTTTCCATGTGTATCATTCTATTATTCTCTAGCGACTGCAGCAGAAGATTATGTTCATGGAATCTCTCTTCCTGCTACAGCTTTCATAATAGAAATTTAAGGAGGAGAAGGGTAGAATCCAATTGAACTGAACTGGGCATTCACTTCAGTCCATGAGAGTGAGGTTTAATCTGCAGCTGGGTTGTTCAGGTATAACACACAAAACCAGATGTGGCATCAGAGTTCAGCAAGTTTGGGCACTGGATGAGGACCCACCCCCATCAGAGGACCACCCAGCAGCACTAGTGCTCAATACTCAATAGCACCCCCTATAGGGGACAAAATACAGGGCAGTGTCCTAGGACCCCCAAGAACTTGGTACCAACATTGTGTGAAACCATGGTTTATGCTAGCTATAGTAAAGAACCCCCACTGTGGTTTGAGCTTCCAAACATACAATAGGCAAATCATGGTTTAGAGCTGCATATCTGCTTTTGTCAGGACTCCGCTTCATCAATAAACTCCTGTCTTCATGATACAACAGTCTCTTGAGATGGAGCAACTCCAGTCTTCATGGCACAGTAGTCTTCTGAAGCAGGGCAACTACTTAACCTTGATTTGTCAATGATCCGTGGCGCAGACATAATGCAAAACTGCACTTAGCACAAACTGTGATTTATCAATTAGCTGCAAACTTTCAGTTCCTCTTTTGTGCATCCCAAACAAACCAGTGGCGGAAGAACGGTGGAGCGCGTGGAGCAGGAGCTCCAGGCGCTCGGGCGGGAGGGCGCGATCGGGGGAACTTACGGAAGCGCTGGATCGGCCTTCCCGCCCTCCCTCGAGCCCGTACGGCTCCGAAATGGCATCGATTCCGGCGGGGGGACGTCGATGTGACGCGACGCAGGCCCCGCCCCCTCGCGCCAGGCACCGTGCGGGCTTCCGGCATCTCTGAAACAAACCATGGGTTCATTTTATGTTTGAACACAGTTTATGATTAAAGTGTGTCAAGTATATTTGACACACAGCCAAATCCTGTGTAAGTATCCGGCAGCAGATCCTTACACAGGATTTCGACGTCCGGACCGCCATGTGGTGGGCCGGAGGTCTACATCAGTGACGTGCAGTGATGTCCAGGCCCAGGGAGGCACAGCCACATGAATATACAAACAGAGCACATTCCTATGCATGTCTACTCAGAAGTAAGTCCCATTGTGATCAATGGAATTTACTCTCAAGTAACTAGTATTGCAGCCAGCCAGCCAGCCAGCCAGCCTCTCTCTCTCTCTCTCTCTCTCTCTCTCTCTCTCTCTCTCTCTCTCTCTCTCTCTCTCTCTCTCTCTCTCTCTCTGTGGATCTTACCTTCCTTGAATCTCTCTCTCTCTCTCTCTCTTTCTCTTTTCCCCAGGTAATACATTTTAAAAAAACTTCACCTCTTCTTCCCCCACTCAGAGCTAGGGAGAGCTCAGCAACATGCCCCCTGAGGTAGCTTGATAGCTGTCTCTCCTGCTGCTCGAAAGAGCCAGTCCCTGTGTACAGGCTTCCTTCCTTTTTTATTTATTTTTATTTATTTTATTTATTTTCACATTTTTATACCGCCCTTCCTCCAAGGAGCTCAGAGTGGTGTACATATTTCCTCCCCTCCTTTTGTCCTCACAACAAACCTGTGAGGTAGGTGGGGTTGAGAGATAGTGACTGGCCCAAGGTCACCCAGGAAGCTTCGTGGCTGAGCGGGGATTTGAACCTGGATCTTCCAGGTCTAAGTCTGACTCCCAAACCACTACACCATCCTGGCTTTTTATTACTTTTTATGACTTTTTTAAAAACAGAACTGAGGCAATTCTAGCTGCTACCTCTCCAGAGCTTGATGATGCATGTGCCCTGCCTTTTTTTCATTGGCTGCCAGCTCCCCTGCCTGTTTTTTTATTGGAAGGCAGCCATGATTGCAGCCTGCATAATTGAGGCAACTTTGCCTGCTGCCACTCCAGAGCTTCATGATGCAGGCGCCCAGCCTTTTTTCCATTGGCTGCCAGCTCCCCTGTCTGTTTTTCATTGGAAGGCAGCCATTATTGCAGTCTAACTGACTACGGCTGCATTTGTTTTTCACCTTCCAGCGCTAGGAGTGCTGGAGACCTGTTTTTTTTTTCTCCCTCCAGCACACTTAGGTTGCTTTTTTTTAAGCTCCTAGCATGCTTGCCACGCTAGCAGTTTGAACTGCGAGCTCAAAGATAGAAAAGATGACGGCCTCATGCACCAATAGGAAGGCTGCTTGGCTGCAAAGGAGTTTGGGAGATGTAGTACAAGGGAAGAGGAGCAACAGCAGCATTTTGATTTTCCGTCATTTCAGTTCTTTTGGAAAGCCACAAGCATGCTAGGAACGTCACTTCCTGCTATCTCTGAGGTGAAAAACAAACGCAGCCCAAGGCTCACGTGGGTGGGTGGGTGGTTGCTTAACACATTGACTGTGCTGGAGAGAAAATGAGTGTCATGGAAAGGCAAGGTACTTTTTTTTAACTCATTGGGTTTGGTGAGGCTCTGCCTCCCCTGACTGCGCATCCCTGCATCACATTGCCCTAAATACTGGCAAAGGCCATCCATTGCTGCTGGTGCTTCTTTCTCTGCAACCTTTTCCTCCTCTGTGTTACCCTTAGATGGGACATATTTGGCCCAAAGGGCATTGAGAGCAGTCACTAGAACCATGACCATGACTTATCCTAGAAATTACAAATTCCAAAAAGGAGAAAGTTCCATATTTTTTTTTATTTTTTTGGGGGGGGGGACATTGGGTTTGGGCTATTCATATGAATTGAAGAGTAGGTGCCATTTTGTAGCTTTTGTAACCTGAAAATATCTTTCATATTTTTTTCTAGGAGTTTTAAATATGTGTACAAGTCTTGCTAGTATAACAATATGCTCTCAATTGTGTACAGTAGGGTTAATCGTGCCACCTTGAGCACTCCATTTATTCAGAGAAAAGGCAGGATATAAATAATTCAAATAAATACATAAATATCTTTCTGTCAAATAGCTCATCATTACCATTTTAGGATATTTATTAGCATGACAGTTCAAAATTGAGAGCTTGTTTTTCTAATGATTTTTATTTGTACAAACAGTTACAAGGAGTCTGAGCAACCCCAGGAAACAAAACTTCTAAATGTTTTCTTCCTAGAAAGTACTCCAAATATAGTAGTACCTAAAGATCAGAGAAGCACCTTCTGGAGGATGCAGTTGTTTTTTAAAATGTTCCAGTAAAAGGAAACTCTTGCAGATTAGTATACAGACGCAAGATAAAGTACTAAGGGGGTAGCTATAGTAACAAAAAGAATGCTATTTGAAAAATGCCAGTCATCATAGACTTTGTTAGGTTCATGAACCGGATGTTTTTCCTCCTTCATTTAGCAAAATATAAGTCATAATCTTAGTAATAAAAGTGTGATGTTATTTTGCTTTTCAAAACCATCATAAAATGCACCATCCAGGAAGTAAAAAAAGAAAATATATATTGTTAATTAGCTAAGCAGGGGATGCCATGAAATGTGTGAAAAACTGGCATCTAGTTGTGATTTCTGCTCTACAAAAATGTTGAATGTGTGCCAAGCTTCTGTCTTAGATTTTGTGGATGTTTATACAAGAGGACTCTAGATGTGCCACTGCCTTCCAGATACATGCCAGGAGTCTGATCTTATGTGTAGATGATGCATTATCAGGGCTAGTGCCAGTGGCATCAGTAGGGTGGTGCCTGGAGCAGTAACTCATGGTGTCACCCCCATTAACTTTATTTTAATATTTAACAGTACAGGTCACCCAACAAATCAGTAACCAACAAAAAAACCAGTGGCCAACTTGATGACACTCACACCAGTGGCGTTCTATCATGGGGGGAGCTGGGTGTGCTCCACCCCAGGTGCCAAGTGGGCGCGGTGCTTCCGTGGGGCGCGGCAGCCGGGCTCGGGGCTGCGCAGCGCAGCGCGGCACCGGAGCCCGGCTGGCGCAATACCCGGAAGCAGCGCGCCCACTCGGCGCGTCCCCGGCTTCCGGAGGCTCTGCTCCGAGGCCGGGGAGACAAGTCCTCCTGAGAGTGACCGCCCAGTTCGGCGGTCAGGGCCTTCTGAGAAGGTCCGACGCGTCGACGCTCCTTTTATTCCTTTTTGCGCATGCGCAGAACCTTTCTGAGGGCAAACGGGCAGCCTCATTGGTCAGTTTTGAGTTAAGGAAATCCGCTTTTTGTTACATAAGACCGTTGTGTTTTCTTTTTCCGGTTATTTGCCCATAACATTTGATAGAATTCAGATAATTCCACAGGCATTCTTTTGGTACATTCAGCATTAAAGTACCTATCCAATGATATATACAGTATAACACTATGGTATTATTCATAAATACAAATTTTCCAAAAGGTTTCCAATTTTGGCCACTAGTGGTGTCGCGCACACCCGGGGGGTGTCACCTGGTGCGGTCCACACCCCTACAACAACGAAACAGAATCATAAGGAAGCCATGCCAGAGAGTCAGTGGCTTTCCAGTAGCACGCCCCAATAGGATCAGGGCCTTAATTCCACATACTGTAATAACAATTCCATTTCAAAAGAGATGGACTTGAAGGAGGGCTTGCACCAAACGTTCCTACCAGAATAATGGCAAAAGGAAGGATTTCCATGAGCACAGCAGGGACACAAAACCTGCTTCTGCGATTCTGAAGTGCTGGCACAGGGACAGAATTGTGTACAGAAGAGAGGCATCTGTAAGTAGAAGCCTATTGCACATACTACGGTATGTATGAGCACAAAACACATTTCTGCATAATGATAATTCCCTCTCAGAATCTGAACAAATACTTATGTATTTTTGCTCAGGAATCATTATGAAGTCTAAAAATGCTATTCTGGATTCTGCCTTCAGTGGTGCTCATATTTTTATATTGGTGTGTGGACCTGCTTAGGTGGAGACATTGGTAGATGGGATTGTAACAGTGTAGTTTATTTGTGTAATACAGTGGAATAAAATGTGCACATTCTCCTTCTCCCTCGACACTCACTGCATTGCTGTTCTGCCATCTGAACTCTGCCTTTGTATAATGAGATTTCCTGGTAAGAGAATTCTATACTCATTATTTCTTTTTCCTTGACATGTTTTTGTGAGCAATACAGCGATTCATTTTTGGACTGCACTACAGGTAAAGGTAAAGGTTGTTGTTGTTCAGTCGTTAAGTCGTGTCCGATCCTTCGTGATCCCATGAACCATATCCCGCCAGGCCTTCCTGTCCTCCACTATCTTCCTGAGTTCGCTCATTTTCATGTTGAATTGGTGATGCTGTCTAACCATCTCATCCTTTGCCTTCCCCTTCTCCTTTTGCCTTCAGTCTTTCCCAGCATCAGAGTCTTCTCCAGAGAGTCCTCTCTTCGCATTAGGTGGCCAAAATATTTGAGCTTCAGCCTCAGTACCTGTCCTTCCAGGGAACAGTCAAGGTTGATTTCATTTAGGATTGACTAATTTGACCTCCTAGCAGTCCAAGGGACTCTCAGGAATCTTCTCCAGCACCACAGTTCGAAAGCATCTATTCTTCGGCGCTCAGCCTTCCTTATGGTCCAACTCTCGCAACCATACATTGCTACTGGGAACACCATCGCCCTGACTATGCGAACTTTTGTTGGCATGGTGATATCTCTGCTTTTTATTATACTGTCTAAGTTTGCCATAGCTTTCCTTCCAAGGAGTAAGCGTCTTTTAATTTCATGGCTGCTGTCTCCGTCTGCAGTGATCTTGGAGCCCAGAAAAGTAAAATCTGTTACTGCTTCCATTTCTGCCCCTTCTATTTGCCAGGAATTGATGTGACCAGATGCCATGATCTTAGTTTTATTAATGTTGAGTTTCAAGCCAACTTTTGCACTCTCCTTTTTCACCCTCATCAAGAGGCTCTTTAGTTCTTCTTCACTTTCTGCCATTAGGGTGGTATCGTCTGCATATCTGAGGTTGTTGATATTTCTCCCGGCAATCTTGATTCCGGCTTGCGATTCATTCAGCCCTGCATTTCTCATAATGTACTCTGCATATAAGTTAAATAGGCAGGGTGACAATATACAGCCTTGCCGTACTCCCTTCCCAATTTTGAACCAATCGGTTGTTCCATGGCCGGTTCGAACTGTTGCTGGACTGCACTACATTGTACTAAATATATATGTTTAGCAACATGCTTACTTATATACATTTCAAAACCTCTTGAGTAATTTCTAGCTTAACTTTTCAATGCTATGTACTGCAGTGCCTTTGTTTCTTGTACTTCACCAATAGCTACCACTTTATAGCTCTTGCGTTTCCACCATATCAAATGTTTTATTTGGGCAATAAGGCAGTGCCTCTTGTCTTTGTGTTCTCCACTCACAACTCTGTAGAAATGAGTTATATCCCAGACAGATCTTCTGAACCGGAATGTTTCTTAGATGAGTGAATATTTCTAAGCCTTCCTCCCATGAACCTTCTGTTTGGCAGTACAATGGGAGATTTGCACAAGGTATTGCTCCTGTCTCTGGTTAGGGCTGTAAACCGTCATCCCCTGTGTGCAAGGACATTTCTAAGAAAGGAGACTGGCTCCTGGAGTGGGGAATTTCCAGTCACCTTCACAGTTTTCTTTCTCACAGAGAGACCCAGGAGCTGATCCATAGACTTAGGAGCATCTCACACAAGACTGAGCAAGGCCTCTTGCGAAGTGGTGTGCCAAATGCCTCTCCCTTGCCTGGTGACATGCCAGCCCCACTATCTCTGCTACTGCTGCTGCTCCCACTCCTCGGATTCAAAAGGAAGTTGGAATGGAGTGGAAGAGGAACTCTGGAGGACAGAGTAGTGGCTTAGAGCATCTCTGTCATCCTAACCCATCACTTTCCTCTCCTCCAGTCTCACTGTTCACTCCATTCCCCTCTTCCTTTTCAAAACCAGGGAGTAGTGGGAGGGCAGAGCTGGGTTAGCCTCACAGCCCAATCCTAACCAACTTCCCAGCACCGATGCAGCTGCAATGCAACTCCAAGGTAAGGGAACAAATCCTATGGGCCTTGTATGACAGCAGATCTTATGATCTGGCACACGCCAGAACTGTCTGGATGCCATGACAGATCAAGCAGGTCAGCAGAGTGGGTGGTTCAGGAGAGGTTTGGGGTGGGGAAGGGGAGGAACCAGGGGTGGTTCAGGGGAGGAAGGGGGTAGATCCCCCAGCAGCATTGACTTGAGCAGGATGCTATTCCCTCTTTTGCTGCCTGACGTGCCCCCCTTTTCTTCTTGGACTTATGCCAGCTACATAGCTAGCACAGGGCCAAGAAGACTCCTTGCCAATCAGGCGGCCTACCGAGAGGTACCGAATATACTCGCATATAAGGCGAGAAATTTAGGAGGGGGAAATGAATCAAAAATATTACCTCGCCTTAACAAACGGTCAATGCATGTTCTCCTTTTAAAGTCCATAAACAGGCTGCCAAACTGAGAAGAGTCTCTCCTTAGTCGCTAGCCATCTCACCTTAGACAGCAAGGGCCCAGAGAAGGGCCTTCCATTATAATCTCATTGAACAGGTAGGCTGATGTGAGGCAGGCATTCCTGCAGGTACTCAGGCCCCAAGCCATACTGGACTGGACTTTTAAAAGTAAACACCAGCATCTCGAACTGGGTTCAGAAGTGAACCTGTAATTGTCATGACCCTAACCCTGAGTAGCAGGTAAGATTTGGAGCTTGAGGACAAATGGGACATTTAGACCAGGATCGGCCCCAGGAATCTGCAACCCCTAGAACCAGGCCTGTCCGTACTGAGGACCCTGTGCTCCACTGTGTGTACTCACCAGTAGGTCATGACCAGGCTTACCAGATCGTCGCCGGGACAGGAGCGGTCTACCCTTAAGGGGGCGGTGGTGTGGGGGGCCCAGAACGCGTTCTGGGGGCCCCCCGCCCCGCCCCCTTAAGGGTAGACCGCTCCCGTCCCTGCGACGATCTGGTAAGCCTGTCGGGACGGGAGCGGTCTACCCTTAAGGGGGCGGGGCGTGGGGGGGCCAGAATGCGTCGCATTCTGGGCCCCCCACGCCCCGCCCCCTTAAGGGTAGACCGCTCCCGTCCCTGCGACGATCTGGTAAGCCTGTCGGGACGGGAGCAGTCTACCCTTAAGGGGGCGGGGCGTGTGGGGGCCAGAACGCGTCGCGTTCTGGGCCCCCCACACCACCGCCCCCTTAAGGGTAGACCGCTCCCGTCCCGGCGACGATCTGGTAAGCCTGGTCATGAAGAATTTGCTGGTAAGAGGTGCAAGGCTTCAGGCCACAGGGCCCCCCTTAAGACATTTTTTTTCCTGGCCAAATGGGAGGATCAGAGCCTGGAAGAGGAAATCTAGGCCTCAACATATTAAAGCTTATCTGAATCCTGTTGGAGCAAGGTGCTCATTTGGTACTCTCTGAGGTCCTCACCTCTGGCTGTGCTGTGCTTTCCCAGCATGCCATTCTTCTCCAGGACTGGATAGGACAGTAACCACAGAAGATGTTTAAGCACCAGTGAGTTATACTCCCATCAACTGGACTGAGTCTCAATCAACTGGTCCCAATCATCAGCAGTCATATTTTGGACTAGTTGAAGCTTCGGCAAGGTTGCTTCATCATGTGCCTTTTCACCACCTGGAACTATGTTTCTCCTTGCATTCCTGCTCAACAGTTAACATTAAAGTCACCTACAGTTTTACAGGATTTTTATTTTGAGGAATTTAGCAAATTCTATACTTTCTATCAAAGAGATTATTTGTCTCTGGCAAATATTTTCACTTACCGGCAGCTGCGCCATACACACGCTTCCCCATTTATCCTCCTTTCTTGATGCTTCTCCAGATGTTCATCACTGTTCCTTTTTGCATTTGTTGTTTTTGTGCTTTAGATGAGATGCTCAGGAAATTTCAAAGGAAGCAGTCATTATCCTTTAGAAGAGTGCACATGAGTGCACTTTTGAGAACATATGCTCCCAGAAATGAGCTCCTTGCATTATATATGTACTTATACACTGAATAGTTATTCCCTTTAATTGTTTTAAAGCCTAATTTCAAGGTAAATTGCAGGTGTGATGGATTAGGATGCATTTAAAAAAAAGATTTCATGACTGAACTGGATAATGTAATTGTCCGTTGTTAATTATTTCCATAGCTTCCATATTTCCATGCCAAGTCTTGGAATTTGCTGCCTTTGAACAGTTGTATAGCACCAACTTTTTACATAACACTAAAATGCTGAAAATACTTATTTCCATAACCCTTTTCACTTAAGTACTTTTTTTTTTCTATGGGACATAGGATGTCATAGACTCAAGGAGCTGAGCAAATAACCTCATGGTCTGAGGTTGAGACCTAGTCTGCCAAGCTGCTGTGAATTGTGTGTGTTCAGGCCTCATAACTTTCTTTAAATATGTAAAGGATATTCTTTAGATATGTAAAGGATATTCTTTCTTTACATATTCTTTAAATATGTAAGTGCAGCATTGGCTCCTGTAATTGGAAGGTAGCAAGAAGCCTCTGAATTGGCTAGCCCTGGTATAAATACTAGGAAGCTGGCCTGGTCCTCCTTCAATAAATAAAGCTGTAGCCTACCACCAGCTTCCAACACCAATCAGTGACTTCAGGGGTCCCAAGCTAAAGGACCATGATCTCTGCTTGCCCTGTCATGGGAGAGGTGAGCATTTCTACAATATGTACAGGCTGTGATGCCATGCAGGATCTCAAAGGCTTCCCAGCAACGCTAGTAAATCAGGAACTCTTTTTAGCTATCCTAGGCAAGTGTATTTGTCTTCCTCACACCTTCCAGCAGTTTTCTGCAATCAACACAGCCAGTCTGTTAATGATGAGGTATGGTGATACAGCCATTTATGGCAGATTTCCAGGAGGCAGAGAATTGGCTACAGGGTGCTGTGTGTCCACTCATTGACTTCCTGATGGTAACACGTCTGCTGCCTCTTACATGCCTTACTCAGCCCTGCTCTGCTCCAACCACTTCCAATCCTCCAACTCCTCTCCCCACTTTGGCAGTTTCAAAAAGGCAGAGTGGAGTAGGAAAGTACAGTACGTAGAGAATATGAGAGTAGTGACCTAGAGCAGTGCTTCCCAACCTCTGCAGTCCGATGTACACTACCACTTACCATGCTCCTTGTCTATAAACTTGACTGTGCTAGTCACTCTAATTGTCAGAGAAGGAAAAGAGAACCATCAGAAAGAGTGTGGTGAGTGCTTTTGTGGAATCCCACAGCTAGATATGGAAATGCTGCACCTAATACATGGCGCAATCCTATCCCCCTGCTGCGCCGGCCTAGGGTGTCACAAATGTGCCATAAAGCACGTCACGACGTCTGGAGAGCAGAGCAAGCAGCACTGGCAGGAAGGCCTGCGCCGGCCCGCCAGCTCTAATGCAGCTAACATCTTGCCTATATTATTGTACAGGTATTTGTGAACAAATACAAATGTGTGTGTTTGTGAATAAGATGAAGTCAAGCTGTCCCATATAATTGACAACATGGTGGGGCTGTAAGCCTCTCTTCAACTGAGCTTTTTACAGAGCACTCATGTTTTATGAATTAAGGGATGTCCCAAACTAAAATAAGGGATACGTACCAAACTTTCTTTGTGAAACGTTGGTCTTTGAAAGCCATTGTTTCTCATTTCTTCTAAATAGGTATGGCGTTGTTGTTTTTACCATATACAGTCTTCTGCCCAGGTCCCATATAGAATTCTCTTAAGGTTCATGTGAATATGAACAGCATTTTATTTCATGCTGATTTCAATAATAAAGCCATATGGTTTTCATTTCATTGAGGTTGAAAATAAATGAAGCACATTCATCACCAACCTCTTAAAATCGTAAATCACTTTTATTTGTACCTGCAGGCCAGTTCTTTATCTTTGTTGCAAAACTTGATACACAAATATTTAACCATATGGGTGTTTTTTTCCAGATAAATACATGAGACATGGTTAATGCTGTGGAGTACTCAGATACTGCACTAAGAAGAATATAACATGTCTATTTAAAAGTTAATTAACTGGAGACCTATATAACCCATCTAGAATTTCTAATCACAAAACCAGTTCACATGCAAGGAAATTTCTAATTACTTATAGAAGAGGGAACCCACTTGTATCAATAATAATAAATTAATATACAGTGGGCTCTCCTCATCCACGGTTTAGCCATCCACGAATTTGACTCAACACAGATTACTAACCCTGGAAGTAGAGTCTCACTGGGGGCGGGGGGTGACTCGCAATAGCTTATTATTCAGCTGCGCCGGGCCCGCCACCCGTTTTTCAACTCCCATACGCCGTAGTCCAAACTGCTGCAAACAGTAAAAAAAGTGATCAAAAGCAACTTCCAGTCACGATGCGAAACCAGAAGTCGCTTTTGACTACTTTTTTTACCGTTTGCAAGAATTTGGACTACTTAGAAGGTGCGCGGGACTCGGGAGTCGAGAAGCGGCAGCAGACCCAGCGCAGTTAACCTTAATTAAGGTTAAAAGACTTTGGAGTTCTTTGTTTTGGAGGCTGGGCATGCTCTCTGACTCTCTCCTTTACATTAACCTTAATAAACCACATTTTTAACTTAGACAAATCCTTTCTAACATCAGGCGGCTGAATGTTCCTTCCAAAAAGCAAAACAAAAGGAAGGAATAAAAGCATGCTCAAAAACAATGAATTTGTGGATGAATACTTCAATACGAAAATCATTCTCAGTGTAGCAAAATCACAGCATATTAGCATTCTTTTGTGATGCCTATCAATTCCATCATAAAGGTAGAAGGCTAAATTAGCCAAAAAGAAAACATTTAGGACTAAACTGGATATGACTTGTGTGATCCAGATTGGGGGGGGGGGCAAAGGAGATAACCCTTCGTCCCTGCTGCAATCCAGATCTGGATTGGTGCCCTCCATATTTGCTATTTAGGAAAAAAACACTTCAGGTCAAACAACATGTTTAAAGGTCTAGTTTGGACTTAATGCTCTGTTTATTGTATCAATATAGAATTTTCTGCACTCTTTTTCTTGACCATTTGCAAATAGTGAAACTTGGATATATTTCTAGCTGAAAAGCAAGCATAATTAAGAAAGTAGAAATAAGCCTACTAACTGCATATTACACAAACACATTAGGAGTTTGTTTGTTTTTACTCTTTCAGACTGGCACATCATGATTACCTCAGCGATGTTTTCAGCTTGAAATAAGAATAAACCCAAAAACAAAACAAAAAAAGGATTTAAAATTTGGCTTCAATTATATAGGCCTTTTTTCTCTCTTTCTGCCACATAGCCTTTCCGCTAGTCTAGTTTAATCTGGCACCAAGCTAAGTTCCTATTTTTGCTCTTCCTTGTGTTCTACTACCCACGTTCTATCTCCTCTCTCAAGCTCTTTCTGGTCTCTGATTCTATTCCCCAAGTCCAGCTGGGACTGGGTGTATCCAAGAGCTCTCACACTGTTCCTCTTCTAGAAAGTAACATAACAATGGTTAATTGTATGGCCCATTAGCCACTTCTTAAATTGTCACACTGAGAAGTAACAGGAAAATTCCATTTAAAGATTTAAAAAAAAAAACACCAACATGGAAAGAGATGTTTTGAAAGAAAGAAAAAAAATGAGAGGAAGGAAAAAGATGGGAACTGGGGGAATAAATTTAACTAAAACACATTTCCCTACATTTTTATTAAGTCATAAAACTAAAGGCACTGTGTTTTATTAAAAGCCCCTGAACCAGATAGGTTGAAGACCATGACTCTACAAACAGTTATACTCAGGCTTCACTTGGGAATATTCACATAAGCATGTGAATATTCACACCAGGCACATGGGTGCAATTTGTGTGAAACATTCAATTACACAGTATATTTGAGCATATAGACTTTTGACCACAATAAAACCGTATACGGTACATATATTCTATGAAACCTAGTGCAAAAGTACAACTGTACTCTGATGAACAGCACCATACACAGACCAAAATGCCATCTATAATTTACAGCACAAGCCTATACATGTCTACTCAGAGGTAAGTCCCATTAATTTCAGTGGGACTTACTCCCAGGTAAATGCATATAGAATTGAAATCTACAGCTGCAGACTTCCTGGAAGTAAGCCACATTGAATTTAATGCTGCTAATTTATGTGTAGCCTATTTCTTACTGATTAACACAGTCATTTAATCATTGGGACAGACAACAACAATTGAAACATACAGCAATACCTTGATTTTCATCCACTTGACTTTCATCGCTTTGCTCTTTCAGCCATTTTAAATTATAACCACATTTCAAATTTCGTCCACGTGCTTTCCTCTTTCGTCCAATTTCATCCAAACTTCCACAACATTCGTCAATGTTCTTGTTTATGTTCTTTTATTTCGGTTTATTTTATGTTTTGCACGCATTCGCATGCAAATGCAAGAAAGCAAAGTGGCTGTCAGATGAGGCTTTACAAATAGCTGTGGAAAGAAGGAATGCGAAAAGCAAGGGTGAAAGGGAAAGATATAAACAACTGAATGCAGATTTCCAGAGAATAGCAAGGAGAGATAAGAAGGCCTTCTTAAATGAACAATGCAAGGAAATCGAGGAAAACAACAGAATGGGGAGGACTAGAGATCTCTTCAAGAAAATTGGAGATATCAAGGGAACGTTTTGTGCAAAGATGGGCATGATAAAGGACAAAAAAGGCAGAGACCTGACAGAAGCAGAAGAGATTAAGAAGAGATGGCAAGAATACACAGAAGAACTATACAAGAAAGATCTGAATGTTCCTGATGACCACGCTGGTGTGGTCACTGACCCAGTGCCGGACATCCTAGAGAGTGAAGTCAAGTGGGCCTTAGGTAGCATTACTAACAACAAAGCTAGTGGAGATGATGATATCCCAGCTGAGCTACTTAAAATCCTAAATGATGATGCTGTGAAAGTGTTGCACTCAATATGCCAACAAATTTGGAAAACTCAGCAGTGGCCAAAGGATTGGAAAAGGTCAGTTTATGTTCCAATTCCAAAGAAGGGCAGTGCCAAAGAGTGTTCAAACTATCGCACAATTGCACTCATTTCACATGCTAGCAAGTTTATGCTCAAAATCCTACAAGCTAGGCTTCAGCAGTACGTGAACCGAAAACTACCGGAAGTACAAGCTGGGTTTCGAAGAGGCAGAGGAACTAGAGATCAAATTGCCAACGTGCGCTGGATCATGGAGAAAGCACGAGAGTTCCAAAAAAACACCTACTTCTGCTTCATTGACTACGCAAAAGCCTTCGATTCTGTGGATCACAACAAACTGTGGCAAATTCTTAAAGAGATGGGGTTACCAGACCACCTTACCTGTCTCCTGAGAAACCTGTCTGCGGGTCAAGAAGCAACAGTTCGAACCGGCCATGGAACAACTGATTGGTTCAAAATTGGGAAGGGAGTGCTGCAAGGCTGTATATTATCACCCTGCTTATTTAACTTATATGCAGAGTACATTATGAGAAATGCAGGGCTGAATGAATCGCAAGCCGGAATCAAGATTGCCGGGAGAAACATCAACAACCTCAGATATGCAGATGATACCACCCTAATGGCAGAAAGTGAAGAAGAACTAAAGAGCCTCTTGATGAGAGTGAAAGAGGAGAGTGCAAAAGTTGGCTTGAAACTCAACATTAATAAAACTAAGATCATGGCATCTGGTCCCATCAATTCCTGGCAAATAGAAGGGGCAGAAATGGAAGCAGTAACAGATTTTACTTTTCTGGGCTCCAAGATCACTGCAGACGGAGACAGCAGCCATGAAATTAAAAGACGCTTACTCCTTGGAAGGAAAGCTATGGCAAATTTAGATAGCATAATAAAAAGCAGAGATATCACCATGCCAACAAAAGTTCGTATAGTCAGGGCGATGGTGTTCCCAGTAGCAATGTATGGTTGCGAGAGTTGGACCATAAGGAAGGCTGAGCGCCAAAGAATAGATGCTTTTGAACTGTGGTGCTGGAGAAGACTCCTGAAAGTCCCTTGGACTGCTAGGAGATTTACAGCCCATTCCAACCCAACTCCTCCGCAAGTCTGGCATAAGAGTGGCCTAAGTTCAGCATAAGTTCGACATAAGTTATGTCTGAGTTATGTCAGAGTTATGCCTGAGTTAGGCAGGCTGCAGTTTCTGTGGCCCAGCACCACCCCAGGATCCAGGCAACACTTACCTCCCAGGCAGGCAGGCTCTCCAGGCTCCGTGTCTGGCTCGGGCATGTGCAGGCCTCTGTCTGCATGTGTCAGCGTCCATCCATGGCAGCTGCCGCAGGGTCTGTCGCAGCCCAGTCGCAAAGGGGCTGACCGCAGGCATGGGGGTTGTGCCAATCATGTGGTGGGCGCAGGGCAGGTGACAGGTGAGCGAGGTGCCTGAGCCAGCCGCCACAGCCACCTGCTACAGGGGAGAGTGGCCGTCCCCTCCCTCCTGCAGAAGGCGATGCCACCCCCAAGCCACGTTGAGGCTGCACGTGGGGGTCATGGGGGGGTGAGCGGGGGAGGGAAGGGAAGGAGGGGGTGGGAACGTCACACACAAGGGGGTTCTCATGAGGTCTGGAACCGCCTCTGACAGGACGTGCCCGTGCGCTGCCTGAAGCCCAGGGCCTCCAGGGCCGGGGCAATGCCCACAAAGAAGGCAGCCCGGCGTGCCTTCTGCTCTGTGCCCCGGCCAAGACCGAGAGATGCCTCGGGCTTGTCTGCTGCGAGCGTGAAGGGCTCACGCAGCTCATCACACCCCCAGAAGGGGCGACGACGGCGCCTCACGGCAGGCGCTCTGACAGGATGGGGGGTGGCCCGCAACCATCATCAGGGAGTGGGAGGGGAGGCAGACACACAGGCAGGCAGACAGGGGGTGCTGGGGAGGGGCACGGGTGGGTCAGAGACAGGCAGACAACAAGGCTGGTGGGAGACAGATTCCGAGAGAGGGGTCTGCAGAGACCAATAGGGACACAGGGGGCGCTCCGCAGATGAAGGTGATGCATAAACAGGCGCCTCTTATGCAGACGGACCTTCGACGGAAGCACCGGCATTATGGGCGGACCTTCGACGGAAGCGCCTTCATTACGGGCGGACGCCCTGGCTGTCACTGTTTGCCTGCCTGAGAGGCCCCCCCAACTCCCCCCTCCCCTCTGTGCCATGGGGGTCTGGCAGCCCCCCTGCTGTGTTCTCCCAGGGAAGGCCGTGGCAGTCCCTGGCTGGGACTCATGTAGGGGCTTCAGTGCTGGGGGCTGTCTTTGTGTGTGGGGCAATGCTTGTGTAAACACTGGGCACATATGTTTCACTGGGGCTCTGCCCAAGGGGCGTCTTTATTGTTCTGGAACGTTAGCAGAGATGGCCAGGCAAGGCTGCCAGGGGGAATCACAGCAGCCAATCTGAAAGCAGCAGCAGCAGCAGCAGCAGCACACCCATGGACCTGGAGATGCAGGCTCTTCCCCTGTGGAACCACAGCCTGCTCCATAGAAAGGGGAGGGGCAGCAGGTACGACAGCCAGGGAGGTGGAGCAGCAGCAGCAGCAGCAGCAGCAGCAGCTGCGGAGGGTTGCAGGGCTGGCTCCCTGACCGCTGGCAGCATTGAGGCAGACGACCGTGGGACAACCAGACTGCAGCCCCAGGGGTGCTCCCAGAAAGGTAGGTGGTAGTGGACGTTCCTGGGGAGACAAAAAAGAAGGGGGAGTTACATGTCAGCTGGTGTGTGGAAGCAGTCGCCATTGAAGACAAGCTAGTGTGTCGGTTGCAAAAGCCTGCAGGGAGAGAAATAAAACACAGCTGAAAGTGTGACACACATAGCATGGTCTGAGCTGCTTACCTGGGTGTCAGGAGAGCATGATCCTGTAAGGGGAAAGGGTCAAAGAGAGAGACAACAGCACAACTTGGGGGTCACAACCATGGCAAACCTAGCACTACTGACCCGTCAGTAGACCCTGTGGAGACAAGGGGGGGGGGGGGACAGCTGGTGTCTACATAAGGCTAACAGTTCCACACTTGTGGCAGTGTCTGCTCACATGACTACAGGCAGCAATCAGACACAACAGTGGTACAGAGGCATGTATCCTATATATCATAGCAGGCTAAGCAGGCAGTTATCAGACAACACATTGGTAAAGAGGCATATCATAGCAGGCTAAGCAGGCAGTTATCAGGCAACACATTGGTAAAGAGGCATTTCAGAGAAGGCAAAGCAGGCAGACATGAGAGGGCACATTGGTAAAGAGGCATGTCTCATATATTTCTATATGCAAAGAGGCAGAAGTCAGACCACATGTCAGCACAAACCCTGCTCTTACCTGCACTTACCTGCTGGTGTTGTTGCCTGTGGGGGGGGGAGAGGCTGGGAGAAAGACATGGGTTAGCAAATGGTAGCATGGAGACAGCTGCCCAGGCACAGCTGTAAACAGTTTGGCCACAGCCAGAACAGCCCTCTCTGCCCTTGAGGGGGGCAGAGAGGAGAAGAGAAGAGAGAAGTGGGGTGTTTGTGATTTTTGTCCCACTTTGTGGCTGTGGGGGACAGAACCCCACGCCATGTGCTCAGAGAGAGAGAGAGACTGGAGGTCTGGGGCTGGGCTTTTGTGGGAAAGAGGCTGTGTGGGGCTGGGTGCTGATAGGCTCCCTATCTTTGGCATAACTCTGTCGGTTTCCAGACCTTGCTGACACAACTCCGACATAACTCTGACATAACTCAGGAGTAGGGTGTTAGAACTTTTCAGGAGAGGGCTGGAGTGGGTAAGGTAAAATGGTTCCTATGGGTCTCCTCCAATTTATGTCCACCCTTTTGGTCGACATAAAATTTGTGTCAGCATTTGTGTTGGAGGGGGCGTGTCTGTGCTTGCCAGGGTCTGGAATCCGACATTAATTGGTTTCTGCCCCCGTTACGCCCACGGTCCGCCCCTGGTCCACCCACTTTTATGTCGACTTTAGGTCCAACTTATGTCGGTGTCGGTGGTGCACATGCGTGTCCGTTCTTCGTCCGTCGGTCGTAAATTCGACATAACTTCGCCGTAAATGGTCGCATTCCAGACATAACTTCAACATAAGCGACTTATGCTGAGTTTATGTCTGACTTGTGCTGCTTAGCCCTTGCGTTGGAACGGGCTGCCCATCAGTCAATCCTAAATGAAATCAACCCTGACTGTTCCCTGGAAGGACAGGTACTAAGGCTGAAACTCAAATATTTTGGCCACCTAATGCGAAGAGAGGACTCTCTGGAGAAGACTCTGATGCTGGGAAAAATTGAAGGCAAAAGGAGAAGGGGAAGGCAAAGGATGAGATGGTTAGACAGCATCACCGATGCAACGAACATGAAAATGAGCGAACTCAGGAAGATAGTGGAGGACAGGAAGGCCTGGCGGGATATGGTTCATGGGATCACGAAGGGTCGGACACGACTTAATGACTGAACAACAACAACAACGCATTCGAATATGTTATATAGTTATGTTTTTTACTGGCCAAAATAAATTTGCAAGCTAAATAAGGCTATGCTGCTTTGACATTCATCCATTTTTGACTTTCATCCATGCACAGGTCCCTAACCAGACAAAAGTACAAGGTATTGCTGTATACATGATACTTAAATTGCTATAAAGTCTACAGATAAAATACTACCAGACACTGTATACTTTTTCAATTTAAAAAGTTTTGTATTCTACAGGAAAAAACAGACTTTTCCCTCCACAGCAGTCCCCTGATCTCCCCAAGTCTTGTCCTGGACTCCCCAAAAAAGGTGGGATGGGGTACAGAGGACTGCAGGGGAGGGGAAATCTCTCAAAATCATGCACAATTCTGGATACACAACCCATAATGCTGGAAATCACCCCAGTTTTTGGGATAGACTGCAAAAGCATTCTAAAGAAATGAAAGTCAGAATTTCTGATCACTCTTCATTTTTACTTTAAATTATATGTCAGCAAATTAATTTTAGGTAAAGGTATCCCCTGTTCAAAAGCCAGTTTTGTCCTACTCTAGGGTGTGGTGTTCATCTCCATTTCTAAGGCCGAAGAGCCAGCACTGTCCGAAGATGCTTCTGTGGTCATGTGGCCAGCGTGACTTATGGAATGCTGTTACCTTCCCGTCGCAGCGGTACCTATTTATCTACTTGCAATTTCTTGCTTTCGAACTGCCAGGTTGGCAGGAAAATTAATTTTAGTACCTAAGATATTTCTTAATTTTGATTTTTACTCCACCCTAATCTTTGGTCTTTTCACCATACTTAAAAGGAAATTATAACACACTTTGGTTTTCTAAATGTATTCATTTTCAGTCTCATTTTTAAAAGGGATTAGAAAAAGGTTTAGTGGAGCAGAGTATGTGATTCTGGTTATTTTGTACACATGGGAAACCTTAATACTGTATGAGCAAACATCTTTAGCCCTGAGGCAAGTCAAAAGACCTTATTACAGAATTTGGCTTGTATTCCCATTATATCGGCATACTGGAACTAATATGACTGGGAGAGATTTAGCCACATTCAAACTGTATAATTCAAACCACAAGCCAGGTCATGAATTAATTGTGTAAATATATTGTTAGATACAAGCATATGCTATTCGTTTGCATACATCTGCATCCTGATCCCCCAGGTACTCTACAGCACCAGTGCTGTTGAGTGGACTTTGAAACTGTAAAACATTCAAGAAAGAACCTCAGGAGATAAACATGGCAACTTTTTTTTCAGTGTGTAGTCTTGCTGATCCTAGGGTGCCTTTATTTGTTTTTTGGTCATCTGCCATGCAGCTGACTCATCATAAGCACCACTTGCATTGGCAAATTAAATTGCTTTAATGCTCTGCAGAAGATTTAAGCCTGTGACACACCAAACGTGGCTGCACAAGTTTCGCCCTGGTGCATCCACATTGGGCATGTGCTGTGTTTGTGTGCCTGTTCAGCGGCAGGAACACTGGACACATCGGAAGGTGCGGTCCGAGCTCATTCGGACTCATCTCAGGCGTGCTTCTGGCACGTTCAGCCAATGAGAGCCCAAATTGTGAAGTCTGGGGGCGGGACACGGAGCAGCACAGTAGCCAATGATGTGCTTGTTCCAGCAACCAGCAGTTTCTTTTTCCATCTCTCGTGCAGCAAGAATTCTAGATACTCCAATAAATATACATTCAATCACCTGACATGTTTCAAGTAAGCGCTTCTTCAGAGGCATGCTAAAATAAGGTTGAAACAATCACTTTACAAAAATTATATCACAATATAAAACACCTGCATAATAATTGCTCTAAACATTCAAACATTTGAATCCATGGGTTTTCCGTGCTCGCTCAGTGCTCCTCCCCCACCACAAGCGACCAATCACAAAGGGCCAGCAAGTGACCAATCCAGGGAGACCACAAGCCACAGCTCGCCTTCCCCTTTGGTGTGCTTCGGACACCTCACATGAGTTGGCCGCTTCCGCAACGCCACTGGACAAGGCAAACGCGGGCGGTTGCATGATGTGGTCTCAGAAAACTTTAATATGTAGAAAGTGTAATATGGCAACAGAGAGTGGGAATGAAGCTCCTATGAAGTTGAAAAAGTTGTTGTGATCACCACACAGTTCAGAGACTAAAAATACATCCTCTGTTCAAAAGGAACATTTGAGTGAATCAAGTGGCAAGTGAGTCATCTCACGAAACAAAACTAAAAGAACAAGAGCTCATTGATTCTGCTGTTGGAAAATATATTCCAAAAGAGATTATGAATTGTGGGCAAGTTTGAGATCTACTGTATGAGAGATACACAAGCCTCCTGCAGGCCTCACAAGATATCTGCATCCCAGACCCAAAAGCACCACCCCATTGTATCCACTATGAGTACTGCTCTTAATTTTTTTGTTTTTTTGGGGGGGGGGGCTATATTTTGCTTTGAAAGGTTCCATTTTGGGAGGGGTGCAAAAAATGTTCACAGGAAACCCACCACCCTTTTGGACATTTTTTCTTGGCTGTTCATAGTTTTTGTTCTCTTCCCCCCTCCCCTTGATTGTTTGTTCAATCAATCGATCAATCAGTCAGTGTCCATCAGAGCTTCATTGCTTTTTGTCAAAGGCCTGTGCAAAAAGAACACAATACAAATATCCATGAGAGTACAAATATAAGCATATCAGTTACAAAGTATAGATGCCAGTTAGGCCGGCTGTGTATCCTTACACAGGATTGTGCTGTAAGCCGCATTGGAACTGTTTCCCATGGTGCTTTCTCATGCAACTCCAGTATATGAAAGAATGTGTGGGTACCATGCAGTTGGCCCTTTCAGCCCTACCAGTTGGGTGGGAAAGAGTCATGTGTTGTCTTCACCTACATGGTTGTGGTATCCATACAATGGCAATTCGACACCCATAATGGCTGCAGCCACTTGGAATAGTACTACAGCGAAGTGACTCCCACATGGAGGAGTGTATAGGAAGGAAAGATGCTGATCTGTTGGATCAGCATATGAGTCTGACTGAACCCTCTCTCTTGGACCCTGTCCTAACTGCCACCTGATTTCCACAGCATAATTCCCTCTGAAGCACAGTTTTCTTCTTCCCTTCAGTTATTGCCTGGTGCAAAATATCACAGCCTGGTTGGAACAGGACATATTTTTCTCTATATCTAAAAAAATTCTAAGCAGTGCTATGTGTGTTCTCATGTGGTTTAAAAAAAAAATAATAGCACTATATATCACTGCTTTCCAAACTAACTCCAGTTATTGATAGCAATCAATCTGACATGCATGGGCTGCAACAAGCTTTGGTTAATGTTTTCTGCTTTGGTAAAACAAGTGATTTATCACATCTGCAGTGAATGGATCGGATGTGATATGTTTCTGTGATGTATTACTGACAAGGTATGAAATTGACTTGTCCTAAGAAACTCTAAAGCTAGAATATCAAATCAAACTAGGTAACTAGAAAATAATATCTCTCATCTAGCAACCATAATTTTTGATTTTTTAAAATGGAATTCTGATATATGCGGGACATGCTTCCCTATTTTATCTGCACAGAACTATCTATGTACGTGAGTGAGTAAAAGAGAGAGAGAACACATGCAGGCATTATTATTATTATTATTATTATTATTATTATTATTATTATTATTATTATTTTCTAAAGTACTAGCATAACCATCCATTCTGTAGTCTGGCTGCCTATCTGTTCATAATTTATGAAGAAAACTGTCTCCATTCTCCATGTACATAATTAACCCAGTCATATATCTTTTACTGAGTGACTGAGCTAACAATAGCACCATAGCATTTTGATTCAGTTCAATTCAGATGTGGATATAAAAGCAAAGGAAGTATTAGAAGTTGACAACTCTGCATTGCCTTTGGGAAGGAGATGCAGAATGTGAAGATCGATGACAAATTTTTGTCAATATAGTCATCGTACAGTATAATTACTGACTGACAACTGAGAAAGTACAATGATTGGCCTTAATCTTTTCATTAGTCAATAGAGTCTGCAGTGGCAACATCGGGAAAAAATATTGTGGGGAGTACAGAAGAGGAAAAGTGCATTTTGAGGAAATATGTAAAAAGCTTCATTCCTTCAAGTAACCACAGGTATCCAGCAAAGGTGGAGAAGGTAGAAGCAAACTACTTGCTGGGGAGGGGATCTGTCTGCCTCCCCACTCTCCCTCTGGTGTCATCTACTAGTACCGTACTTAGCTGGGGCTTTTCCTTTACTGATGAATACCTTGGTCAAAAAAAGACTAAAAGTAAAGGACACGTAACTAATGCAAAGCAGCTGGTGGTCAAAATCCTGTTCCAAAAGAAGAGTTGACAGCCTGATGTAGAAAAGTAAAAGATTTATAGCAAGAAGAAACAACTTGGCTGGGGAAGAAAAAAAAAAAGAGTAGTCTACTGCTGGTTACTAGTCTTTGGTTCTCCACAAAGTGCATCTAGGAGCCATCATTTCAACATCAAATTTCTGGAAATACATGAAAGGAATCAGTGTCTTTTGTCCCAATCAATGTTTCTTAAAATGTTTCTTAAAATAACTTAGCATTTTTCCCCTAGGAAAAATCACCAATAATATTTTACTTTCTTTTCAGGTATTATTATTTATTTTATTATTTTCTGTATTTATATCCCGCCTTTCTCATCATCAGATTTCTCATCAGATTTATTCAAGGCGGCTTACATAGGCAGGCTATCTTTAGACCTGATAAGGGTCTTTATAATATTGTTCTATTCCTATATAGAACCTTCCATGCTCGAGATGTTTTCCCTTCCGAGTGCAGCCCTCCTTCTGGCTTGTGCTTTGCACTTCCAAGCTTCACAGGGTTACATTATATTTGGTAATGAATGACGGTTACATTACATTAATGAATGAGGGTTACATTCCGAATGAGGGTTACATTATATTTGGCACATAACACCAAAGTTGTGTATAGTCACAATTAAATCCAACAAATACATACTGTCTCTTTAAGAACTAAAATCACAGTACGAGAGACGTGCAGGAACTGGGACAACCAAGGTGATCAACAGCTTCATTCTCCCATTTCACAGCCCAATCCTATCCAGCGCTGGTACAGCGGGGCTGCATGGCCCACGCTGTATTCAGCGCTGGTATTGAGTAGGCTGGAGGTCTTCTTGAGGTAAGAGGACATTTGTTGAGTTCAAAGGGGCTACTCAGATCTGCACAAGCTATGTTGCTAGCGCAGGCCTGAGAAGCCCCATATAGGGCTTTCTGACCTGGGAAGGGGGATAGGATAGGGAGGAGGCCTTCTCTGACGGTACTGCCCCGTCCCAGGCCTGATTACATCCCCTTCCTATGCCCCCCTAGACATTGCGCCACCCGGAGCAGCACTTACCCGCTCCACGGTGCAAGGTCCAGAGGCGGACAGCAGGGAGACGGCGCTGGCGCCACCTGTTTGCAACACTCAGTGCCGGCTGAGGCCCAATGCTGGGGTGCCTCCCGCAACAGGATTGCGCCGTCAGTACAAACTTTGTTTTTATATATGATAACTGCAGCAAGAATTTTATATGCACAATACTGGAAGAATTCGAAGATACCTTCGCTGGAAGATTGGTGGTTGAAAGTTTTGGACTATGCTGAAATGGATAAACTTACAATTTTAATTAAGGAAAAGTCAGTTAACCTTTTCGTGAATAACTGGAAACCATTTATTGATTTTTTAAGAGAGAGAGAGAAGAACGATGTGATGATATGCAAATTTAATGAATAGAATGTGGGTGATATTTTGGCTTGGTTGGATATTATATGTAGAAAATAGTGAATAGTATGCTAGTAGGATGTATTGCTTCGCGCTTGCTATAATCTTACGAAATATTGTTTTTATGTTTTAATATATTAATAAAATATAAATATATGACCAAAAAAAGCCGTCAGGCTCATTTGGGGGTATATACTGTGTAAGTGGTAGGTGGAATCGCCTGCACTATTTAAGCTGTTGTTTTTCGTCAAGTTTTTACACTTGAATTCATGAAAGTAAAGTGCGCTTAAGATGAAAATAGTTCATGTTCCCTAAATAAGGCTCCAATCCTATACACAATTCCCTGGGAGGAAATGCCATTGAACTCAAAAGGACTTATTTCTGAGTAGACATGCATATGATGCACTTTAAGTCTACCAATTCTTTATAAATTTATAAATTAGCTTAATTACATTTTATTGTATTCATGTGAATTGCTTCTAATGAAAACGAATGTGACATTTTGGTAATTATGTTTTGGCAGAGGTACTGTGGAAAAACACATAAGAAATGGATGTTTTATGTAATATGCTATTTCCTTTATTAGTCATCCTTCTTGGCTTCATACCTATCTCTTCTCATGCAAAGGTACTTTGTAACATATGAAACTCCACTAACTCTGACATTATGTCGACATTAACAAAACATTACTCTTTAAAGTTTAACACATTAAAGTTATTGGACTCAAATTCCGGAATTAGACTGCAACCAAATCACAACTTTTAATTTTTGGTCTCAAATCTGTGATATTTTCCATCTAGAATTTGAAACATTGATATCTTGGGTTTTGTTTCTTTCTTATTGAACTTTAAGCACATATTGAATAATGCTTTACAAAAATATTGAAATTCAAGCTTAGTTTTATTACCTTAATGGGTAATAGAAATCCTCGCAATCAAGAGCAATCCTTGAGCTACCCCAAACTTCTTCACTCTAGTAGTGGATGGTCTGCTATGCACTTTGGTAGCCTACGGTTCCACACTCAATCTTTTTCCAGCAATTCCTAGTAGATATGGAAATTCCAACGTGCAGGCGGCACTTCCTTACTGTCACCAACTTCCCAGTTTACTTCAATAGATGAGGAAACTCCACACTTGCAAAGGTGTGTACATGCAGAACATGCAGAGACTGGGGATGAACATACATGCAGGAAATATGACCCTATGGCTAGTTATATTTTATTTATTTATTTATTTATTTAAATAATTTGTATCCCGCCTTTCTCCCGGCAAGGGCACTCAAGGCGGCTTACAACATTAAAATAACGTTATACCAACCAGAGCCATTTGTCTTACGGCGCAACAATCCTCTGGAAGTATAGGGCGGTGGAGCAATTCTGCCACCCAAGGCCATCGCAAACATAACATAAGGCATGTTTGTGATGACTCTAGAGTAAGGACTGCTGGTGCTAGGCCAGCAGCCCTTATTCCACCACCGGGATGTTCCCACGGCTGCCAGAGGCAGGTAAGAGATTCCCCGGCGGGCATGGGGGTGGTCCGGGTGGTGAGGGAGGGGGTCATTAGCCGAGCTGGCCTGGGAGGGGGCGGGGATGCTGTCCGTCATATCCTCATCTCCCGCTGGGCCGACTCGGCCATTACACGGCCTCCTCTTACTTCCGCCAGCTATTTAGCTGGCAGAAATCCAAGGAGGCCTAATGGAAATCCGAGGAGGCCCAATAAATGTTAATTATTAATTTAAGCAAGAATCAAATAAATAAATAAATAAATAAATAAATAAAATGCCAAGGGGGCGCAAAGTGCCCCTTTGCCACACGAAGCACGCTCGAATTTTAATTATTTATTTATTTTTAGATTAAAATAATTAAATCGACTTACCTCCTGTCCTTGCCTGTCGCTGTCGTTGCCCGTCGCCGCCGTGCTGCTGCTCCTCCTTCTTCTCGTTGTCGTCGCTGGCCAGCCTGGGCTGTGCGAGCCGGGGCTCGCATGTTCCGGGCTGGCCGGCAACGTGGAGGAGGTCAGCGAGCCTCGGCTGGCCAGGGCTCACGCGAGCCCTGGCCGGTCGA
This sequence comes from Plestiodon gilberti rubricaudatus, assembly GCA_026170595.1. Lineage (NCBI taxonomy): Eukaryota > Metazoa > Chordata > Lepidosauria > Squamata > Scincidae > Plestiodon > Plestiodon gilberti. Next base: position 37,002,657 of record JANXHW010000004.1, read on the forward strand.
GGCTTGCTGGCCTCGTCATCGCCGGCCTGCTCAGGCCGTGTGAGCCCCGGCCGGCCGAGGCTCGCCTGGCCAGCCGGATCTCTGCTGCTGGCGCCGGGCATCCCTCATGAGATTTGGGCGCCAAATGTTGGATCTCGCGAGATTTCGCAATCCAAGATGCCGGGGCCCGGGTATGTTTCTTTTACATTTAAAAAATGGCGGCGGCGCGGAGGCTTACCAACTGGCCCAGAACTGTTCAGGGACCGTTCCAGGATCCGTGGCTGGATTCCGGGATGGTCCCAGAAATTCCGGGATGAATGGTAAGCCTAGTCTTGGGGAACATCCAGGGACAGTTTGTTCTGCAATAGGCTTATTTGTTTTATTTTCTAATATTAACAATAATGTTTCAATACACTTTACATTTTAACAAGCAAATATTGATTTCAATGGCACTTACTGTCAGATGTGTATGCTTTGTTTATATAAGAATTGCAGCCCAGAGTAGAGAAAACACTTGAATATTCAGTCTTGATTCATGGCAAAGTTTCAATCATTAATACAGTACTCAAAATGCAAATAATGAACTCAAAAGGAATTACTGTATCTTTAATTACACATTAGATGTGGTTTGACTGTATTGCATATAGCCAATCTGTGACTATCACAACAGATGTGATCTGATTTCTAATTAATTGTAATTAAGTGCTGGGCTTTTTTAAAGCATTCCTTCATGCTGAAATCACTTGTTTTCTGGCACAATAGATTTAAAAGAGAATGACCTATCACATTTCAGCAACTTGGCTGTTAAGATTTCAGGGGACAAAAATATTGAATTCCCATATTTAATAAAGCATAAATACAGGACTATTGGGTAAGTACAGTGCCTAGTGTACAAAAAGTGATATTTCTGCAACCTGCCATTTAATTTCAGAAGGTTTAAAACAGATTAGAGCTTATTGAATGCCCTTCTTCTGATTCCTTAGTGAAAATCAGATCATTTGAAGCACAGGAGCAAACAAAGGCAGTCATTCCACTGACCATATACTGCCCTCCAGTGGCACCTTGTCAGAAATGAAATAAGATGCTTATTTTAGGATCTCTTAAATGTAACATATACAGCCTGAGCCCAGTTTGAGCAGACACCAGCTGCAACACACTGTGAACTAAATGCTGGGAAGCTGTTTGTAAAAACTACTGTATTCACTAGTAGTAACTCTACCCAGGGGTCAGCTAGAAATCAGTAATTTCATGTCAGTAATAAGAAATAAGTAATTTCATGTCAGTAATAAGAAATAAAAAAGAAATCAGCGGGTGGCGCAGTGGGTTAAACCGCTGAACCATGAGCTGTCGATCAAAAGGTCAGCAGTTCAAATCCGTGACGGGGTGAGCTCTCGTTGCTTGGCCAGCTCCTGCCAACCTAGCAGTTCCAAAGCATGTTAATTCAAGTAGATAAATAGGTACCGCTTGCGGGAAGGTAAACAGTGCTCCGTGTTCCAGCTGCATGCTACGCGCTGCGGCAAGGAGAGTCATGCCGGCCACATGACCACGGAGGCGTCTTCGGACAACACTGGCTCTTCGGCTTTGAAATGGGGATGAGCACCACACCCTAGAGTCGGACACGACTGGACTTAATTGTCAGGGGTCACCTTTACCTTTTTATAAACAGTTAGTACTTGACAGCAGTACTTGTGCTGGAAGAAATATCAACATCTTGAGATCATTAAAGATTTTCAATGGCACACATAGCATCTAGCACCCGGTTCTACTAAACTCACATGGAAAGCACTCCACAATCCTTGTTATAAGATCACTTCCTTATCTATCATGCTATCCTAGAAAAGCATGATGTGCTTGAATAAAAGTGACAGGAATGCACATTTGATCCATATTATAACACATATATATATAGAGCCAGCGGGTGGCGCAGTGGGTTAAACCACTGAACCATGAGCTGTCGATCGAAAGGTCGGCAGTTCGAATCCATGCGACGGCTCCTGCCAACCTAGCAGTTCGAAAGCAAGAAATTGCAAGTAGATTAATAGGTACCCGCGTCAGCGGGACGGTAACAGCTCTCCATGCGCCTCGGTGTTGAGTCATGCCGGCCACATGACCATGGAAACGTCTTCGGACAGCGCTGGCTCTTCGGCTTTGAAACGGAGATGAGCACCGCTCCCTAGAGTCGGACACGACTGGACTTAATTGTCAAGGGATACCTTTACCTTTTACTATAACATATATACCAGTAGCCAGCTTTTTATTTCACACAGGGGCAATATGTATCTATTCATTTCACCGTAACCATCACAGTGAGAGAAGCTTTCAGCAGAGGCTCTTCCTCTGTAAGAGCTCACCAGAACTCTTCCTCAGCAAGATCTCAGAGATCACAGATGAGGGGATAAAGCTTCCATCAGTAACTGGTGCTAGAAAGGAGGAATGCACTTTATTCAGAGAAAAGTGCTTTCTGAGAAATAAGAAAATGATCCTGAAAAGGCAGCGTATTGTTATGGGGAAGTAGCCTTCCATTTTTTAAAAAAATCTCTTTTAAAGAACCACGTAGATATTTATGTGCACATGTGTTCATGTTTCATTTTATTAATTAAAACATGCTTAGAAACAATTGCACACTTGTTGGGGAAGTGAAATCTGTTGTTACCTGGCTTCAGAGATGTTATGGACATGAGCCTTTAGGCACTCACGAAAGCTGGGCATATGTGTGCAATCAGCACTTGTCTCTCTTTGGAGAGGGGAATTGGGTTTTCCCTCAGAGGCAGCTTAAAGCATGCTGAAAACCTGTAAAACTGCTTTGACTGGAAACAGAAAATTGGTATGTCCTGTGGGCATATATATCATACTACTCCCACAGCTTTGAATATTTTCACATCTATTTTATCCCATCCTCCTTCTGTGGACTACATCCTACTTCTGTGGACTACAGATTATTATCCCTTTCTATTCTTACAATAACTCTGTGAGGTGAATTGTGCTGAGAGATAGTGGCTGGGCCATGTGACTGAGACCATTGGGTTTGATGGTTGATGGTTGAACAAGGAATTGAATCTCTGTTCTCCCCGATCTTTCTGCAACACTCTATTCAATTTGCTCCACAAATCGTTTTTACCATGTCATTTATTGGTAAATAAACCGAATCACATCATCACACCGAGGAATAGCCAAACAAGTTCCTAAGCCAAAGCTGATTCAGTCTAGACTGTAGAGGGCTGGTAAAGGGAACATGCACACACCTCAGTCCCATCCCCCGCTCCCATTCCTGCTAGTCAGTGCTATAGTGATAGAAAGATAAGAAAAACCAAGAGTGTATACGTTGTCCTATTGAATGTGAAAAACCCTAGAGCACATTCTTCCCTCACGTTTTCCACACATCCCTTAAAAACCCATATCTATTAATTTTACTTCCAGCAGCCTTTGAATTGGGCTTTTTGTCTGATGCTGATAAAGGACTGAAAGCATTTTTGTAAACTGAGAATCTGTCAGCTAGCTCTCTAATGATATATATTCCTTATAAAAAGGGGTAAAAAGGCCATCCTACTTTTTAAAGGAATTGTGGTGCTGCTTCTTGCAGTGAAATGACTATTATAAATAAAATTTGGTAAGTTCTGAAGAAAGAATTTTTCTACTTCAGCTGGCCATGAAACTAACAGACTAGTCAATCCAGGTCAAAAAGACACATAAGCCTCAACTTACTGTAAGGAAAGTCGTCGTCTTTTTTTTAACCAAATGCTCAAGGTGTTGTACTCTCTTGTTAAACAAAAGTCTTCCAAAATCACACCCCAAAATTCTTTTAAGAATGACTATCAATCTTGGGCTTTTTCCCCACAGAAGAAGATACTTTCTTCTGTACCAACTGTATCTTCTGTATCTCTATACCTCCCAAAGCACAATCGAGCAAATGTTAGACATCTGACAGAGGAAGGTTGCTAGGGGCTCTGGGGCAAAGCCCTGCACTGGGCAACCCATGATACACACACATCCCACCCACCCCTTCGTGGTACACTAGGTACTAACAATATCACTGTGCAATGAGGGTTCAAGGGTTGGGCTGGCTAGGCAGGTCCTGTCATGGGTGTGAGCCAGACTTTGTGTCACTCAGGTTCAAACAATAACTAAAGAGAGCCAGACTACAATGTGCGTTAGAAAGAATAAGATGTATTGATATTCAGAAGATGTAAGTAAATATAAATGTAAGAGCATTAGACAAACGAATGAATACATATACAAGTGAGGCTCTGCAGGTGCCAGTAAGGTGGAGGCGAGGAGGGGGAGGTAAGGGGGTATTCCAGGGTGGGGAGATGGGAAGGCAGGGGACAGGGAGCAAGTCAGAGGGGGAAGATCTCAACAGCAAACAGTGGCGTTCCTGCGGTAGGGGCTCGACAGTAAGTCGCGCTATCTGGGGTCATTCACTGTATCAACGGCCATTCTGAAGGTATTTGCAGCCATTGTCAAGCTATTTCCAAGCTATCTGCAGGGCCATTCTGCATCCATGGCAGTCATCTCGAAGCAATCTGCGGCAGCCATTTGAAGCTATCCCTGCCCTTCTAAAGCTATCCACAGCCATTCTGAAGCTATTCTGCAGCCAGTCAAGTACAGACAGCACCCCAGAATACTTTGCAGCAGTCCATAGCACCCCAAAATGCATTGCAGCGCCACAGCCTGCTCGGGTTGCAACTTTTGGAACTGCTAAAACTTCAAAAGGTGCACTTTTTTAAAAAACTGTAAATTGTTTTTATTCTTTCACACTCTTGTTAGCTCCCTTGGGACCATTGAGCAAAAGGGAGGACAGAAATGAATGTGACAGTAAGCAATCCTTCTATACCCTATACAATGTATAGCATAGGGTCTGCGGAACCTAACCCAATTAATTCCAATATGATTAATTATTCACAGCGCAATACTATCCAACTTACACCACTGGTGTAACCAGCGGGGGAGGGCAGGGCGGGAGGCTTTGGAGGGGAGTAAAGATTTAAATCCCCTTTGACTCCCCCTTTGGAGGGGATTTGAATCCCCTTTCCGTTCTGGGGCCTCCCGTTCTCGCTGCACCGCTGGTTACACCAGTGGTATAAATTGGATAGGATTGCGCTGTCAGTAACCACGGTTTCCGTATCCGCTGGGTTTTTCAGGAACCTAACCCCAGCGGATAATGGGAATTGACTGTATATTTGCTTGGACTCATGAAGCTTGCTGCTAGCAGAACTCATGTGGCTTGGAAAGAGATAAATATCAACTTTAAAAACACAGGCAAGTGCATTGATGCAGATGGAGCTGTATTAGTGGAAGGCTGTCAAAATTCCTTCATCAATATGCATGAAGACTGTGCCTTACAGTCGGAACATTTTGAAATCAGTTCTAATTTTGTTCCTTCAGATATGATTCATTGAGGTCATAACAAGCTGGAGACTTACAAGTTCAAAACAGTGTCAGCACATACTAGGAAGGTGTTCATGCCAATCATTCCATGCACCCAGTGTTCTCATTATAAACAGGTTGTTCTTGCAGCGTGTTACCACTCCCAGTTAGTCACTGGATCTTCACTGAGTCATCACTTGCTCTAAAAAATTTCATCAACAAATCCTTGTGGAATAAGTGTCACAAGGCTTGAACTAGTATGACAGCATTTGGTTTTGACTGCACCTATTTCCAGTATTCTGCATTGTTTGTTACACACTTGTTGCTGAAATTTGCAAAAAAAAAAAATCTAATTTGGATGAGTGATTGCAGTTTAGAACCTTCACCAACATTGTTGTAGCCACAGAAATGTCAAAGCTTTTTGCTGAAACAGCCACTTGCTGAAGCAGCCATGTAAGAATGCACATCTCTAGAACAAGAGCCCTTAATCAGAATTTTGCATAGTCTAACTTGATTTGCTTCTTACTTCCTCCAATGGTAGAAAATCAGCCCAGATGTTTTTGATAGCCAACATATATTAACATATATCATATAGCAGATCCACAATTGCTTTTTCCTGCCACAAAGGAATTTTTATAACCACTTTGCTGTCTTTTAACACTTTTGTACCACATCATTTCTTGCACCAACCATTATCTATAATTTTACCAAATCTTGTGTTATCATGGGTAACTTAAATAAAATATGCATATGCAGGAACATAATGCAGCTTCAAGACTTAAACCCACGATACAATTGTCCTAAAGCAAAACATGCATCCACAAGACTGAGAGGAAGGGCCCAATTCTATCCAACTTTCCAGCACCGATGCAGTCGCAATGCAGCCCCGAGGTCTCCGTGACTCCCCCCCCCGCCTGCAGGATGCAGGACGCACCCTGTTAGCACAGCTGCATCAGCGCTGGAAAATTAGTTAGGATTGAGCCCGAAATATTTGTGTTACCTTATCACATGGAAGATGGAAACCACCTCTTCGTCATTGATTCTCCACACTCGTGTCATGAAAGTATCACACCAGCCACTATTTTCCTCCACCTGGCATGAAGCATTTACCATAGCAACAAAAACCATTCCTGGCAGTGTCGAGAAATGATATGGAAACTGCCAGGTGAGGAATGATGTGATATCCAATGCTACATGTTAAGGTGCTGGCATGGAGAATTCATTCTGCAGGAAGCTTTTCAGCTTCTTTTGCAAACATGGAGATAATATGCAGCTTTAACATGAAATCTCCATGATGCACTGCAATTGTGAAACCGTTCGCACATAACATCTGGGCCTTGAATTAAGATGAATAATTAAGAAAGGACTGAAGCAATAGAAGCTTACCAGGTATAATTTCCATCAACCAATTTTCTTGGCCCAGCATATTAAACTAGAACTGGAATCCCTCCTTTCAGCACATAACTTGAAGAAATGTCAAGGTCTCCTGCTACTACTGCTTGATTAGGTACACAAAACAGGAAGCAGAGAAAAAAAAGTAATGTAATGTAACTGCAGACTGGAAGGTCGGTAGGACAGTAGTTTGAGATCCGAGTGCTGCATGACAGAGTGAGCTCCCGTCTCCTGTTCCAGCTCCTGCCAACCTAGCAGTTCGAAAGCAAGAAATTGCAAGTAGATAAATAGGTACCGCTAAGGCGGGAAGGTAACAGCACTCTGTTAGTTATGCTGGCCACATGACCACAGAAGCGTCTTTGGACAGCGCTGGCTCTTCAGCTTTAGAAACGGAGATGAGCACCGCACCCTAGAGTTGGACACGACTGGCTTTTGAGCAGGGGATACCTTTACCTTTACCTAATTACAGTATGCCTAACTCACCAGCACTACACCTCTGGTTAACAGCAAATATCAGTTTCCCAGGAATCCATGCTTTTTTCCAGGTTCCCATTCACCAGCGGCGGAACGTCAGTGGAGCAAGTGGAGCAGGAGCTCCAGGCGCTCAGGTGGGAGGGCGGGCTCGGGGAAACTCACCGAAGTGAGGCGAGCCGCTGGATTGGCCCTCCCTCCCTCCCTGGAGCCCGTTTGGCTCCGAAATGACCGCTAAACGGGCGGGGGGCGCATTGACGTGACACGCTCAGGCCCCGCGCCCGGGCGCCCGGAAGGTGCCTGGCATCTATGCCATTCACCCTCAGATTGTCACAGTCACAACAAAATGTCTGGCCCACATTTAAAGTTGTTACAACTCCACAGAATCTAATGGATGTCCCTTATCTCAAATACTACATCTCCAGAGTGTCCTCATTTTTCCAACCCTATTATCCCTAAGTACAAAGGTCTCATACTGGAAGGTTAGGTAGATTGTAGAAAAGGCACCAGCTATTATTGGCTGGAAGGTTTCCAAGGTGTCTGGCATTTTCCTCACAGCATGGTAGCAACCTCATTGGCAGTGATGAAGTGCAAGTTATAAGTGAGTTTTATGTCCCCATCTGTATTAGCCAGCTTCAATGATTGTGTAACTGTCCTTGAATTTGTATATTAGTAAATGCATTGGCTAGTTTTCTTTTTAAAAGTTTACTCATATATTGAAAAACATATTCTTAGTAGTCCTGTGTACTGAGATAGCCTAGATATGCCATGAATGTGGCAGAGGATAAGATACTGCTAGTAAGATCTAATACGAATGTGCACTTCTGTAACTTGCAATTAAAACACCAAATAGCATATTGAATATCATAGAGCATATGGAGTTTTTCAAAAATATTTTATGTTCTCTTATAATCCTCCATGTCTGTAACAATGCCAAGTCACATCTGTAAGCAATATATCAGATCTTTAAGGAAACACAGTAGGCTCGGTATGATAGAAATGCATGTAAATTATGCAAATATTTGTTGTGCTAAGCTGTAATGCATTAGTGAAAACCATGTTCTAAGTTATTTTGAGACTTCATATGCATGCATAGTGTAATCACTTGATTATCTCCTAGGGCAACTACATGAAGACTCCATTAATTGTGGAAAGCTTTCACTTTATGATTTCTGACAATAGGTGGCAGAAAATTAAAGTACAGTACTGTATACTATTTCTATGCTGCAAAATTAGAGAAATCAGACTGTTCGGAAACTGTCAGTGTCTTTTGTGTCGGAAACTGTGCTTTCATTTAATTATGTCCTCGGATCCATGCACAGGGTTTAGGTATATTTATGATCATGTACACTGTGATAGTTTATAATTTGAAATGAACTAAATCTTTGTGTGGGTTTTCTTGATTTCTTCCATTAAGGGAATGGCACTAAGAACAAAGGTGGAGTCATGTTTGTGCAAATGCATGCATGTTTGGATGTAGTTAATAATGTAGAACAGAAAGCAGAAGAGAATTGTTTTTAAATAAATAATATGTTTTAACTCATGTTGGTTTTATATCCATATCACAGTGCAGAAAAGCAAAATGTGATTTCATGGGTGAAAGTACTCTGAAATAGTGGACATTAAACAGAACACTATAAGCAGCAGTGTGCTGCTTATAGCACAGAGCCGGAATGATTCTAGCAAGCAGCCTCTGTGCTAGAGAGGCTCCGAATGTTAACAGGAAGGAGTTTCCGCTTCCTGTTAACGTTCTGAGCCTCTTTAGCACCGAAGCTACTTGCTAGAATCATGCAGGCTCTGTGCTATAAGCAGCACGCTGCTGCTTATAGCATTGTTTGAGCAAGAACTATTTAAGCAAGATGTTTAGGGGTGTGGGGGGGACGGATCCTGGATCCACAGATAAATGGATCTGCAGATACCAGATCAGTGGATACTGGAGGCCCCTGTAACACCTTTCTCACAGGCTTAAGGTGGTTTACGTATGCAGGCGATCATAAACCCCATTTTTTCAAATGTATCGTATTCTTGGTGTAATATGTTGGTGGTATGGTGAAAATACCATGGCAAGGGATTGGGGGAGAAAAATTTGCACGGGTACTACCTCATCCCCACTTTTCCCACACAGCAGCGTCACTGCAGGGGGGCGGAGCTCCAAGTTCCGTTGGGCTCTGACCCTCCGTTACACGACGGGAGAAAGCGGCCCCGCCCCCTCGCCTTTGGAGCCATTCCAGCAGACGAAAGCACTTTCGTTGGCCGGAATGGCTCCAAAGGCGAGGGGGCGGGGCCACTTTCTCCCGTCGTGTAACGGAGGGTCAGAGTCCGACGGAACTTGGAGCTCCGCCCCCCCTGCAGTGACGCTGCTGTTCCCACAACCAATCTGCTTGCTTCCAGAGGGTTGCTGTGATTCTAGATTTTCTTAATTCTATGTGTGACTTGCACATAGAGTTAAGAAAATCTAGGGTGAGCATTCAACTTTAAAGTTTCAAATTGTTCCTGCCTTGCAGGACCTGTGGGAGCCGTGGGTTCCCAACACGTGTCCGGGTAGGTCTGTCCCCTGATGTCACCACTGGTGCTTACCTGGGTATGAAAATAATTTAGCACCTGTCTTCCACCCAAGGTCAAACCAGCCATGAGGTTTGAACCCTTTGCCTCAGACAGTTACTAGTTGAACCCTTTGCCTCAGACAGCAGACAGGGGGAGGGGACAGGCAGGGGATGCTCCATAACCTGCACCCACCACCTTCCCTGACCCACTTCCTGCCTGGCTCCTCCATCCGCTTCTCATGTGCTCATATTGCGCACAGATGGGAGGGCTTACCTCATCCACCACCTGCAGATTCATCGCTGCTTCTTGTAAAGTGGGGAGGGGTGAGGTTTCCGGCTAGGAGGACATGGCTGTCTGACAACTCCGCCAATCGCTCTGTATCGATGGAGTACATCTGATGGACTTAATTACTCTACCCCTGGATTAAAAGGGAGTACGAAGAGATAAACCACATTTTTTTCAATCGCCCCCCCCCCCCTTCTGACACTTCAAGGCAAAGGCTCTGAAGTTTTGGATTCTCGGCGAGGGAGAGGGGTTACCAACGTCGCACGAGCCGCAGATGAATCGTAAGCCAAGCCACCTCCCACATGCTTTGCTTTACTTAGGCAAGAGGCGTAGAAATGTTTTATGAGTTGAAGAAATTAGCTGAGATAAGAATTAACGTTAAAAATAATACGTTGCGATAAGGCGAACTGAACATTCGAAAGTGAAAGTTGGAAAAGACGAAGTTAAAGTTTTAAAGTGGAGAATTAGACTATTCTGGTAAGAGAAAATTGTTTGGGATTTTTGTTGTTGACATTCCTGACATTTTTGCTAAAAGAATATGAGCCCTTCCGTGTCAGAGTTCATGGATTTTGGCAATTAATCTTTCTGTTTCACATCGGCGACCGCAGTTTATTTTACCTCTTTTTTTTAAGAGAAGAGAAATCGGCACCTGGTGAAAAATTTGCAACATGACTACACAATTGGAGTATTGTTTTAAAAAATGGGAACAGAGATTTGATACAAAAATGGCAATTTTGCAGGAAATTTTTCAGAATATGAACGCAGAACTGAAACAAGTGGTGAAGGAAAAGGACGAATTGCAAGGAATAAAGGTTACGTTGGAAGTACAGGAAGATAAAGAGAAAGATAATGATAAAGAGAAAGATTTAGTGGAAGAGATTGTAGCAGAGGAAGTACCAAGAGTTAAACCAAGACTTGAGACAGAGAAGCAGAGTACCTTACTAAAAGACATTTTGTTAAGAATTATACAGAAAAAGAAGAGTTATATATTTTTCGTGGAGTTTCTGAAGAAAAAGAGGATTGTCTTTTGAGGGAGGAATTTAGAAGACGTGAATGATCCTGTGGAAAAAATTGTAAAGTGGAGACAATTCAAAAAACAAGGGACTTTCGGGAAAGATTTAAGGATGAAGAAGAGAAAGAAGAAGAAGAAGAAGATTTAAAATATTTGAAGTGGAAGTTAAGACTTTTAGATGATAAAGGAAAAGTGAGTTAACCCTTTGGTGAATAAAAGAAAAATAATGTTTTATTATTTGAAAAGACTTAAATAAGATGTGATTTGTTTTCAAGAATCTTATATAAAAGGGATATAGAATTTATTTTTGTTTAAACAGAAAAATTTGGAAGGTTTTTATTTTAATACACTTGGAGAAAAATGGGGTGGCTTTTTATATATTAAAATATTTGAAGCGGGAATTAAGATTTTTAGACGATAAAGGAAAAGTTAGTTAATCTTTTTGTGAATATTTGGATACCACTTATAGATTCTTTAAGAGAGAGAGTGAGAGAGAAGAAGTGATGAAGTGTGGATTTAATGAATAGTATATTAGAGATATAGGCTTAGTTAGATATTATAAGTAGAAAATATATAATAGTATACAAGTAGGATTTACTGCTTCGCGCTTGCTGTAATCTTTCGTAGTATGTTGTATTGTTTTGTTTTGTTTTGTTCTGTTTGGTAGTTTATTAATAAAATTAAATATATGTGAGGAGGGGTGAGGTTCCACGCCCAGCAAAGCCACTTTTAAAAACGCATTTGCAGAGCTGCAGGAGCAGACGAGTCTTGTGCTGGGGGGATGGTGCATGCTAATGTGTGTGCATGCATGTGCTGGGGGTAGAGGGTTGGCCAGGAGTTTTTTTTTTTTTTTTTGAGGGGTGGCAAAATTTGGGGGTAGGTTCAAGCAGCAGATAGCTCTGGACCTCCCCTACTTCCTCCTGCCCCTTCTCTTCATGAAACCATCAACCACACTTTATACCTGTTTTGCACTATTATACCACCATGGCATCTATTTCAACTCTCAGAGGTAACATTCAATTTTGAATACTTCTGAGGATTTCCAGATTCTTGGAAGAATGCATCTATTACAGACAAAGGAATTTACAAATTACAACACATGTAGATTGATGTTTGCTAACTAAATTCCTGTGAAAATATGAAATGTGGAATATTTTCTTTGTACATAGGCACCAGTAAACATTAGATGTGATTCTTAACACGTAAATTAAGTTGCACTAGAATGATAAATTAAGTTTCACTAGATGATAATCAAGCAAACATCAGTCACATTGCCTACCATTGCAGATGGTAGATGATTAACACATGAGCACTGTTTTGCTTTTCATCTGTCTTTGATATAATTTTGTGTACACCTTGTGCATAATACTATAGTATTACATACATTATGTGTGTGTGTTTACATACTATTTATCTTTCTCCTTGAAGTTTTAAATCTGTAATATAATGATAGACTGCTATTAAATTCTTGCAAATGGGAATTGTTTAAACAGTCAAAGTATTACGAACATAGACTGAATAGGTACAGGATTAAAAGCCATGTGTGCAGACAAAAATATATTTAAGTTAAAAACACATGATAAGATCTGTTTTTAACTTAAATATATTTTTGTCTGCACACACGGCTTTTAATCAGGTACCTATTCAGTCTATGTTTGTAATCGCTGGCCATGGAAGTCTAAGATCATACTAGTCAAAGTATTCATCAGCTACATTATATTTTGGAATAGAACTTAGAAATGCCTTTGTAGCTAAATCATTCCATATCAGTATCAACAAGTATTCAGTATTCAGCTTCTGTCACTGTTATTTGATGTGAACCTGTGTTGGCTTTCAGTCATTCAAAAGTCATACATACTGCAGTCATTGATCTACTTTCTTTGTAGTACTTTCATCCCACAGATATTCATGGATTTAGTTTGAAACCGTTTCAGACCACAAAACAGTATACTGTACTGTAAAAATTCTGCAGTAAAGATCAATTGCAAGAACAATTAAAAGTGGGTTTTGTATTGCCAAAAACGCATACACCCTAATCCTATTTTAAAAAAACAACCCATGGTGGGGGCAGTCACAGCGGTCTACTCAGGGTAAGGGAACTTTAATTCTCTTACCTTTGGGAAAGCCTCCGTTTCTCCAGTGGATCTTCTTGGTTCAGCACCAGCCTTTTGCAGGCATAGACCCCAGGTAAGGAAGAAGGGGAGAGAGATGGAGCATAGGATACTGATGAATGCGAGACCTGCCAGTAACCGCCCCCTCCCATATTGGTTCCGCCTCCCATCCTCCCCCTCCATCCCCCTCCCTGCCCTGTTCCTCCTACCACCCACCACCCACTGCCAACTCATTGCCACCAGCGGATGATGGCTTCTCTGCTGGCCCACACACACAACTGCCAGCCATTGTGCTGGCAGCCTCGCTGCATACGTCAGCGAAATATCACTTCCACTAGCATCCTCTCACTTTCGCTGATGGAACGTGCATTCCACTAGTGGAACACAAGGATAGGATTGGGCCAATAGTGTAGTTGCGGAAATGGCTGTATGGGTAACTCATATTCAATGTCTATAAGTAGAGGTGCGATAAAGTGGTGAATAAAAAATACCGCGATTTAACGCGAAATAAGTCTCAGAAAACGACATAAAACAATTTGCATGTATAACCCTGAATTTACCCTCAAAAGCGCTGCTCGTTGACTTCTTTGTTTTTTGCTCCAAATATGTTTCTGAACCTCTCCTTGGTTCCTGAAGGCAGGTGCCGCTGTGTACATCATCCTGCAGAGCTCTTAGCTTCCGGGGGAGGGCTTCCGGTCGAGGACATGACCTAGAAGTCCCTATTATAGCCTTTGATCTCCTCGGTGTCGCCACACAATACAAAGGCTGCACGGTTTGGATGAGGATGGCTTCAGAATTTGGTGAGGAGGTAAGCTCAACCCTCCCCCCCCCCCCGGTTCTTTGACAGCCTTGGTGTATTGAAGCATTCCTCCTATGCACTTTCTCAGTGCAATTTGAGAGAGCCTTATTTTGCATTTTTGCTGTTGTATCCTGTTCTCTGCAGTTTTTCTTTGCTATTTAAAGGAGTCTAATTAGAGGAACCTATTTTGGATTAGCATGCAAGCCTAATCCTGAGTGTGTTTTGCAGTTTATGTATGTATTTGGGAACAGCATGCAAGCCTAAAACTGCTATACCACCTATATAGTATACTTTTAAAGCAGGTGTGGCAGAAGGTGTGGGCTGGAGGTTGAGCTGGTGCCCTTCCTGAAGAAACTAAGCAGGGTCGACCTTGGTTCTTGCTTGGAAGGGAGACAGCAGCTGCTGATGAACCTCGTGAAGGCACTGAGAAGGCACCGTGAGAGGGTAGAATGCAGTCAGCTAGAGAGATAACATCATCTTGACAACCGTCCCAGGGTGAACTCTGGTGAACTATGAAGCTTGGAAGTGCAGAGCACAAGCCATAAGGAGGGCTGCACTCAGAAGGTAAACATCTCAAGTATGGAAGGTTCTATATATAAAGAGAACAATATTGTAAAGACCCTTTTCGGGTCTAGGATAGCCTGTCTATGTAAACCACCTTGAATAAATCTGATGAGAAATCTGGTGATGAGAAAGGTGGCATATAAATACAGAAAATAAATAAATAATAATAAAGCTCTCTCTCTCTCTCTCTCTCTCTCTCTCTCTCTCTCTCTCTCTCTCTCTCTCATCTGGCTGGCTGGCTGGCTTCTGCCGCTGCCTGAAATCTTGATGGGCTTCACTTGCTTCGTTGAAGGGGCAAGGTGGATGGGAAGGAAACTGCATGAGCTTCTGATAGAAAAGCAGATGCATTCACTTAGTTCACCTGGGCAGAACTCCAAGAAAGGAGAGTGCAGAGACTCACCCAGCAGTTTTCCATCTACGTGTGTGGGATTAATTTGCTTTTTTCTGTTCCTGTTTTCATGCAGTAGGGCCAATACACATGACCAAAAGGTGTAAGAAAACATTACCTCATTGCATATTGTAAACCAGTTTAGTCATGTGATGGGATAACCAGAGGACTGCTTGAACATGTTGCTAATTGAAATGTGTATTGAATTTGCCACATGCCCAGAGCAATTTCTGGTCATATGAACCAGGATGCTTGTCATATGCATGCACCCATAGAAAGGTCCAGAGTGAGGGCCTAATTTTTACATGCAATTTTATTTTATTTCCCTTGAAGAAGTGGTTTAGAGTGCCAGTTTTGCACATCGGTCTATCTACTATTGAGTCAGACAGACTGGTGAACAAGCAATCTAGAAAGGGCAACTAATGTTACAAGATGATCTACTTAGAAAGGGGTAGCCATGCTTGTCTGTTGCAGCAGAAAAAACACTTTTACGGCACCTTAAACACTAACGGGCAGCACAATCCTCCCTAACTATATGCAAACAGCCTAAAGGGCCGGCCGCTATATTCTTTGGCAGTCTCGGGCTGCCCCGGGGCAGCCCAGGAGCACCTTAGGAGAAAGGGAAAGTCATCCCCTTCCTCCAGTGTAAGCCAACAGGGGGCCAATGGGCCTCCTCAGATGTACGACAGGTCCAGACCTGGCGTACATTCGGAGAAGCTGTGTAAGGCCGACCCGGGCTAAGAACGGGCATAGGATATCGGCGGAGCGCACCGCCAATATCCCCGCCCCCTCCCATCCTGAGATGGCCAATGGTTCCCCTCCCTTGCCGGCCCAGCCTGCCCGTCCCTGTGCCATGTGGCCTAGGCCTTACCTGGGTCGTCCGGCACAGGTTCGGTTTGCTGGGGGTGCAAGCGGTGCCGGCCTCAGCACCGGCGCCGCTTACACCTGAGTCATCGCAAATGTGCTTTACGGCACATTTGTGATGGTTTAGAGCAGCGGCTCTAAACTTACAGCCCGATCCTGTGTAAAGATCCACAACAGGTCCAAAGGGATCCTGAGCCCTTTCCGGGTTTCTTTGGCGCAGCCTGGGGACTCCTCAGGAGAAGGGGACGTCCCCTTCCCCCGGTATAGGGCTGCCCGGCCCCAATGGGCCTCCTTGAATGTACGTCGGCTCTCGAGCAGACGTATATGGGAAAGGGCCGCCGCCGATATCCCCACCAACCCCTCCTGGGCCAGCTTGCCCAACGGCCGCCCTCCCTCGCCACCTGGCCTGCCCTCCCCCACTCCTGCTCGGCAGCCCTTACTCCAAGGGTGCCAAAAATGCGCTTTTCGGCACATTTTTTAGGCACAACCCACAGGCGGATTTCTACACAGGACTGGGTTGTTAGTGAGGATTGGTGACAATTCCATGTATAGTTAAATACAGTATATATAAGCACAGTGACAATTCACAACAGCAATGGGTGGTAATACAATCTTCTTAGTCTTGCATAGTTAATTAACACCTGTAATGTGATAGGAAACATTTATCTCCATTCTAGCCAGAACTGATATAATCAAACCTCTTACATTCTAATTCAACAGTGTAACACTCAAACCTTTCTTGGAAGTTTCTTTGTTGAAGAATAATGACTTTCAGATAATCAGCAGAGTGTCCTGAGAGACCAAAATTTTCTCCCACTAGTTTCTGAATTGTATCCTTCTTCATGTGTGTTTATTATCTTCTTTGGCCACACCTCCCACAATCACCCTCAAATTAGTTATCCACTGGTCTGTTCTGCAGAGGTTTCACAATATCTGAAAAGATTTGCGACTGAATAAGCACAGAATGGCTTTTTGGCAGTTGCCAAAAAAGTCTGAAGAAACTTCTCAGCCAATTGAAGAGGTATTTTATCTTTGGAACTTGTGAAATTGGTACACATATGCCAGATTGTGTTTTTAAAAAAAGCACATTTTTATTAAAGGCTAAGATTAAAAACTGCTGGGAACGGTTCTACAATGCATAAAGAACAACAATTTATGAATTTGCTACATTACATAAAGTACAAATACAAGTCTCTGATCTCTGCTGGCTGCAAAAACATACCACAACAAGTCATTTCTCTGACTTAAGGAACTCTTTTTGGAGACTCTTTGAGAACCAGCCACAGAATTAGAACAGCATTTGGTGGCTTAATGGTGCCTTTACCATGCAGATTATGTTGTTTGCGGACTGTGAAATGCCAAGATGCCAAATCCTTTTGTTGATGGAAAAAACCTTCTTTTGTTGACCAGATGCCGCCAGCTATTTATTATTGTTGTTTCTCTACAGGGGCTTTGCAAAGCATGAGCATGTGCTACACAGGATTAACCCTGCCGGCACACAGGCACCCACCACATGAGGCACTGCCAATTAAACTGTCAAATGTCAGGAGAAAGCAAGAGGTCAGGCAGACTGATGGTAAAGCTTTAATTTCCCTGGAATCAATATGAACCTTTATCTTTAAGTAGCCTGGGTATGATGCATCAGCTAGGGCCCAACTGCAGGTTGGTTTTGCAAGAGCCAATAGGCAAACCATCTCATGAGACCAAAGCTGAAGGTTAGTTGTATGCTAATGCACATGTAATTGTAGCACATTTAAGACACAGAATTGTAGGCTATTATGATTGCCACAGTACAATTTTGTTGATGCTTGCCCAGAATCACGGGTGGTTTTAATCATTGTGACTCTGTGCTATGCCGTTCCTGATGTCAGAGGTACAATCACTTCCCACTGTGTTAAGATGGAAACAGCTCTTCCTATAAGAAAAGAACTGTTATGAGATTATGGCTCAAATCCAGAGATGTGTGTGGGAGTTCCACACATATAAAAGGATATTTTTTTCTCACTTTCCAAAATTACAGGACCCTTCCTGTGCTGCATCAACAGTGGCATTTTAAACTCCTGATTTTCAAATGGTGTTTGAAAAGTGAGGAAGAGGCTTGAGACTCTACATGTGTGCAAGCCCTCTATATATGTGCCTTTTTACAAACTTGCAATCTTTTGTTGTAGACCTAAAGTGACTTCAGAGAAGAGGTAACTGATGTTAAACTAAAATGCAATACAGGTGGGCCCCCATATCCACAGATTCACTATCCACGGTTTCAGTTATCCACGGATTGCGGGGACCCCCCCCAGGCTTTTACTTTTTTCCCAGTAAGCTTTGTTTCTTCCTTAAACAAACAGAAGAAGCAGCCTCTGAATGCTTATTGCAGGCAAGGGGAATGAGACTAAGTCCTAGAGAGACTCTGCAAGGTTAACAGAAACTTAGACTAACAGACTTAGTCTCGTTCTACTTGCCTGCAATGGAGGCTGCTTCTCTGTTTGTTTTAAGGAAGAAACAAAGCTTGCTGAAAGAAAAATAAGAGCTGGGGGGCGTGCACACCTGCCCGCAGGGGAGGCAGGGAGGGGGCCCCTCAGGAAACCATGGAGGGGGTGTTCGCTCCTATCCAAGGTTTCAAGTAAGAATGTGTGTGTGTGTGTGTGTGTGTGCGCGCGCACACACACACACATGCACACTTGAGGATGGACCTCCCCCAAAACTAGATATGCTGCTACAATCCTTGGACATATTCTCTCTGAATAAGGTTTCCTTAGATCTGATCAACAACGAATTGAAGTCAGCAGGGGCTATGATTGAGCCAAATACAGGTGGGCCCCCATATCCACTGATTCGCTATCCACGGTTTCAGTTATCCACGGATCGTGGAGACCCCCCAGGCTTTTACTTTTTTCCCAGTAAGCTTCATTTCTTCCTTAAAAAAAACAGAAGCAGCCTGTGGCTGCTTATTACAGGCAAGTAGAACGAGACTAAGTACTAGAGAGGCTCTGCAAAGTTAACAGAAACCTTGCAGAGCCTCTCTAGGACTTAGTCTCGTTCTACTTGCCTGCAATGGAGGTTGCTTCTCTGTTTGTTTTAAGGAAGAAACAAAGCTTGCTGAAAGAAAAATAAGAGCGGGGGGGGGCAAGCATGCCTGCCTGCAGGGGAGGCAGGGTGGGGGGGCCCTCAGGAAACCATGGAGGGGGTGTTCGCTCTTATCCACGGTTTCAAGTGGATTTCACGGTTTCTTATCCACAGTCAACCCTCGTTACCTGCGGATTTGCTACCCACAGATTCAATTAACTGCATGGAACAAAAGTACAAATTACCTTGTGCTATCCGCGGCCATTCTGAAGCTTTCCGCGGCCATTCCGAAGCTATCTGCTGTGGCCATCTGCGGCAGCCATTTTGAAGCTATCCCCAGTCATTTTAAAGGTAGTCAGTTACCAGTCAATTATGGGCAGCACCCCAGAATGCCTTGTGTGGCCATTCAAAAGTGATCCCAGCATCCATGGTAGTCATTTTGAATCTCACAGCAGCCATTTTACAACCCATTTTTTACCAGTGAGGCAAAAATGCACCAGTGGTAGAAGAGCTGTCCACAGCCATTCTGAAGATATTGTGCCAATTTGATTTCCCCCCTAAACCCATTGATACCATAGGATCAATGATTCTGTATCCAGGGATTCGGTATCCCCTCGGTTTTCCAGAAACCTAACTCCCACAGATAACAAGAATTGACTGTACCCCCCAACCCCAAAATGGCATATACGCATCTAGCCACCATTCTCTTTACTCCACCAATCTACATGAAATAATTGGAATAGAAGAAACCCTCATGAGGAAGACGCCTTCTCGGGTTCACTGACGTACCTCCTCCTTAGGGCCAGGGGGCAGATCTAGGGTGGCCAGAGAAGCCAATTGATAGGCACTGGGGGGAGGAGCATGGCAAAATATCAGGAGCAGGGAGGGTGGAGTCTGGTGAGGCAGGAGTCCATAGCAAAGAATTAGGCTAGGCAGCCAGTGCTGAAATGTATTGGCTTTCGGGGCCTGATGCAGCTTACTTGCCAAAACGCTCTTTTACCAAGTAGAAAAACCATGGATGGTTGATTGACAGTGCTCTCTGTGTGCTCTCTGTGGCCGAAGGAGGGGGCGGCTGGCAATTGAAGGAGCTCGACCACACCTCTCAGAGGGCCAGATTTGACTCAAGGGCCACCAGCTGGTACTAACCGCTGAACTGGAGTGGTGCTGGAGCCACACACTCGGCCTCGTTGTCCCCACCACACTGTGCCCCTAGCTTCACTCCCCCATACATACTTGTCTGGTCTAACCTGGTCTAACCTGTCTGTGCTGCACCTTGTTGTGAGGGCCAGCAGCTGGCCAGGGGGGCTCTCCCAACAATGAAAGCTGGGAGGCTGCAGGTTCTTTCTGGAGGAGGGTCTAACAAGCCTGCATCGTTCAGCATCAAGAAAGAGCCGCACAAAGTGAACGAGATGATGAACAATTTGTAATAATATCTGAAGTAATTTGTAATTTTTTATAAATGTGTAGCCAAATAATTTGGGTCTTTTTCTGTTGGACAGCAAAGTTATCTCACGCTTATGAGAAACAGGTACCTTCGCTTTAATTTAGGGCACGACTGAGTCGTCGGAGTGATGTAGACTTAAGCCTATTGATTCCGGCTCAAGTCGGACTCAAGTCGCATCAGTGACTTGACTCAAGTCCGGCTCAAGTCGGACTCAAGTCGCATCAGTGACTTGACTTGGACTTGACTCAGCAATTGTAAAAGACTTGAAAGACTCAGCTTGAGACTTGGAGTCTTTTAGGACAAGTCGAATTTTATTCAGGTTTAAACCGGTATTCTCCCATTAAATAAATACGGACTTGCAACTCGCAACCAAAGACTCGGGAATGGGAGGCAAAGACTTCGGAGTTGACTTGAGACTTGGACCCAGAGACTTGATCCACATCCCTGCCGAGTCCCGCTTTCCAGCTTTCGCCTGGAAAGCGAGAAGGCGCCTCAGCAGCCTCTCGATTTCTCCCCGTGGTCTAAACACGCGCACCAAACGCGCGCTCTCCCCGCCCACGCTCTGCCTTCTCACCGACGCGTTGGCGT
This sequence comes from Plestiodon gilberti rubricaudatus, assembly GCA_026170595.1. NCBI lineage: Eukaryota > Metazoa > Chordata > Lepidosauria > Squamata > Scincidae > Plestiodon > Plestiodon gilberti. The sequence continues at coordinate 37,023,522 of JANXHW010000004.1, forward strand.
TCAAGTCCGAGAGAGGATCGGCTCCGAGCTTTCCTTCTCCTCGAACGCGGAGCCCGCGCTGTGGTCTGGCTTCGTGCGGCTCTCGGCGTTCTAGAGGCGAGATTTGCCCGCGAAACTGGGGAGACCCGAGAAGCCCGCTGCCGCCGCTCGTGGCTTTGGCCGACTTCGCACGAACTGCCGCGGGTCCACGCAGCCTCAACCTCAACTTTCTTGAGCGGACTTTGTGCGTGTGGGGGCGATAGCAAGCCGAGAACCAAGCCGCGCTCCTTCTGACCTCCCCTTTCGGGGGGGGGGGAGATCAATCACTTGGTGCCGCTGCTCCTCCTGCTTGAGTCCGGGCAGCTCTTTGTACACACCTCAGCGAGCGAGGTGCCGCCCTTTCCACTCCAGCCTCCCTTACTTATGCACGGTCCCCTTATTGTTATATGGAGACCATGAAACTTGACAGGAAAGTCTCTGCTGTCCTCCCGTTCTGCCTGCTTTTCTTGCCGCCTGTCGTGTTGCCGCCGGTGCAGAGCCACCTCTACGACAACCGCTACACCGGGTAAGTCCGCCTCCGTGTTGCAGCTTTCAATTCCAAGGGTTTGCGCGCCGCTTGCCCTGGGATCAGTACTCGCCACGCTTTTTGCAGCCTGAGCAACGGACGGTTTCAAAATGCAATGCTCCCTTGCAATGCTCGAGCCTTGCTCAAACCTTCCTTTCTCATTATTTTAAAGCATTGGGTCTCGTCTCGAAGTGCTTAGCACTGGGGATGGGGTATGTCTGTGGACGTAAATTAACCATCCTGTGATTGCTGTTTGATCTTGTAGTATAGGCTGAGCGAGCAAACATCACCATCAGCACAACGCATCGTTGCAAACCTTACCACAGCTCTCAAAAAGAAAACTTGACAACTGTGTAGCTGGAGACTTCTCCACACAGAAAAGGAACCAGAAGAACCTCTAAGCATAAAAAAGGAATCAGGAAAAAAATCCTTTCTGGAGTGAATAATTTTTAATCTAAAACGTCCTCCTTACTCCAAAGTTAGCGCCACTGATTACCGGGTAGCAAAGTTGTGACGAGGGATTGGGCATTGATGAAAAATGGGGCAACATGTGAGAAGGAAATCATGGAACGTGTATGAAATTATGTGGGTGTTTCTAGGAGACGAGTGCTTAGATTGGAGTGACAGTGGAAAAAGGAAAATGCTTTGAAATGCGTCTCCACAATGGAGAGTCAGTTTCATGAAATGACGGAGCCTAGTATAGCAGAACGATAGGGGATGAGTGGACTGATGATGCACAGCAAAGTTGCAGTGGACAGAGTTCTCTTTATGCCAGTTTTGGAAACTGTTGTTCCACTGATGCGTCTAAAGGCTGATTCACACTAGCCCTTCCGTGCACGTTTGCTCTACTCTAGCGTCTGTACGTGCGTCTAGCAGTTCTCTGAACGTTTGCCCGCCTTCTTGAAGAAAGCGCAGCTGTGATTGGGTGAAGAGAAATGCGCTTCTCTGATTGGTGAGCTGCCTAGCACCGGGAGCATAAACGCTAGCTTAAACGCGAGCGCAGCAAAAAGATAAACCGAAACCATCTCTCCTGGCTGCGTCGTAAGCTCATGCTGCGTCTGACGCAAGCATGAAAAACACACGAAAAGACCAAACGTTAAGCCAAAACGCGCACGGAAAGGGCTAGTGTGAATCGGCCTTAAGGGTCATTCCCTGAAGCCCACAACAGCTTCCATGACACCCATTTGCTGCTTCTTTAACAATTTTTCTTTTATCTGATGAACGTTATCTCCACCCTCCTTATACAGTATAGCCCTTTATTTTTACCCATTCCCATATCACTGTTTAGATGGTAATAGACCTGGTATTCTCTATAGCTCTCTTATACATTCAAAGTGGCTAGGAATGAGATCTATTCATTACATAAACCAGATCTGATGTACTTAACCTAGTTTAATCCATCCTTTAGTAATACTTGATTGAACAAGATAAATAATAAATAAATAATAACCAGTATTTATATACCGTCTTTTCTTTGGTCATCGGATTTCTCCTTTTACTTTAATTCAAAGGCGGTTTACCCAGGAAGGCTTTCTAAACCCCAAGGGGCTTTTACAATGCAATATGTTCCAGTCTTTCATAGAACCCTTCATTCTAGATCAGTGGTGTCGCCAGGCGCCCCCGAGGTTGGGGCGGCCCCCCTGACGTCCCCCAATAAAACTCAAAATTTTTGACAGTTTTTAAACGTTTTTTTAATGGTTTCCCGGGGGGGGGGGTTAGTGGTTACGGGGCACTGTGTGTATGTGTGCTTTTCCCCCACTTATCTTGAATATGGGAAGCTTCCAGCGACGATCTTCTTCCTGCGCCGGGCAAATCTTCTCCCTGCGCCCGGCGCAAATTCCGTAAAGCGCCCAGCAGTGCTTTCCAGAGTTTGCGCAGGCGCAGAACGTCGATTGGGAGAAGATGTGCCCGGTGCAGGCAAAAGATCGCCGCTGGAAGCTTCCCATATTCAAGATAAGTGGGGGAAAAGCACGCACACACACATGCCCCGTTACCACTTAAAAACCCAGGAAAACAGTAAAAACAAGGTAAAAAAAGGTTTCGAAAACGAAACCTAAGGAGGTCCGCGCCCCCCCAGGAGGTCTCAGCGCCCTACGCCCTGGGGCCCATCGCCCCCCCACCCCATATCAGGCGACGCCATTGTTCTAGATGGTTTTTTTTTTTCACAGTCCAGCTTCTCACTGGCGTCTGTCTCATCATGCTTCAACTAACAGGCAACCTTGACTCTACCAACTGAGCCAGACCTTCTGCCCACTTTAAGATAGCACCAGTTTAAATACAGATGCACTTTCTTAAGTGGGTTATCTTAGCTTTCTTAAGTGGATTATCAATGCACTTCCATCATTATATCATACACCAGACACTGGTTTATTTTGTTTATTAAACAAAGAGAAAAATCACTTCCTAGAATAGCTTTTAGTTGCAAGGAAATAGTCCAAAATTGGAAAGATTGTTTGAACAATCACTTAAGAGTTGTGGTAGGCACTCCTTTTAAAGAGTTTTCAGAGGGTTAGCCATCATAGTCTGTACCAACAAAAACAAAGAGTCTTGTCTTGTGGCACCTGAAAGACTCATACATTTACTATTGTAGCATAAACTTCCATGGACTATAATCCACTTCAGATGCATGAAGGGAAATCCTCAGTAGACAAGAGTGTGTAAATGTGTGTAAAACGCACACATTATACATGGGTATAGAGGAAAAAAATTGAAAACAACAATTAATTGCAAGAGTAAATGGTACAGGCCTGTTCTCACAACAAATTTAAAAGTACAGTATACAAGCATGGTGAAAATTGGATTTTCGTCCAAGCAATGCTACATTAACGTCCAAGCAATGATACATTAATTAACTCTGTGCAGTTATGTGATTAAAAAAAACATTGTCTCAACTGAGACCTGCAAAGATGATGTTGTGCCTTGCTATAAATTTAAGATTGCTCCTACCTTACTTTATTTCTGTTTAGTGGGAACAGTCCATTACTGAATGAGATGTACAGAATTATCAAAGTGAGATTGAGATAATTTATTTGTAGGAATACGGCCTTTGAAATAGCTTGCTTTATGGACCCCCGGAGATAAAGTTGCACTTCTTTCAGTAGGAGTGCTCTGTGCAGAATTCATTCAGAGTAGTGTTTTAAATTCTTTGAGATAAGCAGGAGGAAGTAAGAACTGAATTGTACTTTTCGTTTTTATTGAAGCAGTAAGGCCAGGGATGTGAATTCCGCAGTCGAAATGTAACCATTCATTGAAGTTTTTGTAAAAAAGATTCCATATGCTTTATGAAAGGAAAGTACATGGAATTGGTAATATGATATAAAGCATTTCACCTCTAGGTCACTAACAGTGACAGAACACTTAACACATGACAGCTGCTTTATGGTTTGTGCTCAGCGCCTAGTTTGCAGGTATCCTCTTGGTGAAAAACAATCCCCACAACTTTTGACCCTTCCTGGTGATGTCAAGAGAGGCCAAGAACTTAGTAAACTGGAAACAAAGATTGCTTAGGATTGTTGTTTTGAGCACAGGCTCCAAGTTCATAATGCAGGAACTATTGCAGTTGCAGTGCTGTTGAAGATATTTTGCAATTGTTTACTGTGTAGAGAAAGTGGTAGTTACCACTACAGTGAAGCAGGTACTCATGATGATTAGTAATGATGTATGTATAATATTTCAGTTGTCTTTATGTTTAAATAAAGCATTCATGTTTTATCACGATTGGGTTGTTTCCGAAGTTTGGTTAGTTATGACTAAGGAATGACTTTAGTCATGACTAAACACCACAAATTTCAGTGGGAATTGGGCTGCAGTTTGGGAACCCCTGGACTATAGGATTATAGCCTTCATTATGATGTGTAGCTAAATATTAGCCATTAATTTTAATGGGATGGGTGGCACAATCCTACCCAGTACCCGTGCAGCATGGGAGCCAGGCCCACGCTTTATCCAATGCTGGAGGGGAGCAGGCTGGGGGCTCCTCGGAGTAAGGGGACATTCGTCTCCTTACCCTTATCCCAGCCTCTGCTATGGGGCTACCTAGGTCAGCACCACGTAATTCAGTGGCGCTGACCTGAGAAGCCCATGTTGGGGCTGGAGGCCTGGGAAGGAGGACAGGATATGGCGTCCCAGAAGCAGTGCTATTGAAAGGGCAGCCAATGTGATACTTGGGCTCTCCCAGCACCTTGGCAGCATCTCATTTCTCCCTCTCTCACAACCCCTTCTCCCTGTACCGTTCCTTGCCTTCTGAGGCCTCCTTCAGTCTCTCCCTCCCAGCGTTGTGGTAGAAGCACACTAATGAAAGAATGACACAGGCCGCCCTTTCAGCAGTGATGTCTTGGTAGAAGCAGCACTGCTGAAAGGGCAGCCTGCATGATAATTGGGCTATCCCAGCACTTCCCTTTCAGCAGCGCTGCTTCTGCGGAGGCGTAATTTTGCAGCTCTATCAGCTGAGAGCAGCTGATGGCGGCTGTGGGAGAGCTCAATTATCATGCAGGCTGGATAAAGAGCTTCCATGGCCTGTATTTGGCGTCATGTTTCAGACCCCTGGTCTAGATACTGGCACAAGGAGAACAACAGAGGAAGGAAGGAAAGATGGAGGCATGGGTAAATAGGGGGAGCATAAGCAATTGTTTTAGTAATACTGTATTTACCTATACAAGGCCAGTGGGTGACGCAGCAGGTTAAACCGCTGAACCATAAGCTGTTGATCGAAAGGTCGGCAGTTCGATTCCCGCGACGGGGTGAGCGCTCGTTGCTTGGCCAGCTCCTGCCAACCTAGCAGTTCCAAAGCATGTCAATGCGAGTAGATAAATAGGTACCGCTTGGGGGAAGGTAAACAGCGCTCCGTGTTCCAGCTGCATGCTACGCGCTGCGGCAAGGAGAGTTATGCCGGCCACATGACCACGGAGGCGTCTTCGGACAACGCTGGCTCTTCGGCTTTGAAATGGGGATGAGCACCACACCCTAGAGTCGGACACGACTGGACTTAATTGTCAGGGGATACCTTTACCTTTATTTACCTGTACATAGTTAAACTAGGGTATGGGGCTACTGACATCCCTCCTTCCTCAAAACGAAGCTCTCTAATATAAAATTGACAAACAAAACACAAAGGCATAGCTTTTGAATAAATAAACTGTAAAAAAATCCCAAAGAAAACCAAGACAAAGAAACAGCAACTAGTGATGTGGTAGGTGGCCAGCAAAGGGGGGGGGGGGTAGGCACTTTCCACCATACTGCACAGAATGCCATCTGTATGACTATCTGCTTGTTGGGCAGAAGTCTTGAGTGTGCCCTCCATAGAACAGTCTCCTGGCTCTCAGGGAACAAGTTCATTCACTTGAAGTCAAGGTAGCTCACGTGGAGAAACTGAGAGAGGGAGAGAAGTATGTGGATGAAACATTCAGGGACATGATAGAGGAGTCCAGCTCCCAAGTTGTCATGGAGAATGAGTCTTAGAGAAGGAGGACATCATTCTGAGGTAGAGGGAAACGATCCTGTAGAAGGGATCCATTCCTTCATTGATGAACCCATATCAGTGAGAGTCCTCTGAGGATGGGAGCTCCTATTAGTAGATGATTCAGTCATTAGCAGTGCATGACAGGTGTGTAGACTGCATGGTGGCTTGCCTGTCTGGAAACATCACGCATCATGTAGGTCAGGAGTTCGCAATCCCTTCAGCGCGGCATACCACCTCCATGGCCACCGCCGCACTGAGTACCACTGGAAGTAAGTGGTGATGACGTCATCACCACTTACAGCCGAGTTTTCGGCCGCACTAGAGGCCTGAAAGCAGAGGTAAGGAGACAAGGGCAGGTGGGTGGGCCTTTTCCAGCCCATGAAACCCACACACTCAGGCTCTGCTGGCAGTACAGAGCTCATGCTGCCATTTCCAGGGCTCTGTGCAGCACGGCCGTCCTTGTGGCTGCCATATTGGTGACCAGGGGCCCGCATACCACCTCCTGGTGGACTGCATACCACTAGTGTACCACTGGCTGAGAACCCCTGATCTAGGTAGACTAGTAGACAGTGTTGGAGAGGAGTTGACCAGCGTGGTGGGTTTTGGCACCAGTGACTTTGGGAAATGTAGTTGGGCACTATATTAAGGGGTCCACACCAGTGAACCCCTTCTGGAGCACAGCGATGACATCATGCGTCATTACTGAACTTCCAGGTTGCCAAGTTCCGTGCTGTGTGGAGCTCGGCTTGGAGCTGCGAAACTGCATAGCTTACAGGAAACACTGGTTGGGCAGTCTCGGAAGCCAAATTTAGGATGCTTGATAGGATGCTGGAGGCATTTCAAAAATGCTACCTGATCCATGCAGAGAGAAAGCTAAGGCAGAGCTGTGGAGTTTCCATGCATGGATGAAACGGAGGTGTCAGGAGGAGGGTTTGGATTTGTTAGGTACTGGGGAACATTTTGGGACAAGCTGATTTTAATTTGGAGAAAGAAACCAGGGAGGCTTCCAAAGGAGAAAATGTTGTAGTAATGAGTGAATTAATGTTCAGACCATGACAAGAGAGAATATTTTTTGATACTCTAAATGATGGTGCTCTAGAACAGTTGGTTTTGGAACCAAGCAGAGGGAAAGTGACCTTAGATTTAATCCTATGTGACGCCCAGGATGGGGTGCGAGATGTAAGTGTTGTTGAAGTGATAGGGAACAGTGACCATAATGCTAGCCAGTTAAACATATATATAAGTGGAAAGTTTCCAAGGAACTCCCAACACAGATGCATTTGACTTCAAAAGAGGGGGCTTGTCAAAAATGAAGGGTCTAATAAACAGGAAGCTGAAAGGGAAAGTCAAGAGGGTCAGATTTCTCCAAAGTGCATGCATGGAGGTTATTTAAAACCACATATGAGTAGTGCATGTCTAAAAGCATCAAGGCAAACAATAAAAACTTCTTAAAATAGATCAAAAGTAGGAAACCTGCCAGGGAGGTGGTTGGACTGTTGGATAATGATGGAACACAAGCCAAGGTTAAAGAGGATAATGTGATTGCGAAGAAACTGAATGAATTCTTTACATTAGTCTCCCTCCACTATAAAAGACATAGGGCAGATACCCATGCCTGAACTGACCTTCTCAAGGAGAGAGTCTGAAGAACTGAGACATACAGACGTGACAAGGGATAAGGTGCCAGAACATATTGGCAAATTAAAAATTAACAGATCACTGCATCCAGATGGTGTCCACCCAGGAGTTCTCAAGGAACTCAAATGTGAAATTGCTGATCTTCTAACAAAAATATACAAGTTATCCTTTAAATCAAACGCCATGCCAGAGGACAATGTACCACCAATATTTAAAAAAGAAGGGGGGGGGGGAATCTGGGAAATTACAAGCCAGCTAGCTTAATGTTTCTTCTAGGTAAACTATTGGAAAGAATAATTGAATATAAAATTATTAAGCTTACAGAAGAACAAGCCTTGCTGATGGAGAATCAGAATGGTTTCTGCAAAACTGAGTCCTCCCTCACATACCTTCTAGAATTCTTTGAGAGTGTGAACAAGCATGTAGATAGAGGTGAGCTGGTTGACACTGTATACCTGGACTTTCAAAAAGTCCCTCAGGAAAGGCTGTTGAGTAAACTTAGTCAACTTGGAATAAGAAGGCAGTCCTCTTATGGATGGGTAACTGGTTATAGTAGAGGAAGCAGAGAAAAGGAATACATGAACACTTTCTACAGTGCAGGGAACTCAGAAGTGGATCTGTCTTGGGACAAATACTTCTTAACTTGTTCATTAATGATGTAGAAGTAGGGATGAACAGTGAGGTGGCTATGTTTGCAAGATGTCACCAAACTATTCAGGGTGGTTACAACCAAAGCCAGTTATGAAGTGCTCCGAAAAGGTCTCTCCAAACTGGGCAACCAAATAGCAAATGCAGTTCAGTGTCAATAAGCATAAAGTGATGCACATTGGGGCAAAAAGTCCCAACTTCACCTATACGCTGGTGGTGTTTGAGCTGTCAGTGATGAACCAGGAAAGAGATCTTGGGGTTGTGGTGGATAGCTCATGAAGATGTCAGTTCAGTGTGTGGCAGCTGTGAATAAGTCAAATTCCATGCTGGGGTCATTAGACAAGGGGTCAAGAATAAGGCTGCTAATGCGTGCTGTTCCGAGTACCACAACTCAAGGAGGATATTGGAAAAGGTGCAAAAGAGGTGCAATCAAAATGATCAGAGGGCTGGAGCACCTTCCTTAAGAGGAAAGGCTACAATGTTTGGGGCTCTTTAGCTTGGGAAATAAGGAAATTAATGGGGGACATAACTGGCAGCCTGATCATGCCCAACTTTAGGCGTGTGGAGCGAAGAAACTGAATGAATTATTTACATCAGTCTTTGCCCACTTCGTCTACGTCCCAGACCTGTGCCGACCACAATAGGTACTGTAGGTCCCGTGCTGGTCGGTGTAGGGGTGGGCGGGCAGGGGTGGTGAGGGAGGGGGTTATTGGCTGGCCCGGGCTAGGAGGGGGTGGGGATATCAGTCCTGAGTTGCACTGATATTCCAAGCTCCTTCCCAGACCGGGCTGGCCTTACATGGCCTCCTCAGTTGTGCGCCAGCTAAATAGCTGGCATACATCTGAGGAGGTCTGGGGCTTACACCGGGGGAAGGGGACGAATGTCCCCTTCCCCCGAGGAGAGCCCAGGTTGTGCCGGCGCAGGGCGCAATCTGCACAGGATGCAGTGGCCGGCCGTGCAAACTTGCGCGGGAATACGCTGTGAGACTTACAAAATTATGCATGGTGTGGAGAGAGAGTTTTTTTCTGCATCTCTCACAATATTAGAACTGGGATCATCCAGTAAAACTGACTGGCAGGCAGAGGCGTCACTCTCGTGAAGCTCCCCTGTGCGCGTCACCTCCGATTCCGAAGATGTCCCCGGAGCCGGCTCCCGGCCTCGGAGGGGCCTTCCGAGGCCGGGAGCCAGCTCCGGAGACGTCTTCCCCGGCCGACGCGCCAGGGCCTTCATTCCCACAAAATGTGACTATAGCTTTATAGCTTGGATAACTTTAAAAAGGGATTGGACAAGTTCATGGAAGACAGGTCTATTGATAGGTGCTAGTCATGCTATCACTGAGTTAGGTGGCAGCATGTTTCTGAATACCAGTTGCAGGGGAACACAGACAGGAGAGAAGTATGCCATCTCTTCTGCTTGTGGGCTCCCCAGAGGCAGCTGATGGGCCACTTTGGGAAACAGGATGCTGCACTACATGGCCTTTGATCAGATCCAGTAGGGCTTTTTTATGTGCCTATGTAAAGGCTGGTTGCAACAAAAAGTATTTAAAAGGCATCTGAAACCATAGAGAAAGGCAGCCCAACAAATCTCCAAGGGGAGGGTATTCCAAAATCTTGGCATCACTACTGAAAAGCTCTGTCTCTTATGCCCATTATTTCCCCTACCATCAAATTCCTGTTGTAATTACTATAGTTATTTTTGTTTTTCCCTCCTTACTTATATTTAAAAAGTACTTAAGGTCTTGTAGAACCTTTTTAAACAATGACCATGCAGTTGTTGCTACACATACTTTTATTTATATCACTTTCTCTAAATAATTCAGGATGGTATGCATGCTTCTTTCTCCCATTTTATTTTCAGTCCTATGAGATTGGTTAGACAGAGACGGTGACTGGCTCAAAGTCACCTAGGGAGTTTCACGGCTGTGTGGGGGATTTGAATGTGGGTCTAGTTGTGGGTCCAGTTGTATTCCTGCATTCTGTCCAATACAGCAAATGAAAACCTCTTCCCTCCTGTTTGTGCACCCATTGCAGGGAATAATATTTTCCCAGGACTTAATTAAAAAAAAACCCATAATGCTGTCCCAGCAAAATACAGTTGGACCTCGCTATCCGCAGGGGATCTGTTCCGGATCCCTCCCCCACTTAAAAACGCTTTTAAAAGAAATAAGGGGAAAATGTGGGTGGTTTACCTTTTAGAAGCAAACCACACTGTTGTCAAGCCTCTGCAGGGCTTCTGGAAGCTTAACAACCCACTTCCAGGTTCTTCCCCCATCCCAGCCTTGCCCCAGGATGCATTCTGGGACAAGGTTGGGAGGGGAAGAGCATTTGTGCGACCCGGAAGTGGGTCGTTAAGCTTTCAGAAGCCCTGCAGAGGCTTGAAAATGGTATAGTTTGCTTCTAAAAAGTAAAAAAAACTGTTTTTTTTCTTTTTTACAGCGGACCCCCACGGGTCCAGGATCCACGGTGAGACAAATCCATGGATCCTGGATTCGCTGATAGCAAGGTCTGACTGTATAGTCATGGCTAATGAGACTGTGGTAGTAAGGTGACTGCATGACTGTTACAAGTATATTTACCTGTAGTTCAATAGGGCAGTGGTTCTCAAAGTGGTGGGTCATGGCCCACCATGAAAAATGGAAGCAGTTGCTACCCCCTTAAGGGGTGTGGTGACGTCGGCAATGGCACTTTGGGGGCCCCACTGCCACAGAAAAAAAGGTTTTTTCACTTACCAGGGGTTGCGCTGGCCCTCCGGGGTTTGTTCTCTACGCCCCCCCCCCTGCGCCTCAGAAGAGCTTCCAACTGCATTTGGGAGGTACTTCCAGTGTTGGGCAAAAACTGGAAGTAGCTTCCGAGCGTGATTGGAAACTCTTCTGATGTGCGGGGGGCCCGTAGAGAACAGGCACCTCCATAGGCAACAGCACTTGTAAGAGGGCCTTCTCTGATGACCCAAGGGGACGAGCTAGATGGTACAGAAGTAGGTAAAGGTGACCCCTGACAATTAAGTCCAGTTGTGTCCAACTCCAGGGTGTGGTGCTCATTCTCATTTCAAAGCCGAAGAGCCAGCGTTGTCCGAAGACGCCTCCGTGGTCATGTGGCCGGCATGACTCTCCTTGCCGCAGCGCGTAGCATGCAAGCTGTTTACCTTCCCGCAAGCGGTACCTATTTATCTACTCACATTAACATGCTACAGGCCTAAGACTGTACTATTGCAGTTAAGTGGGAATGTTCATATTAGAAAAGGGAACACTCCATTGACATCAGGTGGGATAAAAAACAATTCTTCCTCCGAGCTCTGAAGTACAGAGTAAGGGTGAAACATATTTTCAGATATTTTAGCAATACCTGGAATATGGTGAACGTGATACAAAAAATCCAATATATGCAACCTGAATAACATGGGTAATTGGACAAGTGATTCAACAGAACAAGGAAGGGTAAGCTATTATGTATATCTATTTAGTAGAACTGAGCCAATACCGGGAGGGGTGCATTTCTTGGAAAGCGATCTACCCTACAAAAAATACATAGCCATCCATTTCAACAGTTGATCAGTAGGGACTGCAAAACAAGCCCCAAATGACTTCGCTTTGTGACATTATCACACAGTCAAATCTGTTATCATACTCTCTATGTGATCCCTGATAGGCTGGGATCATTCCTGAAAGAAGCTTTCCCATTTTTTAAAAATGGTTCCAAACTGCAGATCAGGGAAAGAAGCATCTGTGAACAGGCAACAAAGAGCACATGAAAAAGTGTGTGTGCGTGTGCGCACAATCCTGATGATGCGCCCGGCACTGGAGCAAGCGCTCCGTCAGCAGTTGCAACTGTGTCAGAAAGCACGTTTGAGACTACTCGGGAACAAGGGAGGCCGGCGCAGAGGCTGGCCTTCCTCGCTCCGTCTCCGGAACGCCCGGGTAGTCGCTGGAGGAGGTAGGTCAGGATCCGGCGGGCGCAGGGGCAGTACAGCGGGCGAGGGAGAGGGGTCATTGGCCTAGCCGACCCGGGAGAGGGCAGGGTATGGCTCCCGCCATATCCCTGTTCCTGCCGGGCCGGCTAGGCCGTTACATGGTCTCCTCTACTTCTGCCAGCTATTTAGCTGGTGGAAATCCAAGGAAGCTGATAGGGCTGGCCCCGGTTTACACCCAGGGAAGGGGACGAGCGTCCCCTTCCCCGAATAGACCTCCGGCCTGCCGGTTGACGGGCAGCCTGGGCACAGGATCCGGATCCTTACACAGGATTGCACTGTCAGTGTGTGTGTGTGTGTGTGTGTGTGTGTGTGTGTGTGTGTGTGTGTGTGTGTGTGTGTGTGTGAGAGAGAGAGAGAGAGAGAGAGCGAACAAACATGATTCTGCCTCATTCTCCCCCATTCTGCCCTCAGAATTTTTGTCCACAAGAATTTGGTGCAGCCCTATAATATGAAATGGAGGATACCCTGAAAATGTAACTTGTGTCTTCTTAAAGATTGATGACTTAATTGCTCCTTTCAAAGATAGATCTTACATTTCACTTTTACCAATTAATAAAAAGTAGCTCAAGACAAAATGCACTTCCAAATGCAGATTATTTATAGATAAGCAGGCATGTTCGTTTTGGAAAAGTCCCAAGTTGTTATTAGTTTCCACAGAAAACATGTCTTGAGGAAATGTAGTCTTGATTAATAAAAAGCAATGAAGGAGAATATGTGGTCTTACATTGCTATAATTTTTTAAGCATGATTCAGGTCCACAGATTTGAAATGCATATTTGTGGCAAGATCAAACAAGCACAAAGCACTTTTAAGATATATATTGTCTGAGAGCACCTTACTGTGTTTTAGCATCTTGAAGTTCTCAAAACTCTTATATGATTTCCATTCTCAGTATTTTTAGAAGCATAGGGACAGCCACCAATCAGGGGCAGGACCCTCAGTTTTTTCTTGCGTCTCATGTTGCTCTTCCCGTCAAATTAGATGGAACCCTAAACACATAAGTTAATCTTCTGATTTGTGGTTATTGTTTAGTATATAGCAATAGAAGGTGATGGCATGGGCCAAAACCATGGCTAAAGACCAGGGGGCTTTAGTACTTTGTCACCACCTTGGTTCTGGTCCCAATTATGGGTTTTCCCACCCTTGCTCATGGTACAGGTTGATTACCCTTTATCCAGACATTTTGGGGGGCTATTTAAAATATTGTATAAAATTACCTTCAGGCTATGTGTATAAGGTGTATATGAGTCATAAATGAATTTCGTGTTTAGATTTGGGTCCCATCCCCAAAATGTTAATTACTGTATATGAACATATTCCAAAATCCAGACAAATCCGAAATCCAGACAACTTCCCGTCCCAAGCAGTCTGGATAAGGGATACTCAACCTGCTCCCACTGAGCTGGATGATCTCAGGTGGGCCTTTGCCAACAAGACCCCACCTGTAGTGCTGGCCTTACTCATTAACTACTTTGGAATCAATCTTCTAGTAAATCTGCAGAGGATTCCAGCACATTTTGAATTTTACACTGCTTGGATACAATGACATATTTGTTCAAATTAGCCATCTCTTGGCTGCAGATTCAGGCATAGCCTATCAGGGAACCCTCTATCAGGTTTCAGTTTTGTCCTATAAAAGATAAATAGAAAGTATCTTGATGTCTATGAAAAGTACATGAGTTATTGCAAAATATATTTTTTTCTGCTCAGAAGGGGTCAGCTGCATGAACATAAGGGAGTTGGGTGCTATTTTTTCAGTTGTTGCAGTTGTAGAGAGACAACTGATCACATATTAGAATTGAATAAAGATGGTACAAAGGCTCAGCAAAAAAATAAATAAAAAGGAAAAGCTTAGCATTAATTATTTCAAAAAACTTTGTTGCATGCAGTAAATGACTCCAAGCTGGCAATTTTTGCTACGCAATCAAATTGCATGGGCAATACTTACCTTTAAACTGGCAGTTAGGTACCAGATGCTGTCTTACAACAAAAGAATATCAAAGACCAACCATGCTGGAATAATCAGTGCTTTCATTTTCAGCAGCAAACACTTAATTCTTTTTTGAAAACCCCACCAAGGAAAGTTATGCTAAAACAGACCAGCTGTCATCAGCATCACTCATAAATTATTTTCCTGTAGCTTGTACTTGTTGTAGATTTGTGTCTGAAACAATGCAAAGGGAATTATCTGTAAGACATCAGTTTGTAAAATATTCTTTTGAAACGTTTTTTCCCCCAAAAGTAAATGGTGTTTGCACTGGAGCTGAGTCTGAATTACTGAGGGTCTAAAATAAGATTTAGTGTTTAATAGAAGAAGAGGAACATTTTGGAAAGATGAGTTGCTGATTTCCCCATTCTTTAGTTATCTTTTTCCCTCTAAAAAATAAAGCAGCCTGATTCAAAAGCAAGTTAAACTGAAATGGTTAGCAGCCCATTCCTATGCTGGCCTCTGCCAGCAGTAAAGCATATTGCAAGGGCATGGAGACCAGTCCTGCTGGTGTGGAGGCCATCGCCGGCAGGCCTCCGCTGGTGAGGGAGCTGTGCCTGCCAAAGGCAGGTGAGCTCCGCGGTGGCCTGCAGGGGAAGGAGGTGTTCCGGGGCGGGAAGTGGGCGAATCAGGCCCAGGAGAGGGGTAGGCCCGGTAGAGGAAGCTTCCGCCGAATCCTATCTCCTGTCCAGGATTTGGAGCCCGACATGGGGCTGCTCGGAGTTGCGGCAGCCATTTAGCTGGCTCGCCTTCAAGTAGTCCCATTGGGCTGCTGGGGCTCAACACAGGGGAAGGGGACAGTTGTCCCCTTCCCTCAAGGAGACCTTCAACTCCACGTTGGATACAGCAGACCTGCGTTGGGTGCAGATTCTGGGGGCTCTTGGCTGATGGGCTTCATCTCTAGCTCAAGGTCTTGAGTCCAGCTGTATCAATCCAGCTGTCTCTTCCTCCTCAGGTTCCAAATCGAAGCTGCTGGGTAGGAGTCATGACAGAAAAATGGAGTACAATAAAAATAACCAACAATACAAATTTCCAATATCAAAAATCTAGAATGATTTTTAATCACTATATCAAACCAGAGGATCAAATTGATAAAAACTGGTAAGATCATAAGTGAGTGGAGAAAATTGCTTTGGGAACTAGGCCTGATCTGCAGGTTCCCAGTTAGCTGTGACAGAGTATGTCACATGTTTGCATGTTTGCCTCCATTGGATTTATTATTGTGGAACCTCCATGTGTAGATAGGCTTACCATCCATCCCGGAAAACCTGGGACGGATCCTGTTAAAGGATGTTTCTTGAAAAATCTCAAACTACTTAGTCCTGGGGTGTCAAACATAAGGCCTGCGGGATGAATACAGCCCGCGGAAGCTTTTTATCCCGCATGTGTGATAATTGGGCTTTCCCAGCACCACCATCAGCTGCTCTCAGCTGCTGAACTTCGAAGTGACACCTCGACAAAAGCAGCATTGCTGAAAGGGCAGTGCTGGGAGAACCCAGTTATCATGTGGGGCACCCTTTCAGCAGTGCCACTTCGGCCAAGGTGTCACTTTGCAAAACACCTCTCAGCTGCTGAGCTGCAAAGTGACACCTCAGCAGAAGTGGAGCTGCTGTGAGAGTGGCCTATGTGATAATTGGGCTTTCCCAATTGAATCCCATATCTTGAAAATCCCATATCTTGAAAATATGATCAAGATTTGCATATTTTCTCTTCTATCATTTGCAATTAATAACTTCCTAGGTGAGAAAAAAATGCTTATTTCTGGTCATCACCTGCTTAATGATGTCACTTCTTGCTTAATGACACCATTTTCGGCCCTCAGCAGGTACCATGAATGCTATTTGGCTTGCTGTATGTAATGAGTTTGACACACCTGACACAAATAAACCTCTGTGAAATATTCTCTACAGTTTCAATTGAGAAAACAGCCCACAGGAGCAGCACATTGAAGATTAATTTACTTTACAGACTCACAAGTCTAGTTATTAATAATTTACTCGGGCCCACAACAATAAAAATCCTACAGCTATCCTTTAAAAAAACTCTTCAATAAATAAATAAATAATAAAGAATTTCATGAAACCAGAACCATGGAACCTGACTATATAGATAATTGGTTCTCAAAGTTCTCCCTGTGAGGTGGGGAGAATTCTGAGTGTTTGCAGGGGTGGGGCCAGCAGGGGCGGCAATCCCGGGGATCACCACCGCCTCTGGGAAAATTGGCGGCGGGGCTTGGGGGGGGGCTTCGGAGAGGCCTGTGTGACCCGGCTCTGCAGGCCTCCTCAATCTTCAGATCACCGAAAAACAGCAATTTTCAAGCACTTCTGATTTTCGCGAAACCGGAAGTATCTGGAAATGGCCGTTTTTAGGCGATCTGGAGGTCTGCAGAGGGTCGCGCAGGCCTGCCTGAAGTCTCCTCAAGCCTCAGTAAGTAAGAAAATGGCGTTTTCTGGCACTTTTGCAGCGGCAATCCCCAGGATTGCCGCAGCCATGCTGTCCCAGGGGGCAGTTTGTGATCTCAGTGGTGGGTTGCGACCCACCACTTTGAGAACCACTGATATAGATAATATGCCTGTAGAATATGCCTCTGGGCTTTAGAGGTAGCCTACCTCTGAAGGGTGAAGAGACATGACAATTCACTGAATTATCTGTGAACATGGACTAGGCAGGCAAAGGGTTAAAATTTAACTAGTTTGTTAAAAGTCTAAACAAAAAGGGAATTAAACAAAATGGGGAAAGATAGGTAGTAGCAATACAGTCTATAGAAAATGCCTGAGCTTCGCTGGAAAGCAAAAAGAAAAAGGTTGATCAAGTTGAAGCAGTAACCAGTAACACCCAGTAGATGGAGTGGGGATGTTACTCAAAGAACGCAGCTCACTGACAGCCCCCCCCCCCCAATAGTTGGTGAAGTTTGCAAGCAGGCTGGATGGAAAAGAGCAGACAAAGCAAAAAATAAATTCCCTGATCACAATCTAGCTAGAAATGGTCCGTAGCCCAAGCGACTTACATTTGTCCAAGGAATCCCATCTTTGCACTTGAAGTTGGGCAAGTGGGTGCTCCTCTCTTAGTTTCCAATGAATGGGTCACTCAAACCCGTGAGAATGACAGGATATGAATGACATATCTAGAAGGATATGGCGGCGCAAATAAGGTGTCTGCTGTATCCTGTGCAGGTTGGGGCATGCGCCGGCAGAGCCGGAGGCCTCTTCAAGGTAAAAGAACATTCGTCCCTTTACCTGGAGTAGAGCCTGAGCTGCCCCAATGGGTCTACTCAAATGTGTGCCAGCTATTTTGCTGGCACACATTCAAGAGGTCTGCGTAATGCAAGCCAGGCACGGGAAGGGTGATAGGATATGGCAGAGGAGACTGCCGCCGATCCCTCCCCCTTCCTGGGCTTGGCTGACCAATCCCCCCTGAAACACACTGCACACTGAGCTTAAAACCCCCATGCACACTGAGCTCCAGGGAAGGCAAGGGAAGGGAACAAGGATAGGGTCTGTATCTCTTATCCCTGCCCACTTAGTGTTTCATAAGCACTGGTTGGGTGGGAAGAAGCGATCTGGAGCCACTGCAGCTCTTTTTCCCCTTCCCCTTTCTTCCACCAGCAGTGCTGGAGGGAGACTGGGAGTGCCATGACCGTGATCCTGACTTGCTCTCAGCTGGAAGAGAATCAGCGCATTGAAGTGAGCCAGAAGAGGAAACCAGAAGAGGACAGAGCACCAATTGGAGCAGCAGGCTGGAGAGGGCAGCAGACAGGCAGGCTGGGGGCTTGTCAGTTTGCCTACACTCCAACTTTGGCTCTCCACATGGCTGTTTCAAGTTGCTTCATGGGTAGGCCGGCCTTGCCAGTGGGGACCAACATGGGCTGAGAATGGGAAGCCGTAATGTGGAAAAAAATTGCGTCCAGTCCCTGTACAAATGCCCTGTACAGATACACTGTGAAACAAATGAGCGGGCTGCCCTTCAGAGTGTTCCATATGTGAAAAGTCCATTAATATGAGTAAGAGCATGCCCATAATTGCATGAAAGAGCCCTAGGTGGGCACAGCTTTGATGACTGACATCTTACATTCTTTTTGAATTATTTGGAAGCACACATAGGGTTAAGCGCATACAGCCTCAAGATTGCAAGTAGTTACATGCATTGTTAACTTTATCTGGCATCAGCGGGAGTCTGGGAATCTAAAGCCAAGGCAATCTCTGCTAAAGCAAAATCCATATATTCTTAACAGTATTTATCTGCACTAATAGATATTGAAAAGTTGTTTAAAAACCCAAGTTTGCCCTGTTCCCCACAATTTCAACTTATTTTCAAGGCAAAAATAACTCTTGAGATTATATCTTGCACTAAGTGATTTCCCTCAGGGTCCTGACTTTGAAAAACACTGGTAATCTAACTACAGACTCATATGTAACGCAGTGTAATGAGGTTATGTGTGGGTGGGTGGAATAGAAGTATCATAGGGATTGGGCCTAGAGCTGTATGCCTGACTGATGTCTTTGCTGCATTAAGTAGATCATAGCAAGAAGCTCAGACTCATTTCCAGATGTTATGATGGCGGTGCAGCAGTGAAGAAAACAGTTTTCGACCCCAGAGTCACATTTACTCTTTTTTTCTACCGCTTATTAACAGCTTATTAACTTATAAAGATATAATCTGCATACACTTTAGAGCACCCAACATTTGGATGTTTAGTTATACAGCCATTTTGGAAAGGAGAGGATAATCTTGCATTAAAACCTCAAATCCAAATCCACATATGCTTACTGAGGTCATCCTCTCCCTTTCCTTCTCCTACCCCATTCAGTTATGTGGCTGGATATTTTCCTTTTCCTTAATGAAGTTATATATCCTGACCTATCCTATCTCTATTTACTCTTAATACTTGAGTTGTCAGGTTGGACAACTGTGGCTGGATTTTTTTTTTTAAGCCTACCCAGCCATAGGGAGAGCAGCAAAAATCCATCCTGGAGCCAGGTATGTATGTCAGTAGATGTGTTCACCATACCTGCTCCTGAAAGTAGGTATACCTGCATAGACTCTTATATTTACAACTTGTTTTCACTGAAATTGGATGCTAGCAATTTTGTAACTCACTGTAATGTAGTATGTATCCATATAGTGCTCTGAAAATCTTGAAAGTCAAAATAATGCTTGACAGTGGCGTAGTAATGCTGCCCCCGCCTGGGGGCCGCAGGCCGCGATGACACCCCCCAGGGGAAGCCACGCCTCGGTGGTGACGTCAACTGGAAGCCACGCCCCCGGGTGACGTCAGTGACCTGTCACTGGCTGAAAACGTCACCTCGGGAGGACAGGAAACACCTCCCCCACCCTCTGGAAGCCTCGGCAGCAGCGCTGTGAGGCTCGCAGCCGCCACAGAGGCTGAAGGAAAAAAAGCGGTGCGAAAAGACTTGGGTGCTGCTGCCAATTTGCCGCCCCTAGCAGCAGTCGTGCACCCACACCCCGACGTGCCACCTGGGGGTACCCCCTGCCCCCTCATTCCTACGCCACTGATGCTTGAGAAAGTGGGGGCAAACTAAACTTTGCTTCAAATTTTATATTTCTGTATACTTAATATAGAAAAGATTTCAGACTAAAAAGTTCCTCTTTTCTTCATCCGTTGACAGTTTATATAAACAAAAGTAAACATCAGGCTTCATGTGTAAACTAAGTTTTCAGGGTAAACTGCCAACAGTGGAAGAGGAATGCTCCAGCTAAGACACTGCTATATTATAGCATACTGTTATTTATTAGTTAAATAAAATGTATCATTATCTGCTTGGCCCGCCCAGAGATCAAGGAGGCTCTTTTAATATACTCACATTTTATGTCAACAAGCCACAATACAGTAGTAGTGATAAATTGAAGGTCTGAGCTAGCAAACGGCAGTAACATTTCACATTCCAGAAATACAACCTAATTCTCAAGTGCCTTGCAACTTCTGCAAGCATTTGTCTGTGCAGACTGAATGGTGTCAATTTATGCTCGTTATGCACAGATGCAAAGTGTGAGGCTGTGGAGAATTTGGCACTAAGAATTCAGCTCAAGCCTTCACACAGCTAGATTTTCAAATGGTGCAAATTATTTGCTTTTGGTGAGTCAATAGCCTTAATATTTCCGCCTAACCTTTAAAAAACATGATAGCTACTGTTTAAGCTTGAAGTCAACACAAAGCACTTGTACGAAAGCAGTCTGAACTTTGGGACTAGCCTTGCTAGATATGGAGTGGGGAAAAAGGGCTTAAGTACATCTATCGAATGTACATAAGTACATCTATCGAATATAATCTGTTGAAGCCCTTTTTCCCCACTCCGTATCTAGCCCCATTGTTCAGACTATTGAGCTACTATTGAGGTTATAAGATTCCAGGAAGTATTTTGGATACTCGGGAAGGGAAGAGGTATAATAAGTAGGCTTACCAGATCTCCAACCGGGACAGAGTGCTAGACCTTTAGGAGAAGGAATGTGGGCAGGTGCAGCTTGTTAAACAACCTTAGAGCACAATCCTAGGCATGTCTACTCAGAAGCAAGCCCCATTGGGTTCAGTGCAGCTTGCTTCTGAGTAGGCAGCCTACTCAGCCTAGCCCACCCCATGCATTTAATCCTTTGTATAATAGTTCTGTTGGTCCCTTGCATTTTCTTGTGTGAATACTTTATTGGTTAGGGAGAGGGGTTTATTGTTCTGCAATTAACAACCGTGCTAGTCTCACAAATCAGAACAATTACTCTTGCCACTTCTGAGCACTCCCCACTTAAGCTTTGTAGCATTTGTTCAACTGAGGATAGAAAAATATCATCTGAATTATTGAGAAGAAACAGAAGAAAGGAACAGTATGGGAACTGTCTCATGTTAGTTTGGGGTTGTTGTTTTTAATGTATGGTTGTACTTCTTCAAAAGCCTTTGGAATTGTTTCCTTCCTTAGAAGTGTTGGGTTTTTCCTGTGCCAAGGCATTTGCTTTCCATTGCAGTCAACATCTAGTGTGCTTTCTCGACAGTCTATCTATGGACAGAATTTTGGTTTTCATGCTTGTAAAATAAATATGTTGACCACTAACGGCAACAAATCATGTGTGAAATGTGGACATCCACCCAACAGCATCTAACATGGCCAGCAGATGATGTTTTTCACCTCCAGTCTAGTTGTACTGGGTGCAAGAAGTGAGGTGACTGGGCTGCTCTAGGATGCCATTTCACATGCTCCAAAATATACTAAGAGCTAAATCTTAGCAATGATGAAGGAACCAAGCCTCTTTAGCATTTTCAGGAGAGTTAACATTTCTTCATCAATTGAAGATATGAATTTTCCTATGAATAATGGGTTCTCAGGTTCTCAGTAAAAAAGAAAAGAAAAAAGAGCTCATTGCTCTATTTACTCTGAATGGTACTTTGCAAAATCTGAATACTCTGGCAAGGGCTTTGCAGCCATATTCTTACAGGAATCATGGTTGCCTGGGTGTAAAAGGATAGTGCTAAAAGACTTGTTTTTTTATTTTTCTTAAGGGAAAATAATCTTTTTTAGATCTCTTTTTGGTTTGCTTTTGATGTATTCACAAAAAAAATGAACTTGGATTTCCAGACTGAATAACCCATTGTTTGGCACAAGCATCAGGATGTTGCATGCTAAACTACTTTCTTTGCGGAGCTGAAGCTAGAAGTGTTTTCCAGCAATATGTCAAGCAATCAAGTCATCAAAACCAATCATGTCACTACCTTGATGTCTTTCTCAGTCAGGTCTTTTAATCAAAAAGGGCACGGAATAGATGCTGAACCAAATCCACCAGTGATGAGCTGTGTGTGCTCATCAGTTGAATCATTCTATTAAATCATTCTAAGGTGCAGCAGTATATTTCTGTGACTGAAATAGTTGTTCAGGGTGTTATTAATTTATTTGGGCTGCTTTTTCTATTCAGATGATTATTATTTAGATATAAATGAAAGTTTCTGGTATTGTATTTGGCCATTAAATATTTTTTAATCACATTATATAAAGTGTGTCCAGAAAATGGGACTGCTGGGTCATCCCCAGAGACAGTGTGTGTACATATAAATCATTTACAGAAATACATATAAATTCGCTGAGGCACCAAGCAAGGCTGTAACTGTTGTGCCTCCACCAGTACCCTCACTTACAGGGCTGGCCCAACCGGGTCCACTTACTCACTGCCACCTGTGCTGGGGGATGCATGCGTGTGCACCTTAAGCTACCCTGTGCCGGTGTGACCAGGTCCTGCGCCATCGCAAACGTGCCGTAAAGCACGTTGCGCCGGCATGTAAGCTAGTCCTGCCGGTGTGGAGGCCAGTGCCCGCAGACCTCCACCAGTGCAGGAACAGCACCCACCAGAGGCAAGTGCTCTGCGTTTTGGAGGTGGAGGAGGACAAAACGGGTGGGGAGGGGCATTCTGGGTAAGGGGAGGGCAGGGAGGAGGGCGGAACAGGCCTGGGAGGGGGTGGGCTTGGCGGAGGCATCCGCTGAATCCTATCCCCATTCCTGGGTTTGAAAGCCCGACACAGAGCTGCATGGATTTGCCCCAGCCATTTAGCTGGCGCACATCCGAGTTGCTCCATAGAGGCTGCTGGGGCTTGACACGGGGTAAGGGGACAAATGTCCTCTTACCTTGAGGAGCTCTCCAGCCCCGCGCTGGATACAGCAGAGCCTGCCCCGATGCCGCTGCATCCCAGCGCAGGGCTTTGGATAGGATTGGGCTGTAAGTTTAAAAAGTGCAGGAAGGGTAGTTTGGTTTGAAATTCCCGCTCAAATGGCCAACTGAAAGGTGTAGGATCTAAGCCTCAAAGAGTATATAAATACAAGGTCGTAGCCATTTAGTGTGGGAAGTTGGAGTTGAAAACACTGAGCTGTAACTGTTTGAGAAAAGTGTGTTCTTTACAATGTGTTCTTTGTGTTCTTTGTTTGAAGAGCAATACATTGTTCTATTTCATTCTAAAGCTTTCATGGCCAGCTATCAATTGACAATGTTTAAGGAATACGGGAATTAAAGCCATGTAGTAAAAGAATCTTGAACTTTAATTGGAATAATATAATATAATGTCTTGGTGACACGGAAAGAAGATCTGTCAATAGGACACAGTGTCTATAGGAAACCTACCCATACTGGGAGGTATCTGAATCAAAATTCTAATCACCATCCATCACAGAAAAATTCATTAATAAACTCCCTAGTGTACAGAGCAATAAAGGTTTGTGATAAGGACTCATTAGAAAAAGAAAAAAGGGTATTATATGACTCCCTACAAGCTAATGGATATTCCATCAATCAAATTAATAAATGTTGGATTAAACAAAAACGCCAAATTGAGGCTAAGAGACTAGGGACAGTTCAGATAAACAACGAAATTGAAAAAACGACAACAGAGGAAAAAATTTGGATTTGCCTGCCTTTTATTAAAGGTACAACTGATAAAATTGCACGAATATTAAAACAGGGAAACGTAAAAACAATCTTCAAACCCACTTCTAAACTACAACAAGTTCTAGGCAACCCAAAAGACAAACGTCCAGCACTATCCAACCCAGGGATTTATTGTGTAACTTGTGAATGTCATAAATGTTACATCGGGATGACGAGTAGAGCTATAAAAACAAGAGTGGCGGAACACGAGCGATCTCTCAGGCTGAATCATCCGGATCAATCTTCAATTGCCGAACATGCATTGAAAGAAAAGCACACGATCCAATTTGATAAAACGGTGTGCCTGCAAAGGGAAAGCAATTTTAAAATACTACGCCACCTGGAAGCTCTAGAAATAAGTAAAAAACGAATGGGAACACTGTTGAATCGTCAGCAAGACTTGACATTCACGAATCGGATTTGGTTGCCTGTCCTACATGGGAAATCAGACTTGGGAGGGGGAATGGAATCCGAGGTGACTGACAGTGGAGATACTGCAACTGACACTGCAGCAGTAGAACGAACTGTAACTGACACTGACACTGTAACAGCAGAACTATCCAGCATGGAAAGAAAGGGAGAGTGAAGACCGCTGGGGTTTCCCTGCGTTTTTTGGTTTAAATTTACTATGATGAATTGAGGACAGCACCATCTATGATCTTTCAAGATTCCTATGAAGAGGTTCCACGGGGCTGGAACGAAACGTTGGGCTCAGTTCCTTGGATTTTAATGTGATTTTTATTCCAATTAAAGTTCAAAATTCTTTTACTACATGGCTTTAATTCCCGTATTCCTTAAACATTGTCAATACATTGTTCTCTTTACAGCAATACCTTGACTTTTATCACTTTGCTCTTTCAGCTGTTTTCAATTATAACCACATTTCAAATTTCGTCCACATGCATTCATCTTTCGTCTGATTTCATCCAACCTTCCACGATGTTTGTTGATATTCTTATGTTTATTTTTTAATCTCTGTTTATTTAGGTTTCGCACGCATTTGCATGTGTTATATAGTTAGGGCGCAATCCAAACCTACTTAGGCCATTGTTGTAACCAGCGGCCCAGAGAAAACGGGAGGCCCCAGAAGCGAAAGGGGATTCAAATCCCCTCCAAAAGAGGAATTCAAAGGGAATTTGAATCCCCTTTCCATTCTGGGGCCTCCCGTTTTCGCTGTGCAGCTGGTTACAATGACGGCCTAAGTAGGTTTGGATTGCGCCCTTCGTTACTTATGTTTTTCACTGGCCAAAATAAATTTGCAAGCTAAATAAAGCTATGCTTTGACATTCATCCATTTTTGACTTTCATCCATGCTGTGGTCCCTAACCAAACGAAAGTGCAAAGTACTGCTGTATTTCAATCCCGCCTTAAGTTCTGGTGGAGCGCCAGGTTATCAGGTTACTCAGGAGTTGAGAACCGGAAGGGAGTGTCCCTAATCCCTCAAGGCCTTGCAGAGAGTGAGACATGGCAAGCCAGAGACTGACAATGGCGGAAGAATGACTGGATGAGTCAGCACTGGGTGTCTCAAGATCTCTGGATCAGGAACCCAAAGATATAAAGCAGTGGTTCCCAAACCCAGGGTTGCAACCCAAACAAGCATCACGGGGATGTTCTGGAGAGTCGTGGGAAGTGCTGAGTCTATCAGTTTTCCAGCCAGGTGCATATGAACACACACAGAGAGAAAGAGGTATGCATCCCTCCTACTCCTGGCACATTCGAGCAGGCGAGAGGCTTGCACTCTCTCTCTCTCTCTCTCTCTCTCTTTGTTATTCTCTGTTCATATGCGGCCAGCTGGAAAATTGATATATCTCATGCTTGGGAACACAGGTGGGTGAGCGCGTGCTGGGATTGCAGGGAGGGAGGCTCCATTTGCAGGGTTGCAACTCTGGGCCGTGGAACCTGCAAGGAACGTGGGCAGAAGAAGGGGTGCAGAGGAGAACCTGGGAGAGTGGACTGCTGGGGCTGAGAGAAGAGGAGAAAGAGAAAGACAAAAGGGCCGCCGGTGGACAAAGATGGGAAACAGCAGGAGAGGGCTACTGCCTTTCTGCTCGTAGGCTTTCTGAAAGCACCTTGCTGGCCACTGTGGGAAATTGAGTGCTGGACTAGATGAACATTTGGTCTAATCCATAGGTGGCCAACCCACAGCACGGGTGCCACTTAGTGGCACGCCAAGCCTTTTGAAGTGGCATACACCGCCGTTTTTGCCTGAGCTGAGCGCTGAAGTCCCTCTCTCTTGACCCCAGCACACCATTCCAAGCCTGTGACACTAGAGGAGGTCTCTGTACCCCACTGCGCCTCATCCTTCTTGCGCTGTCACTGTGCTTTAAATATTTTCATTGCCTTAGAAATATTTATTTACTTATTTAAGTGGCACAGCCAGCGGGTGGCGCAGTGGGTTAAACCGCTGAACCATGAGCTGTCGATCGAATATCATTATGCCTTTGTACAAATCGATGGTAAGGCCACATCTGGAGTATTGTGTCCAGTTCTGGTCACCATACCTCAAAAAGGATATAATTGAATTGGAAAAGGTGCAGAAAAGAGCGACCAGAATGATTCGTGGGCTGGAGCACCTCCCTTACGAGGAAAGGCTACAGCGTCTGGGGCTTTTCAGCCTAGAAAAAAGGCGCCTGAGGGGGGACATGATTGAGACTTATAAAATTATGCATGGGATGGAGAGAGTGGATAGAGGGAAATTCTTTTCCCTCTCGCACAACACCAGAACCAGGGGACACACACTAAAATTGAGTGGAGGGAGAGTTAGAACAGACAAAAGAAAATATTTCTTTACCCAGCGTGTGATTCATCTGTGGAACTCCTTGCCACAGGATGTGGTGATGGCACCTGGCCTAGATGCCTTTAAAAGGGGTTTGGACAAATTCATGGAGGAAAAGACCATCACAGGTTACAAGCCATAAGCAACCTCCTGGTTTTTAGAAGTGGGTTTTCTCTGTGCCAGGTGCAAGGGAGTGGCGACTGGACACAGGTATCTTGTTGTCTCGTGTGCTCCCTGAGGCATCTGGTGGGGCCACTGTGTGACACAGGAAGCTGGACTAGATGGGCTTTTGGCCTGATCCAGCAGGGCTCTTCTTATGTTCTTATGTTCTTATGAAAGGTCGGCAGTTCGAATCCGCGACAGGGTGAGCTCTCGTTGCTTGGCCAGCTCCTGCCAACCTAGCAGTTCCAAAGCATGTTAATGTGAGTAGATAAATAGGTACCACTTGCGGGAAGGTAAACAGCGCTTCGTGTTCCAGCCGCATGCTACGCGCTGCGGCAAGGAGAGTCATGCCGGCCACATGACCACGGAGGCGTCTTCGGACAACGCTGGCTCTTCGGCTTTGAAATGGGGATGAGCACCACACCCTAGAGTCGACACAACTGGACTTAATTGTCAGGGGTCACCTTTACCTTTACCTTAAGTGGCACACTCAAGATTATCTACATAAAACGTGGCACATGGCGTACCGCGGGTTGGCCACCACTGGTCTGATCAATAGAGCTCTTATGTTTACTTCTCAGATAGTTTGCTCCTAAGTATGCAAAGATGGGTTTTCTTTTGCTTGCTTCTTCACTGTGCAAAAGTGAAACAAGCTGATTGATTCAGATTGGTATCAATGGTTCATAATACCTAAAGGCTAGAAAGCAGTATTTCCATTATCCGATCTGGCCTCCTAGAGTTCATAAGCTATAGAATGTTGTGTCTGCCTCAAGGCTACATATTTTAATCACCCAACTGTGTTTCTTACTTTTTTGTTGTTGTTGTTAGAAACAGAAGCGTCGCGGGGGTTGGTGCAGTGGTGCGGTGGGCCCCAGGGTGTTGGACGTACCTGGAGTTCTTCCGGCGCTGTCCTCGCCACTTTCGCTGAGCGTGGGTTGGGCCCTCCTGCCCTCCCTGGCTCCGTACGGCTCTGAAATGGCCTTGAAAACGGAGCGGGGTGTGTGTGGTCGGAGCCGCGTGACGTCACGCCCAGCGTCACGTGGGGGCGTAGCGTCGTCTCTGGTTGTAAAAGAATGCTTCAACCTTCAGTGTTGTTTTTTAACAGGGATAAGGTGATACAAATTGTTCCAGAGAATGACAAAGAAGCACAGACACTGAAGATCCTTTTTCAACAACTTAAGGTGAGTTTGTTCTTTGTAGTGTTCAAAGTAGCATTGCTGTGGCCTGGCTAATGAGCCATGCAGTGTCAGTTGCCTTTCACCAGAAGATCTTACTATACAGGACCATTAATCTTTATGCTATCTTATACTACCTTGGCCTGTATGCCTGACCAAAAGAGTTAAAGATTTTTGCAGTATCGGGGCTTCTGGCCAATCAAAGCATTACATCCTTCAACCAATTGAAAAAGGCTGTCAGAACAAGGAAGTTTACTTATGCAACACTGAAGCATATCAGCACAAGAAATCAGGAAGACAGGTGATGATCAAGAGCTCAAGAACAATTTAACAAGTTCTAGGCAGGCCTCTTTCTGAAGATATGAACTTCCTGGCCTATCCCAGTCCCTTTGTCTACTTACAGGACAAGAAGACAACACATTACCCCTGAGTATCAGTTGTTTTGCTGGCAGTGGTGTGATTCACACAACCACGAAGGAAAGTCTTTACATAATAATGTTGCCACACAATTGGAGTGGTAAATAACACTCTTGCTACGTTAAGGGTTCATTCACAAGCAAGGCCCATCATTAGATTTTGATACTTCTAAAATGAAGGTGCATTTGATCCTAGACAGAATAAACATAAAGCCTCTGCATATGACCTTCTCCAGAGTCCATTCAGAGAACTGAAGCAGATGATGTCTGATATAAGCAAACTGTGTGACATCCCTTCCACTGCCCCAAAATACCATACAACACAACCAAATATTCCTGTCTCTACAAACCCTCAGCATTACAAAGTCGATAAACTGAAGACATGGAGGAATCATACAAATTATTTTAATTATAGATGACTTTATACTAGCCTGTGAGGTACATTTGAGACATGAGAATGCAGACATGTTATAAGAAGTACTTACTGAGTGCTCCAGGCTTGTAAATATAAATCACCTATCATATTACCTACATTCCCTCTTTCTCAAGGGAAAAGCAAATAAATTTGGAACTAGTGTAATAAAGTGGAGACTCTTTCCAAGAGCAAACTTGTTTATACCTAAACAAGTGGAAGCCCATGAACATTTGTGAAAAGTTTTATTTGAATTGTTTTGTTCTAAATGTAACCATTGCCATTTACATGCACTCCTTTCTATGAGGAGCACACAGTTTCTTCTGCCCCAGGCAAATTTGCAAAACTACTCTTGCAGCAAATCTGTGTGCTTTGTGTAATGTCCCATTCACATCTCTGCAACGGAGTTATGTGCCCTAAAATTGTGTTTATGTTGAGGACAGGGTGCAAAATAAGATATAGATGGTACCAGCTTTACTTTCCACTCAGAATTTTTTTTTTGTAATAACAGCATTTGCATAACACTCTCTAAAAGTGCAAAGCACTTTCCATGTATTACATTGACATAGCCCTTTCAACAACCTTGTAAAGTAGGTAGAATTATACCCCATATTGCAATGAGGCTGAAAAAAAGTGGTTTGCATAAGGTCACATAAGTGAGTTAATGGCAGATTTAGTAACTCAGGCTGCAATCCTATACACGCTTATCTGGGAGTAAGTCTTATTGGACTGAGTGAGATTTACTTTTGAGTAGACATGCATAGGAGTGTGCTGTCAGTCTCTTAACCACTGTGCTACACCAGCTTTCTAGTAAGAACTGTCATTTGATTTATTATTATGTCAGAGGCGTTTCTACAGTAGGAACGGTACTGTAAGTTGCGCCCCATCCTAGTCCACGTTTACAACCTGGCACGAGGTGGCCCCGCCCCCTCAGCGTCAGAGCCATTCTGTGATGTGAATGCAACGGGCAGGGAGTCTCCTTGCCCCTTGCTGGCAGAGCCTTTCTGGTGGCAATGTGCAGGACACTCCCCCGTCACTGCCGGAATGAGTCCGGTGTAACAGAGTCTTGCAGAACTACTTGCCTCCACCCTGGTCTAGCTACACCACTGTAGTCCTAGGAACGTACAACTTTTTCTATTACTTCCTTTACGTTCAGTTTTTGAAACTGAAGAATAGATGGTCTTAATCAGATAACAAAATGGATAGAAAAGTTGTATGAGGATGTTTTTAAGCACTCAGCATGGAAGGTGTAATATCCTGCCACAACTCCAGAGCCAAAAGCAATTTCACGGTTTCTGGAAACCACCAGCATCTTTTCCATTCAGCTGTGCACCTCCACTTTTTTAATGGATGCACAATACTGGAACCAGAGAGGGCTCTGCAAAGGGTATTTTTTGATTAGCTGTGACAAATTACTGCTGTCAACAGTACACAGCCCCTCCTATCAGTAGCGTTGCTCCAGTTGGGGCGGAGCTCTAAGTTACGCCGCGGTCCGACCCTCCGTTACTCCGGTGCTTGAGGCGGCCCCGCCCCCTCGCCTTTGGAGCCATTCAAGGCGGTGAAAGCAATGCGCAGGGAGTCTCCTGCGCATTGCTTTCACCTCCTTGAATGGCTCTGAAGGCGAGGGGGCAGGGCCGCCTCGTGCACCGGAGTAACAGAGGGTCAGAGTGGTGCGGAACTTAGCGTTCCGCCCCACCTTCAGCAATGCCAGTGCCTCCTATTACTATTTCATATGTGATTTTTCAGGGCAAAAATGGCAGGAAGGGAAAGACTAAAAACCTCTTCCTTTCACAGGTCTTCTACTTCAGTTTCACCACAGCTGCATTTTGTCAAACAAAAAAAGTGATTTTTTTTTGCACAGCTTTTTGCACAGCTGTCCTTTTTTGTTGAGGACAACTACTCATCACTGAGCATCACAGACAGCTTGACACTAACTTTCTTCTTTTGTTGTGTAACTAATCTGCCCTAACAGTTTGGAGGAGCAGTGAAGATTTGCTGAACAACATAACAGTGGAGAAAGCTTAGCCAGCCAAAAGTACTTTCCCTTTAATAAAGAATTGCTTTGCCAAGAATGAATTTGATAATGGCTTCTGCAGGGATGATAAAGGGCAATGAGCTTTCCATGCACTTCCAGACTTTTTTGTTCCTGAAGGAACAGTTTCTGAAGGGAGCTTTCAGCATTACAAACAAGCAGAACTATGCAACTTGCCAAGTGAGCAGTGTGTTTAGTTTAGCACCGTTGGTGTTCATAGAATCATAGAACGCTAGTGCTGGAAAGGACCTTGGAGGTCATCTAGTCCAAGCACAGGAGAGTACAGCATCCCTGACAGATGGCCATCCAACCTCTCCTTGAAAATCTCTGAGAGAGCCTACAACTGCATGAAGCAGACTCTCCCAATGCCAGACAGCTCTTAGGAAATACATCCTCATGTCTAGCCTAATTCGACTTCCCTGTAATTTCATCCTATTGGTTCTAGATCTGCCCTCAGGAACCACAGACAGCAAGCCCTCCCCCTCTTCTATGTGACAGTCCTTCAGCACTGGCATCGCTCGAGGTGGGGCGGAACCTCTAGGTGGGGTGAAAAGCTGGCACGCATCTGAG
The DNA here is from genome assembly GCA_026170595.1 of Plestiodon gilberti rubricaudatus. Lineage (NCBI taxonomy): Eukaryota > Metazoa > Chordata > Lepidosauria > Squamata > Scincidae > Plestiodon > Plestiodon gilberti. The sequence continues at coordinate 37,054,714 of JANXHW010000004.1, forward strand.
GAGGCCCATTGGGGCCTCTGGTGCTTACACCAGGGGAAGGGGCCCCTGAGGTGAGCCTGGACCTCGCCGGTGCAGCTCGCATCCCGCACAGGATGCAGCGGCCAGCCATTTTAGCCGACTGCTGCAATTTAAGAACATAAGAAGAGCCCTGCTGGATCAGGCCAAAGGCCCATCTAGTCCAGCTTCCTGTATCTCACAGTGGCCCACCAGATGCTTCCGAGAGGTCAAATTCTTGCAATTTGTGCAAGATTGCACTGTAAGAAAGATTTAGGCTGTACCATTTCAATTCTAGTGGACCATAAAATGGTTTGTACGAAGTCATGTAGCAGAGCTTGCACAAAGAGAAGAATTGCTGTGGATTTGGGATCACGCCTGTCACACAATACCCTTCCATTAAGTCAGAATAGTCCTTCTATAAGCCAAAGAGGCATTCTGCTAGCGGACAGAAACCTTTGGTTTCAAGCATTTATGTGATTTACAGTACAAACTGATGCATGCAAGTCCCATTGTGTCCAATAGGGCTTACTCCCAAGAAAGTGTGTATAGGACTGCAGCCTTAATTGAGGGAATATGCAGTGCTTTGAAGTATTGACAGGAAATGTACAGTATACTCTATAGGAAATATATAGAGTATATAAAGAATACATTTACCAGTAATCACTGTTTGAATTATGGTAGCTACATTATATGGTTTTCACTTCTAGGGTTTCAGAGTACCTGTATTAATTTTCCCTTTATCAGTAGTATTGCATCCACATCCTTCCTATGCATACTTTTCTCAGGCAAGTACATAAACAGTTTCAGAACCAAAATCTGTTTAAATGTACACAAAATAGGAGAATATGTGGGCTGAAAATTAATCTACAACAAAGACCCCAGTTTTGCAGACATTATTCACATTTTAGCACATTTGCTTTTGTAGCTGAGAGTGGGTTGAAGCAATTTCTACTGTAGCTATTTCAGGACAACTTTTAAATTTATTTTTATTTTTTATTTTTCACATTTTTATACCACCCTTCCTCCAAGGAGCTCAGAGTGGTGTACATATTTCCTCCCCTCCTTTTTTTGTCCTCACAACAACCCTGTGAGGTAGGTGGGGCTGAGAGATAGTGACTGGCCCAAGGTCACCCAGGAAGCTTCGTGGCTGAGCGGGGATTTGAACCTGGATCTTCCAGGTCTAAGTCCGACTCCCAAACCACTACACCATCCTGGCTCTTCATGTTCATAATGTTCATAATGGAGCAGTGCCATTCTGAAATTCAAATGAGTGAGTTTTTCTCGGGCTGCAGTCATTACCCGTACTTAATTCTCAAATAATTCAGGGCTAGTTGTCATTTGATTAATTAGATAGAAGATGCTGTTTACTATATTAGTCTCATGGATGTTCCCAATCTAGACTTAAAAATATGAATTACAGGTTGGTTCCTGCACTACAGGTGGACTTGTGGCAGCCTGGCAGCATCTCCTACATCTCCAAGGGTGCAGTTACAGATGTACGTGTATCAATGAATATGTCGCAAATTCTTCTACCCTACCTACAACAAGCAAACATCCAATACACGTAAGTGTATTGTATTTAATTTCGGAAAGTCCACCTGTGGGTTGTGCCATGAGATTAGGTTTATTACATCAGTGTTCTTTGAAAATATAACCTGTTTATTATTCTACCTTTTTTAATTATAGTAGCTTGAAAGTATCTAGACTTTGCATAACTCTATTATTTCAACAAAGCGCAAAAGAGCTCTCATATGCAGACTCAGTACTGTATTTAATTGAATAGTCTCCTTTAGACTGGAGATTAGTATCCCCTCAGTGCTTTGGTTGTTTGTTGTTGGTTGTTAGATAAATGTTAATTATTGCCACTCATTCTATAGTCTGCTTAATTTGTGCTTCACATTCAAGTGTGCTGTAGACACAAGCACCCACATGCTTTAAAATTACCGTATATACTGGAATACACTAGTCAGTTTTCTGTCACCAGAAAAGGACCATGTAGAACACAATTCCATTATTATTGTTAATTTTTATGTCTCTTTTGATGCAGTAAGAATTGCACCTTGTCTTTCCACATCACAGTGTTTTTAAACAACGTGGAATATATTTTGCTCCATTTCTCTCACAAAATAGAGAAAATGAATCCAGCAAAAGAACTTGTTTCTCAAAGGGTTTTACTTGCTTGCACATCAAGGAAGATAGGTTATGTCAATAACTTTACCTTATTCAGAATGTTGATACTGAAGATATATTGAAACAGGCATGCCATTTATTTGCCTATTGCCATTGTTTTAAAATACAGCAGATGGTTTTAAAGAGATCATTGAATGTGTCGTTAACTGTTGTTTGTTTCTTGAGCCTTGTCTTTGCTATACCAGGAAAAGACTCATAATTCCAGTACTTATAGACGTATGTTAAATGCAACGTATTGGTGCAACCAGAATATACTTCTATAGTATTCTAAGGAGATTCAGCAAAGCACTGAAAATGGAGCCCTGTTCAGTCATTGAATTCAGTGAACACATATGAGGGGAAGGGGTGGGAGGCCCTACCTTCAAGTTACATGTATGCCTGAACAGCTCCGCTATGCATTTATTTATTTTATTTACAGTATTTCTATCCCGCCTTTCTCCCCGAAGGGACCCAAGGCGGCTCACAACAGAAAAAATACAAAAAATACCGTATAAAAACAATCACACTTTAAACAGTAAAAACAATTAATAACAATTAATAAAAACTATCAAAAAATCAATTAAAAAGATCATGGCGACAGTCACAACAGGAGCATAAAAACAGCAGCACCCCCACCTGTACCAGTGAGATGTTAAAAAGGCAAGGGCTCAGAACGATACGTGTTAGGAGCTCTGTTCAGGCATCTGGTGGACTCAAGTGGGTCACGAATCTGCTGCATTGCCATTATCATACATTCATTGAACATACTGTGAATAACGTCTGAACGGGGTTATGGTCTTTATTGTAAGTGAAGTACAGTACTTTGATCTTAGTAAACGCTAGCTGCAAATGTGTTTTCTAACATTGTGCTGTTGTCACTTTATGTATCCCATCATAAACACTGGCACAATATTGCAATAAATCTTGGGATCAGGATGTTGGCGAATTTAGCAGAACCTCAGCAGGAAACCCAGCTCTTCTGGAGAACTGAATGTAACAAATTACAGAATTAAGGCCACTTGAATTTTGATATTCCAAAAAAGGAAACAAACAGCGCTATCCTGTGTAAGGATCCGGCCAGCGGCCCAGGGCCACCCGCTGGATCCTGAGCCCAGGCTGCCCGTCCGAAGGCGGGCCGGTGGTCTACTCGGGGAAGGGGATGCTCGTCCCCTTCCCCGGGTGTAAACCGGGGCCGGCCCGATAGGCCTCCTCGGATTTCCGCCAGCTAATAGGTGGCGAAAGTAGAGGAGGCCATGTAACGGCCTAGCCGACCCAGCAGGGATGGGGATATGGCAAGTGCCATGCCCCGCCCCATCCCGGGCCAGCTAGACCAGTGGCCCCCCCTGCCTCACCCGCCGGACCGTCCACGTGGCCGCCGGCAGGAGAGCTTACCTTCCTCAGGCAGCTGCGTCCCAGTCTGATGTTGGAGTGAGGGAGGCCGGCTTTGCTCCCTTACTCCAGAGTCGTCACAAACGTGCTTTATGGCACGGGGACTTCCGGAGGATTACACCCAAAGAGTAGTATTTTCCAGTTTTCAAAGAAAAGATTCAAAGAAAAGATGCTAGAAGTATGATTGAAAAACTGGATCTAGCAATGCAATGGAAGATACTGGTCCTTTCATATAAAAATACAGATTAGAAATTGCAGGGTATAAATTCATTAAATAAATAAATGGGAATGTCCTTTTTATAAAGTGTTGATTCATTTTTGGCACATACAGTATTTTTTAAATCATTTAGATATTATATGTTATTCTGTTTTGTTATATTGTTTTAATTCTGCTATTCTGTATGTTTTTTGTGTTGGTAGCTGCTTTGATCTTGCTCCAAAAAGAAAAATGGAATATAAATGAAATGAAAAATGGTGACAAAAAAGAAACACATCTCCACAATATAACAAATCAAATATAACCATATACATATATTGAAGAAAAACAAACAAAACTACAAGACTACAAAGTGTGCGGCAGTAATACTCACAGAAAAGAACTGACTATTCTTTTTAACATGCTAATTTGTTTACATTATGTTCTTTTATTCACTTGGGCTGCAATCCTGTACACGCTTACCTGGAAGTAAGTTCCAGTGAACATTGTGGGACTTACTTCTGAGTAAATATGTATAGTATTACGCTGTTACTAATATTATTTCTGCATTTTCTGTATAGTTATACTGTACAGTGTTTCAAAATAACTGGCTTGTTTGACAGCATGTTACGGGTACATTGTACCTGAGCACTCTCACAGCCAATTTGAGCATGTTTGTCCCATCAACATAAATAGGGTCTAAATATGTTTAAATCAACATGACTTCATATTACACTTGCTGTACATTGAGAAGTACCATGCTCTGCATTTATTCAAGTTGATTTCGTTTGAATGTAGAGTCCTCATATCTGATCTACAAAAAGCAGTAGAAAAGCAAAGTGGTTCAAGATCATCCAGGAATCGCAGAGCATTACAAGGATACAGCTATGAGATATATCATTCACTGGAAGAAGTACGTAAGACGAAATGGTATTGCATATTTTTATCCTCAAATAAAAAGATGCCAGGGAAATAGCAAACCTATATTGCTTTTGTTTGTTTGTTTTAACAAGAATCTTTGAAGTAAGGTTTTAAAAATATGTAAAATAGTAGACTCTCTGACAGGCAATGAAAACTTCCTAAGGAACTAAGTTTCTAGCATGCTGTGCTAGCATTCTATTTTCATATTTGATATTTCTGCTAATGATTCCTGCTATTTCTGCTAATAATAAAGCAAAATGATTCAAATAAATTAAATGTCCTGCTTCTTTTTTGTTTGGGTATTTTCAGATTCAAAGTTGGATGTATCATCTGAACAAAACACACTCAGACCTTGTTCACATGTTCTCTGTTGGCAAGTCGTATGAAGGAAGACCCCTCTTTGTACTAAAGGTAAAGTTTAATTTCTAATGTATTACTGATGTCAGTGGTGCTTTGTAAATATGAATGGCCAAGGAAATGCCTACCTAGAAATAAGATTGAAGATACACTCTTCCATGTGAGCTATTTCCTGTATTAATTATTTTAAAAGGCAACAAACCCCATTATATTAATGGCTCCTGGTTCTGATGGAACTTACCATATGATTCACATGGGAAGCCTATTACATGCATTATAGTCTATGTGGAAGTGGTTTTTCAGTAGTATTCATTAGGAAACCATCATTCCAAGTTTAGAATAATCTCAAGAGTGTAGAAACATGTTATGGGGATGACTTTTAATTCCTTTGATCCCTATATGAATAGTGGTACCCCAATTATTTTCCATCAGATCCTAGAGCTCTTGGGTCCAGTGGCGTAGCTTCCGTGAAGTGGCTGGTGTGGCCCGCACAGGACTCCAGGCTGGGGTTGTGTGTCAACCACACGTGTGTCCCCCCCCCCACGGCCTGGAACCCAGCAATCCCAGCCGCTGCGCCCCCACAGTGCTGCCGAAAGCACTGAGGTGGTGCCATGGCAGCTGCCAGTGACATCACTTCCAATTTCTGGTGCCCGGGAGGCGACGTCACAAGTCGTCACCCTGGGCACGGAGAGGCGTTGCTATGCCACTGCTTGGGTCTGATGGCATTTTCAGAATGAATTCTGCCAGGCCCTTTATTTCATGAAAAACTTTTTCCTGTTCTTCAGCACCCTCACCCCACCCACTCTTGTCCCTGCCATGCCAAACTTAAATAGCCGTGCTGAGGCCCAGATAAACTGATCCAGGTCATTTGTCCACACATAACAACCAATCTCTGACTTTCTGGACTCCCAACTATTGCTGGAGATTTTGCTAGTCCCTTGATATTAATGGAGATTTCCTTCCAGAGGCGTCACTATGGTGGGGGCGATACCGTAAGTTGTGCCCCGTCCTAGTCCCTGTTTACAAGCCGGCACAAGGTGGCCCCACCCCCTCACCGTCGGAGCCATTCCACGCGGAGAAGGCAGTGGGCAGGAGACTGGCATGGAATGGCTCCGATGGTGAGGGAGTGGGGCCACCTCGTGTCAGCTTGTAAATGGGGACTAGGACGGGGCGCAACTTACAGTACCGCCCCCACCGTAGCGATGCCTCTGTTTCCTTCCTGGGTAAAGAGCACATTGGGGGGGGGGAATCATGGTAGGGAGGAATGGTTAACGTTCCCCTCCTTTCACATTGCAGTCTTGGTTGGATTCCCTGCACATAAAATAAGCATGGACGGCTAAAATGATGCTCTCAGAAAACACTCCTAGAGCAGTGGTTCTCAGACTTTTCCAGGGGAGTAAAGGAACCTGTAAATCATCGTGGACTCGGTGGCAACGTCAGCGATGGTACTTACGGGGTCCCGCCGCTGCTGCAGAAAAAGTTTTTTTCACTTACCGGGGATTGTACCGGCCCTCCAGGGGTTGCAGAGGGCCCTGTGGTCCCCTCCATGACCCCCTCTTGCACTTCAGAAGAGCTTCCAAAGAGCTTGGCAGCTCTTCTGAAGCACGGGGAGGCCATAGAGGGCTCTGGAGGGTCGGAGCGACCCCCAGTAAATGAAAATACCCCTTTTAAGGGGGTAGTGACTGCTTCCAGCTGGGATAGTGGTACTACTGGACTAGAGAGTTTGTTTAACGTATCTAGAAGCAAAAGAAAATAAATCCATTGGCTGCCTATAAGCCCTTTGTATAAATCTAAGAAGACCTTAGAATTATGGACTGATATGAATATATAATAGTATATAAGTAGGATTTACTGCTTCACGCTTGCTGTAATCTTTTGTAGTATGTTGTATTGTTTTGTTTTATTGTTTTGTTTTGTTTGGTAGTTTATTAATAAAATTAAATATATGATAAAAAAGAGAGTAAAAAAAAAAGAATTATGGACTGATTTTCTTACCCTCACACATTTATTATTGCAGCTAGGCAAAAGATCACGTGTTTACAAGAAAGCTGTCTGGATAGATTGTGGAATCCATGCAAGAGAATGGATTGGCCCGGCCTTTTGCCAGTGGTTTGTGAAAGAAGCAAGTACAGTATTTACTTCGCTATAATATTTTGAAATCAAGAAATTTTCTGTCTGATATACATGGCATGCTACTATGGCAGAGATGTATTAATTTAATGGTGTTCATTTAAAGGTCTTTACTTAATGCTGTCTTAATGTTTGTGGAACTCCTTGCCACAGGAGGTGGTGATGGCACCTGGCCTGGATACATTTAAAAGGGGATTGGACAGATTTATGGAGGAAACATCCATCACAGCTTACAAGCCATGATGGGGATAAGCAACCTCCTGGTTGTAGGAGTAGGTTTTCTTTGTGACAGGTGCAAGGGAGTGGCGACAGGATACAAGTATCTTGTTGTCTGTGCTCCCTGAGGCATCTGGTGGGGCCACTGTGTGATACAGGAAGCTGGACTAGATGGGCCTTTGGCCTGATCCAGCAGGGCTCTTCTTATGTTCTTATGTCTTCATTTTTAATTGTTTTCACTTCATGCTGAAGTAAATAGTAGCCAAGAGGAGCATCATAATTAGAGGACTGACAGCGCAATCCTGACTAAGGATCTGGCCAGCAGCCCAGGGCCGCCGGCCGGATTCTGAGCCTGGGCTGCCCATCGACCGGCAGGCCGGAGGTCTACTCGTGGAAGGGGACACCCCTTCCCTGAGTGTAAACCGGGGCCAGCCCTATCGGCCTCCTCGGATTTCCGCCAGCTAAATAGCTGGCAGAAGTAGAGGAGGCTGTGTAACGGCCTAGCCGGCCTGGCAGGGACGGGGATATGGCTGACGCCATCCCCCTCCTCTTCCCGGGCCGGCTACACCAATGGTCCCCCTCCCTCGCCCGCCAAAACGCCCTTACCTACCTTCTCCGGTGATCTTCACCTACCTTCTCTGGCAGCTGCCAGGGTGTTCCGGCGATGGAGCGAGGGAGGCCGGCCTCTGTGCTTCCGAGTAGTCGCAAACGTGCTTTACGGCATGTTCGCGACTGCTTCCAGCAACGGAACGCTCGTTCCATCGCCAGCACCTTTTCCAGGATTGTGCCCTGAATCTAATTTGAGCACTTGATAAGACTGAAATGAGCCTGTTCATCTCATATACTTGAGATACATTAGACCTAAATCAGACCTAAACAGAATCTACTATCATTATGATTCCTTGACCCAGGACTTCTTAACACTCCAAAGTCAGCACAGGTCAAAGTAAAACCGAGCAAGAGTCTACTATATAAATGCAACCTGGATTATTGTTATGAGTTTTCAACATGTGCCTAAGAGAATTCTTCAATTGATTTAGGTCCGATTATTCAAATAAGTCTATTAATTTACGTCTGATTCAGACAGATGCATAGATTGCAAAAATTTAAATCAGTTTCATTTCTGAAGCCCTTTACTTGAAGTGTGCATCAAGGAGGCACAGATTTTTATTTTTGGGAGGGGCACTAACCCCCCCCCCCCCCAAACCTCAGTTTTTCCCCATGGTCTCAATATCTACATACATTTTATTTTTCTCTTAACCAGTTGTCCTACATGCTTTTCTGAGACAGTCCCTGATAATGGAGGATAGGTCTGTCAGTGGACATTAATTATGTCAGCGAAGAATAGAACATTATACTTCTGATTACCAGCTGTTGGGGAGAAATGGCAGTGAGTGCTTTCTCCCTCTTGCTCTGCTTCTGATTGCAGAAGAGAGCGACCAAAATGATTAGTGGGCTGGGGCACCTCCCTTACGAGGAAAGGCTACAGCGTTTGGGGCTTTTCAGTCGGGTCATTCCGTGTCAAATCAACCAATGAAAAATCCTTGACGTAAATTTTCAAGAAATTCAAAAATATTCAAATAATATTAATTTTGAAATTTTGAAAAATTGAACTTTTTTAAAATTTTCAAAAAAATCACACTTAAAGGTATATGTCTTGTAGTCAATCAGTCAAAATTTCAAGATGGTATCTCAATGGTATCATACAAAAATTAAATTTTCTTGTTGGCAGTGACCAGGAATTAAACCCCTCAAGTCCATTTTTCTACAGTTTACATTGATAAAATTAGGTGGTAAACTGAAATGAATCCAAAAATTTATAACAGGACTTATAGAGATAGATTTATAGAGCATGAATTCACTTTCTATTCTTTTACAGGATCAGCTTTTTGCTAAAACTATCAAAATCATGAGCTTTTTACTTCTGTTCGTAGTTTTAAAATTTTCCTTTAGTTGCTGAATAATTTCTGAATCAGCACAGTGATATTTTTCCTCATCTAAATCATCTTCAGAAGTAAAAAAATAATTCTTTGTAGGTCCTTTTAATCTTCCCCATCTTTTCTTTGCACTTTAGATACTTTCTTCTTGACTCACCAAGGGAGGTCAAAGAGGCATTTAAGTGACTTAAAGCTGTATCAGGGTCCAAATACTCAGACTCCTTTATATGACTAAGACCAGGAATCTCATAATTCTCAGGAGGAATTTCCTAATAAGTATATTGTTTTCCATCTGACAAGGCTTCTATTCATGTGTGGTTTGATTTCACTATTTAGTGAAACCATCCAATCAGTTACATTCCTCAAGTCTTTACTAACCCAGTGCCCCCCTTTTTTTAAAAGGGCTGCAACAGTTTTTTGGCCACTTATTCTCCTCCATATTTCAAATCATGTAATTATCAAACAGTTAATGAATTAAACTTAATAAAGACTAATAAAGCAGCTTCACAACAAAAATGTCCTAGAAAGCTTCACTAAAAACACACTGTCCAAACCCACTTCATTTCAGTTTACCACCTAAATATCAATGTAAACTGTAGAAAAATGGACTTGAGGGGTTTAATTCCAGGTCACTGTCAACAAGAAAATTTAATTTTTGTATGATACCATTGAGATACCATCTTGAAATTTTGACTGATTGACTACAAGACATATACCTTTAAGTGTGATTTTTTTGAAAATTTTAAAAAAGTTCAATTTTTCAAAATTTCAAAATTAATATTATTTGAATATTTTTGAATTTCTTGAAAATTTACAATTTTGTCATGTTGTATATCAAATGAAAGCCCTATTCATACGCTTTAAAACGACCCCTGTCCCATTTCTGTAGCGTTCATCGTTATCCTGTAACTGGCGTTTGAATGTATGGTGACAAGTGGATTTTGGCCTTTTTTGGCAATTTTGAACATTCAATATCTCAGAAACGGATGGACAAAAAAATCTGGAAAAAAAAATCTCATGGTAAGCTACAAATGTACCAAAAATGAGCAAAATCCGTGACATCAAGTTCCAAAATGTATTTTTTATTGGTTGATTTGACACGGAATGACCCAATCTAGAAAAAAGGCGCCTGAGGGGGGAACATGATTGAGACATATAAAATTATGCATGGGATGGAGAGAGTGGATAGAGAGAAGTTCTTTTCCCTCTCACACAACACTAGAACTAGGAGACATCCACTAAAAGTGAGTGGCGGGAGAATTAGAACAGAAAAAAGAAAATATTTCTTTACCCAGCATGTAATTAATCTGTGGAACTCCTTGCCACAGGATGTGGTGATGGCACCTGGCCTGGATGCCTTTAAAAGGGATTTGGATAGATTCATGGAGGAAAAGACCATCACAGGTTACGAGCCATAAGCAACCTCCTGGCTTTAGAAGTAGGTTTTCTCTGTGCCAGGTGCAAGGGAATGGCAACAGGATACAAGTATCTTGTTGTCTTGTGTGCTCCCTGAGGCATCTGGTGGGCCACTGTGAGATACAGGAAGCTGGACTAGATGGGCCTTTGGGCCTGATCCAGTAGGGCTCTTCTTATGTTCTTATGATTGCCCCAAGAGCACCTGGCCGGCCACTATCTGAAACTGAGTGATGGTTCAAATCAGTGGTTCCTAAACCAGGGGTCATGACCCAAACAAGACTTGCAGGAAGGATAGCTGGTTCCAGCAGACCTAGACAAGCTGCTGGCAGCACCCCTCCACGGAGCAGTCCAATTTCAAGGCATCAGGTCTTGAGGACCCTCCAGAATCAGATGCGTCACCCCCTGTGGTGTCAAGAGGCACAGCCGGGCAAGCTGCAAGATCGGCAGTGAGCTGAGTGAACAATCTAAGGATCTTTGGCCCCAGTGTGTTAATTTTACCCAAATTAATTGTTTTTATTATAGTTATTAACATGTACCAACTTCATGGGTTGTCAGGCTGAGAGAAAAACTGTATTTAGGCTCATGGTCAAAATGTTTTGGAAACACTGGTTTAGATGAACCTTTGGCCTAATGTCCATGACAAATACTTAAAGTAGGTTGTTTTGCTAAAATACCAGTTGTTGTCTCCCATCTTCCACACACATATTAGTTAGGATAACTGTCTGTGCTCATACAAGATTAGCTTACACCTGTTTCCTTTCCTTGCTTTTGTATACCATTTTTACTCATGTTATTTGTTGAACACACTGATATAGGACTGCAATGCACTGATGTGTGGAGAATCTTACTGAGGGGGAAGGGCTGGATTTGCTGATTTTCAATACATTTATCTATGGATTAGTTTTCTGTGCAAGGTGTTAAAAGATGGAGTGCAATTCCTGCTGTCACCACAAGAAGGCATGCAATGCATTATTTCATAAATAAGTATGGAAGTTACATCTGTTTTGCTATGCCTTTGGGGCCATAGGTTTTCAATATGAAATGTGTTTTAAAGATTCAACACGAACATTATATTCTGTTTTTAATTTAACCTGCAATACATTTTAAGAAGTTTAAACTCTATCACAAATGTGTTTTAGTACAACAAACATGATGGTGATGATAAAGAGAAATATCACTGCGGCAGCATAAACGTGCAGAAGGAATTTTCAAATGACAATTTCCAGACTAGACTCCTGTGTAATTATTAACCAGTGGGGCATAGACACCTCTGAATCCATTATGGCCGTAATACTCATAGTAATATTTTACTTGGAAATGGGAGTTGTTCTGAGGAATAATATATTCCAATGCACTGTTCAGCATCCTTGATTTATGCTGATGTTTAGATCTCCAATATTGTCTGCAGCATGTTAATAGTACTTTAAATCTTTGGTCCCCACTTATTATTTCATGTGTTGACATAGGCCAACTTCAGGCATTGCCTTACTGGTATGGGCGCTGATTCCACATGGTCTTGTTCCATACTGCTTCAGTAACATATGCTGGAATGATAATAATCACATCATCAAATCTATCTCATGTGGTTCTGTTTCTTCCCTTACATGAACAGTATAAATTAGGGTACACAAAAGTGTTCTCCACAGCAACTTGGAGACACTTTTCACCAGCCATGTGGAAAAGTCCATCATATGGAGGAAAAGTCCATCACAGCTTACAAGCCATGATGGGGATAAGCAACCTCCTGGTTGTAGGAGTAGGTTTTCTTTGTGCCAGGTGCAAGGGAGTGGCGACAGGATACAGGTATCTTGTTGTCTTGAGTGCTCCCTGTGGCATCTGGTGGGACCACTGTGTGATACAGGAGGCTGGACTAGATGGCCCTTTGGCCTGATCCAGCAGGGCTCTTCTTATGTTCTTATAGAATGCATGGGAACATGAGACCTGTGTGGGTGGGACTGGTCACATGGCTCTTTCCCATCTGTTGATTGCGTTCTAACCTGGTGGACTAGTAATTGGGTGGGAGCGATTGGTGTTATCCAAACGGCTGCTGTATTCACACATATACTGTACCCATGTTGTGTCACATGTGAGTGCACATGAATAACATCTGAATTGGAACTCAGTCTCTGGATTCCAAGGAATTCAATGACAGAAATACAGTGTTTTTTTTAAAGTATTGGTGGTGTGGGGGAAGACAACATGAACATCAAGTCAGATTGAGTATATTCCCTTAGAGCAGCGGTGGCCAACCTTCCACCATTAGGGTCTCTGTGTTCTTAAGAGTTGTGTAGAAGACAGAACCTTGGCAGCTGCAAGTGCTGATGGTGCTGCTAAAGCAGCTGCACCTGCTAAAATGCCCTCACCTATACACCCGTTAAAGGTCCAGGAGCATTCAGTTTGAAAGGTTGGCCACCCCTGCCTTAGAGCTTCTTAGAACTGGTCTAGCAAACTGTGGCAGTCACCTCAGGCATTGGCTTATCAAGTGGCAGCTGTCCCCACTTGCCCCCGTCTGCTACTAACCAGTGACAGGACAAAGAACCTTTCTGAGTTTTCCTTTTCCCCCTTGGCATGCTGTATTTGAAAGGGAGGAGAGGGACAAAGCAGATGAGGAAGTGTAGAAGAGAGTGATGGGCTTCTAGATCAACTTCCCATAGGGGAGCAGTAGCAGATAGGGGAGCAGGTGGAGCAGCAGCAGTAGGGGTGGTATTTGGCACCCCTCCTCAGGTGCCCAAATTTCTACCCTGGAAAGTAACTTCACAGGGATAGATATTGGAATAGAGAGAGTTCCTATGGGTCATGTGACTAGCACAAAATATTTAAAGTTTTTTTATTACGATCATTTCTACTATGTTATGTCAATTCATAGGCTCTCCAGACATATCAAAGTGACCCAGCCATGAGAAGAATGTTAAATCAACTCTATTTCTACATCATGCCTATTTTCAATGTAGATGGATACCATTTCAGTTGGACCCATGTAAGTTAATTGTTTTCTCAACATTAAGGTATTATTAACAGTATTTATATGCCGCTTTTCAACAAAAAGTTCACAAAGCGGTTCACAAAGTAGTTTACAGACAAAATCAAATGATTAAATGGCTCCCTTTCCACACTCTAAAAAAGATGCAGAACACCACCAGCAAACAGCCACCAGAAAAGACACTGTGCTGGGGTGAAAGGGGAGCAGTTATTCCCCCCCTGCTAAATATAAGAGGAGCACCAATTGAAAAAGTGCCTCTTGCCCAGTTAGCAGGGGAATATTAGTAGATCTTATCTTACGTATTGGCACCTGTTGTTCCTGTCCTTGTGGATTCTTTTCATCTTCTACAGCCTGAAGATGGGGAAAGGATCCTTTGTAGTATGAAGCTATCTGCTTGACCACTTGACCTTTGCCCAGCATGATCTGTCTGGCGGGGCAGGGGGTAGGCTGATGGTGAATTTATCTTCAATGGAGGGGGCGCTTATAGCTGTATTATGGGTTGGGTTGAAATCAGAAACTGCAATTAGTGCGGCAGCCCATGTGGTCACAGAGGCTTGGCGGTTTGACTCTGTCAGACTGCTGTTTTGGCAGGTACACTGGTTGCCGGTTTGTTTCCAAGTACAATTCAAGGTGTTAGTTTTGACCTTTATAGCCCTTTACAGTTCGGGACCAGGGTATTTGCGGGACTGCCTACTTACTTACATTCTGGCCCACCCCCGTGGGGGTCCTTTTGTGTATGTCACCATTGACTGAGGTCAGGGAGCAATGGCAAGGGGGAAGGCCTTCTTGGTGGTGGTAATTCGAGAACATCTCCCTCCTTAGAAGCCTTCTAATGGGGCTTGAAGACATTTCTCATTCGATTGGCTTTTTAGTGGATTTTAGATGGTACTATGGCTAGTTCAAAATGGGTATGTTTTAGATTATACTACTGATGATGATCCTTAATTTATAACTGCTTGACTGTTTTATATATTGGGGTTTTACATTATATTTAAGCTGTTATCCCTCTTTTAATCTTTATTCGCTTGTATTTTTTAGTCCTGGATATATGCACTGCTGAGTTTATTTGGCTATTATTATATGCTTTGTTTTTATGATTTTATTTGTATACTACGAATATTTATTTTATATTTTACAATGTACATATGTGCATTAAGCCACCATAGGTGCCCCTGTTGGGGAGAAAGGCGAGGTATAAATTGCCTAAACACATATTTATAAAACCCAGTCCTGTTTTAAAATATGTGATGTGTATGTATCCGAGTATTGTGGAGTATCTTGTCTTTTCAAGGATATGTTATATGCGTGTGATGCTGTTTTAGCTACATACATGTTGTATTTTTCATGCTCTAAAAATTAATGGATAGGATCGATTTTGGAGAAAAACAAGATCAAAGAATTTGAGATTCCGCTGCCATGGTGTAGACGCTAATCGCAACTGGAAAGTGAAATGGTGTGGTAAGTCTAGAAGGAGCCTGAATTTGAATAGCAAGCAAAATAAGTAATTTATTATTCAGAGTATTGAATAGCAGAGCAAATTATACAGAACATATGACTGGAGTTCTGATTATTCTGTTGCCAAGATCAGAATGCCAAGATCAAGAATCTACCCCTCTATTTCATTTTACACACACACACACACACACACACACACACACACACACACACACACACACACACACACCGTGTCATCTTATTGTCTCTTATTATTCTGTCCTCAGCCACTTGGTCTTGCTCTGCTTCTTTCTGGGACTATGTCAGCCTCACGGTGTAGATATAAAGCTATAAACAAACAAGGTGTGGCATATTTAAAAATAGCAACAGTTCTTACTAGTAGATAAATTCCCATATTTAATGCACAGTTCATTCATCAAGAATTAGAACCATTTATCAAAAATAAGAGTGATGTATATGAAATGTTGCATGCCATATGTCTTTGTAATATAGTGCTATAAACCTAGATATTGGAACAGATACTGACATTACAAAGCTCGGTTTGTTCTGCTGGTTCTAAATGCTGTATGTGACTGATCTGCCCTGAGCACCTCAAGATTGCAATGAATTACTATAATAACCTAAAATAATTGAGAATATTCCCCCAGCTGTTGTGTCATGGTAGTGAATCCATGAAGGGGCCATAGCTCAGTGGTAGAGCACACGGTTTGCATGCAGAAGGTCCCAGTTTCAGTCCCCAGCATCTCCAGGCAGGACTGGGAAAGACCCTTCTCTGAAATTCTGGAGAGCTGCTGCCAATCTTATCTGCACTGTTAGATGGACCAATAGCCTGACTCAGTGTAAGGCAGCTTCCTATGTTCCCTATGAAAACCTGTTTAGTACATCTACCTCAGTGTGTTTAGTCCCACTTCATTCCTTTAACCCTCTATTTCACAAAGTTAAAAAAGAATGAACTGGGTACATTCTTTAATCCTAAATTCAGTTACCTTTTTTTAAATATGAAGAGTAGGCTTGCATCTGGATGGTTTTATTTAAATGGTATACAGCAGGGGTTCTCAACCTTTGGAGGCCCGGGTACCCCCTATCACAGTCCAATTTTCTGAAGTACCCCCTGTTAATTAACTGCTAATTAATTGGATTAACCAATCAATTAATTAGGTAATTAATCATTAAATAAAAAAGTACTAAAAACAATTTTAAATGTGAAAAAATGTCTTATTTAACTGTGTGTGTGTTTGTTTGTGTGTGTGTGAGAGAGAGAGAGACAGGCAGGCAGGCAGGCAGGCAGGCAGACATATCCAAGGATCTCTGTTTTCTCCAAGTCACACTTCCCAAAATCAGCTCCTCCCTCCCCCACCCCATCAAAGTACATTTTCCAAAGTACAAAAATAAGCCCAAAATCAAAGAGACAGAAGGGCTCCGAAAATAATTAAAACTTAAAATCCATATTAATTAACACTTAATTAGCTGCTGATGGGGCAGATAAGGGACAGGGCTTGACATACACCCCAGCAAGAGGTCCGCGTACCCTTAGGGGTACCCGTACCACAGTTTGAGAACCCCTGATATACAGTATTGTTAGAGAAAGAGTTTCTAATTGAAGATCTGGGAATTCACTCCTCATGTTCAATCAGTTTAACCTTTCACACCTTCAGTACACATGTTCATGCTGCTCTGCTCAGAAGATACATGTGCATTTTCCTTTGAAGTGACTTCTAGATAGCCAATCCTTAGAACAGTCCTTTTTGATGGAAATGATTTTTTCAGAAGCAAAAGGGAGGCGCAGTATATTTGCCCATGGATAAAGTAGCAAACTAACAATGACAGAATTAGAACATGGAAGTACTTTGTTTTGATTCCCATAAACATTTGTCATCTTATATTTCTCTCTCACTGAGCCAAAATGAATAGGAAAATCATAGTTTATGTTACCTTGACCTGTTTGAAAAACCTTCACTTTGTGCTCTTGTAGCGATGGCTCCTCCAGTTTTCAGGCCTTGAAATTCTTCACAGGTGCCTGAGGGCAGGTGTGTTTTGAGCTGGAGTCCTATTCTTTGCATTTTGTCTTTTCATGTTTTGGTATTCAAGAGGCTACATTGGGTTTTTTTTTCTTTAAGACAACATTTGTGTCAACTTTGTATACCTTCTTTTTTTGACATAAGCTCCTTGATGCAGTACTCACCTCAGTTGCTTTTTATTCTGCATAGAATGCATGAAGATATTTTTCAAGAATACAACATTTGAATTGGCAGCCCATAGTTGAAATTGCAGTGCAATCCTATGCATGTTGACTCAGAAATAAGCCCTATTAAATTAAATGGGACCTACTCCCACGAAAGTGCATATAGAATTGCAGCCTTATTTTTGTTTATTTTGTATAAACACAAAATTTTGTGTATCTAATTTTACAACTGATTTACATAACCAATATTAGATTCCAAATCTAGACTGTCTATATTTCGATGGTGGATTGGTCACTAAAGCAGAAGATCCCAAGTTCAATCCCTGGCATCTCCACTTAAAAATTTCAGGTTTTAATGCTAGGAAAGATCTCTGCCACAGACCCACAAGACCGCTTCCCATTGTATCAGTGAATAGGGACACAGTAAACCACCCCTCCCACCCTTCCTTTTAAACAGGAATCTTTGGGAATGTTAGAACCCTCTCTCTTAAGCCTAACCACACATTCTTTCTTCCCTTTTCCTCTTCTACTATTAAATGTACACAAAAGCCTAAAGACTTTAGTTCTCCTGTTCCATGAGAATGGAGTCATCTGTTATTATTGTACCAGTAACAAAATACATTTTTATTCCATAAAGCAGGGGTTCCTAAACTGGGGCGTCGTGACAGCCCAGTCGAGAAGAATTGGTTGCTACCCCCTTAAGGGGGGTTGCAACGTTCTGTGACATGCAAAAGCACTCCAGGGATCGCAATAGGAAAAGGGGACTTTTCTGACTCACATGGGGTTGTGGCTCACCCTCTGCGGGCCTCCCCGCAACCCAGATTAGCTTCTAAAAGCGATTTAAAGCTACTTCTGGTTTACTTCTTGTTTTTGCCGAAAACTGAAAGTAGCTTTAAATCGCTTTTGGAAGCTAATCTGGGGTGCGGGGAGGCCCACAGAGGGGTCCACAGTCCCCCTGCACCCTCCGGAGGGCCAGCACAACCCCTGGTGAGTCAAAAAAAGCCCCCCCCCCGGTTCCAGCGCGATCCCTGGAGTGCTGTCGGTGCTGTCAGGAGGGCCTCGCAGCAACTTACAGCACAGAAAACTCTGCCTGGGAGTTTGGTAACCTCTGCATAAAGCAATAAATCATTAAGGTGAAAGAAGCCTTAAAGCCCAGTCCTATCCTCAAGATACACTGGTATATTTCCACATATATACGTGGCACAATGATAGCCCTACCAGTGTAAAAGCCTGCCCACTGATGGATGCGCCATGGATGCTGGTGCAACACTGGAAAAACTCCATGTCAATGTAGCTCATGCATCACTGTATGCAGCAATGTAGCTGGTGCATCACTCAGACAACAGCACATTGCTGCAGGCAGAGGCGCCACAACAGGGAGAAGATTGGGGTGTGTTGTATGAGGGTCATGGGAAGGATGAGGAGTTGACATACACCATATCCTAACCCCTCTTCAGACAATGGACACACCCCCAATGCCAGAAAAATTCTATGCCTTATAATCCAACCTGTCCTCTGAGGTCATCAGGGGGGGCTCTGCTAACCGTGCTGCCACTGACGGAGGTGAGGGGGGCTGTTAATTATTAATAGCCATTACTATTAGTTATAACTACTGTAAATGGAACATCCAGGTTCAGAAACAGTATATCTCTGAATACTAGATGACTAAGGAAGGCCCGTGCCGAATCCTATTCCCCTTCCCTGCAGCCTCCTCACCCCTTTTCTCTCTTCAGACTTATGTTAGCAAAATTGCTAGCATAGGTCCGAGGAGACCCATAGCAGGCAGTGAGGCTTATGCAGTGGTAAGGGGATTAAACATCCCCTTTCCCTGCAGAAGCCTCCCAGTCCTGCCCTCCCCCACACAGGATGCAGTGGCTGCCATTTTGGCACTGCTGTGATGCCGAAGGGGGTGTTGAATAGGATTGGGTTATATGTTCCAGGGTAATGGAATCTTGGAACTTTGGCAAGGACCTGAGGTATTCTTGTAATTAATTATATCCAGAATAGTCTTTGGCAGCAAGACTAAAGATTAACAGTATCCTGGGTTTTGTGGCAACATCCCAAGGTCACAAAATCTCACAGTAAGACTAGGGAAACTGATTATTGGGAAGAATATTATCCTAGACTTTTCACCTTTGTCCTCAAAATGAGCTTTGTACCAGACCCCTTGTAACACTGCTAGATAGCAGACCACTGCCTCATATAGAACATAGGTATGTATCACTGGGACATTGTAATTGTCGCAGGTCATCCACAATTTCATCTTGTTGCTTCAACATGAAAGCCACAGTGAAGGTTTTTGGGTGGTGTTTCTTTTTTTTTAATCTCTGTGCACTCTGTTTTCCTCTCTCTATGCCAAGAAAACACAACATACTGAGTTTACCATAAGCTTTGCATTCTTGCTGTGGAAGATGGAGGATCCAACCATCTTTTGAAACAACCTTGCAGGCAGTACTGTCATTTCCTGTATTTCCATTGTTTTATTATGACAGTAACTCTGACATTTGACAGTAGGTGACATTTACTGCATTCCCTTTTATCCTTATTCTTTCTAAACTTGGAAGCCTTATCTATATGAAAAACATTAGATGAAGAACATTCATACTGAGAGATTTCTCGAGCTATGCGTGGCAGCTAGTGTTTCTCTTCTAAGATTGAAAGTGAAGGAACAGTCATTATTGTTTCATCTTCTTCCCAGAAGCCCTGGGCGCAAGCTGAGATCCTGTCTACCAATCCACACTGAATCCTGACTTACCTGGGTTGGCAGGATGGTCCCAAGCCATTGCTTTGTGAAAGGCCGCTGCAGTCTTTTTGCTGGCATGGCCTCCTTGCCGGCGCTCCAACAGAACGCAGCTTTGCATGCTGTTGGAGGCCCTTTTGCGACTGCCATAAGGCAGTCTCCACTGACAGAATGCTTGTTCCACCAGCAGATTGGCCCATTAGGATTGGGCCGTTTGGCTGTGATCTTATGCACACTTACCTGGAAGTCCTACTGAAATAAATGGGATTTACTTCTGAGTAGACATGCCTATGATTTTGCTGTTACAAACTGAAGACTTTGGGGGCTTGCCATGCCACTCCATCTCCCTTTTTTGCTTTTTTGCTAAACAACATTCAGCCTGATAATTGGCCTGATTCTTCAGCCAGTTCTGGAGAACTCAAAAACATGCTTTAGGCTGTGCAATCCTATGCACACTTTCCTCAGAGTAAGCCCCATTGAATTCAATGGGACTTATTTCTGAGTAGACATTCAGAGGATCGAGCTTTAAGATTTAGAATATATTTAGTTGGTTCTAATAAAGGTATTATCAGGCTGTAGCTTTTTGACTTTTATTCTAAGATTCGTGTTTCTTTTAATTATGGTAATAGTGTTAGACTGCACTATGGTTCTAATGAACTGAGAAGCCTGTGAGAAATGCAAACTGCTGCTCTTGGATTGCTAAGGCTACGTATATTTAAAAATTAAATTAAAATAAATATTTACAATTTTAGCTAAGTCAGTTGCAAATCATAGATATCAGCAAAAAAAGGCTGTTTTTCGTAGACACGCCACCTAGTTTTCCTTTGATAATGGCATAAAATAATGATTGGATCAACATAGAAATCATCACTGGTTACTGTCTGTCAGCGTTCTCTCCCTATCTTCCTAACCAACGTAATGTGGTGACCCAAAGCAGGCCACACTGTAAAGAAGCTATCACATTTTCTGTGACAGTAGCATATAGACTTTACACTCACAACAGAGAATCCACACAACATTTGCACCTTTGAGCCAGTCCTACAGCAAGGGAGACAGATGTCAGTGCAACACAATCACTGATTCGATCATGTGAATGGCCGGGTGGTCTTGGGCAGGGGTAATCTCTTACTCTACCCTACCTCTTCAGCCAGGAACTGCCATCTGTGCTTTCATCACCTACTACTTACCATAATGAAATGGCAGCAGCAGGAGGCAAATATTATAGAATGCCAATTACTGCTAATTTTCAAAGATCCAAACCTGCCTCACAAGACATTTTGAAACAGCAGGACCAAACATGTAAACTGGCATAATTTGACTCTGTTCTGGTTGTATATGGAGCCACATGCTCAAACATGGTCTTGCGCCATTTTGTAAAAGATGGAGAGGTTCACTTATTTGGGATTAAAGCATTTGTTGATGAAATCAGACTATCTTGATATTCTAGATAACTTCTTTGTTTTTGTTTCTTTTTAAAAACAACCGCAAAATTGGGACAGTATAGTACTACATCATGTGTAGTAATAATGGAGGATGGTATTTCCTTAAAGTAGTTTGCTGCCAATTGTCCTCCAAAGTGCACACCCATGGGGAGTATTAAGTGAGATCTAGGTTGTGCTCACAGTTCACGACAATGCAGCACAATAGGACTGATCCATATATGCTCTAAATCTAAACCATTTCCTAGAATCCTCTGAAACACTTAGGGATTCTACAGCAGACATGTAGAGGTTCTATAAGCCAATATGGAAAGGGTTTCCTGAAACTAGAAAGTTTGAAAGATGCAGGGCTATAGAAAGCTATAGAAAGATGCAGGGCATTTAACAAGACATTTTTTAAAAAAAGGATGCTGTTGTGGATTTGGTGCCTTAACAACCTATGTTCAATGGGGACCATCCACCCTCACCATTCCCAAAACTTCCTCGTCCATACCCAGCAGAGATACATCTGCCAGTTCTTGCAGATGGATATGAAGGACAAACCACCATGTGACAAACAACAGATAGCATTGCCAGAGTTTTTCCTCTGACTATGGTAAGTGCTGTTTTGTTACTTTTTAGCCACCGAGTTAATTATATACTGGTAATCCTATTACTCTTCATGTTATTAAGGATCATCATGCAGGGCTGGTTTTCATCTGCTTGATGTTGAAGGCACATATTATGCAAAGAGTTATTTGTTTTTAAAAGTGGTTAATAAGCCCCTTGTGGCAGCAGAAATGTAGCAGTCAAGATCTTATTACTATGCAAAATTACTGAAATTGGTTATTTTTCACACAAGCCAGTTACACAAACAGTGTATAAAACTAGACTATTGCTTATGCTAACCATGACAAAGACCATTCCTAAGACAAAAGGTAAAACTGATGGATGTTTGAAGAATATTACATCTGCATGAGCCCAGGAAGTATGGGTGATAAACCTAAGAAGAGCCTTCTGGTAGATGTCATTCTATTTATTTATTTATTTATTTAATGCATTTATACCATGCCTTTCCCTCCACATTGTGGGCGCCCAAGGCAGCTAACAGAATATAAAGATATACAATCATAATATAAAGAACATTAAAACAGTAAATAATAAAGCCCTCAAAAGCAGCAGAAACCAATACAGCAGCAATAAAATAGTGAAAGGTGGCAATAAGCACAAAAAAGGCCATAAAAGCCACAGTAAAAGGCGCTCATAAATGATGACATTAATAAAAGGTGGCAGTTAGCAATGGTAAAAACAATATAACATCCAATCATAATAGAGCCACCCAATTATAACCCAAACATCAACCAAAACAAGAAAACTTTCACTCCCCACTGGAACACCTCAAGAGAGGTTGCAGTTCTTAAATCGCAAATGAGGGAGTTCCACAACTACGGTGCTACGACAGAAAAGGCCCTATTTCTACATTCTAGGAAAAGTGTGTGCCCCACACTGGTTGGATGCCTGTTTTTGTGGTGGTGTCTGCCATTTTTGTCCCAGAATGCCTGGAGCAGAGCTATATCTGGAGCAAGAGGAGCTCTGCTGCCACCACTTGCAGCAGAAAAAGCAACTGCTGATGCTAATGGTAAACTTCTCCCCATAAATCTGTTGGCAGATTTCACCACTTATCCTGAAATTGCTCCAATTTAGAGAGGGCTGAATTTCTATGCTAGCACACATTCAATTAGCAACCAAAGATCTGTCTCACCCAGCAGCCTATTTCCCACCATGGGCAGCCAATTGCCTCCAGGAAATCCAGAAGTAAGACTTGAAGGAAACAGCCCTCTCCTGATCTGTCCCCCTAATTATTTATTTATTCACTGCCTTTCTCATCATCAGATTTCTCATCAGATTTATTCAAGGTGGTTTACACAGGCAGGCTATCCTAGACCTGATAAGGGTCTTTACAATATTGTTCTATACATATAGAACCTTCCATACTCGAGATGTTTCCCTTCAAGTGCAGCCCTCCTTCTGGCTTGTGCTCTGCACTTCCAAGCTTCACAGTGCACCGCAGTTCACCCTCAAATAGTTGTCAAGATGTTATCTCTCTAGCTGACTCCTCTTCTTCGGAAGGTCTGTCAGCAGCTGCCATCTCCCATCCAAGTGAGAACCGAGGTTGACCCTGCTTAGCTTCTTCAGGCAGGGCACTGGCTCAACCTCCAGGCCACACCTCCTGCCCTTGTAATGTGTTCAGTGGCATACTGGCTCTGAAGATGCAGGTTCCATGTAGCCAATGATACTCTTCATAAAACCATCACAATATGATTCAATTCCACAGTTAGGATCCAAGCAGGTTCAAGTAATGCCTGTAATTGGGAGAGCAATAAATTTGGAATTGCTCAGAGTACTTTTTCATAATTAATAAAAATAATAATGTGCAACTCAAATGTGCTATAATACCCTGCCAACAAAATTGGTCCAATTAAAAGTATTTTCTGTGCTATTCTGGATCCTTTCCATCTCTTCTTGGTCTAAGCAAGATTATTTTTACCTGCTGTGAATATGTTGACAGAAACAAAGGCTCTGGGGCACTGGCATGCATGATCTCTGTGTTCCTGGCTTGTGCCCATATACCCATTTCATATTTCAATTAAGTGTGTGTGTGTGTGTGTGTGTGTGTGTGTGTGTGTGTGTGTGTGTGTGTGTGTGTGTGAGTGAGAGAGAGAGAGAGAGAGAGAGAGAGAGAAACATTCACCATTTCTTTTTGTTTCAATGAATAGATGAAGGTGCTTCCATCCACCCCTGTGATGATACATACTGCGGTCCTTTCCCTGAATCTGAGCCTGAAGTGAAAGCTGTTGCTCACTTTCTTCGCAAACACCGGAAACAAATCAAAGCCTACTTGTCCTTTCATGCATATGCTCAGATGTTGTTGTATCCATACTCTTATAAGTATGCAACTATTCCAAATTTTAGCTGTGTGGTAAGTATAGCACTTGGACTATTTTGATTGCTTGTGGGCTACTTCTACTCTTTTCACTGAGAGCAGCAGTCAGGATTTTCATTTTGCTATCTAAGACAAGGGAATGGCCTTCTCTTTGGAGGCAGCAGTTGGTCTAGATAGAATGATGGAAACTAAACCTGCTGCAAACATTGAAGAACATAATTGTAAAAGAAATTATTTCATGTCTACTCATGCTTATACCATCTAATATAATCATTATATTAAACTCAATTCTGTAGACTACAATGCAATGGTCTCTTCTAGACATCAGATACTGTTCCTTTGAGGGGTCAGGGGAATTAGAGCACATGTGTGCGCACACACACACACACACACACACACACACACACACACACACACACACACACAGAGGTATAGAGATACAAATGGTAGTGCACCTCTTACATTTCATGGTCTTTTGGCCCCAGAGTTTGAGGGTCAGACTTCTTTTCTTTGTTTCCATGTGCCTCAGCTACTTCTACCATTCATATGGCTATGCTAAAATCTGTTCTGTGGGAAGAAAATGTATTATGGAGATTGCTAGGCAACGGAATATGTGCTTCCACTCCTATTTCTAGTTCAGAACTGGTCTGACTCGACAAGTCACACAAGCAAGTGCTTGGCTTGGCAGTATTTTTGAGGGTCGTCCATAAAACTGCAATCCAAGAGATACCCAAGGATCCCTTGCAATGTCACAGAGGATACTGAAGCACAATTCTTGAATCATATGCATTTATGCACAATCAGAGAGTTCTTCCCCAACGTCTTCTGTGACAAGAAACTCTGGGACACATGGATTGTGTAATGCAGCCATTTCAGGCATCAAAATATCATTGTCTAGCCCTGTTCAAGTTGATAAAATGTGTTTACAGAAGTTATGGTACCTTTTTGAGAACATATGTGACCCATATGAGTTTGTGTCTCTGGTTACTATTCCCTTCCCAAAAACCACTCAGATGTTTTTAGGCGAGATTTTGACTGCCTTTGCAAAGTACTGTATACAGTGGCCCCTCCAAATCCACGGGTTTGGCACCTGTGGATTTGTCTCAACACGGGTGCTCGCGGATTTAAAAACCTTTAAAAACACTTTAAAAGCCAATCTGTGCAACAGCCCTTCTGTTGCCTACACTTTAAAAACCTTGTAAAAAGAAAAAAGTTTAAAAATAGCTTTGCTTACCTTAGTGTGGCAAAATTTTGCTGTTTTGAGGGCTGCAGGCCAGTCCTCAGCATTCTAAACTCGACTCCCTGGACATGTGACTCCCTCCCTTTGCCTTGGCCTGCCCCAGTGTGATGCATTCTGGGGTAAGTCAGGGCCAAGTCACATTTAGAACGCCGAGTACTGCCCTGCAGCCCTCAAAACAGTAACATTTTGCCACACTAAGGTAAGCAAGGCTATTTTTAAACTTTTTTTTTCTTTTTACAAGGTTTTTAAAGTGGGCATCCTATTCTGCATAGGATCAGGCTAGAAAGAAAACACACATCTGTGATGTATACTGTATCTATTATCTGTGTTCAAGGACGAAGGGTAGGACTGCTAAACGGTGGCCACAACATTTGTGCAATCCTGTACTTCACTAAGATAGGACTAGACATACCGTAAATGCCCTTGTGATTATGCAATACAGTTAGTAGCTGTGTTATACTAAACAGCCAGACAGAAGCTGAGTTACAATCACAAAAGGCATTTAGCTGTACTGATACAATTTTAAAGCACAAGAACAGAATTTGATAGAGAAGGCAGCATGAAAGGGAGGGACAGTGGAGGATGTAGGTTAGTCAGTATCTTATATGCCATTGCAGGATCAGAACCTTGGATTGCAAACAACACAGGGCTAACCTGTATTCTTCTCCTTAGCTCTAAGTTGGGAAGGCAGGAACAGGAACTCATTCCTCTTGTCTTGTACTGAGTCTCAGGCTCACCACAATGTCAGGGAGATTCATTGCACTTCTTTTGAGCCTGGGAAAGGGCAGGGGATCCCCAGACATTATGATATAGAAAGAATTGGAAAGCAGTGAAACATTTCACTGCTTTCCAAGACTTTCCAGGGTTCAGCATGAGGTTGACAACATCTCGTTCCCTTCCCTGAGCCTGGAGAAAGTTGGGAGGATTTCCTAGACTTCAGAAGGGATCTCGCTGCCGTCAGATTCTTTCTAAAGTCAGCATGACATCTGGGAGATCCTCCAGCCCAGACTTGGGAGAAGGGTGGGGGATCTCACCTGAATAAGCAATGTACTTGATAATGGATCCCACTGTATATGGATCTCTGTGTGCCATTCTATCACATGATACACCTTCCCTGCTCAATAGCTAATTGCAGCACAGAAACAGTCACAAAGAAGGAACAGTATGGGAACAAAGGCATAATCACCAAGAAGGCACAGGAGGGGAACATTGTAGGATCATGTTACTTACAGTGTACAGTGGACCCCTGCTATCCGCGGATCCGGCATCCACGGATTTGTCTCGACGCAGATACGGGAGGGAAAGGTTAAAACGTGGTTTGCTTACCTTTTAGATGCAAACTGCTGTGTGTTCTTCCTTTTACAAGTTTAAATCGTACTCTGGAAGCCTCTTTTGGGTTGCGCGACTCCCCCCTCCCCTCTCCCAAGATCGCCCCAGAATGCATTGCAGTGCATTCTGGAGCTATTTTGGGAGAGGAAGGGGGGGGTCGCATGACCCAGAAGAGGCTTCTGGAGTGCGATTTAAGCTTGTAAAAGGAAGAACATGCAGCTGTTTGCATCTAGTAAGCAAACCGTGTTTTAACCTTTTAAAAAAAAACTTTTAATGTTGGCCTCCAGTATCCGCGGATTTCAGTATCCATGGAGGTTCCGGAAACGGAACCCCCATGGATACTGAGGGCCAACTGTAATTCTGTACTCCATGGAGTCTGCTGGAAATGGCTATGAAGGGAAGGAAGGAAGGAAGGAAGCAACATGATGGAAAGGAATGGCGAAAAGTCACAATCCATCAAATGCAAAGGAGAACATGTACAAAAAAAAATGCTCCCCAAAGTTCCAGTGACATCTCAGTTACACGGAAGATCAAGGAGGAGTAGCTTTTATGCCTTCCCTAATCATACAAGATACAGTTTTGGAGATATAGATATATGCAATGAATTGCATTGAGCTGCAAAGCAGAATCACGAAGACATTCCTTCTCATTTTCCTCCCTTGGGACAGACTTCACATGTGTCGGTCCCTCAGATTTATTTTACATGTTGCAGCCGGCCAGCAGATGAAAGCTTGTCCTTGGGTCTCGGTATTCAGAAATGAGGGGGACTCTTTAATAATTCCTGAGTTGAAGGCAAACAGGCTTCTGTCCAGTTTGCCATGCAGAACTGTGCTGCCAGTCACTCTTTGAATTAGTGTCTTAAATTATTTAGGGCTTTGAAACTGGAGAGAGGGATACACAACTCCCTATATTAAGTCTTATCTTAGACAGTGTTTTCCAGTGAAAATATAATGCTTGGGTTGGTTATTCCAATCTTTAAAGGGAGGGTATTCTTTTATTTATTTGTATATTTCTCTTCAATAATTATGGTCAGAGATTTTGCAGTGAAGTTATATAGCAATGTGTAACAAAGGAGTGGGATTGGAACTTCTAACCAACCTCTTTCCTATCTCAATAGGAGACAGGTTCTGTCAATTCACAATATGCTCCCAATTCAGCCCAATCCTAACTAACTTTCCAGCACCAATGCAGCCATGCCAATGGGGTGTGTGCTGCATCTGGTAGGGAGGGGCAGCCACAGAGAGCTCCTCAAGGTAAGGGAATGTTTGTTCCCTTACTTCGGGTCTTCATTGCGGCTGCATCAGCGCGGAAAATTTGTTAGGATTGGGCTGTTTGTTTTGATTAATTGTATAATTTAATATTTGATTAATAATATTTGATTAATTTGATTAATTGTATAAAAGTAAGTCTGGGTATCATTAAACTAAGTTTTTATTTATTTTATTTAAATTTCTGACATGAAACTGTATGAGTAGAACTCATACAGTTTCCAGGCAGTCTCCCACTCGGGCACTGGGCAGACCCAGGCCTACTCAGCTTCATCACATGCCTTAATAATAAATGCAGGCCTGTGCACATTTTGCTTTCTTAAAAGTGAGACCTATTCTTGGGTATATTTGTGGCCCTGATTCCAAAAATGGCACTGGTTTTGCCCTACCACATCTAGTTTTGGGGGTCATAGCATCACCACCTCATAATGCGAGTCAAGCAGCTTCCTCATGAGGAATCCGATGCCATGGCTTCCTCACGAGGAAGCTGCTTGACTCTCATTATGAGGTAGCAATGCTGTGACCCCCAAAACTAGATGTGATAGGGCAAAACCAATGCCATTTTTGGAATCAACACCCCAAATTCATATAATAATGCCATAATTTTGAAAAAATAACACCTGCATAGCCCTTTTTAGTGTTTCATATGTATTATTTTGATATACTGTACAACAATCCTGGAGGGTAAGTATTATTATTCCCATATTGTAACTGGAGCACTGAGGCTGAGGAGTGGCTTACCTATGGCCACCTAGTGAGTTCACGGCAGAGGTGAGATTTGAAGTAGGGAAGCCCTGTTTTACAGCTTGGTGTCTTAGTTACTATGCCACACAAACTATCTGGCCTGAGTTCCTAATTTGAACCTAGACCAGTTCCTCAGCAGTGACACACACATCGTAATCCAGATAATGCCATCCAAGTTAGAAACCGGCTTTGCCATTTTACAGCTTGGTGTCTTAGTTACTATGCCACACAAACTATCTGGCCTGAGTTCCTAATTTGAACCTAGACCAGTTCCTCAGCAGTGACACACACATCGTAATCCAGATAATGCCATCCAAGTTAGAAACCGGCTTTGCCATTTTACAGCTTGGTGTCTTAGTTACTATGCCACACAAACTATCTGGCCTGAGTTCCTTATTTGAACCTAGACCAGTTCCTCAGCAGTGACACACACATCGTAATCCAGATAATGCCATCCAAGTTAGAAACCGGCTTTGCCATTTAGATCAGCAATTCTTGGTGCACAAAAAACAAATGATCTCTCATCCCACAACTTGTTTTACAGATATAGAGTTGCAGGTGTGTCTCCATTTGGAAGATTTAGGTCTCTCTCCCCATGAGCAGGCTTACCAGATCGTCGCCGGGACGGGAGCGACGCGTTCTGGCCCCCCCACGCCCTGCCCCCTTAAGGGGCGACGATCTGGTAAGCCTGCCCATGAGTGCAACAACAGTCTCAATGCAGCATCCTGCTACTGTTGCTTCTGCGGTTCACTAGATCAGAGTAGCAGTTTGTAGAAGACATAAGAATTATAAAATGCTATTTCTGTTTCTGCTTTTATTCTTGAGTTGTCATCAGTCCCGTAGTGCATTAAGAGACATTAGCATAGTTTACTTCTGAGTTCCCCCAAGTATATTGAAGCTTTTGACTAGTTGCCCAATACAGATTCTCCCATTTTTCTCGCACCGTTGTGGAGGTCTGTTGAGTCTTCTCACAACTGCAGCAGCCAAAAGTGAAGACCTTTCAGCATATCCAGCTGCTTTGTTCTTCCCCTTCCATTTGACTCTCTATGTAAGATTTATAGGGCACAAAAGAGAGGGGAGGGGGGTACATGTAAGCCTAAGCCCATGGCTCTGCCAGGCTTGTTCGCAATCATCAAAACCAGATGGTCCCCTGAACTCATCCATTACCTTTTATCACAGACCTTGTCTTCAGAATACAGTAACTTCTCACACATACAGTGAACCTCAGGCTTCCAGAACTCCTCTTGGCTTCAAAGGCAGCCTCTTCACAGTCACTGCTTTCTCCAGGGGCTGCCGTTAAGCATGCCCATTGGGTACAGTACAACTTCCTGTGTTAGAGCAATTTTTGAAGGGGTGGGGGGTCCAAGTGAGAAAAGGTCAACTCAAAACACTTCCTGGAATAATTGCATGCTGCTTGAAATTTCAACTGAAATACAATAAACAAAACAATGTTGGGGGGGATTTTTTTTTTGTTCCCATGCCAGGAATCTGCAGCTTTTAATGCTGTAAATGCATTGCAGTCAGTTTATGGAATAAGATACCGATATGGTCCTGCCTCCAGCACTTTGTGTAAGTTTCTTCACCAAGGTAGTTTCTTTCTTCATGTACTGTGTTGGTTCTTCTACACAAGGCAAGCAAACTATTCTGAAGAGAACTATTGTTCAATCAGATATGACTAGAGGCAAGAGAGAGAGACTGTGCAACTTGTAAAGGCTGAATCCCTGCACATAGACTGCTGAAATTCTATTGGCTCAGATCCAAACACTGACTCCAAGCACTCAGGTCAGATGATTCTGTAAACCATGGTTTATTGGATGGGGAACATGAGCCAAAGAGTACTCAGCCTGTGCACTCCCTCTTTCCCTCCCCTTTCCTCCTCATCTCAGACATGGAACAGTAATCCTGGTTTGTTAAAACCACAGCTCCATGTGTTGTCCAAACCTGGAAACTATGGTTTTAACTGTGTTTTAACAAGGATATGTCAAGGTTATATAAACAAGGTTATATATCCTGGTTTGTAAAAACACAGTTAAAACACACCTTATAGGTTCAGATAACAAGCAGAGCCATGGTTTAATAAGCCATGATTTATTTGCCTGTGAGATGAGGAACAGGGAAAAGAGGGGGTGTGTGGACAACACTCCTTCAGATTGTGTTTTAATCCAACAAACCATGTTTTGTTGGATTGTCTGAACCACACCATTAAACAGTATTGGTAGAAGCCCTAATCTAGTTCAAGTGACAGGCAACATGTCACAACTGGTGGTCCTACTCCCAGATGGGAATCTGTATCTCCATATATATCAAAAGATATACAGTATCCAGCCAATTCTGTGGAGCTCAGATGAGCATCACAATGCACATGCAGATGCATATCTGGAACTGCATCAACTATGTATGCGAAAGGTTGATTTCAAGCATAGATCTTCTTTGCTCAGCCAAGGCATATATATTTTGTACTGTAAAGGATTCCTGGGTTTTCCCTCATCTAGAGTTAGTATTGATGTACCAAGGGTTCATTCTTCATTCAGAGTCTGGGCTGTATTCTTTTTTAAATTGTGAGTTTAGAGCACAATCATTTTGAAAATGACAAAAAGACAATAACATTTCCTCAATACAGAAGTATTTCATAGAGTATTAAACATGTATATTCTTCCCAGTAGAGTACAAAACCTTTAAAATCTGGATTTTCAATAACTTAGAGCATGAATAGAACTCTCTAGGCAAGTTTGAAAGAGAAAAGAAATTCAGCAGCTTTGTGTAGGAGGGAATATGTGGTTTACTCCTTTGGTTGCAACTGAGAGTATTGGGAACCTGAATATTATCTGGGCTCAAAATGAAGAGGGGGAGATGCATTCAGATAATCCTTTTCTTTAGCCTAAAGATTATTTATTATTGGCATGAAATGATGCATCACTATTGCCAAAAAGTACCGTATAAGGACAGCTCCTTCCCTAGGGTAACTAAAAGAATGAATAGTAACATTTTATCAGTGATTTTTACTGCCTCTACTGAGTTTGTTTTTATTTTTAAATGATAGTGTATTTGATTAAAGAGCTTTTCAGTTTCAATACACTTTCTTCAGCTATTCTCAGCCACAATGATAACTTATCTGTAAAATAGTACTGTAGTCTACTGCTATGTCAGGATTTCCAGGCCTGATATTGCCAGCATTTTAAAATACAGTATTCCAATTATAAAAATATATTTGAAAAGAGTATAGCAAAAGTGGTTAACTTTGTAACTGGCCCCTGAATCAAGAGTGGTACTTCATCACATAAAGCAGCATTTCATGCTAATCTGCAGCCTGGGACCCAGGTTGTTGCTGTGAAACTGTGCCAAGCAACAGATATGAATTGCATTTCATTCATTCATCAGCAATGGGCGTGTGGGAGGTGGCTGCTTTTATCTCTCTAAGAGCTGAGCACAGTAAAGTGAACCTATGTTCATGTAAAATATGTGCTTTAAGTAACTCATGGGAATTTAAAGTTTGTTTGTTTAACTTTAGCTAATGCTTCTGAAATATCTTTCTATGGACCAATCTCACAAAATAAACTTCCATGTGTAATTTTACACAAAAGGCATGTTGAAATCATGGTGAAAGGAGAAGGTAGAGGATGTTAGCCACACTCTTCATATATTTTCAATTGTGTAATCTGCAGGTCTTCTTTTTAAATTAAAATTAATTATTCACGCTTGATCCTTCGAGTGATAGTACCAGTAGAGAAGTGGTCAGGTCATAGCTACTGTGTCAGGAATGCCAGTACTGCCAGATACATTACAGCAGTATCATGCAGAGAGATATAGAAATAGAGCTGGGATGGCATGCAGGGTATAGAACCAGCTGTGCCAGCATAAACCTACTTGGTAGTAGGTAGTTAGAACGGAACTACAACTTGCACGTAATGCAGCAAGATCAACCCATTTCTCTTGCCTCACATGCAATGCTGCTTTAGCTACCTGCATTTGGATAATCATTTAAACCTCTCTCTCTTCTTTTCCTTTCCCAGATGTGAGTTCTGGCAGTTCTATGGACTGGGCTTACAAAAACGGAATCCTCTATGCATTTGCATTTGAGCTGCGCGATACTGGCCATTTTGGATTTTTACTGCCTGAGACTCTGATTAAGCCAACTTGTACAGAGACCATGCTAGCTGTTAAAAATATAACCATGCATCTGCTAAAAAAGTGCCACTGAAGGACGATTTAAAGGCCTGAATCTGTTGATTTTTTTATTATCTCAAGTGTTTCTTACATAGACAGTATCAAGTCACTGAATACATAGACACAGCCTGCTTGTGGAATTCAAAGAAGAAAAATGTGATATTCATTCTACATATAAATGCTTTTGGAAAATATATATATATTCAGGCCAGGACTGGATCTGCATCCTTTGATCATACCAAAGTGCAGAAATCAACAACGAGCTTGAAAATATGTGGGGCAGTACCTAGCAAAATGGCAAAAATGTGGGTCTCAAATTAAGGTGGGTCCAGAGAAACAAAGTAAGATTTCCAGTGTCAGGAGACAGGTTTTCAGTGTCCTGAGCAAGTCTTTGCTTCAGCTCACGACTGGAATAAAGCACAATAAATTATTCAAAATAAGCATGCATATTCAAATGTACCTAGTTTGCATAATTCATATAGGGCACAGATATCAGCTGGGCTTGAAGAAGAATCTGAATTGTCTTGGCACAAAATTTTTATATTTTTTTTAAAGCAAAGCATAATACACAGCCCTGAATATAGCTCAGATATGTTACTTTATCTACTTTTGAGATCATGAAGTTTCTCCATTCGCACCCCCAGATTCACTATTATTAACTTTATTAACAGTAGAATAAAGTGTCATGCCAAAAAGGCCTGGTAAACTCCATATATAAATGCCACAGGAAAAGCACACTGGAGACTGTGAGAGAATTTGCCTATGTTCCTTCTTTTCTGCCTCAAATTGCAACAGAATAAAGCAGGTGAAGCAAGACACACACACACACACACACACACACACACACACACTCTGCCTGAGGCATTGCCCAAATGCTATCACCTCTTATCTGGCTGCACATCAGCCGCCACCTCTCTTCCTCCTTCTCCTGTGCTCTAGATTACAAAATAAGAGAACAAAGCAGAAGAGGAAGTATGGAGGAGAAAAGAGTGGTGGGCTAGGTCATCACTCAGAGAGGTATGTAATTTACGGAGATGTGATAATCGTGGAGATTAAAATTTGTGCATGCTTCCAAGAAACTTGTTCAGGATTTTTTAATGATTGGAAAATTAAAATATAGGAGGTGGGGGTGGGTATTAGAAAAACCCCAGAATGGGAATGCTAACTGAAAATAACACAGTGTGGATAGATGCACATCTAATTTATGCTTGCAGTTTCTGATCCAGTAAGTGATACGGCTTCCATGGTCGTTTTCTTTGGGCTGAAGCAAAAAAATATGCAACTGCAAGGATCTTCACTTCCTTGATATTTCCATTTTCAATTGTAACTGGAATGTTATAGATTGGTTTTTAATAGCACCAGGTCTTGTTAAATAAAGCACATTTGTTAATGAAAATGATCCAATGCATGCTTTAATTATAGCTACTGTGATTGTGAAATAGAAGCAACTGGTGGTCACCCATTCTATTCTAAAGCATACCATATACGGTATTTTCCCAGTTCTTATGGCTTACAATTTTAAATCCTAACTGCAAAATTCATTTATATATTTCATATACCATAATCCCACATTCTGTTCAGGACTATCATTCATGTCAATTCTGTAGAAAAAACCCTGATCCAAGAAGACATGGGCGAACAGGTTTCTGCATAATTATCTTGACTGCATACTCAAGAGTTTGTGGTGAGAGCCCAAAGTTCTTTGCATTCATATTGGCCAACTTGCACAGATAGTTCTGGTCCTAATCCACAACCTTATGAACAAAACAACCGGTTGTACTTGCAACAGTGCTCATGGAGCTTCCTTTCCCCACCCCATGTTGGGAAGGGAAAACATAAACCAGGTATTGGCGACAGAACCATAACTCAATGGTAGAGCACATGCACGCAAAATCCAAGTAGGGCAATGAAAGTCCTGTCTTGAAATCCTGAAGAGCCAGTCAATGTAGACAATACTGAACTAGATGAACCATTAGTCCAATTCAGTCACCACAGGAAGCAGATAGATCCGGAATACGTGTTGATGGATCTGTGGATTGGTTTGTCATCACTACATATATTTATATAAATGTAACATCCATAATTTAAATGTATATGAATGGATCATAGTGAGAGAGAAAAAACATTTAAAATAGGGTGCTTTTGTGGTTAGAGCTGTGGGCAGAGAAGTACAGAACTGTCCAGTTAGTTCAAAACCAACCTGTTTTGCAAACTTGGGCCAAAAGGAATTGATAAAAATATGCTTCAGCAACATTGACCTTGGTATACTTGCATTATTATTTATCTATGGTGCAATTTCTGGATTGATATTCCCATCCTCTCCCTGGGAGGTAAAAAGTGGAGAGAATAGTTGTTTAATCTACCACCCGCTTTGCAACAATATAGGCTTGACAGCCAGCTGAAGCATGATTTTGAACGCTTTGCTTCAGTGATCACGTATTTGCATCAGTTTCAAGACTCACGTGACACTGAGCTCAGACATATCAGTCTGTGTTGGCATTTGATTGGGAACCCAGTGAACACCAGAAAGCCTTCTTTCTGTTCTTTAAGAAAAGACTATGATAGTATCAACTGAGTTACAAATGTGTGTGCTAAAAGTATGAAAGTGTAGCCTTGCTTTCCCTCACCCCCTTATATATCTCATTCACATTCATATTATACGTATATAAGTAACAACCTTGAGGGTTTTCTGTCTAACAAATTATGTCCCAACTGCATTTTGTCATTTGCACCTGTATTTCTGCAAGATGCAATCCAGCATTGGCAATGTAATACCCTATTCACACATCAGGGATGTCCCAAGACCTCCTGGTACTCGAGTGTGCCAAATGCTGCCCTCCTTTATCTGGTGATGTAACAGCCTCTGTTCCTTCTGGTTCCCAAATTGAAAAAGGGAGAGGGGGGTGGAGTGAAAGGTGCACTATTTTCTCCTCCACACTTCCATTCTGTTCCCGTCTTCATTTTCCAATCCAAGGAATGGGAGGAGCAGTGGAAACAAGTGGGCAGAAGGACACAGACAACCCCCCCCCCAATCAATCTGCTTCCTGAGGTACCTGCTTAGTTGGCCTCATGGATGGGCCAGCACAGCCACACATGCTGGAAAATTTTGCTGTAGCAAGCTGAGTAGTTATGATTATTGTCTCTTACATACCCCATGTTCCTTCTTTCTTTTTTTCTTTCTAAACCTGGCTAAATGTATATTACAGCACAGGGGAAAAGAAAAATAAAAGACTCAAAATAATGTTTTAACTTAAAGATAGATAATGTGAAGGTGGAGGGAGGTGGTTTGCAGACAGGATATGGCGATGGCCATTAGCTTAGACAGATTCATGGAGGCCAAATGAATGGCTATTAGTCATTATGGCTGTATGGACCCTCCAAGTTCAGGGGTAATATGCTTTGTTGTTGTTCAGTCGTTAAGTCGTGTCCGACCCTTCGTGATCCCATGAACCATATCCCGCCAGGCCTTCCTGTCCTCCACTATCTTCCTGAGTTCGCTCATTTTCATGTTCGTTGCATCGGTGATGCTGTCTAACCATCTCATCCTTTGCCTTCCCCTTCTCCTTTTGCCTTCAATCTTTCCCAGCATCAGAGTCTTCTCCAGAGAGTCCTCTCTTCGCATTAGGTGGCCAAAATATTTGAGTTTCAGCCTCAGTACCTGTCCTTCCAGGGAACAGTCAGGGTTGATTTCATTTAGAATTGACTGATTTGATCTCCTATCATCAGTGGCATCACTGCAGGGGGGGGCGGAGCTCTAAGTTCCGCTGAGATCGGAGCCTCCGTTACACAGAGGAACGAAGCGGCCCCGCCCCCTCGCCTTCGGAGCCTTTCAGGGAAGTTGCTTTCGCTTCCCTGAAAGGCTCCGAAGGCAAGGGGCGGGGCCGCTTCGTTCCTCCATGTAACGGAGGCTCCGATCTCAGCGGAACTTAGAGCCCCGCCCCCCCTGCAGTGACGCCACTGCCTAGCATAGCAGTTTCGGAGGGAGCAACTGTGGGGCTGACCTATAAGCCTTCATGCATTGCTTGTGCACTTTCCAGAAGCATCTGATTGGATACTATGGAAAACAAGATCCTGGACTTGATGGTGTGATCTAGCAGAGCTCTTCTGATGTGACAGACCTGATGCCCTGTGCCATTTTTAAAGAAACATTTCTGGACGAGCATATCAGTGCTGGGGCTGCAGCACGGATAGCAATTAAAATATTTTTTTTAATCCACAACATTAATATGTAATATTACCACAAGATAATACTTGTCTGTTTCTGGTAACGAGAACCCGGTTGTTTCTTTTTGACACCCAAGGAACACAAGGACATGTCACACAAAGCAAATAATGAAATACAGGCCCCATGAGGGGGCCCCGTATCCACTATCTGCGGATTCACTTATCCGCAGATCAGGGGGGGCCTGGCTCCCCCCATGCCCATTACCTTTATTTTAGCTGATATCGTTGGCGCCAGGTCAGGGGCTTCTTAATTCACCAAAACGCTATAAGCAGCAAGTTGCTTATAGCGACGAAGCAGGCAAGCAGCTTGCGTGCTAGAAAGTCTCTGTTAAACAGGAAGCAGGAAGCTTCCTACTTCCTGTTTAATGGAGACTTTCTAGCACACAGGCTGCTTGTCTGCTTTGTCGCTATAAGCAGCTTGCTTATAGTGTTTTGGTGAATCAAGAAACCACCTGACCTGGCACCAGCGATATCAGCTAAAATAAAGGTAATGAGCATGGGGGAGGCGCGGGGGATAGCGTACCCCCTGTCTGGGGGTTCCCGGTATCTGTGGGGGGGGAGGAACATATCCCCCATGGATACCGGGGCCCTACTGTATGTGGAATGAATACACACACAGCGCGCATTGGGAGTTCAAGCTGAAACTTATTGAATATGCAAAATATTTTTGATATTTACTACCATTAATTTTGTCCTAATGTGAAATGTCCAGGTTCCTATCCTATTCCTGAATAATAATGGTTACTTGTTCATGGAGACTTATTTGCATCCTTGATATCAGCCATGCTTGGGGGGGGGGAGTATACATTAACGTCTGAGAAATATCGCTATCAAAAACATCCAGAGACTTTCAAATTACACTAGTTCAATAGAGGCAAAGTTTCTGACTTGCAGTTCCAGTACAATGTTATCCAGTCATGGATGACAGAGAAGGAAAGCTCAGCTTGTAAATGAGTTTGTTCTTTCTCCTTCTTCACCTGGCTTTCCGTGCCTCCAAAAGCACAGAAACCACAGATCAAGGCTTGAAGCCAAAGAAGTGCACATGGCATTGGGCAACTGCACTAGGCCTTTCCCACCTACCTTCCCACTGCATTGCAATCCCTCAACATGGTGAAAGGTCAATCCTAAGGGTTGGATTTCTCTCCCAAACAGTGTGCAATGTGGTGGTGGGGAGCTGTAGCCAGGGGAAAAGTGTAAACAAGCAGCACCCCATGTGCAAGAAGAGGCACCTTCCACTTATGCACATGGGGCACTTTGCATCCAAGCCATTGTTTCTTTGGAACTTCTCAAATGATCCTAGTTTCAAGGGATACCACACATTCTCATTTTTAAAGAGGGCCACCTTTTCCCCACACTGACTTTGCAAAATCCCATCTACTCATACCCCTCATCCATGTTCTCAACCCAACGGAAGCTGATAGGAGCAATTACTCTACTTGGTTTCAAGTCAGTGTTACAAACATTTCTCCAGGTTATTGGGGGGGGGGGTTCTAGGGACCCAATTGTGGTGCACTTTTTCCCCATTCCCATCACAGATCTTGCCGATTGTCCATTTCTTTCAAGTCATCAGGGTTCATGTTGCTAGGGCCATGATGCTAGGGCCATGATGCTGGGTGCAGTGAGCAAAAACATGACAGTCTGAAGGCTCTTGATCAATGATCATTTGCAGAAGTTTTCTTTAGACCTGTTCACATACCATCTAAACAATATCATTAAAAATGGTCACACTTATATGAACAAGTCCTCAATTTTTTTCCACTATCAGCACTGATCTCCCTCTTTTATAGAGTGCTTCAAAGAGAGAGAAATGAATGTGTGTCTGATGCTTGGTTTTTTTTATCAATTACCAGCTAAAATGGAAACCTTCAATTCTAATTTCTGGGGCTTCAGGCTAACTAAACGAACGCAAAACAATAAATTTTGAGCAGGGACCCTGCAGTGCCTTTTTATTCAAAAGGAGGATGAATCTTTGGACCAGAAGGCCCCTTTCTTCTTCATGACTGACAGAAATCGAGCGGTGAAGCACAACAATCCAGCTGTCTTCATAGTGCAATCCCTTGCAAAGTATCTCCCCTGGGCAAGAGATGCCATCACCTATTGGCTGAATTGTCCCTCCATTATGACATCAGAGACTCTACTCATGAATAATATATTACATTGGTAATTGAATGAATTCCATTGAGGTACACAGATTGGTTCATGACAAAATAAGCCCTTATTGTGCAACATTAACCATGGCATGCATAGCTCATGTATGTTGTCCACTAAAGGTATACAGTGCTTGCACTTTTTATTTATGTATTCATATATTAAAGGAAGGTGGTGCTCAGGCAGTTGTGTCCAAGCAGAGTGCCACTGTTCTTTCTTTTTAAAATGTTCCATTTCAGTATATATACATTTTTTTATGAGTGGTCTATATATTGGTTGAATGATGAATGAATAAAACCTTATTAGAATTCCAAAGCTGGAATTCATTTAGCCTTTAGACTGAGCAATGAAAAATGTTGTCAGATTTAAATGTTAATCACAGATTATTGCATTTTGTGGTGTGTACAAACAATACTGTGTTTAAATATGGGAAGGATAAACACTCTATCAAACTTGCCACTATTTCAGTGTTATTGTGTTTTATGCCAATTATCTAGTTAAGCCATATCACCTAACGCATGGTTAAAAAAACACCCACCATTTAAAAAACAACAACTGGGTTTGAGGAATAAAAGTAACAAAAGTTGTTGGTGATTATAGGTACAAAGAGCTACAAAAGCAATTTCTTTTTTAAATAACTTGGAAAAACAACTTCATTGAGCTTTAAATATAATTTACATATCTCATTATTACCTCATTTAGCACACTATTTTTGAAAAATCAGCACACTCTGTAAAGGTTGTCAAAGGCTGCTGTGGCATTATTTTAGAAAAAGATGCCTCAACACTGCAGAGAATAAAAGAGGGCAGGCTGGGCAGCTTACAGTCTGCTCTCTTCCTGCAGAATGCAGAACTGTAGGAAACCACCAACAGTTGTTTAGTGGTAAACTGTTTTTCTGGCTATTTTATGCCAGTTTTCCATGCATATGCAACATAAAGAGCTATCTCCAGTTCTGCACCCAACCCACCTGGACCCACCCCAGCAGGTCTATGGTTGTAAACTCCATTCAAAGTATCCTTAGGGGAAAGGAAATCATTGGCACAGCATTGTGAATGGCAGCAGCTGCGCCGACATCGGGCACTGCATTGCAAATAAAAGGAGAGGAGCTGTTCTCAGGCATTAGTGTTGGAACTGGAGCAACGTTTAAACAGATCTGTCTTTCGGGCTTAACAACTGTGTCAATTAAAAACAAACAAAAACAATGTGGCCTGCAGGACTCTGGAGAGTAGTGTGCCATCCAGTCACCTATCTACCTGTTGTCCCTGTGGTCCTTGCAGAAAGTGTGGCTCTTGATACTATTTCCTTCCTGTCGCTTCTCAGACACGCTTTCTTGATCTTCAGACCTCGAAGGACCAAGTCGTGTGGAGATGTGCTCTCCACCAGAGCACATCTCCTCCCCCTACACTTGCATACAAAGGGGACAGCTCTAAGGTTCCTTGTTCCCAAGTTAGAACCTTTGATCCAACTCAGAAGCTGTACATATGCAACTATGATCTGTGAGTAAACTCTTTTTGGAACCTTAACCAAGCCTCTGCCTCCGTGTATGTTTACTAACAGCAACCTAGCCTGGGTGGCAGGACAAACCATTTACCATAGGAAGGGGGGTGTATTTGGCTGACTACTCTGCTATTTCCCCACCCCCTTCCAACAATCCTGTAGTGTAGCCAGCTCATACTGAGCCACTGCCTCAACATTTAGACTCATAAGGCTGGGACATCACCTGGGGGAATTTGGGTCTTATTCCTTAGAAATATCAGGAAGAACTACTGTACTCAAACATAGGAACAGGCAGGGCAAAACTCACCAGCCATCACAATACTCCACTTCTATTTCTTTTTTAATCTTTTTCAAAATGGAATAGTTAACGAGGAAATCTGAAAGCTACGCTAAAACTTAAACCCTCAGTAACATTACAATCCTGAACCTGTTATGAATATGTGAACTTTATCACATACCTACGCAGACTTATTCACACAGAGACATGATGTCTCTTTGTACACTATGTACTTATGATGTTTCATGCAACGGTACAAGTGTAGCACTTAACTGGCAAATCAGTTGCTAAAAGCAGGCTGAATGTTGTAAATGACTATTTCTTACACTTTAGAAGCACAGGTACATGACTTGGTTAAAATATCTAATGTTCCTTGATAAGGTGGGCACACTGCTTTTTAGTTATATGAAAAGCACTCCTTACGGCGCAATCCTGTGTAACCTTGCACCGGTGTAACAGTAGATGCACCGGTGTAAGTGCACTTATGCCAGTGTAAGTGCACTTACACTGGTGCATCTGCTGTTACACCAGTGCAGCTACTGTTACACAGGTTACACAGGATTGTGCTGTTAGTCTGCTATAATTCGCAGCTCCTAGTTACCTGCAAGACCAACAGTGCAATCTATGCATGTCTACTCTGAAATAAAGCCAATTATATTCAATGGGACTTAAATTCAATGTATAGGATTCCAACGTTATAGGTTGCCCCATCTATGTTCTGCTATCTCTACTCTCGGTCTCAACCTTTTCAATCCAAGTTTAACCCTCAGTATAATCAGTCTCTGTTTCACAGAGGATCTGACACCATCAAGGCAAAACCTTGTAACTCGCGCACAGTTTTCAAATGGTTTTGGACATTTTTCACTCTTTTTTCTAATTATATTTTACTTGGGAGTAAGCCCCATTCATCTCAATGGGACTTACTTTACCACTTTAGGTCAAACATATGTAGGCTTTTACTCTCCAAAGTGGCAAAAATGTGTCAACAATACCCTAAGTTCAGACTCACATGATCCACTTCTTGCTCTCTGTTCACATGCTGCCAAGAAATGTTTACTGTCCTCTTAAGGGAAGTTTTTTACCCCATGGGACACTGAACAAATTGTCTGGGAGTGGCAGGTTCTTCTGTTTGGAGAAAGCTACCAGACCTTGCGCCTAGCTTCCTACAAGGCTTCTTTTCTCTGTTCTTCAAGTTTGATGGTGCGTGCGTGCGTGCGTGCGTGCGAAGTAGGAAGGTCTGTTTTCCCCACTCTCTTTTCCTGGCTCCAGAGAGAAAGAGAAAATTACTTCAAACTGCCAAGATGACACCGCTCTTCCACATGGCCAGGACAGAACACAGATATTGGCGAGAACAGCAAGGCTGTCAACACATGCACAGTGCTCTGGTACTCCTTTTTGGAGAGTTTTGGTAAATTTGGGGGACCTAATTTATTTATTTTTACCTTGTGCTAACATCAGGCTCTCCTGCCATCCTAGCAGGTCCAAAGCATGTCAATGCGAGTAGATAAATAGGTACCGCTTGCGGGAAGGTAAACAGCGCTCCGTGTTCCAGCTGCATGCTACGCACTGCGGCAAGGAGAGTCATGCTGTCCACATGACCACAGAGGCGTCTTTGGACAACGCTGGCTCTTCGGCTTTGAAATGGAGATGAGCACCACACCCTAGAGTCGGACACGACTGGACTTAATTGTCAGGGGATACCTTTACCTTAACATCAGGCTCCTTCTGAGTACGGTATATTGGGACTTCCCTCTTGTCTGTCAGCAGCCCCGTTTTATCTACATACATCAGCCCACAAGTCCATACTTCAGTATCAAAAGAAACAGATTACTCCTAATAGTAAGGACTTCCCTTACCTCAGTAAGGTTATTTTTGTGTATGTTATTTGTCCATATTATTCCTATCTAAAAATGATTATTACCTCTTTGGGGGCCTCTATGTTTGCAGTCAGTCCTCCTATCACCGTATTACACTGGTCTACAAAAAAAAAAATTCTGGCCTGGACTTTTGCAGCTGTTTTAGACTAATTTCAGGGTGCCGATTCCAAATCTGGCATCTGTTTTTGTTGATCACATCAGGTTTTTGAGATATCAAATATTGCACTTGATAAAATCAATGAAAAACAACACTGGTCTACACATTTTTTTTTTTCTGGCCTGGACCTTTGCAGCTGTTTTAGACTAATTTCAGGGTGCTGATTCCAAATCTGATCTCAGATTTGCTCTATCACATTTTCTTTTTATGCTATCGGCATACCCCATTTTCATTGATTTTACCCAAAATTAACTCTTTGTCACTTATGATTGCAAGTTGTTGCGAGTCAGTGACTGCTTTAATGTTAAAATATGGTGCTGTATTTTTAGGATAGTGTGTTTATAATATCATTTTATGTAGATATCCACATTTATTTAATATTTTCCTTCTGCAGGGCGTGATCTAACTACAACAGGGGTTCTCAACCTATGGTACGGGTACCCCTAGGGGTACGTGGACCTCGTGCTGGGGGTACGCCAAGCCCTGCCCCTTATCTGCCCCATCAGCAGCTAATTGTTATTTAACATGGATTTTAAATTGTAATTATTTTCAGAGCCCTTCTCTCTGATTTTGGTTTGGGGCTTATTTTTTACTTTGGAAAATGTTCTTTGGTGGGGTGGGGGAGGGAGGAGCTGA
Source organism: Plestiodon gilberti rubricaudatus (assembly GCA_026170595.1). NCBI lineage: Eukaryota > Metazoa > Chordata > Lepidosauria > Squamata > Scincidae > Plestiodon > Plestiodon gilberti. The sequence goes on from JANXHW010000004.1 coordinate 37,098,722, forward strand.
TTTTGGGAAGTGTGACTTGGAGAAAAAAAAGAGATCCTTGCATATGTCTCTCTCTCTCTCTCTCTCTCTCTCTCTCTCTCTCTCTCTCTCTCTCTCTCTCACGCACACGCACAGAGTTAAATAAGACATTTTTCACATTGTGTTAATACTTTTTAACTTAACGATTACTTAATTAATTGATTAATCCAATTAATTAACAGTTAATTAGCAGGGGGTACTTCAGAAAATTGGACCGTGATAAGGGGGTACCGGGTCAACACACTTTTTCTGGCATAAGGTATTCTAATGGTTTTAAGGTAATTTTGGGGCACTGATTTGGCATCATGAAAATGGGGTATGCCGATAACATAAAAACAAGACATGATAGAGCAAATCTGAGATCAGATTTGGAATCAGCACCCTGAAATTAGTCTAAAACAGCTGCAAAAGTCCAGGCCAGAAAAAAATGTAGACCAGTGTAAATTTGCTGTTTTTCATTGATTTTATCAAATGCAATATTTGATATCTCAAAAACCTGATGTGATAGACAAAAACTACCTTAAATTACTTAAATACAAAAAATACCCAAAATTACCTTAAAACTATTGGAATACCTTATGCCAGAAAAAGTGTGTTGACCAGTATTATTCATATTTATGTATTGACACAGGCAGTACAATCCTATACCTCAGAAACTACATTCTGAGTGGTATAGGAAATACTGTATGCCCTCAGATGCCAGTGCAACTACAACTACACCTGTTCCTTTGTAGCCCCTGTTCTGGCAGCAGATAGAAGGCACAACGCTACACCGATGTACCTTCACCACCAGTACAGCTAAAGCCAGCAGAAACCTCAAAAGAGGATGGAGAATGGGTGGTGGAGTTACTGAGAGGGCTGCATCACCGTGACGTTGTTCAGGCTCTTATCCTAAAACTATATTCATACTCAGAAATGTTTCTGTATCTGTTTTATAGTGGGAAGGCAGAAATACAAATGAGTAGATAGTCCTTTCAGAAGCAATATGCATCACCTGTGTGATGCAGATGTGACATCTACAGCATGCCCCCCCCCCCCAGTAGTCTATGGATATAAAAATAGCTCATTTCTGCTCAATGGGGCAGCTGAGAGCTAATGAACAGAAGACGGTAGTCTTGGTTAATAGCAAGCTTTATTTTTCACGTGTATAGATCTAACAATATCATGGTGCAATCAGAACTGAATGTCAGTAGTGTCCTATGTAGGAGGATGGGTATAGCCTGTACCTCACATAATTCCTTTAGGATATGTCATAAACCACAATGATCTCACGGTTACTGGTTTGAGGATTCTGCTTATTCCTAAAAGCACAAGAAGTTTAGCTTGGATTCATTTGCGTTTTCCCCCCTTCCAACTAAAACTAATAGGATTTCTTTGCAAATGATTCATGCAGAGAGACACCAATTATTTTTTTATTATTTTTAGTTGAATTTTCAAAGTAGATCAACTAATTCTACAGCACAAATGAAGATAAAAGCTTTTATAGTACCAAAGCTTTTATACTAAAAGTATACTAAGTTTTTATACAAGTACAGTTTGTACTTTTATAAAAACAAAACTGAAATAGCAAAGAACGTCAAGTATTATCTTAGTCAAGGATAGTGAATTTTGAATAAAATTGGAGTTTGCCTAACATATACAGTATTTGGGTTATGAAGTTACTTGGAACAAACAATGAATAAAAATTACCTTTTAAACTATTTTCTGTCACAAAAATGCAGTAGTATTAACGTTATTTATTTACAGCCCAATCCTAACCAACTTTCCAGTGCCGATGCAGTCATAATGCAGCTTTGAGGTAAGGGAACAAATGTTCCCTTACCTTGAGGAGGCCTCAGTGTCTGCCTCCCCACCAAAGAATGCAGCGTACACTCCATTGGCATGACTGCATTGGTCCTGAAAAGTTGGCTAGAATTCGGCTGCTACCCATGTAAATCCATTCACAAATAAAAGCCAAATTTGGTACATTTTGTACTGGATCTGGGGGGTGATAGGATCAAAAGGCACTCTAAGGGATTGTGTTGGGGAGGGTGTCTAGGAGTCCCCAGACAAGGGACTTGCCCCCATTTCTTCATTATTACGCAGCATTGTCTGCATGTGCTTATTTGTGCAACTACCCACGGAATAGCACAAAATGCTGCCTTCCTAATAATAATAATCTGTATTTATCTAATAATAATAGATAATAATAATATTATCTGTATTTACTGCCTTTGTCATCAGATTTATCCTCAGACGGATATTCAAGGCGGTTTACATAGGCAGGCTTTTCTAACACCCATAGGGTTTTTAAAATAATGTTCTATTCGTATAGAACCCTTTTTCATTCTCCAGATGTTTCCCTTCAACAGTGTGGTTATCTCCCTGGCTGTACAGCACACACCTTCTGAGCTTGCTCGACAGTGACTCCTCTCTCTCACACAGAGGGTTCCATGTCAGGGTCCAGAGAGGGGTTCTAGCGTCCACACGCTGCTTCAGGGCAGCAGCACTCACTCCCTTTCCTTTCCCCTCTCCTTTCGATTCGGACACGTAGCATACTGGGGACACACCTTGGTAGTTCGAATCAACATAATCATGAATTTCTGAAAGACTGAGATGCAACAACAGTCCCTATTAAGGGACATCAGGCAAAATATGAGATTATTGTATTGCATAACTACTGTATATGCATTTGTCAGATAAACAAACACCTCTTCCCAAAAAATATTTTCAGTGGTTCTGTAGCTGGGAAAGAGATAGGTACAGTGCTTGAATGAGTTATCGCTGCGACTCTTTTTAGAACAGTAGTTTCCAAATAATTTTACCTTCTGTGTTATTCATGCCTCTTTCTTCAATGCAGTCCTCTGACTTATAATGGGTGGGTTGGAATATCAGTTATTGCATTTTTGACAGGAAATAAGTAGCTCCGCTTGCTGGAGGAAAGAATCATCAGACAGATCCAAAGATCCGTTCTTGGCAGTTAAAAGTGGTTATTGCTCCAGTCTCATTGCTTCCCATCTTAATTCACGTGACTTTATGACCTCTGCCTGAGCCTTTCAACACCGATATTAAAATGCCTGCAGCGATGAACAACTGACACCATCCTAACTATTCATCTTGCTAGAACCCCAAAGCAAAAGGAAAAAAATATCTCCTGTGCTAAATTCCCATTTAGTATTTCACGGTTCTTTGTATTTTAGTTTTGCTTTTATTATTTCATCACTTTATAATCTGAAGAAAATCAGAGGGTTTTTTCCCCCCTGTAAAGAGAAGATCTGAATTTTCACATATAAAAGCAAAGTGGGTTGTTAAGCATACATATTACTTTGACTTTTTCCTTTTCATTCAGTTTCCATTTTCATCCTAACTACTTTCCACTCTATAATGCAACTCTATATTCTGTGCTGGTTGCATCACATCATTTACAGAAATCTTCAACTCACTCACTCACTCACTCACTCACTCACTCACTCACTCACTCACTCACTCACTCACTCACTCACTCACTCACCTTAATAAACAGTTCAACCCAAGGACACAAAGCTGAATACAAACTCAGCTCTTACCTGCTCAATACAGTCAGGTTGCATTTTATGCAAGGGTTAGGTTCTGAAGTTAGCACATAAAATGAAAATTGTATAGTCAAAACTACCCTTAAATCTGAAAAATACATAGTGTTTCTTTAAAAACTAAAATCAGACAATGAGAGGCTCGCAGGAACCAAGATGACTGAGGGAACAGCAGATTAATTCTCTCATTTCACACTCTCTCCCGGGCATATACTTAGGAAGTGGAATGGCAAATGGAATCACTTGCATTATTTAAACTTGTTTTTCTCTTTGATTTTTTTTGTAGTTGCCAAGCACATATACGTTAGAATTTGTGCAAGTAAAATGTGCGTATGATGCAACGTGACTGTACACACAAGGTAGACCCCTCAGCTACCTCCCTTCGTTTCAGTCTTACCTAACACGCAGCCCAGTTCTATGCATGGTTGCTCAGAGAAGGAAGGAAGTTCAATCATCCTGGAAAAACTGTATTCAAGGAAGAATACAACATTCTAGATCAGAAGTTCTCAACCAGTGGTACTTTTTTGTACCTCTGATGGTACTTGGAACGCCGGAATGCCTGCACTCCCGTGAAAACGCAATGCTTTTGGAGTCACGTTTTTGCTCCTGAGAGGCGCCTACATTTGGCCACGCCTCTCAGGAGCATTTAAAACAGCCCACGCGCCCACCCGGAGCCTCTTATCTGTGTTCTCCAGCATCTGGCGTGGCCTCCGGCATCAGAAAACCTGGAAGTAAGCAGTGATGATGTCATTGTCGCCTACTTCCAGTGGTACTTTGATGAAGACTGGCACCGGAGGTGGTATAGCACCAGCCCGGGGTTAAGAACCTGTTTTAGATGAAGAGCCAGCCCTCCTAGAAAGAAGTGGTTGATAAGATACTTATCTCAAATGCAGCATCTCATATAGCTTCTCTGTACCTGAACGAACCTAGGGCAAAAGACATGCAATTATCTACGTAGAGATTATGGAGTGAAAAAGGATGGTGTTGCTAAATAATATGACAATATCTTTACCCTGGGAAAGCAAATTTAAACAAACAAGTCAAGATTGAAGAACTACTTTAGACATGCTCAAAAGGTATAGCTGGTAGGATTTATTCTTTTTACATTTAAGGCTGTGACACACTGCATGTGGTTCAGTGCAACGCAGAGTGAAGCAAAGTGAAGACTGCCTTCGTTTCCCGCCACTTCCTATCTATACAGGCATCCTCCCCCCCCCACTAGCCAAGCAGAATTGAGTATACTCAGACTTGATTCTGATTGGCTGTTCGCTTCCCTTTGCATCCCACCCCACAGCAGTGAATGCACATTCAAATTTTGATGTTCAAATTTTCCATCTCCTCTCGTGCGGCACCGCAGCTCACAGCCCAATCCTAACCAACTTTCCAGCACCAATGCAGCCATCCCAATGGGGCGTGTGCTGCATTCTGTGCTGGGGGGGGGGTAGTCAAGGAGGCCTTCTCAAGGTAAGGGATCATTTGTTCCCTTACCTCGGGGCTGCACTGCAGCTGCACCAGCTTTGGAAATTTGGTTAGGATTGGGCTGTCATGCATGTTGCTTTGCGGAAGAGGAGAATACAGGACACACTGCACTCTTTGTACCGCATCCCGATGCTTTCGAACGCTTCGCACCACGTCATGAGCGGTGTGTGTCACAACCTTTATGCAGACCAACTGCTTTGGAACGTGCCCTGGGGCCTAAGGGGTTGCTGCTCAGAGACAAAGCTCGCTTGGATGCATCGAACCAGTTCTTAGAATTTGACTGTGCATTTTAACACTGAGGCAACATGCTAGTGCAGGACGGAAATTAACAGTGCAGATTGTTGGCAGCTTTGTCTTGAACTGAGCCCAGCATCTGGTAGCTCTTTGAAGAAATAAAATGCTACACCATCAAGACAAAAATTTCATTTTTATAAAGGGCTGTTCTTTGTTATAGCCCCTCATTATAGTAAGGAACGCTTCTTCACATTCATCTAGTGGGCAGAAACCTTCTATCCACTTCATTTTTCCAAGGCAGAACATTTATGAGAATTATTCTTGGTCCCTGACATTTCAGACTTATAAAACCATGGCAGGTATATTTGCAACCTGAGCTTGAAGGTATAAAAAAGCCAGCCACCCACATACATCAGCTGTAGCTGACAAAAGGAGTCTCAACATTTCAGAGAAGGTAAGTTATAATTGGCTTTATTCAAAGAAAGGAACTAGCCACAAATACACTTGGTACTCCTTATTTCTGCTCTGGGTATTCACCCTAACAAATATTTTCAGTGACTCAAAATTTAATGTATTGCATATTTCTGGGTAATCTATTAAATGAACTAAAAGTGCTGAAATCTGATTAATAACAGCAAAAGTTAAAACATGAACAGAAGCATCCAAATGGACAGGCACTCAAACAGAGTCTTCATTGTTTACAATATAGTCTGCAGACATGGACTATTTTTTTCATTTTTGATCAGGTACAATTTGGAGAATCTGGAATTAAGGAAGGTATACTATTTTGAAATTTAAAGCATGTAGGATTCTATTAAGAAGATTGAATTGTATTGTATTAACTATATTAAATATCTTCTGATTAGATCGTACCTACTGAATAAAAAAAGAACTTCTATGAACTTTATATGGTACTGAAGTCTGATTACAGCCTGTAGCAAGAGACATTTGTATGGCCTTTAAAAGAAGATTAACAATATTTTTTTAAAGGTAGGAGAAAAGGATAAAATAATGTAGATCAAAGTTCAGAGAAACTGGACTGCAGGCAATTGCCTTTGGATTAGATCAGACCAGGCTTCTAGTAGCTTTTCCATATATAATACCTAAGCTACAGTTACTCTTACCCACCTTCAGCTAAGGGGATAACTGGGCAGGCACAATATGTTACATATCAAGGCAAAGAGACAGCTCAATGCAGACAGGGACAGTGGAACATGCTTAATACTTGAATGTGAGTGTGATGCCCTAGGAAAGCCTGGATAGCTTTACAAGGGGATTGGATGAATTCATGGAGGACAGGTATATCAATGGCCACTAGCCATGACAACGATGCACTATTCTCAGGTTCAGAAGAAGTATGCCTCTGAATACCAGTTGTAGGGGAGCAATGGTGGAAGATTACTCTCTCACTCTCTCTCTCTCTCTTCCCGCCCCATTTGTGGGCTTCCCAAAGGTAGGCTTAGCAGATCTCCAACCGGGACAGAGTGCTAGACCTTTAGGAGAAGGAATGTGGGCAGGTGTAGCTTGTTAAACCTTAGAGCACAATCTTAGGCATGTCTACTTAGAAGCAAGCCCCATTGTGTTCAGTGGGGCTTGCTTCTGAGTAGACATGCCTAGGATTGTGCTCTAAGCTTTTACAAGCTACACCCGCCCACATTCCTTCTCCTAAAGGTCTAGCGCTCTGTCTTGGTTGGAGATCTGGTAAGCCTACCCAAAGGCAGCTGATGGGTCACTGTGAGAAATGGGATGCTGGACTACATAGACCTTTGTCCACCCCCCACCCCCCACTGGCTGGTTTTATGTCTGATTATTGTTCTTCTCATAAATTCATGTTAACAGCAAAAGGATCTAAGAGTTGCAGTGCAAGGTTGATGTTAAAGCTCTATGGTCAAGCAGTATATTATCATTTTAGAATTACTATGGTATTTCTGAGATGGCAAGGCACTTTACAATTTGTATCCCATTTCTCCTTGCACCAACTGTTTGCAGTAGATTAGGGACAAACGCACGCACATACACACAGGGTCCCTGAATTAGAGATATCAGAGTTACAGACGTCCATGTTGGCACTTTTGTGCAAGTACAGTCTCCATTTGTGTAGGCACAAAAGCATTGGGCCAACAAGAGCCAGCTGTTCTGATTTACATCTGTTCTGACTTCCAGACAAAGCTTCGGAATGGAACTGGTACATATCTTGAGGACTTAGTGTATAGATAACATTTCCAATTACAAACAAGCAGCTGAAACCTTAAGAGTTAATGACTTGCCCAAAGCCACCAAAGGAAAACTAAAGGATTGAACACAGGCTTTTTGGTTCCAGTATAACACTCCCATCTACTAAATAAAGTCAGCTCTGAATAGGAATCATGCTGGAAGGAATACAGTACTTCAAAGCTCTCTATTTGACTCTGGTTATCATGACATCAGTTCTCAGAGAATGTGGATTTTCACAGCTATTTGGTCTTCTGTTAACAGTGTGTTGGCAGCCCCTATGACTAGTCACAAAATAGATTCCTGGGTGACATTTTAGAATGCATGCTACTTTGATGTGTGGTAATTCAACATGAGAGATACAACAAATAAGTATTCTGTAAGGACTAAGACAGGCTATATGTATTACATGAAGAGGATGACTAGAGCAGAAATCTCTCTCTTCGCATAGCCCCCCCCCCATCATGCACATGTATCCTTTTTGTGTTAAAATGGGTTACATCACTATAGATGACTTCCCTATTGTTACATGGTACAGACTACTTCTAAGCATGCACAGTAAGACCCAGACCAAGCTTGGTGACTCTGACATGCCAACATTCTTGGGGATATCCTCATATGAGTGTGCGCCTATCCTTCTAATCATACATAGGTCCTTCAGCATTCTCACAACTCAAAACAAGGTGCACTAATTGCCTTACAATTATATGACCATGAATAGTTGCAGAGAGATGTAAATATCACTAATCACTTCAATGTAAGAAGCAAAACTATCATTTCTGCATTGAGCCTGCTTTCAGTCACTGCATACGTAGTGAACAGGAAGCCTGTTTGTCATATATCTATTTGCGTGCTGGTAGAAGGTGTGAGTATCAATGTCCTTTTATCTGATCCTGGCGCTAGGGTCATATATAATATCATACTATCCCATCACATTGCAAAGATTCCATATAAACAGCTCCAAGCTTGTGATATCACATCCTGGGAAATAGCCTGCTATCAGACTGGAGAAAAGAGACTCCGTTTCTGTCACACAGGTTTGCTGTAAGGCAATGCAATGTAATATCTGGTTCTGGTGAAATTCAGAAGGAACATGCTGGCAGGAACTTGTGACCTTCTGTTCCAGACAGTATGCCATAGTGCTGCATACTCTGGATGCAACAAAAGGGGCGATAGATAGGCCATATGCAGCCCCCAGGCTCTATGTTGTCAACTCTAGAGAAAGAAATACTGAATGAAAATTGATCAAAGTAAAGAGGTTAGAGGACCTTGATATCAACAACAAAACTTTGCAGAAACATTTTAGACAACTGTAATTGCTATATTTTCAATCCCACCATCTTCATCTTGCTGGAATCCTTCCATCTTGCATGTCTGTGACGAGATGATCTTCTGGTCTGAACTCACTTCAGTTTTCCCCCTAATGATAGAGGACTAGCAGAAGTTAGGATGATTATTTGACAAAAAGCAAAGGAAGGTAAGGCTCACAGAATTAAAAATTAAAACTGCATGATCATTTTTATATGTAGTCCATATGTTCTATAATGCGAGATATTTCTGGATTATACCATATCTTTCTGTAAAACTGCAAACCCACTGAAACCAGCTGAAGAGCACTGTTAGAAATCAAGTTTTTCTTTTCTTTTAAAGTACATTAATCTACCATTGTCCTATCCATGTCAAGGCTAGGACAAAGGAGCACATCACCTGGTTCACATACCTAGAGCAACAGATCAGCTATGAACCTGCCAAACAGAACAAAAGAAATTCCTGTTTATGGGCTCCAATATCCTCTATCCAGGCTGCTACCATAGAGACAGAGGTGGCACAATATCCCAACATACAGCATTACCTGTTGGCTCGCCTCTATTTATTGAAATGAATATCCCAATATCAACTGTGGTCGGTCCAGCAGGGTGGCAATTATTGCAGCTGCTGCTTTTGAAACACTTTCCCAAGCAAACAGTGGGAACAGTAACCATGATGATTGTATGACCATACCAAGCAGGAACATAATTTAAAATTAAATATTAATGGGTAAGTGTGCCAGGGAGGCAAATAAAAATCAGCACACATCATGTAGCTTTATATCATGTTGATTACTGGTAGATTCACAGAAGAAGCTAGCTATGTGTAAACCTGGCCAGATACATGATAATTATGTGCAAAATTCACCGTGAATTATCCTGGACAAATACACTATTAATAAGGTGCTAAACAAATGCCTACTATGCATACACAGAAAAAGAGTAAATGCATATAGTTTATCATGACACATTTAAAACAAATACTGGTGTAGAGGTTGCCAAGAAGAATGTTAATGTTCATGGCATGCCTTGAAAATGAAATCAGATGAACACTACAGAACTTTAAAGCAGTATTTATTATCTCTCTAAAAATTACATGTACAACTATGCAAATAAACATTTGTCCCTGTTCCCATGAGATACATCTCATATTGATTGTGAGCCCTTTAGATTGTGAGCCCTTTTGGGACAGGGAGCCATTTAATTTTGTCTGTAAACCACTTTGTGAACTTTTTGTTGAAAAGCGGTATATAAATACTGTTATTATTATTAATATCATCATAGAGTACAAGGGGACATTCAAAGTCATCTAGCCCAGGGTTTCTCAAAGTTCTCCCCACAAGTTGGGGAGAACTTTCAGTACTTGTGGGTGTGGGGACAGCAGCAGCAGCAGCAATCCCAGGGATCACCGCCACCATGTTTTCCCTGCCCCTTGAGGGGGCAGGGGAATCATCCGGTTCTCCTAGTGGGTCGCGACCCACCAGTTTGAGAACCGCTGATCTAGCCCAATCCCCCGAGGACACTTAAAGGACACTCCTCTAAACGACACTCCTCTGAGGACACTTAAAATCAGTTACCTCTTTCTAGCAAGACTTGTAAAGATAAGCTTGAGAATATAATTACAATAGCTGCTGGAGATTCCGAAAAAAAGTACTGTACAGTTTAAAAAAAACCATTCAGAATGCTTTTCAGATGTCTTGCACGACAATTCTGAAGGCTTACATTAGTACATCTGCCTGAAATTTCAGTGAAACAAGCTTGTTCATGAATAAATAATGGGTTCTCATATGCAAGAATGTTGCCCCATGACGTTTTAAAATGATAATGTTGCCAAGAGACTTTGAAAATATGTTTGATGCCAATGACTTGTGACCTAGAATGGAACATGTGCATGACCAGGACTGTATCAAGGAAGAATGCGATGGGCATGCCGCTTCCCTGTGCCAAACCTGGGTGTGTGAAGCCATGCTGTAAAAGATTTTCCCCAGCCAGACCATGAGGGATGAATCTGACCAGCACCACCAGTTCAGCCATGAAACAAAACGCTCCCAAGCACGTAGGCACATTCCTTCCTCCACATTGCTAAGTGGCTAGTGTGGCAGGAAGAAGAGGATCCACAAAGATATGCTAACACCAGTGGCGTTCTTACGATGGGGGAGCTGGTGTGCTGCGCCCCAGGCGCCGAGTGGGCACGCTGCTTCCGGGGGACGCGGCACCGGAGCCCGGCTGCCGAGCCCCCGGGAACCAGCGCGCCCACTCGGCGCGTCACCGGCTTCCAGAGGCTCCGCTCCGAAGCCGGGACAAGCCCTCCTCATTGCGACCGCCCAGTTCGGCGGTCGAGGGCTTTGTGAGCCGGCTGAACGCGTCGCCGGCTTTTATTTGGTTTTTCTGCACATGCGCAGAACCTTTCTGAGGGCAAACGGGCAGCCCGTTTGCCTTCAGAAAGGTTCTGCGCATGTGCAGAAAAACCAAATAAAAGCCGGCGACGCGTTCAGCCGGCTCACAAAGCCCTCGACCGCCAAACAGGGCGGTCGCAACGCGGAGGGCTTCCCGGCTTCGGAGCAAAGCATCTCTGGAAGCCGGTGACGGGCCGCTTCCAGGGGGCCGGCAGCCAGGCTCTGGCGCGACGGGGGCGCTCCAGCCCCCGCCCCCCCGGGCGCCAGAAGGCGTTAAAACGCTACTGGCTAACACCAACGTCTGGCCCTGGGAAGGCCAAATCCACATTTCCTGCAACAATGGAAGTCATCTACCCTCCTCCTCTGCCCCCAATGTGTGTGTCTAAAGGTGTACTGCCAGCCCAAATAAGGCCACTTCCTTTTTCAGTGTAAGAGCCACCAACTCCTCCTCTTTGCGTATGCATAAAAAGACAGGTTGCCAGTTTGCGCTGTCTCTCTCTTGACCCTTGCCTCCTGAACTCTTCTTCTCTGCGTGCCCTCTTGCACCAACCCCCCCTCTTCCCCCTTTTCCCACTCTTAACTTTACCTCTCAGTCACTCTACAGACTTCTGAGCCTGACCAGTTCAGAGCCAATTTGTTTCTTTCCTCCTTTTCATTCACTGCTGGCTTGTGCCATTGCTCCTATATAGCATTACAGCCAAGGACAACATCTCCATACTGGTAAATATCACCTATGTGGAAATCAAGGATACCTGCTAAGTCTCTGTACATTCTACCTAGGTCTGTGTGTTTATGATTTTGTGTATGTATATATGACCGAACTATCTAGTAAATATTGAAAGCAACCCACGTGTGTCCTCAATATTATTTAAAATGGAATTCTGTGGCTGAACTCTGGTATACACAGATATCAAGATCCCAGCACATACCAAATTGCCGTATTTAAAGCTATTCCCCATAATAACAAGGGCAATTTTGGTAACAAGGCAAGCAATTCCAGAGTAATTATAGAATGTGTAATTCAGTAGAATTACAGAAATTCAGTAACACTCACTAGAAATGGCTTGAAATTCCCCTTGTTCATAAACATTTATGTATTTAGTTAATTTAAAAGATTTAACACACTTTTTTCCCTCTTAGATGCCCAAGGTGGCTAACACAAAATACAATAAATACGATAAAACACCATAAAAATACAAATTAAAATTTGATTAATTGTACACAACTGAAATATAAAAATTAGCTACAGCTCTTGTCACACACCATAGTTTGAGGATTCAAGGAATCAGAGTAGTCTCATAATTAGGCTGCTGCTACTGTGCCTGGGAATGAAGGGGGGGGGGGTTGATCCCAGAACCGATTCTTGTGCTGGTTCAGAGGAACACCCCAATGACTTTACCTTGATGGCAGCAGCATAAGTGTCTCTCATAGCAGGGATGTTGGATGCAATGTCTCTATACACAGAGAAGCATTGTATCCACCTTCTCTTGTTCTCATAGAGTCTCTCCACCGTACAGTACATGCATTCCTCCTTAAAACTCTAAGTTTTAAACAAAATCTTGCTTGACCCCAAAAGATACCTGCACAAAAAGAAGTCTTCTATGACTGAGTAATAAACACATTATACCAATTGACCAAGTACCAGTTAAGTCCTGCTCTTGGAGACATACAAAGATAATATGCAAGAGTACTGTCTTAAAGTACAGTACTTCAGAAAATGTTCTCTAACTACTGAAGGAGGTATTGATAACCATCAATAATTCCAACACAATCGATGCACAATCTCTGGCTATACTCCAATTTTTCTATATTTAACTATCAGAACCATTGATTCCACTGTTGGAAAACAGACTGCTGAAAAAGTCTTCTTCAAATTACAAAATGCCATCTTATCGAATAAGATTCAAAACTACTGTATGCTGTTATTTATAGAAGAGATTTGCTCATGAAAGAGGTACCACGCGTCAAGCAATAATTACTTATTGTACAACTAACCAAATTAATCAACTTAAATACTTACATAACTGAGGTATCTAAAATTTCAGTACCTTTTTAGCTTTAGTCTGTCCTCTCCAGTCCAGAGGAAAACAGGCCCAACAACTCACCAAAGCCTCTGGAGCAGGACTGAACTGTTAGGCCTTGCACTCAACTTTTGGCCTGCACCTCAACTTAATTGCCTCAAGCCTGTAGCCGTAGAAGGCTTCTGTCTAAAGCTAGGCCTCTCTCGCCATCTTGACACAAAGCCTGAACCCTGAACTATGGGCTATGGGATTTTGTAAGTATCCCACTCTCAGCCTTACCTCAACTCCCCCTCCCCTTTTCCTGTTATTCAGGACCTAAAGAGCCCAGGAAGGAGTGGGCTATGGAGATAAGAAATCAGCTTGTGAAATTCTGTTACAGGAACATCACACACTGACCCTCGTTCTGTTTGTTAGGGTTAGCTAAAGATAGGCTTACCATCGGGACAGTCCCGGAAATCGGACCCGATTCCCGGTCGGGTCCCGGGGGACGAATGGGCGCCGCCATCTTTTTTTTTTAATTTCAAACTTACCGGGCAGCATCTTGGGTCACGAAATCTCGCGTGATCCAAGATGTCGGCACCCAAATCTCGTGAGGGCATGATGCAGGAGGGCAGGAGGGGGCGCTTCGCGCCCCCTTTCTTTTATATTTATTCGTTAAAAGGGTTTCTTATTTGGATTAATGCTTTATTATGAGTGTTATGGTGTTTTTTATGCTTTTTCGTTGTGCTTGAGAATGGCTTTTTCGTTGTGGAGGGTACTTTGGGCTTCGTTTGGGCTGTTTAGGATTGCTTTTCGTTGTGCTTTAGAGTGGCTTTTTCGTTGTGGAGGGTACTTTGGGCTTCGTTTGGGCTGTTTAGGATTGCTTTTCGTTGTGCTTTAGAGTGGCTTTTTCGTTGTGGAGGGTACTTTGGGCTTCGTTTGCGCGGTTTAGGATTGCTTTTTTGTTTACGATTGGTTGTGGTTCTTTGGCCTTGCTTTTTCGTTGCTTTCACATTAATTAATTAATTAATTAATTAATTACCTCGGGGGGGGGTATGGGGGGGTGTCCCGGTTTGAAGTTTGAAAAATATGGTAAGCCTAGCTAAAGACAAAAGACGCACTCCAAGGGTAGGAGGGATTTTTGCTTGGGTTTTGTCTCTAATGGCACGTAGGCAAGCTTGTGATGTAATTCCTGCTGAAATTTGACTTGTATCCTGTCTTTTTGCATATGCATTGAATGAAGGTATAAAAGGGCTTCTAACATTCTGTACGTTGTTCCAGCTCTGATCCAATTCGTATTGCTGGGACCCATGGCCATGCTAATATTTCAAAATGGAATAAAAGATTCTATGCAGTTCTCTCTTCTCTCTTAAGACTATGTTTTGTAATTCCTTTCGGGGCCTCTGAGCTAACTCACAGCCATCCAAAGCTGTTTTCAGCAACAAGCCTATTACTATTCAAAAATCACATAGCTACTAATTGTCCTGCAAATGACTGAGCTCCTGAAGTTTGCAAGCTTGTGTGAATATCAGGGCATGTCCTGGGACCAGTTATTGCTGCATTTTCTTCCCTTCCCCTCTTGTCTCCCTGAGTCAAATTACAAACTGTAATCTTCTTGGGGCAAGGGCCTGTCCTCTTGTTTTCTGCAAAGCATCATGCATTTTGAAAGCACTAGATAATAATCCATCTAAGTTTGAAGAGTCACCATGACTTCCTTCCTTAATATTAATTTGATAATGTGGACTTGTAAAGGAATTTCCATGGCTCATTGGTAGAGCATTTGTCTTCTGTATAGAAGGTTCCAGGTTCAATCCCTGGTATCTTCAGGTATTGTAGAAAAAAAATATTCTGCTTCAAACCTTGGAAAGTTGTTGACAATATACTGACCTAGATGGATCAATGGTCTTATTCAGTATAAGGTAGTTTCCTATGAACTATCTGCTGGGAAAATGCTGGAAAACAATTGTTTTTTAAGAATACAGTAGCTGGTTACCTTTAAAAATCCAGTTCTACACTTGCAGCCCTTCCAATAGGGCATTTTATTCTGTGAATACTTAGGGTGGATAGTAAAGCTGACTGTCAGTGAGCTTTTTGTAGTACAGTTATGGTTCTCAACATGTACAGTAGGCTTTGCTAAGGAAAACCTGGTCAGTTGCTAAGGAGATACAAGTTGGCCTCCTACCAATTTATTTCTGAGCAAGGATATGAAATCTTAGTTTGCCTACTCATTCACCCTGGATGGTTATGAGGACCAATGAGGCACTCTCTGCTTCTCAAAGGTTTTTAAGTTCTTAAATATCCCATCTCACAAAACTGTTCACTTTGATCTGCTTTCATCTTGAGGCTGAAAACAAATACTCTCTTGCCAAATGTTTGTACCTTAGATTTGTTTCATCTTAGTTTACCTCCAGGGAGACTCAAGCAGAGAAGGGGTCATGATGGCCAAGACTGAAACCTCCTGGCTATAGAAGAGACAGGCTACAATCCAACTCACTTACGTGAATTCACCCCTTTGAATTCAGTGAGGCTTACTTCTGAGTAAACATGCATCAAATTGTGCTGACGAAGTCTTTATAGATTCCTGCCTCCAATCCTAAACATATTTACTTGGAAGTAATGGAACTTACTCTCAAGTAACAGATTCCAGAAGGACAGCCATAAAGTGACATACACTTTATGCATTTGATGAGGTGGGTTCTAGTACAACGTTGGGCAGAAAGTAGTCCAGGACCTACTGGTAGACTCTTGAGTGGTCTGTAGTATATAGGTTAGGCGGGCTTCTCTCTCTCAATTGTTTCTCAGCAACACCAGAACTATTCTCTCCAGCTGCTGAACTGTCGAAAGCTTGACAGGAAACCAGGAGTGGATTTTTGTGTCGAAGGCTGTGAGTTTAGTTTTGTATAGAAACAAATTCTGGGCTGAACAAGTGCTCAGAGAGAGGCACCCGTGTTTTTTTTTTTTTTAATTCTGTGTATGTCTGCCTACGACACACACACACACGGGTATACCAAAAACAATTATGAACAGTTGGACTGAAAAACCTTGAAATACAAGAGGTACAACCTGCGATATTTCGATGCAAATCTCAAGCGTATGCAAAGTAAGCACAGTGCACTTTCTCAGCAGCTTTTTTTTAACTAACACCAGCCTCCTAGCTTTGCTGTGCTCTTAGCTAACAAAAGCTCGAGTAGGAGAAGGAACCTTGGCCTCCATTGGATCCTAATGACCAGGATCACGTTTGCCGATAAATGTTCATCATCATAGAGCGAAGGACAGACGCATATTTGCCTGGACGGACTGAGCCGTGGGGCAGGGGCGCCAATCCTTTCCACGCACCCCAAGTCTGACGGAACAAGAGGCCGAGCTTGCCTCCTTGCCAGCCAGCCTGCGGGAGATTTTGTGATCACAGAGTAGCGCTCAAGAGAGGCGGGAGAAGCTTTTTCAGACATTCAGCCAGCGAGGGTGAACAGGAGAGGCGAGCGAGCGCGCTCTTGCCTTCACTCAGTAGCACCCCTAGCCGCTCTGCCTCTGTTCCCAAGAAGCCCCTCCCCTCCTCACACCTGTAGCGCGAGGCCGTCAGCCAGTCCAAGCCTCGCTAGCGTGGCTGCTGTTCCGCTCGCTCTCCCCTCCCTGCGGCTGCGCCTCCGCCTCCCTCCCTCCCCGGACCGGGAGTAGCAACAACAGCAGCACCAGCCGCCGCCACCGCCACCAGCAGCGCCGCCGCTTCCTTCTCTGCAGCCACTCGGGCCGCGGCCTTGACGTCGTTTCCTTCCAACATGGCGAAAGCAGGCTGCTGCTGCCGTCGCCGCCGCTGCTATTGCAGCCCTTGCTGCTGCCGCCGTCGCCACCACCGCTGCTGCTGCTAATGGGGGCTGAAGCGAGCGGGCAGCGCTGGGGCTGAGGGCGCTGCGATCTTAGGAGAGCCACTTTTCCCCTGGCGACGAGCAGAGGCCGTAGGAGCCGCCCAGTCCGAGTCCAGCCTTCGAGCCTGGGAGACAGTTTTCAGAGCGACCAGTTCCTAGCCGGTGGCGCCGGGGCAGCTATAGCTAGAGGCAACGAGCGTCTCCCCCCTCTCCTTCTCCCCCCTTCCCTTTAATCGCGTCCTCATGTATGAGGGGAAGAAGACGAAAAACATGTTCCTGACCCGGGCCTTGGAGAAGATCCTGGCTGACAAGGAGGTGAAGAAGGCGCACCATTTCCAGCTGCGCAAAGCCTGTGAGGTGGCCCTAGGTAAATGGGGCGCGTGGGGGGGGGGGGGTAGGGAGACGGAAGCACCTGCAGCGGGGGGAGAGAGCCGACCGACCGGCCTTGGAATAGACAGAACGGTCTGACAGGCGAAGGGAACGATGAGGGACTGCCAGGGTGATTTGAGGAGGGTGGAAAGGGGCGGCAAAGGTGCTGCCTTTGGGACCAGGATTCCGGTTGTCTGGCTGGGAGCAGACCGGAAGAGGACCGGCTGCCCGGGGTCCTCCTGATGCATGAGGCAGGCCTTTGTGATCTGGCAAAGTGGTGAGCTTTGGGGATGGATGTGACGGTGGGAGAGACTAAGGAAGGGAGCCCAAGGAGGCCTTTTGTGTATGTGTCTCTGAGTGTCTTACGTTAGCCTTAGGGAAGCGTCATGCGTGTGGATTTTGGTGAGCTGAAGGAGTTGGTTGTATGCGAGAGCTTTCCCCTTGTTGACAACGAAATGTAGCCGGTTGCCTTGACAAGGCTTTCTTTCACCGCCTCCCTCGCGCGCATACACACCCTGGATGAATAGGCAGAGAAGGTGTGTAGAGAGCTGACCTGGAAGAACAAGGCCGTCTGGGAGGGAGCAGGTGACGAGCAGCGATGGGGGGGGGGAGCGGAGGAGGAAAGGCGGACGGAAGCGAAAGAAAAGAGGATGATGGAAAAACACCCATGATGATAGTGACACCCTGGCCACATTTAAAATTGATGGCTGCTCTTGGAATTGAGAGGCTGCTGTATAGGGAGGAGAAATAATGACAGGGGACAGATGCAGTGGTACAAGGAACCTTTGTAGATAGGAAAAAAGGATCTGCTGGGAAGAGGGATTTCTTTCATGTATTTCATAGTTATTGCAGCTAGAATGAAAAGAAATACACAATGTGAATATTTCACAAGGTGGACCCCTCACCTAGGTAGGTTATCAGATTTGAATTGAATCCTTTCCACATTGAAGTTCTTTTTGAAGACTCTTTGGGTCCTTTTTTTTTTTAAGAAGAAGGTACTGAGATGAAATATGATTAGGTGGTACAATATGTAGAGGTGACATAATAGGCAGTATGATGTGAAGAGGAATACACTCCTGGCCTGAGTTGACCCTCCCTATATTGTTGAACACAGCTTTGTGTAGTAGAAAACACAGAACACAGCTTTGTGTAGTAGAAAACACAATGCATATCTTCTAATCTAGAACCACTGCACCAGTTTGGTGCAGTGGTTCCCAAACTGGGAGGTGTGGCTCCCAGGGGTGCCGCAGAAACCAGCCAGGGGAGCCACGGAGTGCCACGGAATCCTCTTGGAAAACAGTGCAATGTCAACTGGCAGGCATTACATAATGTAATGGGGAGCCGTCACCAATGGTCAAGGGAGCCATAGGTCGAAAAAGATTTGTTCCAGTCTCTGAAATGATGGTGATATATATCATAATGATTTTGTTTAACAAACTTTTGTGCCCATTTTATAAATGTGTGTCTTAAAAGAGGCCACAAATCAACCCAGTGTATTGCTTGAAACTACTTTCATATGCTGAGCCAAAGGAAGAGATTGTTATTGTTGTTATTTATTGTATTTCTATCCTGCTTTTCTCCCCTGTAGGGGGACCCAAAGCGGCTTACAAAGATCAAAATACATACAGTCTTATAATAAAACACTATATAACATTAAAAACTCCTAAAAACATTAATACAATCTAAAAACAATAAAACACAAAATCAACAGCATCCAAGCTTGTAAGAGGGGTTGAACATATAAAATCGTTAGCAGCAATTCAGAGGGCTTGTTTTTTTGCATGTGATCTACTTGATACTTGAAGGCTTGAGATCTACATGTGGAAATATTTTCTACTCTGGATCAGGAACTGTGGCCTAACCCAAATGTGCATCTTGATCCACCTATGAATGTGCATCCGAACTGAGATGTCTATCCATACCACTTTGCTTTTAATGTATTGAGATGTGGAATGAGTAATGCACAATTGTGTGACTAGTGACTAGGACTGGATCATTTTTACTCTTTTAAATTTCATTCATCAGTTCTGTGATGTTGGGTGAGTTTGCATTTTTTTCTGCACCGTTGTGCTATTTGTGTGCATTGCTGACAAAGGTGGTTTGTTTGTTTTTCAAATCTCATGAATGACCTAACGTAAGGCCTAAAGGAAAAAGTGAATGAAATTGATAATAGACCTTGAGTGTACTTCATAGCATTGCATTTACCTCTTTGATTCGTAGTAATACTTTGACGTTACTTAGAGAAATCATGAGGCCAACAGTACAGTAGTTATTTACATATAAGATGCTGTGGTCAAGAGCAAAGCTTTGTTGTTTGGCTTGTTAGATCTCTGCCCCTCCAGCCTCAATTCTGGTAGTTCATCTGTATGTAGAGACCCTCTTCTTAGCCAGAGTTTCACTGACATCTTGAGCTTTGTGGACATGCTTCCTAGGTCAGTCTAGAGGAGGATCTGCTGCAGTTTAAGCAAACAAACAAAATAACAGATGGACATGATCAAGGCCTGGGGAAACAGGAATAATTGCAGAAAGTACACGCTGCAGTTGAGTTATATGATTAGCACAAATTTAACCTTTTAGGTTGATACAAAACTCACAAATGGGATGTAACAGAAGTAGGTTTTCTCTGTGCCAGGTGCAGGGGAGTGGCAGCAGGAAACAGGTTATCTTGTTGGCTGTGTGCTCCCTGAGGCATCTGGTGGGGCCACTGTGTGATACAGAAAGCTGGACTAGATGGGCCTTTGGCCTGATCCAGCAGGGCTCTTCTTATGTTCTTAGTCTGTAGCCCTATCTACTGAGATCTTAATGGGGTGATGTTTCATTATTTAGTATATGGTTTATAACCCAGACAAAGATTTGAGCTGAGCTATTACTATTAACTCAACCTGAATCTCCTGATTCCTATTGGAGTGTCTTTTATAAGAGGTTATGCTGAGCGTTTAGAGACAAGGGATGTGCTCTGCTGGGAACTCTTCTGTAACAGTGCATTTGAAATGAAAGGGAATTACACAAGAACATGGTTGGTATAATACAACTCCAACTCATTTGACTTGTTCTTGCACAAGAACACAGTTGTTTCAACTCAACTATGATTAATTTAAAGGTACTTGCCTAAGTGATATTCCCAAATAATTTGTAGTAATTCTTCTTTCTTATAAAAGAAATATACTCCTTTGCAATATTTTAACTTGACTGCTAGTGAAAATTTTTAATATCTTTCTGAATCTATAACATTTAAAAACATGACAGGTGATTGTTAGAGGAATGTATTTAATTTTGCTTAAATAGGGTTTTGTTTGCAATAAGAAATATTGAAATATGTTTAAACTGATTTCTTAACCTTCCAATGTCTAATTTGCTAATATGTAACAAGATTGCAATCCTAAATAGACTTATTAGGAAGCAAGTCCAATTAATTGAACTTGTGGGACTTGCTTCTGAGTAATTTGCCCTTAGGATTGGGCTGCAAGCAACACTTACCAGGAAGTAAATCTTACTGAACTATGGAACTTCAGTTACCATCATTATTGTTTTAACAGTTTTATCCTGCCTTTCTGTCATGGTGCTCAAGGTGGTTTATACTGTATTTTATAATAATGGCTACCCTCCCTATTCCAATCAGACTGTAGATGTGTTGAGTCATTAATGTTTTATGGCTATTGTACAATGTTCTCAAACAGAATAGTATTACCAATAAGAACAATACCAGAATCAGTTGATTATGTTCCAGATGTGTTTTATCTGTTACTGTCTATTCATCAGTTTTAGCACAATCACATGCGTACAATATTGTGTGGCCAATGCTAATCCAGAAACCGGATTCTGAAAAACTCATTGAGAACTTGTGTTTAATTGGTGTTTTCAACGTGAGTTTAGAGGCACCTAGTTATATCCTAAGTTAACAAAAGCGTCATGTAATGCCAAAATTGGGTGGAGTGAATGTGAAGCGTGCTTAGGATTCCAGGTTCTGTTCCTGATTGCTAAACTTGGTTTAGTTATGCATTTCAGATATTTTGGGCATTTTCTTCACTATGCACATCTCCCTTTTACTTCCTTTCTGCAGTCCTGATCTGTATTCATAGTTCTTGGTCTTAACTCCCTCTCTCCCCCCCCCCTTCAATAGTTAACTACCTTTTTATGCAACATAAGGCAGCTTCCTTTTTAGGTACTGCATAGTAGAGCAAAGGACGTGTCAGAGTAGCAAAGCTTAAATACAGTAGTGTAGATATTGCTGTTTGCAAGTCCCTCTCTTTACGTGGGACTTACCGTAGTCTTCTGTTTAATATAATGAATCATCTTGACTTTCAGACTCGCTAATATAATAGCAAATATTTCTTGACTCGCTAATATAATAGCAAATATTACACCGTTCTTAATAGCAAATATTTCTTGCTGCTGCAAACGTCTGTTGCCTCTGCCCTATTTCTGAACTTGTCTTTTTACTTTCTAATCCTCATTTGTTTCACCTCTTTTTTCATGAAATTGCATGCGCATAATCAAAAATGGAAGAGCGATTTAATTTTAGTAGTACTGTACTTGCTTTGGCAACTTCTGAAATCCAACCTAAGAACTCTTGAAACATCCTGACTAGGTGTGGTGCTAGTACTACAGAAAGTCACTAGGCCTGTTATTTGTTCAGTGACCTGTGGAAAATAATGTGATTGAGTAAAAGGAAGAAATGAATCTCGATAACTCTAGTGGTAACACTAAATGTAAAAACACACATATTGTATTGCTTTGTACAATATAATAAGCATTATAACAGCTTGGCAAAAGTTGTCAAGGATAAGTGAAACAAGGAAGTAACACAATACAGTACCTTTTATATTAGGAGGAAGAAGCAGAGATAATATGATTGTGTAACCTGACCCAAGCTGGTTTATTCAGAAGCCCTGTGAGTTCAATGTGACTTACTCCTGAGTGCTAGTGCATAGGATTGCAATTGTGCAGGTCAGTCCTATAAACATTTTCTTGGAAGTAAGCAGAGTGCATTGATTTAAATCAAGGGAATTTTAAATCACCAAGATAGCGAGCCAGTTTAAATAATTGATTTGAATCAAGTTTCCAACTAATTCACTTGCTTCCTGAAAATGCCTGTATAGGAATATAATATGCTCATATGTATAATAATAATTGCTATTTGTTGTCTGTTCTCTACCATTTGGAGTGGTACGGTTGTCATCTGTGGGATACAGATGCCTTTTCTGTCATCTGTGGCCCTGAAGTTGTGGAATCCTCTCACATGGAAACTCCATGTTAATTAATTAATCCTGGTCTCTCTCTGCTGATTGATGAAATTTTTATTCTGCTGACCATTTAGGAATTAGTGAAGATTTCTACAGGTGAATATTTCTATAGTTGCTTACTGTAGTTCCTACTTTTTTTGAGTGTTGCTATAATTGGATTACAGTACAGTACTTGATTTCTGTATTGTTACAGATTTTTGAACGCCATCTATATTAGTAAATAGTAAATAACCAACTAACATTGGTCGGTTGTCGAAAACCTTGCTTTGATTTCTTTTTCTTCATAGCTTTCCTCAAGCAATCCCTCATTTATCTATTCCATGCTGTCATGCTAATTGTGGAATACAGTAGATGTTGAATGCGAGAAAGTGATACTATTGCAAAAGATATATGCTTTAGGACTTGAAGTCATTAGATCAAATATGTGTACTGTGTTGTATATACATTTATAAGTCGAGTTAGAATTTGACCGAGTCATTCAGTCACACAGGCTCTGCTTTGTTCTGATTATAAAATTTCACTGCTAAATACACACCATTGTTCTCATTCTCTTTGCTTTCTGTTCATCCTGGTTTGTGCTAGAATTTAAAACTTGTATTTGTAAATCTATTTTTAATGCAGCTTTTTGTTATTATTGTTGAAAACGCATGCAAGTTGCTTGGTGTTTGCTTTAAATCTCATTATCTTGCCATGTGCAGTTTCAACAGGAAATTGAATACTAAGTATTCAATATTCATTATTTGTTAGCATTCTTGATTAGTCTTGAGCATATTCAACCAATATTGTAATTAAATCAAATAACTTTGAATTAATGTACTAAGAGTAGGTGATGTTTTGTGATTGTTCTTTGCGCCATATTATGCTGGTTCAAAGGACCACTTTACTGTTTAGTGTCATACGGAATGTATGTAACTTGGCAAGCATATGTTATCCATGCTGCTACTCACTGAACTGTGGCATATGAGTGGACATTTTAGAGTCTAATAAATTTATAGGTCACTGAGGCCATAGTTTTACTCAGCATCCATCTATGTCATAAATCAGTTAAAATGTATTTTTCTAGGAGCTACTTATGCTAGACTGGACAATGTCAACCTGTTCGGAAAATAAAAACAAAAACCTGAGTACTGCTAGCAAGGATTCTGTGGAAGACAGACCAATTCACAAGTTCATTCAAGGCAAGAACTGATGCTTAGGTTTTGTAGCTTTTTTTCAAAACATTGTCCAGTTTGGCATAAACACGTTATTCTTGGTACTAATTTACATGACATTGAAATAGTCATTACTAAGTGACAGGGTTCTCACATGAAAGATAACCTGATGCATAGAGACATTCCTGTTTCCAAACGATGAAAATACCAGTGTTGAAAACTGGCTTTCGTTAATACTACAGAAATGAATATGAAGATTATTTAGTCCAAGGCAGTCCAACATTTCATACCAAGTAGGCTGCAAGAGTACTCAGAACCCAGTACTCAGTACTGCAGCCCAGGTTCATCTTGGGAGAAGGGGATGCACACTGGCTCCGGAGCTGGTGTGCGTCCAGGGAGGCTGTGTAAGGCTGGCCTAGGCTGCAACAGGACTTGGGATATCGCCGCCAATATCCTCGCCCCCTCCCAGCCCAGGCCAGGCAGTGACCCCCTCCTTCACCACCCCTGCCCGCCCTCCTCCCACCGCTGCACCGACAGGCACATGACTTGCTTGTGTCGGGCGGTGCAGGTTCTGGGGTACGGCACAGTAAGCAGTGCTGGCCTCCGTGCTGGTGCTGCTTACACTAGAAGAGCAGCAAACATGCTTTACAACATGTTTGCGACTTCTTAGGCCGGCTTGGAGCCAGCCTATGTTGCACAGGATTGTGCCATAAGTCCCCTACTTACTGAAAGGTTAAGTTCTGGAGGTCCACTCGTAACTTGAAATCAGGGTAGGTCGGAACAGCTGGTTCTTGCCAGCCCAGCAGTATTGCACCTGCACAGTAAAGTATGTACTGCAGCAGCATGAAAGCATTGATGCAGCTGTCTGTAACTCAGGTGCCCAGATGCACGTGTCCCCTCTTTCTCCTCCCTTCGCCACTGGCACTAAAGCCTGAAGAAGATGGATGAAGCTTGAGAGCTGTGATAATACAGTATTGTCAAACATCAACTGGGAACATAGAACCCAAAGTTATGGCAGCTGTGTGCCTCCCTTATCTTCTAGGTGGGTGAAAGAGAGCACATTCTGAAACTTATGAGTCCAGTACAATCATGCAACACTGCGCTGCATTTTGGTGCTGTGGGTGCTTGTCAGTGTACAACCTTGAAACATTGAAAAGCATGGTGATTTATTAGTTTTCAGCAGCCATGTCGTGTTTGTACCATTTTTCTCCCTACCCGCACCCCACCATTCTACTTTAAAACCAAAAGTAGAAACCTATCAATATGGTAAATGTAGAAGAAAATAATTTAATCTTCTGCTTATCTGTTTTATAGATACATATGTTGTGGGGTTTTTTAATTGTCATGGAGATATGAGCAATCTAAATGAAACTAGTTCAGGGCTTCATTCTCTTTACAGTCATAAATGTTAGCACCTTTTTCTAGCCACTTCTGTAGCAAACCTTGCTTCGGTTCCATGGGACTTGCTTAAATAGGCTGAAATCGTGCTCCAGAAGCCTCTTCCAGCTTGCGCGACTCCCCTCTCCCAAGGTCGCCCCAGAATGTATTGCAATGCATTCTGGAGCTATGGGGTGGGCTGTTATCTTTGCTCCTGAGAGGGTTCGGCCAAAGGCACGAGCCTCTCAAGAGTGAAAACACGGTGCCGAAAGCGTCACGTTTTCACTGGGTTTCAGGTGTCCCGACGGGGTTCACAGTCCGAGTACCACCAGAGGTATCCAAAAGTACCACTGGTGGTAGGCATACCACTGGTTGAGAATTTCTGCTCTAAGCCAGGGGTTCTCAACCTTTGGAGGCCCGTGTACTCCCTATCACGGTCCAATTTTCTGAAGTACCCCCTTCTAATTAACTGCTAATTAATTGGATTAATCAATTTATTAATTAGGTAATTAATCGTTAAATAAAAAGTACTAAAACAATGTTAAATGTGAAAAAATGTCTTATTTAACTGTGTGTGTGTGGGGGGGGGGGAGAGACACACACATACAAGGATCTCTTTTTTTCTCCAAGTCACACTTCCCAAAATCAGCTCCTCCCTCCCCCACCCCATCAAAGTACATTTTCCAAAGTACAAAAATAAGCCCGAAACCAAAATCGGAGAGACAGAAGGGCTTCGAAAATAATTACAATTTAAAATCCATGTTAATTAACACTTAATTAGCTGTTGATGGGGCAGATAAGGGGCAGGGCTTGGCGTACCCCCAGCAAGAGGTCCGCGTACCCCTAGGGGTACCCGTACCACAGGTTGAGAACCTCTGCTCTAAGCAATTTCTCTCTCTCTGATCGATTTTGCAGGCCGATTCTGACTTTAAGAAAAAAATGAACCTCAGTGTAATATGGTAGGTAGTTGAAGATCAGATGACACCATAAAAGGTTATTTTCTATATACTGCGTAGCAGAGAACATCTGATCTTTTTGCTCTAGATTTGTTTGTAGGCACAGTTACTCCCTGTCTTTTTTCTTCAACTCCATTGGAAGTAGACACAATGCTTTTTTATATTCTTCTTGGTGTTCATGAGAATTTTCTGTCATATTGCCTCAAACCTGCTACTAGTAGCTCATTTTCTCATTTCTTTTGCTGTTACTACTTTGAGAACTTTTTTGTTGAAGAGTAACATATCATAATTTACTTTCTGAGTTATTAATCTCACAATGCATAAATTAGGAATTCACACAAATAAGCCAAAAGTCATTTTTACCTATTTGTTTGAGTTGGTTGTATCCTTAATTTAGGCTAACATGATTTAAAAAAAAATGGGATTTAGTCATGACTACTAATTAAAGTTGGGACTAAAATATTCAAGTTATTCTGTAAGTAAAAGAACAAAGATGGCATTTAAGGTTCTTTTGTTTCTTCTGTGTTAGCTAAGTTTTTGTGAGGCATGGTTAGATGCTGAAAGAGTGACTGTCCCAACCTCCATTACATTTTTTTTCTGCTCCTTCCTTTCCCCTCTACTTGTCCTTCAGAAACCAATTTCAACTGAGGAAGGTAGTGCTGGTGGTGGATCACCTAAATGTTTTCTGGACATTTAAAAAGGTAACCCACAATCACAGCAGTTGTACTCATTAAGAACTTGCAGAGGGCCAATTTGACTATACAAAATATTAGACTTCAAGTACTGTATATAGCAGTAAAGTGTCCTTTTTAACACAAAGTAACTCCTCCATTCACTCTCGTATATACAGCAACCTATATACTCAACTGATTCCTCTGTGTCCATCAAATCTCCTGCAGCTTGACTCCTCTTCAGAACTGTATCTGTAACTTCTTCTGCAGACATATTCCCACCCCTTTCTATCATACAAACGCTCCAACTACAAATACAGGTGGGCCACCATATCCACGGATTTGCTATCCACGGTTTCAGTTATCCACGGATCACGCCCCCCCCCCAGGCTTTTACTTTTCCCCCCAGTAAGCTTTGTTTATTCCTTAAACAAACAGGAGAAGATTGCAGGCAGGTAGAGCGATACTAAGTCCTGGATAAACCTTGCAGAGCCTCTCTAGGACTTAGTCTCATTCTACTTGCCTGCAATGGAGGCTGCTTCTGTTTGTTTTAAAGAAGAAACAAAGCTTGCTGAAAGAAAATAAGAGCTGGGGGGGCACGCACATCTGCCTGCAGGGGAGGCAGGGTGGGGGGCCCTCAGGAAACCATGGAGGGGGTGTTCGGTCCTATCCATGGTTTCAAGTATTCACGGAGGGGCCTGGAACATATCCCCAGCGGATATGGGGGGAGTACTGTAGTTCTTCATGCAAGGCCTAATTCTCACTGAGATGGGAAATCTGAGTTTATGCTATACAACTGCAGATGGGAGTCCATGATTGAATGCTCCTCTGTAAAAATAAAATAAAAAAGAGATCCTCCATATACAAAACTAGATGTCAGGTTCTATCTTAGTCTTTTATCTGATTTGTACAGGGGTTATTTGTTCATTTCTTTGTGTGGAGCCATGAGCTCTCATTTGCAGTGATACAGCCTAAACACAAGTTTTCCACTGTAATGAGATGCAGGCTAAAGCCCGACCCACACCGCACGCTTGTCAGATGGGATGTGCTATATATACTAATGATGAACCTGATCATTTATATAACTGTAATTATACAAGTACGGTAGTTGGATTATCCTTTCTTGTGACCGGATGAGACTACTTATGTGAATAATAAAAGGTCTAGGAATATGTTTCCTGAACTGGGATATAATCCCTCCAAATATCTGCATTGTTTGAAGTGACACCAGGTTTATTTATGAAAAAGGGAAAAGGCTGTAGCAATTAACTGAAAGCCAACTTTGCTATATGAATTCAACTTGTCTTTTAAAATCATTAACACATTTTAAAACAAAGACTGTTTACACATTTAGAGGTGTGACAGAAGTCCCAAATCAGTTATAAAAATAGTTCCTTATGCCAGCCTTGTAATTCAGTGTTCTCCTGTGGTGAATAAGAATTGCCTCCAGACAGTCAGATGAAGCACACACTCTTCCTTCCACAGCACAGGTAGTTACCAGAAGATATACCAAACTAGCAGTTGACGTAAGGCAACATTTTGTTTTCCAGATCCAAGCTGTGGGAGCTCTAGTGTTGCGCTGTACAGTAACTGCAATTTGCCCCTGTGACATTAGGAGCTCCCTAGTGCTGAGGGGAATGGCTATGAGTCAAAGCTTCTGTGTTGCCGGCTCGCCCTCAACGTTACAGAGGTCTCCTCTGGGTAAGGGAACATTCATTCTATTCAGACCTGCGCTAGCAAATTCACTGGTGCAGGTCCGCGTGGACCCATGCCATGGGATCTGGTCTGGGGAGGGGACTAGGATTCAGCAGCAGCTGGTGGTGGTGGTGGTGGTAGTGGCCACCTCCATTCTGCCCTTTCCCGCCCCTGTTTCTACCTCCCGCATCTAGTCTCTCCTCCCCCGCCATCCTACCTGCCTTGGTGGGTTTACTGGCGATCCACTGACAAACGCGGGAAGGCTCCTGCCTTCCCCCAGTGCTCCTGCAGCACGCTACTCTGTGGACTGCCAGAGTGCCTTTTAAGACTGCTGTAAAGCAGTAGCCTCCAGTGGAACACACATTCCGCTGGTGGCTGGGCCCAATAGGATTTGGTAAGTGTATCGCCCATTTGACTGCACACAAGACAGAGAAGAGACAATAGCAGGGCCAATGGCCAGTAGGGCCAGCAAGTGAGATTACCGGTCTTTTTCTGCTGGGGATGGTTTTGTTGAAGTTTGGGTTGATGCAAGAGAGTCATAGGACTAGTTTGTCAAGACACAGTGATCTCCTGGTGTAGAAGAGTAGATTTTCTAAAGGTGCAAAGAATAAGAGGATTTGGTAAACAAACTCAGTGGGACGAAGGGGTAGCCTAGTCAGTTTCAGGGAGGGAAGCAAAGCAAGGGAGCCAAGGGTGCTTTCCTGGGGGAAGAATTTGTGAGATGCAACTCAGCGGGAGCTGAGCCACAGTTGGTTTTGCTCAGTAGTAACAAGACATGATGAAGGGTGAAAAGAAAAGCAGAGGCTGAATATCGCATAGTGGTTCTTAAGTAGTTGAAGGGAGTGGGGATGCTTGATATAGCATGAGTACGTGGCTCTCAGAGGTTAGGAGGAAGTGAGCACTTTGTGTATCTATAACTAGACCTTTTATATAGACTTTTGCCATAGATGGCACAAATAGTCCTGTTTATCTCAAAGCCAGGAAGCTCTCAGGATGTGACATTGTTGGCAGATCTGAATAGATTGGCCAAGCAAGGTGCAGCTTATTGTGGAATTTTCTAAAGTCCTCACAAGCTAGTGGGTGGAAGTGTTGCTCTGCTGAATCAAAGTTGGCCTTTTCACAAAGGCTTGTGGAACCTGATGATCTCTTGTCATCCGCGTGAGCAAAAGCAGCACAAGACTGGCCTTGGTCACACTCTCTTGTCATGCATTGAGCATCATTTACATGCACATATATGTTGGGCAACAGCTGAGAGAAAGTGCCTGGCCCAAGTTCCGTCAGTGAGCTTTGTGACTGAATGAGGAATTGAATCCGAGGGCGCAATCCAAACCTACTTAGACTGCGGTTGTAACCAGCGGCCCAGCGAAAACAGGAGGCCCCAGAATGGAAAGTGGATTCAAATCCCCTTTGAATTCCTCTTTTGGAGGGGATTTGAATCCCCTTTCTGTTCTGGGGCCTTCCTGTTTTCGCTGGGCCGCTGGTTACAACGGCGACCTAAGTAGGTTTGGATTGCGCCCTGAATCTCTAAGATCTTAGGTTGACAGTTCCCTTACATTGATGAATTTTTACTTTGTCATTGACTTAGATGCAGAGTATGCAAGCCATTGTTCTTAAGTCTTTGGAAATGTTTGCTTAGCAGCGGCGTATCTAGAGCTCCTGCTGCCCAGGGCGGCGCTGCTGGGGGGGCGGCGCCTCCCGGAGGGGCGGCGCTGCCGCTCGGGGGGCAACCCGGCTTACCTGCACGCACGCCCGGTGACGCGGGCAGGCACTCCGAGGCCTTCTCCCCCGGCCTCGGAGCCGGAGAAAGCCCCGGAGCGTCCACCACGACTGGCGGCCGGGGCCTTCTGAAGGCCCACTGCATCGCCGCGCTATTTATCCTTTTTTCGCGCATGTGAAACGTTCTGTTCATTCGCGAAAAAGGATAAATAGCGCGGCGATGCAGTGGGCCTTCAGAAGGCCCTGGCCGCCGGTCGTGGTGGACGCTCCGGGGCTTTCTCCGGCTCCGAGGCCGGGGGAGAAGCCCTTGGAGCACCCGCCCGCATCACCAGGCGGGCACACGCTCCGGAGGAAGGGGGCCCGATGCCGCCCGAGCTGCGGAGCCGCCCGGAACTGCTGCTCCACCGGCTCCACTCTTTCCACGCCTCTGTTGCTTAGCACAGTTTTTTAAAATAAAAAACTAAAGAGTGCATGTTTTTGGCGAATCTTCTGGTGATGGTCCTGTTCTTTGAGCTTCAAATGTTCTTCCTTAGTTTTTTTTTTTTTTTTTTAAGCGGTTGGTTAACTGGGAATCTATTTGCACCTGGCTGTTTTTCTGGTTGTCTTTCCTGCACAGCCAGTTTAACCATTTTGATGCAAAGATCTTTGTATGCTGACAAAACATGTTCTCCAAGCATATGCTTCTCTCATACATATCCAGTACCATTTACAGGAGGAGAATTCTGGTGATTTTGCAGCAAGTTGACTTTTGCTGGATCACTTTTTTCCTTCCTGTATACAGGACACATGTGGTATGCTAAAAACAGAAGGAGATTTCTTAAGTCAGAAGTAGCCCTTAACCTTGCAGTGCCATTTCATTGTCTTACGGAGAGTTCATAGTCACGATCTTCACTGACTTGCATGTCTTCTCTATCTCATGTACTCCCTAATTGCTGCAGTATACCACAAGGAGTTTGCACAATAAAAATGAGACACAATCTATGCGATTGATGACAAACTTGATTTTCTGTCTGAGAATACATAAAATATGATGAGAAAAGAATGTCTCTGGTTTAGTTCATCAGGCACAGGCAAATCGCAGCATAGGCTGATTAAATGCTCTATGGAATCATTCATAAGTAGCTATACTATTTATTGGCTGAAGGGTCTGCTGAACCTCTTCTGTTGTTGTCCCAGCTGCTTCTATTGCTGGCTCTTGATTTCTGATTCCCTAAGTACTGTTGGGTACTCTAATGGTCAGTAATGTGTGGACATTGATAGTAGTGATGTGTAAAACTATTTTACTGTACTGTGTTTTGAAAAGGGAAGCAAAAAAATTGGAGAACATCAAAAACAAACCCAAGCTCCCCATCCTTTCTTGTTTCCCTTCATCCTGGATCATCTAAGTATAACTCTTCTCTTCACATCTGTTTTCAAAACCTGTATTTCTCATGAAACTCTTGACTTAACTAATTGTCTTTATTCCCAATCGAAGCAAAACTTGCATACTTATTTAATCATATTCATCCCTTTCCCTTTTCCCTTTCCCTGTCCTTCTGTTGTTTTCTTGCTCCATCGTTGAAATTTAGATGTAAATTCCTTGTGGCAAGGACCACAATATTTCATTTTGCTAGTCATGTTTTAGTTGATGCAGTAAATACGTATTAAAAAACCTGCTGAATTAGACTATTGGTTTGTTTAGTCTAGCTAGATGCTTCCAAGAAGTATGCCAACAGGATACAGGCACCTCCTGTATCCATGGATCCGCTTATCTGCGGTTCTCCCCACGCCCATTACCTTCATTATTGTTCTTAGTGGTGGCGCCAAGCAAGCGTGTCTTGCTTTCACAAATGGCTTCTGTGCTATAAGCATGCTGCTTATAGCACAGAAGCAGGCAAACAGCCTGAATACTAGAGAGGCTCAGCCTGAACATTAACTTCCAGCTTCCTGTTAGCGTTTGGGATGAGCCTCTCTAGCATTCAGGCTGCTTGCCTGCTTCTGTGCTATAAGCAGCATGCTGCTTGTAGCATTTTGTGAAAGCAAGACACATGCTTGCTTGGTGCCACCGTTACAAACAATAACAAAGGTAATGGGCACAGGGGGTTCAGGGGGCCACGGGGATCGGGTTAGCTCTTTTTCACAGTTTTAGCTGACTGTGGTGAGAGTGGGAACCTATCCCCCGTGGATATGGGGGGATGCCTGTACAAAGGCAACAGCACTCCCCTAGTGCTTGTCCAGTCATCTGGTATTCAGAGGTATTGTGGTTTTGGACATGGAGATTCCAATTAGCTATCATGACTAGTAGCCATTGATAGATCTAGTCTCTGAATTTGATTTAATGCTTTTTTAAAAAGCTGTCTAAGGACAGTGTGCCCCTCCATATTTTATGGCAATGAATTCCATAAGTTAGCTATGTGTTGTGTAGAGAAATACCAGTACTTTTTTTAATTTGATGATAAAGCTAAAATTTATAGTTGGGTTTTCCTTTTCCCTAATGCAGAAACACATGAATGGGACAGCTGATGAAACTGGTGTTCCTTTTTACTGATGTTTCCACCATCTTTCTCTTAAAATCTTTGTCAAGGGAATTACTACAAGAACAATGAGATATGAAAGATAAAAGTAAACCAAAGGGTTCAAATGTAAATACATATCATAATAGTCTCACATTCACATACAGTGAACTGTCTTATAAAGCTGTTTAGTAAGTATGTACCTGGTATTTGTATTTTACATGAGTTTTTTTTTGATATATTTAATTTTTATTAATAAACTACCAAACAAAACAAAACAACATACTACGAAAGATTACAGCAAGCGCGAAGCAATAAATCCTACTTGTATACTATTATATATTTTCTACTTATACTATCTAACTAAGCCTATATCTCTAAGATACTATTCATTAAATTCACACTTCATCACTTCTCTCTCTCTCTCTCTCTCTCTCTCTCTCTCTTAAAGAATCTATAAGTGGTATCTAAACATTCACAAAAAGATTAACTTTTCCTTTATCATCTAAAATCTTAATTCATACTTCAAATATTTTAATATATAAAACCACCCCATTTTTCTCCAAATCTATTAAAATAAAAACCTTCCAAACTTTTCTGTTTTTTTTAAAAATCTATATCCCCTTTTTATATAAAATTCTTAAAAACAAATCACATCTTATTTAAGTCTTTTCAGATAATAAAACATTATTTTTCTTTTATTCACAAAAGGGTTAACTAACTTTTCCTTTATCATCTAAAAGTCTTAACTTCCCCTTCAAATATTTTAAATTTATTAAGTCACCCCATTTTTTATCTTCAAATTTGTTAATTTTCCATCATCAAAATTTTTCCATCACTCTTTATATAAGTTTCTTAACAAACAATCATCTTTTTATATAACATTAACTCCAATAATATTCCCCATAAAAAAATATAATCCCTTTTTAATTTTGACAATTTGCCATTACCCCTTCCATCCCTCCCCTTCCTCTTTCTTCTTCTTCTTTCTCTTCTTCTTCTTTCTCTTCTTCATCCTTAAATCTTTCCCGAAAGTCCCTTGTTTTTTGAATTGTATCCACTTTGCAATTTTTTCCACAGGATCATTCACGTCTTCTATATTCCTCTCACGAAAGACAATCTTCAGCACCTTTTTTGGTAAAGTACTCTCCTTCTCCGTCTCAAATCTTGGTTAAACTCTTGGTACTTCCTCTGCTACAGTCTCTTCCACTAAATCTTTCTCTTTATCATTGTCTTTATCTTCCTGTACTTCCATCATTCCATCATGTATTCCCTCATTTCCATCATTTATTCCTTGTAATTCATCCTTTTTCTTCCCTACTTTTTTCAGTTCTGCGTTCATATTCTGAAGATTTCCCTGCAAAATTGTCATTTTTGCATCGAATCTCTGTTGCCATTTTTGAAAACAATACTCCAATTGTGTAGTCATGTTGCAAATTTTTCACCAGGTGCCAATCTCTCTTCTCTTAAAAAAAAAAAAAGAGATAATATAAAAAACTTCTGTGGTCGACGACGTGAAACAGAAAAATTAATTGCCAAGATCCATGAACTCTGACACGGAAGGGCTCATATTCTTTTAGCAAAAATGTCAGAAATGTCAACAACAACCGTCCAAAACAATTTTCTCTTGCCAAAATAGTCTATTTAAAATAAACCTTCTTACTGTTTTAATCTTCCATAAGTACAGAAAAAAATCAATAAAACTCACCACTTTAACTTCGTCTTTCCAACTTTCACTTTCGAATGTTCAGTTCGCCTTATCGCAACGTATTATTTTTAACGTTACCTCTTATCTTGGCTAATTTCTTCAACTCATAAATCATTTCTACACCTCTTGCCTAAGTAAAGCAAGCATGTCGAAGGTGGCTTGACTTAGGGTTCATCTGCGGCTCCAGCGACGTTGGTACTCCCGCTTTCTCTCCGAGAATCCAAAACTTCAGAGCCTTTGCCTTGAAGTGTCAGAAGGGGGGAGATTGAAAGCCATGTGGTTTATCTCTTCGTACTCCCTTTTAATCCAGGGGTAGAGTAATTAAGTCCGTCAGATGTACTCCGTCAATACAGAGCGATCGGCGGAGTTGTCAGCCAGCCATGTCCTCCTAGCCGGAAGTCTATTTTACATGAGTTTTGATGATTATGTGGGATGCATGAGTTTCTGACTCTTATACTCTGTCTCGGGCAGCTTGATCCTGCATAAGGATCTGAGGCCAGTTCTGGACTCCTCGGGAGAAGGGGATGTTCATCCCCTTTCCCCGGTGTTGGGCTTCCCAGCCCCAATGGGCCTCCTCGGATTATCTCGGCTCTCGAGCCAACGTATATCCGGGACGGTGGGGTAAGAGTGGCCCAGGCCGGGAGAGGACTGGGGATATTGGCAGAGCTTGCCGCCAGTATCCCCAGCCTGGTCCGGCCAAAGGCCACCCTCCCCTCACTGCCCGGCCCTCCCTTCCCCCCCTGCTCCTGCACCGGGCAGTGCAAATCTCACCTGATCCAGCGGCTGCAGGGTCGGTCCAGAGGTGGAGCAAAGGCTGCCGGCCTCCGCACTGGTGGCCCTTGCTCTCTGGGTGCCAAAAACCCGCTTGATGGCTCCTTTACGGCACCTGGTGCCTACGGAGTAGCTCCGCAGGTGCAAAGTTAGGGAGGATCGCACCGTTAGTGTGAGTGAGTGAACGAGAGCAGTGTTATACAGTCGGACCTTTTTATCCACGTTTTTTTAATCCACGGATTTGACTCAATACGGATGGCAAAACTGTGGAAGAGGGAGTCTAACCACACTACATTACCTTTTTTTCCAGCATCTTCACCGCTTCCCTCCTCCTGAGTTTGTTTAAACTGACTGAAATAGCAAAAGCCACTACTGGAAGCAACCTGTAAATGGCGCCAGAGACTCCTGGATGCATTTTTCAGCAGTTTGGATACACGCAGGAGGCTGGAAGTGGCCGGCAGACCACTGACAAAGCTGAAAAAAAGAGGTAATGTGGCACCACTCTTGACCCCTCTCCCCCCCCCCCCCGGATTTCATATAACACTGATTTTCTTATCCACTGTGGTTCCAGGAACAGAACCCCAGCGGATAAAAAGGTCCGACTGTACTGTATAATGTAAAAATTGTGATTCATTTATGCAAGAGTAAAGACATCGTAGTATGTATTTTATATTTTAATCATTTGGTTTGTTATTGTTTATATTTGATTTGCAAGGCGAGGATATATACAAGTACAAAGATTTTAATCGAAACACACTAGGTAACATCAATAAAAAGGAACACTAAACCTAATAGCTATCCTGTTTATGTGCCTGTTGAAAGATTACAGCTAGCTTTGATTCTCTTCTGTTTGTCTGCTAATGCAGAAATCTCCATTATGTGAGCACTCTTTTTGTTTCTTCCTTCACCAGAAAGGCTGCTGTTGCTTGTGTTCTGTGTTTATCCCTTCAATTCCTTAGTGTTCATATTTGTATTCTATCTACCTGTGAACAACACATCTTCCTGATGTTCACCTAATTTCATAAACTGTTTCTTGATAGTGCTGGAATACATGAAGGCTTAAATATGAATATAATAGATGAAATTAGTTGGAGCCAGCCTTAAATCTTTGGTTTTTTGGTTATCGTGACTGTATTGACTTGAACAGTTCTTAAAATCAGTGGCGTCACTAGGACGCGCGTCACCCCAAGGCGGGAGGCGTGCATCACCCTAGCGAGGCCGCGATTTTTTGGGGGGGCGACCCGGCTGCACCCTTCCCCGGGTGCCCGCATCGCCCTCCGGACGCTCCGAGGCCGGCCCGGGAGCCGGCCTCGGAGCGTCCGACCCCAGCGCGTTAATACGGGTATTTTTTACAATTTTCGCACATGCGCCGAGACCGTTTTGAGGGCATTTTGCCCTCAAAATGGTCTGCGCATGCGTGAAAATTGTAAAAAATACCAGTATTAACGCGCTGCATGGGCTTTCTTTCAGAAGGCCCTGGAGCGCCGGCGGGGTCGGACGCTCCGAGGCCGGCTCCCGGGCCGGCCTCGGAGCGTCCGAAGGGTGTCGCGCGTCACAGAGGTGACGTGCGCGTGTCACCCCGTGGCGCGCGTCACCCCATGGCGGCTCGCCCCCTCCGCCACGCTCCAGTGATGCCAGTGCTTAAAATATCAGTTTACAGTATATAGGTGATGTTCCACACCAGTTCAACTTTCCAAAATTTGGAGCAGTCTATGTATGTTTCCAACAACCCACAATTTGCTGATAGTTCTTAGCTTTTGTTATGCAGTATATGAATTAACTAAATAGTACTAAGCATTTTGCCTAATGAGTAAGATTAATTTAGCAATAGATGCTGTCAACAAACGAATATAAGCTAAATGCCAATACTGTACTGAATAATTTACTTTTCCCAGTTTATACTGATTTTTATGCTGTACCATACTGTAACAGGGATTACTACTTGGTAGTGGTAAAAGGTGGCTGTCTTTTTGTTCTGTTGTTGGATTTGCCTCTATTCAGGGCCCATTTTTTCTCTTACAGTATTAATGCTCCCGTGCGCCTTGTAAAATCTCTTCTCTCTGTGTGCCTGATCAGCCTTGTCCATGCTGACTGTTTCCTTCATCCTCTCCCTCCCGTCTGCCCCCATGAATGTTCAATGTTATCAATTGTTATTGAACAGTTGTGTTTCCCTGTTGCCACAGCAAGGGGCCACTATTTTCAAAGTTATTGAGCTGCTCGGATGTCTCCAAGCAGCTTCTATTGTTCGTTTTTGCCAATGTCTTCACAGCTTCACCAGCTACAAAGCCTTGACCAAGCCAGTTTGTAAGTCCAATATTCGTAACTTGAATGCCTGTAAGTTGGGAACCTTCTGTAATGTAAGATTAACCTCAAATGGGCTGTTTTCAGACTAGTACTGTCATATGCACTCACACCTATTCTGTACCAGGCTGAACAGTCAGTTGTAAACCTCTTGTTCTTATGGCACATTGAATAAACTGAGTTATGCAAATCGAAGTTCAGTTTTTCTTGATAGGCTTAGAGGAAAATGTCAGATCTCTTTAAAACAAATGCTGATTTCCCCCTCTTTAAATATAGGCCACGTTTGCCATTTCTGATAAAGTTTAAAGTTTGCTTATGTATGTGTGTGTGTGTGTGTGTATGTGTGTCTATTTTAAAGATTTCTCAAACTGTGTCTTAAATAAATCAAGCATTATAGATGCATGTTAAAGAATTATTTATTTCCTGCAGATGTTATATCTCATGCAGTTATGATTTACATTTCTTTTTTGCAGTTATATTATATTCAAGCCTACATATTATCTGCCATTTGTCTCACTTTTGTTCTTTTTTCACTCTCTTCCCTCCCCCCCCACTTTTTTCTACTTTCTCTCTTTTACCTGTTAGTTGGATTCATGGGATAGACGGCACATCTGGGAGAGGGATATTATGTTATGATATTGTTGATGACGGGTTTTATATTCGTATCTAAATTAAAATAACATACAAATGGTATCTTGAAATACCTGGTTGGTTTGAATGAATTTGCTTTTACTGGTAAATGATAAGAAGGGATAAATTCCTGATAACTTTTTATTGCAATCCTTCACAGTTGATGTTGTCAGTTCTGTGTATGTATCTTGGTTCCTAACCTCAAAACACCTTGTGTTGCAAAACAGTGCTTTCTTAAGCAAGGAACTTGGAAGTAGAATGTCCATTAGCCTTTTAGCACTATTCCACTTGATGTGTCGGTTGACATTTGAAGTGAGCTATTTTCTCCTTGTTGTGTGTTAATTTTAGGTTAGATTTTTTCTTATGCCCTGTGGAATCGCATTGCTTTAATGCCTTTCTAAGGGCTTGTCTACCCTTAATCCAGTGTTTCCCAAACTTTTTCAACCTGCGGCTCCCTTGATCATTGGCCGCAGCTCCCTGTTACATTATGTTGATGCCTTCCAATTGACATGCATTGCACTGTTTTCCAAGCGGATTCCATGGCTCCCCTGGCTGGTAGGGGAGCCGTGCCTCCCATTTTGGGAACCACTGCCTTAGTCCATAAATCTAGGACCATTGTGAACTTAATGCACCTGCGTGACACACAGTTCTGCACTTACATAGACCTGTGGATGAAGGTATTCCAAATGGAAAGGTTTCAAATTGTGTCTCTTCCGGTTAGAGGCATAATGGAATGAATGCAGTCTAAAACTATGTCTTTAATTACAGGATTTTATTGTTGCTTCTGTGAATGGATTGCATCATATTTATATTCCTTCTGCTGCTTGGTTTGCCTCTGCTGGCTATACACTGTTGTACCAGGATGTGTCTCAGCACAGAGAATCTAGAAGTCTAAGAACAATTCTACAAAGGCTTCTTTAAATGGCAGTGTTTGTGGAAAACCACATAGCGGTGGCTAGGGCTTTCCCCAGGGCAAGGGGAAAAATGTCGCCTTATCCCTAGGAGACCTCCAGCCTGCTAAATTCCCCTGTGGGATGCAGCATTGCCTGTGCCGGTACTGTTGCATTGGTGCTGGGAAAGTTGGGTAGGATTGGACTTGGTTTTGACTTTATTCCATTTTACCTTTAACTTCATGTATCTGATTTTGCTTATTTGTTCTCTGCCTATTTTTAAAAATAAACTTATTCTGTATACCTAAGAAACCACCTGCCTGTCTCATTATGACAAGAGCTCTGAGACAGTGTCTACTTATCACTTAGCTAAATGTTACACGGTCTTGGAGAATGAGAGAGTTGTGTGCACACTCACACATGCAGGTCAGTCAGCACTCCTTTCCTCCAATATCTGGCTTGCATGTTGAGAGATGTCTAGGCAAATGGGCTCACCCTATATTGGGGGGGGGGGAGAGATGAGAGAGAGCCTGTACTCATACCCCTCTGGGGTCCATTTCACAATTACCGTATTTCTTCGAGTCTAAGGCGCCATCAATTCTAAGGCGCACCTTTACTTTCAGTACCACCAGCAGGGGGAAAAAAATCCATCGATTGTAAGACTCACCTCCCTTCATTGAATCTACCCGCTCAGCACCAACTCTCCCCAGCATGTCTCCTGCAGCTGAGGATGACTGAGTGCACTGCCTTTACATAGCATTTCTGGCCCCGCCAGAAAGTGCCATTTCCTTCGTTACCTGGGCTTGGGGGAGCTTCAGGGAGGCCTGTGCAACCCTCTGCAAGCCTCCCTGATCTTCAGTTCGGCGAAAAACAGCGATTTTTTGGGCATTTCTGGTTTTCGCGAATCACCTGAAGCTCCCCAAGCCCCAGTAAGTAAGAAGATAGCATTTTGGGGTGCTTTTTGGAGACCTTCGATTCTAAGACGCACCCCATTTTTTGAAATGCTTAATTGGGGAAAAAACATGTGTCTTAGAATTGAAGAAATACAGTAATGTTTGTGGAAAGTTTGTGCCAACCGTTCTGTTCACTGTTCATCTTATATAGAGAGACTTTCCAGCTTATAAAATAAAACTTCACCTGTAAAAACAGCCATTTCAAATGCCAAATATTTACTCCTATATCAAGCTAGTTATAGCTAGCTGCTGTCTTATCTGCTCAAATACATTTGCACACAAAACATAGTTTAAGAAATAATTCATCCAAAAGATTTTTTTTAATCCTTCCTATACGCAACACATTCAGTTCAACGTACTCATTCATAAAGCCTAATTAAGCCACTTGACTTGCAGGTTTCTTGTAAAACTAAAATATCCTAGAAGTTCACTTTAGGAAACTCACACATTTTCAAAGATGGGGCATCAGCTACATCCTCCTTACTGTTAATTTCATGCTCAGGAGCATTACATGATTAACTGCCAAATGAATGCAGATTGAGAACACCACAAGACGACAGGCCCAG
Source organism: Plestiodon gilberti rubricaudatus (assembly GCA_026170595.1). Classification (NCBI taxonomy): domain Eukaryota; kingdom Metazoa; phylum Chordata; class Lepidosauria; order Squamata; family Scincidae; genus Plestiodon; species Plestiodon gilberti. The sequence goes on from JANXHW010000004.1 coordinate 37,139,267, forward strand.
ATTTGTTCTTCAATTAAATGTGAAAAACCTCAGATGTTTAATAAGCTTCCAGCACAAGTACAAATCATACTTCACGGCCTGATTCACCTGATGAACATATGAAGATGCTAACCTATTTGACAAAGAAGTCAGTCATTTCTAAACTGCACAAGTCAAACACAGCTTGAAACTCGGTAGCATCAGGAACACTAGTGCTTGAAACCATAAACCCCTGGACAGAGGGCTGGGCCCTAGTCTAGTAAGCTACCTAGGTTTGTGTGCACTCAGACCCTGATTCCTCTTTGGTCGCAGAAGAAAATAGTGGTGTGCAACATCAGTCCTGCAGTTTACAAAACCCTATATAGCCTCTGGATTGACCAATCTGGTATAAATACCTGGAGCCAGACGTCTGCTCTTAACCAGCCTCTAATTTTGCGGTATGATGAAGATGGCTCAACCATGACAACTTCTCCAAGAAGGGGAAAGGAGCTTGGCTGAAGAAGCTTTTAGATCCAGCTGCCTCTTCATACAATATGGTTTGCCTTGCAAGAGATAGCAGAGTTTAGTATTGACATGAATAAAGAACTTTTTTTCTATATTGTTTTGAAGAAGTCTCTGAAATGAGGCACTATCTGAGTGCTTGTCAAGCACACAATTTTTGTTCTGTATATATGGTTTCTTGTTACTCAGCTGATGGCTAATGTCAGTGTGTTTTCTATCTTTCATCAATTATCTTTGTCTGCGTGGGTTATTGTAATTTAGCTGATAGCCAATGTGGTGTTTTCCTATTACACTATATATACTATTTTGTTTTGGAAGCTGTTGTGAATGAGAACACTAACCCTCTTAGCACAGCCCTTACCTTTGTTTAAAAAGGAGTTAGCCTAGCTTAGGCAGTGTGTATTGCTCCACCATTATAACTTCTATAACCGTTATATCCACTGGAGAGCTCAACCCAGAAGGTGTATTGAGCAGCACCACTGTGGATAACACCTGTCCCCTATGGAACAATGAGCCAGGAAAGACCCACTGGAATCTCCCTAGATTCTGCTCACACCTGTCCACTGGATAAATCCATCTACCTGACCATGTAGGGGTCATCCAAGGGGCTGAGCTAGAGTTTCCCTATTTGACTAGTCAGTGAGAAAAGTAGAACCCCAATTCCTCAACTCCCCATAAAAAAGGACTCAGAAGCGTACAGCCTTTTCAGTCCAATGACTAATTATGGCAATAGTGGTGTGTGTGTGTGTGTGTGTGTGTGTGTGTGTGTGTGTGTGTGTGTGTGTGTAAAAGAGTCTGTATTTGTCCATATACATTATTTTTAGAGCTTTAATTAATTAATTAATTAAATGATTTATATCCTACCTTTTCCTCCGAATAAATAGAGCACTCAAGGCTACCATTCCTGGTAGATAAGCGCAATGTAATGCATTATGCCAAGAGATGTGAGAATAAGAATTGGAACCTCTGTCTATATGTTCTCCTTCTGGAGCAGGTTTCTTAAATATTGTCATCAAGATCACATAATAGAGATTAGTTATCAACACACTCAAACACCCTGCCATATTCACAGTGAGGTGGTTTTTCATCCTTTGAATTGAAAGCTTATGGGTTGTCAAGATTCAGTTGATGTTTGTCTGTGACCTTGAGTATAGTTATTTGTATTGGTCAACATGGATTTCATGATATGTTAAAATAGGTCTTACGGCCCAATCCTATTCAGATGCCGTGCCGGTGTTGCATGGATGCCAATGCAACACCCGTCATAGCCTAAGTTCGTCCTGGCAGTGCCACACTGATGGTGCACCAACACCAGTACAATAAGAGCCAAATGCCAAGCCTGTCCTCATAAAGTAACGCTAGTGCAGTCCTTGCCAGTAACACCCCCAACGTCTGTGGAAACACTGCATCCAGCATTGTTTTGACCAATCCCCTCATCCCACAAACACACACATCCAAGGAATATCTTTTGACTGAAGCAGAGGAAGGGTAGATAAAACAAGCACCTCCATGGCAAGGGTTCAAGTTCCCATGGGATCATATGCCAGCCTTAAGGAACAGTTTTGCAAGAGGAAAGACTGGGACGAGTCACAAGGGGGACCTTCAACAGTATCTGGGCAAAGCAGGGTGCTGGTGACTCACCGCACAAAGGCACACGGCGAGCTAGGCGAGATGGTTTCGAGCCCAGCCAAGGGACTTCCCCTTGCTAACAAGGCACTCATCTTTTGAGTGACTGACCAGAAATACCCATGGCAGGGACAAAAGAATAGTGGGAAGCATGTCTAGAACCCACAGTGGCCACACCACAAAGCTGGTCGCTAACCAATCAGCCACAGCAGGAGACAGGCAAAGAGTATCCCATCTTGCATTTAACTCATTGCATCACTGCAAAGAAGCACACCTGACTGGGAGGCTGTAGCATATGGACCTATCAGAGAGAGAGAGAGAGAACTGCATAGGCCAATCATTGGACTTGCATGTGTTACAGGGCGCCTACTACAGGGTCCACCTAGCTAGCCTCTGTCTGTCTGTCTCTCACACCCACACACCCACACACCATGCCTTTTGCTGCATCGTTGGCACTTGCCAGCATGGCTGTCAGTATACTGATGCCCATCCCCTTTCCACTGCCTACCATATGTCATAGCAGAGAACAGGACTGTCCGCCCCCTCAGAGCCCAAGAAGTCACGAAGGATGCTGCAGACTCAGAGCAGAGAGTACCCGCCCCCTGCATAGTTCCATCCTGAGGCAAGGAACAACTAGGGTGGGAAGAAGGGACCCCTATCTGCTAATAGAGACAACAAGAGTGATCCAGCCAAAGGTTTTATTTAACTGCATCAGTGACAGAGCAGCATCTGAAAGAGAAACACACACATGGGGTTGCCAACCATCTCCTCCCACCATGGCTGTTGTGCCATTGGAAGTTATCCAACACATAGCCAAGTAACAGGTGACGGTGATGTCTCACTGCACCAGTTTGTTCACTGTCTGCCATCAAAGCTACAGGTACCTGACTGGAATGGGTAGGTCAGCAACCTCACCGAGCAGCAGCTGGGCTTCTATTGGTCACTTCAGGCAAGGCTTTGGGCTTCCCTTGGGATCTTCACAGTGTCTTCACTTGTGGGATAGCTGCCTGTGGGGATCAAGGTGAAACACAATGAGAGTGACAGGGACTTGACAGAAGCATCAGGTATCCTCTGGCTTGAGATGCATACTCTGTGTTTGTGAGGGAGAGCAGTGCCCTATAGGGAGTGAAAGCATAGTGACTTGGGACATTATTTTTCCCTGGGGGGGGGGCTGCAGTGGAACTCAGTAGATGACTAATATTAAGTCCCCTGTGGTAATGGTGCAATCCTGAAAAACAAAAGGGATTCTTATGAATGTTTGGCTAGCAGCAGCAATGGTTTGAACTTCTGGCATTTGCCAAAAAGGGAGCAGACACCCCCAGCTCGGAAGGGAAGGGATAGTTAGGCAACACAGTTGATAAAAGAGAGACATGTGACAATCCTGAGGGGTCAGGAAGCAGGGGGTAGATACATGAGACAGAGATGTGTGTCGGCTGGTGGGCTTCTACACTGACAGAGCTGTTGATGCTGCTGTATGTGAAGATACACTGGCATATCTTGAGGACAGGATTCGGCCTTTAGTCTTGTCTGAGACAAAGTGATACTGATGTATTCTCTAGTGTAGAATTACAATTGCCAAAGTGAATTCGATGTTTCACTCTTAGAAATAATGTCTTTATGTGTGTGTTTTTTCCAGAGGAAATAAAAGCAGAAACTGGAAAACAAAGGTACTTTTCTTCTTTCTTGAGCATGAATAGTTTTACCTATTAAAAGTATTCTTACAGCCCAATCCTAACCAACGTTCCAACACTGATGCAGCCATACGCTGCATTCTGTGGGGGCAGTCACAGAGGTCTCCTCAAGGGGCTGCATTGCGGTTTGCATGGGCACTGGAAAGTTGATTAGGATTGGGCTGTTAGCTGTATTTATATGGAGATATACTTATCATGCAGTACTTGGTTTTAAGGGAAGGCTGCTTCATAGACTTCGGGTTTAGCACTAAGGTGCCAGACCTGAATTATGGAAAGCTCGTGTTCAGACCTCATGCCAGTTAACGGTATCAAACCTTCCTCTACACTACATAATACAAGTGCAGAGGAAAAAACCCTGTGATTCAAATGAATTTTAATCGAGTGTGGAGGTTCCCATGGCATGTAACAATTTGCAACGATTTGAGAGTTATGGGATTTTCAGCCATGTAAAGTTGGAATGAAGAAATAAAGTTCTTACTAAAACCAGTGGTCTGTAGAAATTCCTTGAGACGAGGTAGCAGCTGTGAGCGCTAGTATCTTCAGGATTATCCAAAGCAGAACCACAGGCAATAACTTCAAACTGACATTTCAACCCTCGCTTGGGTTTTCTTCAGAGCAATAGCACCAGTCTCTGAGCTGAGACCAGCTGAGACTGGTGCTATTGCTCTGAAGAAAACCCAAGCGAGGGTTGAAACGTCAGTTTGAAGTTACTGCCTGTGGTTCTGCTTTGGATAATCCTGAAGATACTAGCGCTCACAGCTGCTACCTTGTCTCAAGGAATTTCTACAGACCACTGGTTTTAGTAAGAACTTTATTTCTTCATTCCAACTTTACATGGCTGAAAATCCCATAACTCTCAAATCATTGCAAATGAATTTTGTGGGCACTTTTTCTTTCTAATCACTTGCTTCAAATTATGGTTAAAGAAAATATAAGGAGCATATATTTTCTTTAACTGTAATTTAAGGTGTTAAGGCACCTTAAACACTCCTGTAAAGTTATTGCCTAGCTCTAAAACCTCTTGGAATATAGAGCTCCTTTTGTGTCTCCACATTTTGACCATCTGTTGTAGAAACGTCCCTATGAGTAGGCTTACCATAGTCCTGGAATCTTGCATTGGCCTGCCGCGGTGCACTCTTGGGAGCGGCTCGTGTCTTTTCTAGGCCGCAGCACGACTCTATTCCAGGACTATGGTAAGCCTACCTATGAGCATCCAAGATGAAGGAAAAATTGCCACTTTCGGTGATTTAAAAAAACCACAAAAAACTGACAGATTAATAGTTGAACTAGTAAAGTAACTCCCCACAAATAAATGAAATATCTAGGCGCTTTTCTTTTTCTACATGCCCCTTAATCATGCAAAGAGCTAAGAATGAGCATACTCTATTTTTTTCCTTTTTTAATTCTGTGGACTTGCCTGATTAAGGAAAAACTGACTTAATCAGGACCTCAAAGAGTATCGTACTGCTTATACTGTATTTTGCAAAAAATATGAAGGATTTCATGTTACAACATTCCACATGTCATCCTGTATCCTTTCATTTGTTCAGTAGCAAAAGTTCTCACCTAAATCTTTTTGCAACGTATTTAGACTTTATGAAAGTCTAGTTTTATTTTACTCTCTCAGTAGAGCTGCTTCTATGTGTGGCGACAGTGGTATAAAGAATAACATATCTTAAGAGGTGGGGCTCTTGATAGCTATGGTATTGATATACAGGAAATCTTACCACGTACTTGTGTTTGCAATAAAATGGGCAGATGTCACATTCTTTCACATGTGTGCATGCATATGCACACTTAAGTAACGATACGCGTCTTCAAATTATAAGTTTTAAGAGGCATCTGTTTAACAGTGTTCGTTGCACTTTGTCCACACTGAGGACAAGAGCTGTTCTGTAGCCAAGCCACCGTACATAACCAAACAACCAACCAACCTATTCCAGATTCTCTGTAGCAGTCTGGTAAATTTTTCAATTCTTGCTATGTTCATTGCAAATTGTTACATTTGTCTTTGCTTATTAACTAATACAGTAATTAGAGAGCCAGTTAACAAGCAGACACATTTATTTAACGTATGTATAGTTTTAATTCAAATAGGCATGTTTTTGATTTTTAAAATGGAAAAAAAACATTTGTAGTGGTTAGCTGTAGATATGTTTCTGTATTCATCTTTAATTGTTTGACTTTACTGCCATCCTAATTGGATAATTTTGTTCAGTCCTCCTCATGGAGAAGCAAAGCCTGGCTCAAGCACTCTTCCACCAGTGAAATCAAAGACAAGCTTTATTGAGGCGGACAAGTACTTCTTACCATTTGAATTGGCATGCCAGTCCAAGTGTCCCAGGATTGTTAGTACTTCGTTAGATTGTTTGCAGGTTTGTATTGAATTGTGTATCACTAATTTATCAGTTTGTGCTTTTTCTTAATGAAAGAAGGAAGACTCTGTGCAGTTTTATCCAATTTCATAAACATCCTTCAGTCGTAGTATTAATTTTTTTAAATTTGTTAGGCTACTGTCTAGCTGTCCAACAGGTAGTGGCTGTTAGGCTAGCGGCTAGCTTTTTAGGTTTAGGAGCTGTAGGCTACTGTTAATTTTAGAAGAAGCTAATCTCTTGTTTTAAAATAAAAAATAGGTTGTCCAGCTTAGAGCCAATCTGGAAATGTTAGCTGACCTTATATGGTGATATAGTTGGGATTTGTCATGGCCTGGTTTGGATGTTGTAGCCAAATCATAGTTTGGCTGTGGCAAATATGCTACACAGGCTTGAGTGTTCCCTTCTTTCCTTGCATGTGCTAATGTCTTCTGCCATATCCTGGTTTGTTTATTTATTTATTTAAAGAATTTATACCCCGCCTTTCTCCCACAAGGGCAATCAAGGCGGCGGTAACAATAGATTTTTCTATTATGTCCTCTGTGCTATTGCTAACCACAATTTGCTTCATAACCAGAATTGAACACCCACTTCAAACATGAGTTTCTTATCCTGGGTTGGAAGTAAACTATAGGTAGCAGAGCCATAGTCTGCCCAGTTCAAATAATATGGGACAAGCTATGATTACTGTGAACGGGATAAGGGGACATACCAGTATCTTGCCAGTTCCTGCTTTGTTCTAATTTTCCCTTACTACAGATTTATCTAGAATTTTTAAAACTTTGGAATAACTGCAATAAGATACCTTTTGATAAGAATTATCCTGACTGCAAGGTGCAAGTTATGGTGTTTAATTGTTTGTTCACAATTATTCTTTTGTTTTTCTCTCAGAAACTTATAGCCTATGGACATTTGACTGGCAATGCTCCAGATAGTACAGCTCCTGGCAAAAAATTAATTGATAGAATTATTGAAACAATATGTGGCTGCTTTCAAGGTCCTCAGACAGATGAAGGTGTTCAGCTACAAATTATAAAGGTAATCTGATGTCAACAGACTGTCAAATCTCGTTGCTTGGCCAGCTCCTGCCAACCTAGCAGTTCCAAAGCATGTTAATGCGAGTAGATAAATAGGTACCGCTTGCGGGAAGGTAAACAGCGCTCCGTGTTCCAGCTGCATGCTACGCGCTGCGGCAAGGAGAGTCATGGCGGCCACATGACCACGGAGGTGTCTTCGGACAACGCTGGCTCTTCGGCTTTGAAATGGGGATGAGCACCACACCCTAGAGTCGGACACGACTGGACTTAATTGTCAGGGGTCACCTTTACCTTTTTTTTTTTTTACCTATATAATGGCCTGGCTCAGACGTAATGGGAAACCAGAGTTCCACAGTGGCTTCTTCGTGTAATGGGAGTTGTTGCCTCATGTACTCCCCCCCTCCTCCATGAGAGAAGGTGAATGAGTTTTTTAATCATGGTTCTACATTACGTCCAAACTCAGGAACTGTGGTTTTCTGCAAACAAGGGTAAGGGAAAAACAAAGATCTGAAACAACGTTTTGATCCTGGTTTGGTTTTCTATACAGTTGTATGTCTGAGATGCACGTGCAGTACTTAAGTAAAGGTGTGTCCGCCCCCCCTTAACAACGGATCAGCAGGTCTGTCTGTCTGTCTGTCTGTCTGTCTGTCTGTCTGTCTGTCTGAAGAATGGCCTCTTGTCGGGTCAGCCCTTCCCCCGCCGCTGCCACGTTTTTTCCTTAGTTCCCCCTTATTTTCTTCAGTGGGTGACTTCTTTTCGGGGCTGCCCTCACCGCAACCACTGCTGCGTCTTTGCAAGAAGAAGCCTGAACACACTTGGAACACCCCACGTGGAACCCTGGGATCAATGCTCTGTTGCTATGGGGATCAACACCTGCAGCTCAAGCTAAACTGGAAAGATGCAGCTAAACCGTGCAAAGACTTGCAAAGATGCTCTGTTGCTATGGGGATCAATCCCCCCCCGCCACCAATGCTTTGCAACACTTTACTGCGTCTTTCTAGTTCGGCCAAACTAAAAAGACACAGCAAAGCCTTGACGGTGGGGGTGGGGGAGTAGGGCATTGATCCCAGAGCAACAGACTGTCTTTGCAAGGTTTAGCTGCATCTTTCCAGTTTGGCGTTAGCGGCGGCGGGGGGGGGAGCGTTGATTTCAGAGCAACAGGGCGTTGATCCCAGGGCTCCATTTGGGCCGTTCCAAGTGCATTCAGGCTTCTGATCCCTTCTTGCAAAGATGTGGTGGGGGCTGCCCTGAAAATAAGTCACCTGCTGAAGAAAATAAGGGGGGCTGAAGAAAAGACATGGCAGTGGCGGGGGGAGGGCTGACCCAACGAGAGGCCATTCTTCCTACAGAGCGCGAGAGCGAGAGTGCACGCTCTGCTGCCACGGAAATATAGTACAGTAAGCAAGATCTTTAAAACATCTTTAACTTTAATGCTGATGGTGCTGAGGACTCGTTTAATGACAGTTTCGCTGTGTGACGGGTTTTCCAGAATGTATCCCCGTCATTAAGCGTGGGACACCTGTAGTTGAATATCGTCTAATTTATAAATTAAAGTATGTTTTGTTTTGTTGTTCTAACCATGGATTTCCTAACTTACCTGAAATGTGCTATTTAACATTTCAGTAATCGAACTCCTCTGTTAAAGAGCTGCATTATTTTTATTTGGTGGAAAGACAAAGGAATGTTCTAAATAAAATAAATACAAAAATATTTCATTACTTTATCGTATTTGTATGAAGAGAATGCTATATGTATGTTATATGCTAAAGCTCTATTACAGTGAAGAGAATGCTATGTGTATGTTATATGCTAAAGCTCTATCACAGTGTGGTACAGGTTATAGGCTCCTTCATGGATCATTGCCTTGTCGTGGCGAAGGGGCTTGCGTAACTCAATGAAGCCATGAGCTATGCCGTGCAGGGACACCAAAGACGGACAGGTCGTAGCAGAGAGTTCTGACTAAAAGTGATCCACTGGAGAAGGAAATGGCAACCCACTCCAGTAACCTTGCCAAGAAAATCCCATGAACAGTACCAAAAGGCTAAAAGATATGACGCCGGAAGATGAGCCTCTCAGGTCAGAAGGTGTCCAATATGCTACTGAGGAAGAGCGGAGGACTATTCCAAGTAGACCCAGAAAGAGTGAAGCGGTTGGGCCACAGCCAATAGGACGTCCAACTGTGGATGTGTCTAAGGAAAATCCAATGCTGCAAGGAGCAATACTGCTTAGGAACATGGAATGTGAGGTCTATGAATCAAGGCAAGCTGGATGTGGTCAAAAATGAGATGATAAGATTGAACATTGACATCTTGGGAATCAGCGAACTAAAATGGACGGGCATGGGCGAATTTAAGTCAGGTGACCATCATATCTACTAGTGTGGGCATGAATCCCTTAGAAGAAATGGAGTAGCCCTCATAGTCAATAAAAGAGTGGGAAAGGCAGTACTGGGGTGCAACCTCAAAAACGACAGAATGATTTCAGTTCGAATCCAAGGCAAACCATTCAACATTACAGTAATCCAGGTGTATGCCCCAACCACTGATGCCGAAGAAGATGAAGTTGACCGGTTCTATGAAGACCTACAACACCTTCTAGAACTAGCACCCAAAAAAGATGTCCTTTACATCATAGGAGACTGGAATGCTAAAGTAGGAAATCAAGAAATAAACGGAACAACAGGCAAGTTTGGCCTTGGAGCGCAAAATGAAGCAGGGCAAAGGCTAATGGAGTTCTGTCAAGAGAACACGCTGGTCATAGCAAACACTCTTTTCCAACAACACAAGAGGCGACTCTACACATGGACATCACTAGATGGTCAATACCGAAACCAGATAGATTATGTTCTTTGCAGCCAAAGATGGAGAAGCTCTATACAATCAGTAAAAACAAGACCTGGAGCTGACTGTGGCTCAGATCATGAGCTTCTTATTGCAAAATTCAGGCTTAAACTGAAGAACGTAGGGAACACCACTAGACCAGTCAGATATGACCTAAACCATATCCCTTATGAGTATACAGTGGAGGTGAAGAATAGATTTAGGGCATTAGACCTGGTAGACAGAGTGCCTGAAGAACTATGGACGGAAGTTCGTAACATTGTACAGGAGGCAGCAACTAAAACCATCCCAAAGAAAAAGAAATGCAAGAAAGCAAAGTGGCTGTCAGATGAGGCTTTACAAATAGCTGTGGAAAGAAGGAATGCGAAAAGCAAGGGTGAAAGGGAAAGATATAACCAACTGAATGCAGATTTCCAGAGAATAGCAAGGAGAGATAAGAAGACCTTCTTAAATGAACAATGCAAGGAAATCGAGGAAAACAACAGAATGGGGAGGACTAGAGATCTCTTCAAGAAAATTGGAGATATCAAGGGAACGTTTTGTGCAAAGATGGGCATGATAAAGGACAAAAATGGCAGAGACCTAACAGAAGCAGAAGAGATTAAGAAGAGATGGCAAGAATACACAGAAGAACTATACAAGAAAGATCTTAATGTTCCTGATGACCACGCTGGTGTGGTCACTGACCCAGAGCCGGACATCCTAGAGAGTGAAGTCAAGTGGGCCTTAGGTAGCATTACTAACAACAAAGCTAGTGGAGATAATAATATCCCAGCTGAGCTACTTAAAATCCTAAATGATGATGCTGTGAAAGTGCTGCACTCAATATGCCAACACATTTGGAAAACTCAGCAGTGGCCAAAGGATTGGAAAAGGTCAGTTTACGTTCCAATTCCAAAGAAGGGCAGTGCCAAAGAGTGTTCAAACTATCGCACAATTGCACTCATTTCACATGCTAGCAAGGTTATGCTCAAAATCCTACAAGCTAGGCTTCAGCAGTACGTGGACCGAGAACTACCGGACGTACAAGCTGGGTTTCGAAGAGGCAGAGGAACTAGAGATCAAATTGCCAACATGTGCTGGATCATGGAGAAAGCACGAGAGTTCCAAAAAAACCACCTACTTCTGCTTCATTGACTACGCAAAAGCCTTTGATTGTGTGGATCACAACAAACTGTAGCAAAAAGAGATGGGGGTACCAGACCACCTTACCTGTCTCCTGAGAAACCTGTATGCGGGTCAAGAAGCAACAGTTTGGACCGGCCATGGAACAACCGACTGGTTCCAAATTGGGAAGGGAGTACGGCAAGGCTGTATATTGTCACCCTGCCTATTTAACTTATATGCAGAGTACATTATGAGAAATGCAGGGCTGAATGAATCGCAAGCTGGAATCAAGATTGCCGGGAGAAACATCAACAACCTCAGATATGCAGACGATACCACCCTAATGGCAGAAAGTGAAGAAGAACTAAAGAGCCTCTTGATGAGGGTGAAAGAGGAGAGTGCAAAAGTTGGCTTGAAACTCAACATTAATAAAACTAAGATCATGGCATCTGGTCCCATCAATTCCTGGCAAATAGAAGGGGCAGAAATGGAAGCAGTAACAGATTTTACTTTTCTGGGCTCCAAGATCACTGCAGACGGAGACAGCAGCCATGAAATTAAAAGACGCTTACTCCTTGGAAGGAAAGCTATGGCAAATTTAGATAGCATAATAAAAAGCAGAGATATCACCATGCCAACAAAAGTTCGTATAGTCAGGGCGATGGTGTTCCCAGTAGCAATGTATGGTTGCGAGAGTTGGACCATAAGGAAGGCTGAGCGCCGAAGAATAGATGCTTTTGAACTGTGGTGCTGGAGAAGACTCCTGAGAGTCCCTTGGACTGCTAGGAGATCAAATCAGTCAATTCTAAATGAAATCAACCCTGACTGTTCCCTGGAAGGACAGATACTAAGGCTGAAACTCAAATATTTTGGCCACCTAATGCGAAGAGAGGACTCTCTGGAGAAGACTCTGATACTGGGAAAAATTGAAGGCAAAAGGAGAAGGGGAAGGCAAAGGATGAGATGCTGGGAAAAATTGAAGGCAAAAGGAGAAGGGGAAGGCAAAGGATGAGATGGTTAGACAGCATCACCGATGCAACGAACATGAAAATGAGCGAACTCAGGAAGATAGTGGAGGATAGGAAGGCCTGGCGGGATATGGTTCATGGGGTCACGAAGGGTTGGACACGACTTAACGACTGAACAACAACAACACAGGTTATAGGTAAAGCTCTGTGTAAACATTCTATAGTGTCTTGTTTAAATGCACTTGCCGCATGTATTGGTCTGCATGTGTGCAGCATTAGCATACATATGGCATAATCTGTATTCCAGGTGGATGTGCTGCAGTTGCACACACATGGGCGAGAGCATGTGCTTAGATGCATTTAAATGATGGGGGAACTGTGGATACAGAAGTTTTTCAGTTAATGATAGTAGATGTAACTTTTATACATACATATATTCTAGGCTCTACTTACGGCAGTAACGTCTCAACACATAGAGATTCATGAAGGAACAGTCCTGCAAGCTGTAAGAACATGTTACAATATCTACCTTGCAAGCAAAAATCTCATAAATCAAACTACAGCCAAGGCCACTCTTACACAAATGCTGAATGTTATATTTGCACGTATGGAAAATCAAGCAGTAAGTATCTTTGCACTTCATACTGGGTGATTTCAAGTACTGCTTTAATTTCTTGTATTCCTAAGCAATATTTGGACTGTTTTGCTAGCCTCTTCCCAGTTTCATTTATTTCATATTGCAATCACTGAAAACGATTTTGAGGAGTAAAGCACTCAGGCTATTCTTGCTACCTTTACTTGTGTCGACTTCGCATATAGTGGGGCACTGCATACAGTTGAAGGTTAGAAGAGTATAAATCCTGTATGTGCATCTTCTGTGTATGGACATTTTTGTTTGATGCTCCCTAGAGTATAAAGTAGCAGGAACATTTGTTTGTTCTAACCTAACAGAATAATAGGTTTTCTTTAATACATGATTTATTCAGATGTATTCAATTTGTTTCCAGCTTCAAGAAGCCAAGCAAATGGAGAAGGAGAGACATCGACAGCAGCACCATCTGCAACAGTCACCCCTAAGCCATCATGAGCCTGAATCGCCTCAACTGAGACATCTTTCAGAGCAGACTATTGATCACCTATCCCAGGATCATGAAGGGGTCTTGGACCATCACACAAATCACGTGGACAAGAGCCTTCAAGAAGACACAGAAGCAGAAAATGGGTCTGATATTTCCAGTGCAGAAAATGAACAAACAGAAGCTGACCAGGCAACAGCAGCAGAAAGTAATAATGGGTGGTTTGGCCATAACAGGGTGGAAGAGGGTATGAAGTTTTATTGTCTAAAGGGATTGTTTCTGTTTCTGTTAATAAAAACTGACACATTGTCAGCAGACCTTGATATCAAGATTACGGTTGCTTTAACAAGCTGCTTTGTAGTCACAGGTTACTTTCTTGTAGTGTGGTCAAGGTAGGTAGATAATTGCTAGCAAGTCAATTATATGCAATGAATAACTATTATAGTTTAAGAGCTACGTGCGGTTTATCATGTTATAAAACTGACTGGAATTTAAGCATAATAAACAGAGTAAAGTAGTTCCTGTTTTTATTTTGTAGCTCTTTCTAAAAACGATGGAGGTCCGTATGATGGAGAAAGTAGTCAAAGTGAAGAAACGGCACAGGATGTTGTACAAAGTATAGTCCAGGAAATGGTGAACATAGTAGTTGGAGGTACAATACTTGCATTAAAGCATATGACTAAATTGGGAGGGAGCCCAGGAACCTTGTGGGAAGTGGTGGTAAAGATCTGGGGAGAGAGGCAATGTGGGAACAAAATATATAAAATAGCAAGAAGTTGTATTCCAGGGCTGCTGGGACACAGCTGCAGCCACTCCCTGCTTGCAGTGTTGGCCTGTCCACTCTGAATGGCGTGTTGTGTTTTGTGACAGCCATAAAGGACCAGTGTCATAGGATTGGGGCTGTTAATGAGACATTTATAATGTGTGATACTTTATTAAAATGTTTGATTCCCTGCTGGGAAAATATCACAAATGTTGGGATTCCAGCCTTATCTATGGCTGAAGAATCAGCTGAATTTGTTTATTGTCAAGATTGTCATAACAAACAATATACTAGTTGTAGTATAATGAAATACTATTCTGTGAATAGAACCCATTGTTTAGGTATCTCACCAGTTTCTGATACAAACCTACAGTTTCTGACACTCCAGTTGAATTTTATTTAATCAACTTGTTAGGAGCCAGCAACATACTTCTTGTAGTCAGACAATTTGTTGAACACGAATTTTTGCAGCTCATGTCTTTGATGTGGAAATTGTATTGCCTGGACTTTGATATAGTAGCATTGAATATAATCTGATATGGCATCAAGATATTGATAATCTTCAGGGCCTGTCTTTTGGCAGTGTACATTGAAATACTATGTTGCTTGTAACATTAATACATATTTTAGCTGTATTACCAACTCCTTTTAAATACCATGCATTTTTATGACACTCCATAATTCTTTTCTTTTCCCCTTCTAGATGTAGTAGAAAGAACTGCTGAAAAGGGCATGACTGATGGACCAACTGGGACTTCAGAAGATGGCAGTGACAGTGAAAACATCCAGGCAAATGGAATTCCAGGGACACCCATTTCTGTTGTTTATACACCATCTTTACCTGATGACAGGTTATCAGTCTCTTCCAATGATACTCAGGTATAAGAATGTATGCTAAGCCTTAAAGTAGTCTTAAACATGAAAAGTCTTTTGAATATATTTTCTAGAAAATTATGGTTTACTTTTAAAATGTCTTGGGATATTTTATTATAGTATATTGTGTAAACAAAGCATGGGATAAGGCAGCAACTTTTACCCTGGAGAGCAGATGCTTTAATTTTTAATTATTTGTGTGAGTCGATACGAAGACAGGACAAAGATTGATATGTCCTATAGATAGCCCAATGTTGTGTGTGATACTGCAACATAAACAATGTAGGAATAGCCCCTCACTCACAAACAGCAGCCATGAAATTAAAAGACGCTTACTCCTTGGAAGGAAAGCTATGGCAAACTTAGACAGCATAATAAAAAGCAGAGATATCACCATGCCAACAAAAGTTCGTATAGTCAGGGCGATGGTGTTCCCAGTAGCAATGTATGGTTGCGAGAGTTGGACCATAAGGAAGGCTGAGCGCCGAAGAATAGATGCTTTTGAACTGTGGTGCTGGAGAAGACTCCTGAGAGTCCCTTGGACTGCTAGGAGATCAAATCAGTCAATTCTAAATGAAATCAAGCCTGACTGTTCCCTGGAAGGACAGGTACTAAGGCTGAAACTCAAATATTTTGGCCACCTAATGCGAAGAGAGGACTCTCTGGAGAAGACTCTGATGCTGGGAAAGATTGAAGGCAAAAGGAGAAGGGGAAGGCCAAGGATGAGATGGTTAGACAGCATCACCGATGTAACAAACATGAAAATGAGCGAACTCAGGAAGATAGTGGAGGACAGGAAGGCCTGGCGGGATATGGTTCATGGGATCACGAAGGGTCGGACATGACTTAACGACTGAACAACAACAACAAAGCCCCTCACTCAAAGATTACAAAAGCATGGATTTGATTTTTTTTCACTTCCATGGTCACTTCAGGAATATTAGTTTTTATATCATTTACAAATTTGTAAAAATAGATCATTCCAAATATAAATGTTGATGGGGAGGGGAGAAAGTTGCTATTTTCTTTCAGCTGCACTTCATAAATGTGTCACAGAACTCTTGATGTCCTTTTCAGAAGGTTTAATAGCATTTACATAAGTAAATAACAACGTATTTCACTTAAAATGTTTCAAAACAAATGTGTGCATGTAAAAGGCAAAGATACTAATCAAAATATCATGTTTAATTTTTTGGATTATTTAGCTTAAAAATATAGTCACGTGATTCTTGAGAATAACAGCTGGCTTAAAAAATTCATTAATCAAATTTATCTTGTACTGAGAATTTTGTATTTTATCCTTGTTGCTACAAGACAGGGATTACTCAATATGCCCTTCTAATACTAAAGAATACTAAAATTGTTTTAACTTCTTTAGGAATCTGGAAATTCTTCAGGACCTACCCCTGGTGCTAAATTTTCCCATATTTTACAAAAAGATGCCTTCCTAGTATTCAGGTCACTGTGTAAACTTTCTATGAAGCCTCTGTCAGATGGGCCACCCGATCCAAAGTAAGTTGATAGTATTTTGCTATGAAATTCTTAGCGAATAACCATTATGAATGCACAGAAGCAGTTCCCACTTCTGTCTTTTCCAATGTAATATAGTATCTAAAATCCTCTACTCAATGTAATATTACTCATAACGTGTCATATACTGTATAAAAAAAGTTAATACCTGGTGCAGTATCAAAGATTAACACAAAGTAAACTTGTGGGCAATTTTTCTTGGAAGTCTTTTCACTTTGCTAGATCATTGCATCCCATATAAAGCCCTCAAAAGTCAACCGGGCTTTGTGACGGGCTGGAGGTTTTCATATGGGAGCCAAGTAAGAGGATCTGCCCTTTGGAGTACCGGATTAGGACCTATAGGAATTGGATTTCTTCAGGGAATTGCTGCCACCGCCAGGGGAAAAATGTGAGAAAAGGGGTTTTTTGTTCTTAACCGGGGCCTCCGGAGGGTGCGGGGAGGCCTGTGAATCCCTCCGCAGGCCTCCCTGAGCTTCAGATAGCCACTCCGTGGCGATTTACAACCACTTCTGGTTTTTGCGAAAACTGGAAGTGGTTGTAAATTGCTGCAGAGTGGCAACCTGAAACTTGGGGAGGCCTGCAGAGGGGTTCGCAGACCTCCTCCGGAGGTCCCAGTATGTACGAAACCGCTTCTTCTCACATTTTTCCCCCTTTGGCAGCAGCAATCCCTGGGGTCGTTGCTGCCGCTGTCCCTGCAAGCACTCAAAGTTCTCCCCACCTTGTGGGGATAACTTTGAGAAACACTGATCTAAACATTTACAGTGAACCGTCACTTTACTGTGGGTTCACTTTACAGTCAAATCACTTTACAATGGACTCTCCTTAGTAAAATAAGGTTCATTATACAATGTTGTTCACTTTACAATGGGCTCATGATTGCCGTCAACAGGACCTCGTGGATGATAAATATGCCAATCAGTGATGCAAATACAAGCATTTGGTACCATCTCAGCCAATAGCAGCAAATTTAACGTTGTAGTTATATGTATTGAGGGAAGGTTACAGCCTTGTAATTTTGTTTTAGAACTACAACATTTTGTAAACTGATAACCAAAGCCCTTAAAGAGCTCACCTTTTAGAGAGGGAAATAGCTTAGTTCTGTGGCAGAGACTTCAACTTCTGAGGCCATGGAACAAATTACCAAAAAATAATTCATTATTAGGTTCCTGATTACAGTATTTTCACAATGCAGTGGTGTCTCCAGAACAGATTACCATTGTAAAGTGAGGACCCACTGTATATTCTTTTGAATGGATGATAAACAATATACAGGATTTTTTTTCACAGAAGAGGCAGACTGGCAGAAAGATAAGCAACCAACAATAGGATAAGTTCTGGAATTAAAAAATAAAACAGTAAGTCATCCGCATTAAACTGATCATTAACATGAAAATAATTCATAAGAGGTCCAAGTGGAGGCAGATAAAATGTAAAAACAAGGGGTCCAATACTTGACCCTGGAGGATACCAACAGAGTATATCAAGATGAGAAGGAACCTATTGATAGAAACATAGTAAGAATGAGTTAAAATCATAAAAAACTAAAAAACTACAGTAAGAATGGTTGGACAGATAAGTACAGACCACTCAGGAGTCAGATCCTGGAAATGAAACTTATGCAAAGATTATAAAGAACAGTATGATCAATGGTATCTACTACAAACTGTTGCGGTAACTTGTATTATTATTATTATTATATTTATTTTCTGTATTTATATACTGCCTTTCTCATCATTTTTTGTAGGTCTCATGAATTGCGGTCAAAGGTTCTTTCATTGCAGTTGCTGCTGTCCATCTTACAGAATGCAGGACCTGTTTTCCGGACAAATGAAATGTTTATTAATGCTATTAAGCAGTATCTTTGTGTTGCACTGTCTAAGAACGGAGTTTCATCTGTTCCTGAAGTATTTGAACTTTCACTTTCTATATTCTTGACTCTACTTTCAAATTTTAAGACTCACCTGAAAATGCAGATTGAGGTAAGATATACGTTTAGTAATTTAACTGTCTTACGTTGTTTCATTCAATATTCGCAGTAGGGAACTAGGATTGTATGCTTGCTCTCCTCTCTCTCTCTCTCTGCCTTACAGTCACATGTTAGACTTCACACACAGCACCAATGTAGGTTTTGAATTGCGTGAATGTGACCTACAAGCGTTGGGAATCTATGTATGAAGGCTGCTATGCAAACTTGAAGTCCAACTTGCAAATGTGTAGGACAGAGGCAGGCTGGAAGATGTACGCTCCCAAATTCCCTACTGCATAGGATTTGAATGAGTGTATATAGCTTTCCATACTAGTCAGAAACCTGTGGTAATTTTAGTTGAAATCCTGAACTGTCACAAATTTCTGTATATCCAGACACTCCTAACATTCAGATGATGTGACCCAAGCAAAGTTCAAGATTGATGGTTGCTAAATTGCTATTGAGAAAATTACTGCTTTGGGGGGGGGTTGTTTGGGGTAGTTCTCAAAGTTAACTTTGAGTGCTGACGAGGGCAGCAGTGATCCCGGGGCTCGGTGCCGCTGGTGGAGGGGAAATGTCAAAAGTTTTTTTTTACTTACCAAGGCTTCTGGAGGGTGTGGGGAGGCCTGCAGACCCCTTGGCAGGCCTCCCTGAGCTTCAGATTGCTGCTCTACGGCGATTTACAACCACTTCCAGTTATTGTGCAAATTACAACCACTTCCAGTTATTGTGCAAAAAAAATTGTGATTGTAAATCTCTGCGGAGCGGCAATCTGAAACTTGGGGAGGCCTGCAGAGCAGTCCGCAGTCCTCCCCGCACCCTCCAGAGGCCACGGGGGTGGCATCGGCAATCCCCAGGATCGCCGCTGCCGCCATCATGCTTTCCCCACCCCTTAAGGGGGCAGGGGAAGCATCCAGTTCTCATATTGGGTCATAACCCACCAGTTTGAGAAACTCTGGTTTAAGGTAATTAGCCATTCACACCGGTGGGAAAAGTATAAACAAGTAACTTTTCTCTGTTTCTACCATTTTTCCTAGGTTTTCTTCAAAGAGATTTTTCTGTATATCTTAGAAACCTCTACTAGCTCTTTTGATCATAAATGGATGGTTATACAAACACTGACAAGGATATGTGCAGGTATTACTCCATTTGGCATTCTTACATTCTTTAAAAATAGTCTAGGATCACCTGTTGGAGGATTTTTGTTACTATGCCTATAAATATATCTGACAAAAGCTTTTCAATGTATACATTTTTATTTTTGTTATAGATGCCCAAAGTGTGGTGGACATCTATGTAAACTACGATTGTGATCTAAATGCTGCAAATATATTTGAAAGACTAGTTAATGATCTGTCCAAGATTGCTCAAGGAAGAGGCAGCCAAGAACTTGGCATGAGTAACATTCAGGTAGGAACTATGATGGGTCGTCTTACAGTTGAAAAACTTAGCAACTACTGTATTATAAAAATTGATTACTGCCTAAATCTTGCAGGAGCTAAGTTTGAGAAAGAAGGGGCTAGAATGCCTAGTATCTATATTGAAGTGCATGGTGGAATGGAGTAAGGATCAGTATGTAAATCCCAATTCCCAGACAACCCTAGGTAAGTAGCTGCTTTTTATTTTAATTTCTTAGAGACCCATTCAGAAATGTGCTGTATTGGATATTTCTGCTTGCTAAGACCTCAAATTACTGGATCTACAGGATTATTTGGGGTTTAGTACTCATGTGTAATATCTGGAACTAATACAGACTCTGAAGTTTCCAGAGGAGTCCCTCCCCCACCCCCGCAGTTGTGAGAGATGTCTTTGTGACATGATATATATTGCACTGCACTAATCTACAATGCCTAGAATTATAGCTTTCAGACTTAGCGTCCTTTGATCCTGCAAAGTGCTGCATCATTCCTTATAATGATTATTACGTTCAGGGTAGGATTTTAAATCTTTCTGCTTGTTGTTGTGTTCTTAATTCTATTTTGATAGAATTATTTTCCTTCCGATATTCAGATCTGGCATTGCTATATAAATCCATAGTTCAGAAATATGTTTGTCTTTAGATTGTGAGTCCTTTGGGGATAGGGAGCTATTTATTTACTATTACTACACAAACTATTACTTTGTGAGCCACCTTTTATTGGAAAATGGTATATAAATATTCTTAATAAATGGCTGGAATTTGAACCTGCAAATGAGCAATTCTAGGAAACAAATTAAAACAAAGATGTCTAAAAATGGTATAGGAATCAAATAAAATATTGTACTATCTTTAAAAAAAATGTAACTTTCCTTTTTTCTTTGCTTGTTCAGGACAGGAAAAACCCACAGAGCAAGACAGCAGTGAAACCAAACACCCTGAGACAATTAACAGATATGGAAGTTTAAATTCCCTGGACTCCACGGCCTCATCAGGAATTGGCAGCTACAGCACACAGATGTCTGGGACTGACAATCCAGAGCAGTTTGAAGTTCTAAAGCAACAAAAAGAAATAATAGAACAAGGAATAGATTTGTAAGTATATTTCATTAATCAGATGAATTCTTAAATGCAGAAGATTCTCCAATTTATTGCTGCTTCCTTCTGTTACCACCTTTGATCCCTTGGCAGAATTAAGGCTGGGACTATAGCTCAGTGGGTAGGGAACATGCTTTGCATGCTGAAGATATAAGGTATCTCCAGCCAAAGAAGGAACAGGTAGCAGGTGATGGGAAAGTGCCTGCCTGAGACTCTGAAGAGCCACTTAGCATTCAGAATACAGTGAAGCCCTGCTATCCGCGGATCTGTCTCAATGCAGATGCCAGCGGATAATCATCCACTGTAGAAACCTGTTAAAAGGCCCCCAAATCACTGTTCCTACTTTTGTGCAGGCAAACCATGCTGTTTGCAAAGCTCTAAAGCACTATTTGAAGCTGAAAGACCCACTTCTGGGTTGCACAAATGTTCCTCTCTCCTCCTAGGCTTGCCCCAGAACGGCATCCATGCTTTTCACAGCAGAATGCACACTTCCTGTTGCTGGGTGAGCAGCATTATGCCAATCTCTCCTTCTGATCATTATGGCGTGAGAGACTGTCAGTTGCTACTTTCCTTAGAGTTCGTGGATCAAGGCAATTATATTTTGATGTGTTTGATATTGCCGTTAGCTGTATCTGTCCTCCTAAGTGGAAGAGTTAGGGTTTTGGCATATTCTGCATTGGCAGAAATGGGATCAGGGATTGGACAATGAACATGTAGATATGGAATTTATTATGCATGGATAATTAAACCTGATCATAGGTGAGATGAAACATCTCTGAAGTTTTTAGGTGATATTGTAATGCTAAGTTGAAGGAGGTGTAGTACTAGATGTGGGACTTGGGAAGGCTCAGAACTGTGACATTCCAATGCTTAAGAGGAAATTATTATGAGAGAAGCTTGCTATCATGCTGTGAAATTACCGTATGTAGGTTTGTTTTTAAAAACAGCCATTTGAAGCCCTTATATTTAAACTTTTTCACTTCCTGTAACACCACCACCCCGCCCTGTAGTAAAACAGTTTCACATCAATTAATTGAGACTTCTGTTGCCAAAAGATTGTGGCTTGGGGGGTGGGTCTTTTGTATTGTAGAGATTTTTTTTTCTTGGCTAATTATGTGTTTAAGATTTTTTTTAACCTGTCCTCTAATTGTTATGGTGCTAAATTGCAAATTATGCATGTGTGTCTATGTTTTGTATATGTGATTTTCTGTGTTTTATTTCAAATGTAGATTTAATAAGAAACCAAAGAGAGGAATTCAGTATCTACAAGAGCAAGGAATGCTTGGTACTACTCCTGAAGATATTGCCCAGTTCTTACATCAAGAGGAAAGATTAGACTCTGTAAGAAACAATTGTTAATTTTCAGTATATTGAATTACTGTGCTTGCTTTTTAGAAAAAAAATACAGTTATTACAGCTTTTTGTAGAGAGATTATTAACCTTAAATCCTGATGACACAACCCATTTTGGTGCCTTAAATGTTAGACCTATTCTTGGGTATATTTAGGGCGCTAATTCAAAAAATGGCACTGGGTTACGCACCAGGGAGTGGTGACACCAAAATGACTTTCTATTCCATTTGTTACCAGTGGTGCGAAAACGCACCAGTGGTAGAAACCCATTTTCTATCAGTGGTGTGTTTTCGTATCACCTGTAACTAATTAGTAATCTTATGCCAGCAGGCTCCTACTTGCAGGAAACATGACAACAAAACATGACAGGGCATGCAGAGGATTCCTACAAGGGAAATAACTTTACCTAGTGCAGCGTTTCTTAAAGTCCTACAAGGGAGTTTACTCCCTTGTAAGTCTTTGCAGGGGCGGGGCGGTTGGAGTCAGCGCTCCAGGATTGTGCCTTCCCTGACCCAAAAATACTTTTTAAAGCATACCTGGTTGTCCTGCCAGCTCCCCAAAGGGTGGGGGGGCTGTTGCCGCCTCTGCAGACCTCCCCCAAAACTGGAAGTGGGCTTTTTGAAGTGATCACTGCTGTTTAGAGCCTTGGGGAGGCCTGCAGAGGTGGTGGCAGCTCCCCTGGACCCTTTGGGAAGCTGGCAGGACAACCAGGTAAGCTTAAAGAGTTTTTGGGTCAGGGGCAGGTGCGATCCTGGAGCATCGCCGCCGACGTTCTTGCTGGCCACCCCCCTTAAGGGGATATCGGCCACTTCCGGGAAAAGTGGTGGGTCGCGACCCTCCACTTTGAGAACCCCTGACCTAGTGCAATGGTCTTTCCCACTGCAGCTACTTGAGATCCTTTCTAGCTTCCCTTTCCAAAGCCTTCTTTGCTATCGTAACTCTCAAACCCACCTTCTTCTGAAGGAAATTTTTGATCTCTTCCTAAGCCCTATTTAAACACCCAATATTTGACTTCCAGACTCCATGGGGAAATTATAACCCCAAACCAACCAACCTGCGCGCGCGCGCGCGCACACACACACACACACACACACACGCGCGCGCGCACACACACACACACACACACACACACACACACACACACACATTTCTCCCCCAGTTAACAGATGCTGTAATCTGTTTGTTGGATAAGGCAAGCGCTGGGATTGCCATTAGCTGTATCTGTCCTCCTAAGAGGCTTGATTTGAGGGGGATTGCAGGGCTTCCGTTCCTTCTGTTTGCTGGAGTCTAGTCAGTGACCGGTTTGGTGGCTGCTCGATGTTGTTGCCTCCCATTGAATGCTGGGATCTCTTAGGGGGTTGACAGGGAGGGTTTATGTCACTACTATTGCCATTACATTTAGCGATATACGGGAATTACGATTTATGAGTAACATTAGTACAAAAAACATTACTAAGAATTATGTACGATCTGATAAGAGAGGAGGTCCATGAGGGTGACACCATGAGTTCTCACACCAGGTGCGCCAAACCCTAGCGACACTTCTGCATTGCATCTATTAACTTGCAAAACCTAATAATCTAAAAACATTGCCCAAAGCTAACTGAAATGGGAGTTCAGTAAACCTGTTGAAAAGCAGTATATAAATATTCTTCACCACCACCACCACCCTGCACACTTGAATAATACAGACACAGGGCAAGAGTGTTATGGCATTATTATTATGTTGGCAGTCAGCCACAGTTTCTTGTCTTCATGAAGTGAAAGGCAGTTTCCTTGTCCTGTCAAGTTTTTCATTGACTCTAATAAATCTTGTAATTCTAATGGGATTGTATTAAATCAACAGCCAGCATCAGTATACGACTATTTCAGATGTCTAACTTTATTCTTAAAGTTTGGAAAGCAAATGTAGCATGGTTT
Source organism: Plestiodon gilberti rubricaudatus (assembly GCA_026170595.1). NCBI lineage: Eukaryota > Metazoa > Chordata > Lepidosauria > Squamata > Scincidae > Plestiodon > Plestiodon gilberti. The sequence goes on from JANXHW010000004.1 coordinate 37,163,383, forward strand.
GATTACTTTCCTGTTTGTGTATATATGGGTGATGGTTGAGTTGATTTATAATTTTGTCTTTGTTTTTCATCCCCAGACGCAAGCTGGGGAGTTCCTAGGTGACAATGACAAATTTAACAAGGAAGTGATGTATGCATATGTAGACCAACATGATTTTTCAGCAAAGGATTTTGTTTCGGCCCTACGCATGTTTTTGGAAGGATTCCGTCTTCCAGGAGAGGCACAGAAGATTGATAGATTAATGGAAAAGTTTGCTGCCAGATATCTGGAGTGCAACCAAGGGTGAGCGGCTTTCTCTTGCGCTTGTATATCTGTTAAACTAAGTTAATGAGGAAAACTTAATTAAATATTGTTTTGTTTGTTTCAGGCAAACTCTCTTTGCTAGCGCGGACACTGCATATGTCTTGGCTTATTCAATTATCATGTTGACAACAGATCTCCACAGCCCACAGGTATATTACTTGGATCCTTTTAATGCCGGAAATTATAATTTGAGAAACTTAAATTTTCATGCCATGTAAAAAATAATAATGCACCGTGAGAAATCATACGTTCAACAAAACATTCTCGTACTATTTGCTCTTCTTTCAATTTAGATAATTAAGACTGCAATCCTATATACTGTACACTTACCTGGAAATAAGTCCCATTGAATTCAGTGGGACTTACTGCTGAGTAGGCATGCTTAGGTTTGTGATGTGATGGTGCATACAGTCTAGCATTCTTGTAGCATTTCATTCCATTTTTGTCTTTGTCTCTCCCTAGTACTAATCGTCACCTTCATCTTCCTTTCATTTTCCCAAGAATAATTTTCTTGTATCTTTTTAAATTTTTATTTTCCCTGAATTTGCAGTTGCACCTATACACTTGAATCCACTTGTCATAACAAGGTGTTGCTCCTGCTCATTAACTGCTTTAAAAAGTGAAGGATCTGTTAATGAGAGAAAAGAGACAGAACAATGCCCAGTAGCTGATTCTACTGTCTGAGCAGTCACTGAAGCTTTTGCCCATAAGTACAAGCTCAAACAGACAGCAAATCACAAGATGTGGGATGGAATGCATTAACTTCTCAATGTAATTGTATGAAGTAGGTTACACTTGAAAGAGCAGACTTGAATGCACCGTAATATCATTTTTAATTCTGTGCTGCTGTTTCATTTAGCTAAAATACATTATGTATAATCAGTCTCATTATGATGCTTCCATTAGTAACTTGGATTACATTCAAGGCAATGTCTTACGCAGTTATTGATGACTGTATTTTTAACCTCAGGCCTAACTGTTTTAGCTAGCTGAAGTATGGAATGCACTTCAGAGCAGCTTACTATTTTAGGGAGTGTTGTTGAAAGATCTCTAAGCTATGTTGGAGACTGATCAGCTGTTTCTGAAAGCTGAAAAAAATAAAAATTCTCTCACGTGCAATTGGGATATAGAGTTCAGTCTCTGTCTTGGTATTCTCAAGATGGTATCTTGTGACTTACACCCAGTTTTGTATTAGCATATAACTGAAAAGGAAGCTATATGTGAAGTGATCATTTTGTAGAACTAGTTCTTTTTGCTTTGGCCTTGGATTTGCTCTTAGCTTGCTCAACTAAACTGAGCCTAAGAACTGAAGGTTGAACAGTACAAGGCAGTAAAACTGAACTTGAGGTTTTTTCCCCTCTTATACTTTTAGGCTGCTGAGATTTTACAGTAGGAGTATTTCAAAAGGTTTGTGGTGGGACGTTTTTGGAAAGGGAACCGACATATCTGGCATGGTCTGAAAATACATAATAAAGCAAATTTGCTGGAAGCTAAGTGGATCTGGATATGGCCTGTACCCCATCCTGGTACCTATTGGTACCTGAATGGGGTACCACTAGGGAACCCAATGTAACCTGCCTTGAGTTTCATGCTGAAAGGCAGGATATAAATGAAAACAATTAAATAATGAAATGTGCTTGTTTTTCTATTAGTGCTGGTGATACCTGTCTTTACAGCACAATCTACTTAGAAGTAAGCTCGACTGTGTTCCATGGGACTTGCTCCCAAGTAAGTGTACATAGGATTGCAGCCTTAATATGTGTTGTTCAAAGGTGAACTAGAGACGTTTTGGTAAATACTGACTGTCAGGCCAGTCTAGTGAAGAGTATGGTGATAATCAGACAAGGCTTATGCTTTGAAATGGCCTATGGTTGCTTGCTAGGAGGATATGGGTGTTGCCTTTATCCCTTTTTATTTTTATGTCAGATATGGTGCTGGGGTAAATTTAGTGAGGCAGTTGGTGAACTTTGTGGGAGAGAGTTGTGTGAGTGTGTGGGTTAGGTAGTGTCTTTTTCAGTGATGTGGACTTGAGTCTATTGACTCGGACTCAAGTCGAGTCAATGACTTCACTCTGACTTGACTCGGCAATTGTAAAAGACTCGAGACTTGGAGCCTTTTCTGACAATTTTCTTTCAGGTTTCAACCTGAAACTTTCCCCCATTAAATAGATAGGGACTCGCAACCAAAGACTCGGGGGCAAAGACTTGGGACTTGACTTGAGACTTGGAGTCAGACTTGATCCACATCCTTGGTCCTTTTTTTTTTGGGACAGATTCATCTCAAGGTCATCAGCCATTGATGAGCCTCTGTGACATGAACAGTATTCACAGACCTGGTGCAACAGCCAACTTTGTCTGCATGAATAATACTAAACAGCTTTTCCTTATTTCTAGGTAAAGAATAAAATGACGAAGGAGCAATACATTAAGATGAACAGAGGTATCAACGATAGTAAGGATCTTCCTGAAGAATATCTATCTGCCATTTATAACGAAATAGCTGGAAAAAAGATCTCAATGAAGGAAACAAAAGAGTTAACAATACCCACAAAGACAAGTAAACAAAGTAAGTGCCCACAACACACCAGTCTTCATAGGATAATTGTTGATTCATTTTTTTGTTGATACTAATAGTCTAATAAAACTGCCTGAAGTTGCTAAAAGTTATTGCTTTTGGAATCTCAGTAATATTCAAATGCTCCAGGATGGTGTACTGGCTCTGGCATTAGACTTTAACCAGGAAGATCCTAACTCAAACACCGCTTAGCCTTGAAGCTTCTTGGATGCTCTGGGCCAGTCACTATCTCTCAGCCTAACCTACCTCACAGGGTTGTTGTGAGGACAATATTTTTTTCTTTGAGATATGGATTGTGAGAGATTTAATAGGAAAAAATTGTTTTCAGATGTTGCTAGTGAAAAACAGAGACGACTTCTTTACAATCTAGAGATGGAGCAGATGGCTAAAACAGCTAAAGCTCTGATGGAAGCAGTGAGTCATGTTCAAGCTCCATTCACCAGTGCAACACACTTGGAGCATGTAAGACCTATGTTCAAGGTAAGTCTTATTTAATGAATTTAAGAATATTCTGTTCTTCCCATATATGTTTCATCTGGGTAAATTATCTCTTTAAAACTTTTTGCAAACAGATCTCCTTATTTTCTAAAACTGTGTTTTGACCCAACTTCTCCTTCTAGGAGCAAGTTTGTTCCCTTTAAATCCAATTGGGCATCACCCCACTCCCTTTTAATACAATTTCTATCTGAAATTGTCTCTTAAATGCCCGCTTTGACTGATCAACACCTCTCCCTCCTCAAATAGTTAACGCTGTGTGCGAAAAAGAAACTAAACTCCGGATGGACAGTTAACAAAATTTATTGCTTTACAAGCATCCCTTATCTCTGGAATGCAGCGTTCCGCAGGGAGAGAGACAGTCCTCAGCAAGATCTTGCTCCTTTTATACTCAAAACGTTCATTAGTCCATTATGGATCACAGCTGGAGGCTGCAATCCAAAGTCCTGGCTTTTTCCTTAAAGCCCTAATTATTGGTAAAACCTGTGGGGGCACACCCTGCGTGGGCGGTAGGTGTGCCTCCACCCACGCAGTCCTGGGTGTTAACCCCTTGCTGCCCAGTCCTGTCAAAGTCCTGTCAAAGTCCAAGTCTTCATCTGTTGACTCCTTGCTGCCTGGATGTGTCAACAAGGGTCCACTGCTGACACCACACTTGGCTCCTGCCAGTCTTCTGGATCTTCTTCCACTACAAACTAGTAGTGCTGCTACAGCTTTATCACCTTTACTAGCTTCAGGTTTACAGCCAAGTTTATTAATTATGTAACAAGATTTGATAGTATATATGAGTGTTTCAGAATTAAATAACTAAAAAGAGCTTACCGTTCCCAGTCTTGTCTTGTGTATATAATTCTTCAAACTTTCCATGTTGTTGTGGCTCAATCATCAGATTTGTTCCTCATTAGGGAATAGCTGTTGGGATAAAACGTATCTGGATATTTGCTCATGAAGGGGACTCATTTTTATTCTGCACGTGGCTTGGTGAACATCTGTCTATTTGTTCAGGGATCTTTTTGCATGCATTGGTTTAATAGAAGGAACCGCAAGTGGCCTTCCTCTCCTTGCCCCTCCTCCATGATTCAACCACTAGTGCCTCCTTTCAAAAAACCCGATCCTGAAACCCTTGGGAATACTGTGAGATGTGGTTTAAGGGGGTGCAGATGGAGCGGTGAGTTAATTCTCCCCCCCCCCCCGCAGAAATGGAAAGGCACTTTCATTATGCAACTTTCCTTTTGCTCCGGCTCCACAATCATGGCATTGTGTGTGTGTGTGAGATTTGTTACTGGCAAGTATATGTTGCCGCATGTTGTTGCAATAATCTATAGCTCTAGATGGATTACAAAAGAAGTATAGGTAGTATTGTAGTCTAAAGTTTGCTCTAGGGTTTCTATTATCTATATTGGAGACAAATACACACAAAGTTTAAACATTTATAAATCATGTCTACCTAGTTTAAATTTTTTTGATACAGTGCACATTACCTGTAATAGTAATTAAAATGTGTTATTTGTATTTTATATTGTAGTTGGCATGGACACCATTCTTAGCTGCGTTCAGTGTGGGTTTACAAGACTGCGATGACACAGAAGTTGCCTCTCTTTGTTTGGAAGGCATACGATGTGCAATAAGGATAGCATGCATTTTTAGCATCCAGGTAATAAATACTTCATTCTAAAGTTTCATAAGAACAAGAAATGTTGTCAATAACCCAGTTTCCTTTTTTTAACTTTAAGTGAGATAAACTTATGTGATTACAAAATAGAAACGAGTTTATCTTCAGTTTTGTAGAAATTAGTGGTTTACCAAAACTTAATTTTGAGATCAACTCAATTTATTTTATCCCCATGAATACAGAAAATAGCTTCCTTGTTGCTCATTAACCTTGGACATTGGTGGCATTATTTACTTCATTTCTGATTTTCTACATAAAGTTTACTTAAAACAACATACATGTGTTAATCTAGGCCTTAAAAACAACAGAAAGTATTATTCACCTAATACCTGAAAAAAGCTTTCATAGCTGGTCTAAAAGTAAGACGAAAAGGAGCTGTATTGGATCTCCCCAGGAAGGATGTTCCATAGCTGTAGAGCCACCACAAAAAAAGGTTCTGTTGCTAGTATGGCTAGCATCTGCCAACCATATTTGCAGTGAAGGTGGACCACAGAGCGCAGCCTCTAAGACTGATTTTAAGACGCAGGCAAGTTCATATGGGCAAAGGCGATCCCTTGAAATAACTTATTTTCAACCCATTAAGAGCTTGAAAAGTCAGTCCCAGCACTTTTTGTATTGAGCTATCCAATAGAATTGATATAAGATTGATGCAATGCATCCACCAATGTTCTGGTGGTTGCATTTTGTACCAGTTGCAGTTTCTAAACTGTCTTTAAAGGCAGCCTTCCATAAAGCACATTGCCATAGTCTAGTCTTGACATAATTAGGGCATAAGTAACTAAATCCAGGTCTGGTTTTTTTTTTTTTGAGGCCACAGCTGGTGAACCAGATTAAGCTGGTTAAATATGATCCTAACTACCAATGTTGTCTGGATATCCAGGGATAATTGTGTTTCCAGGAGCAACACCAAACTGTAATTGATTCTCCAGGAGGAATGCAACTCTCTATAGAACAGATTGTACACCTCCAACTAATAGTAGATCCATGTTGTCTGGATTAAGTACCACTTGTTTGCCCACATCTGTGCCAAGACTTACCCCAAACACCAGTTCAGGATCTCTACTTTCTCCCTTGGATTAGAAGAATAGAAGAAATGAGTAGTGTAGAGCTATGTGTTGTCAGCATACCAATGATACTTCAGCTTCTCAAACCCAAACCACTGGATAACCTATCCCAGTGGTTTTATGTAAATGTTAAAAGATGTGGGAAACAACATGGATTATTATGGCACCCTGCAGGCTGATGACCACAAGGTGAAACAGGAACAACTCTCCAAGAAGGGCCATTGAAAAACAAGGGCTGGGTGTTTTTCTGTGTGAAATTCAGGGAAGAAAATTGGAGTGTTGGCTATTAATAGTTCTGAAGGATGTGACTTTTTTGTGTGGGTTTTTGATATTGGATTTTAATCTTCTATTTCTATGGCAAAGATTTTTTTGTGTTGCATTGTGAAAATAGCCTTGACTTATTCATTCCACCTGCATTCTTTCTCAAACAACATATGTTGTAGTCTTCAGTAGTCTGAAAACATCTTAAACAATTTTTTTGAACACACAGGAAAAAAATATACTTCGCATGTCTTCCCACAATTTTGCTCTTGGTCAGCAGCAAAGGTAACGTTGCCAGAGGAGAATAATTGAGGAAAGGAAGGCTTCCAAGGAAGTTGAGAAGTTTGGTCTTGGACATATTGAGTTACTGGTACTTGGTATTCCTACTTGGATGTCTCATTGCCACCCCAGAGTCAGTTGAAGGTGTGGGACTGGAGAAAAGGAAATCTCTGAGGTAGCGAAGCATAGATGAGCGTCCTCCCTCTTTCCCGTAGTCATCTCCCCCACTGTCAAAAGTTAGGCCGTAGGTTCCTCAGAGCAGGAAGATTGAAGGCAATGTATAAAAGGGAGATGCAACACAGAGGATCAGTCAAGAACATGCCAAACATGATGTGTTTAAGTAAAGTAGGAATGGAGCCAGAGTCTTTTCCAATTTTCTTATAATATTGGTTTTAATAATTTAATTTTGCTTGTCAAATAACATAGTGTGAAAAAGTGATGTGATCTCTAACAGCAAATGAACTATATGCATATTTATAGATTAAAACTCACTACTTTTTTCTTCCTATAGCTTGAAAGGGATGCTTATGTTCAAGCACTAGCAAGATTTACTTTACTTACAGTGAGTTCTGGTATTACTGAAATGAAACAGAAGAACATTGACACAATAAAAACACTCATTACAGTGGCTCATACTGATGGAAATTACTTGGGAAATTCCTGGCATGAGGTAGATTATTTTTTTAATACTTTAAAATAACTGAATATGCATATACTGGACTGATATCTTCTTACTCATAGATATATATTTTTATATAATAATTTGGTAAGAATATATTGTACAATTGTATGTTGAAGTTTTAGGAATATGCGTATTGCTCAGTGCAATTCAAGCAACCAAAGGGCTTAATGAATTTTTTTACTCATGAATTTGGTGTATATGATTGAAATATGGGTGGTTAACTGCTGTTAGGTTATTTATAAAAAAGTATTATGTTTTTCAGTGGATTGGTTGGTTTAATTTAGTAGTATTTTGTTTCTTAATTTAAGATTTTGAAATGCATCAGCCAGCTTGAGCTAGCACAGCTAATAGGTACTGGAGTAAAACCCCGTTACATCTCTGGGACTGTGAGAGGCCGAGAAGGCTCTTTTACAGGAACAAAGGATCAGGCACCTGATGAATTTGCAAGTCTGGGACTAGGTGAGTATTCTAAAAACTAAGTCTTGCTAAAGTCTGGCAGACTTACTAAAGGATATTTATCTATCTTGATCATGGTTTAGACTTTCCTGTAGATTGAATAGAAAAAGAGAGTGCTTTAAAAAATCTGTGTACTTTCTTGCTAATTAATCAGTGTCATATTCCTGGAATTCATCTTTTTTAAATTGTGTTCTCAGGAAAATATCTTAATTAGTTTAATATCTGCGTGTTCCACTATTGCCATCTGTGTGTGTGGATAGCCCTGCATGTCTTCGGAAGAGAGTCTTTGCCCCAGGCAAAGTTAGAATGTCTACCTCCAAGCTTTACTGGAAAATACTGTGGAGGAGAACTAACTGCTGTACAATGTTTCCCCCATAGCCTCCAAATCATCCTATAACTACTTAGCTGTAATCTGTCAAAACAGTCCTGGCAACTGACCTAGCAAATGCTCTAGTCTAAAGCAAAGCAGTGATCTTCAATTTTTACCCAAAGGTAAAGGTTGCTATTATTGCAACTTGGCGGTGACAGTGGTGACGGCACTTCCAGTTTCACGCCACTGCCAACTAAGTAAAAAAAAGGGGTGGGGCTTACCCATCTGCGGTGGTGGCAAGAACCTGGGTTGTGCTGTCGCTGCTGCTGGGTAAGTCCAAAACCCCTTTTTTTACTTAGTCAGCAGTGGTGGCGGCGCCTTTCTGATGTCACCGCTGAGTCACCACTCCCCTTAAGGGGAAACATTGTCTCCTGGCAGACTTTGGGGTTGCAACCCCAAGGTTGAAGACCACTGCTCTAAAGAACGCTTTGAGAAGAATCATAGAACATTAGAGTTGGAAAAGGGTTTGGATGTCATCTTGTTTACCCCTCCTGCTCAGCGCAGGCAATAGCATTCTTGACAGATGGCCGTTCAGCTTCTGCTTGAAAATCTCCAGTGAGGTAGAGCCTACAACTGCACAAGGCAAGCTTTTACAGTGCCAGACAGCTCTTATGGTTAGGACATTCTTCCTTTCTAGTCTAAATCTATTTCCATGTAGTTTCAACTCATTGGTTCTAGTCCTACCCTCAGGAATTACTGAAAGCGAGTCCTCCCCTTTTTTGTGTGTGACAGCTCTTCAGGTAGTTGAAGATGGCTATCATATCTCCCTTTATTCTTCTCTTCTCCAGGCTAAACCTACCAAGCTCTTTAGCTGTTCCTCAGACCCTTGACCCACCCTAGTTGTCCTCCTCTGAACCTGCTTCAGCTTATCAATGCCCTCCTTAAAATGCAGTGCCTAAAACTGGACACAGTATTCCTTGTGAAGCCTGATTAATGCAATACAGAGTGGAATTATTACTTCTCATAATCTGGATTCTATGCTTCTGCTAATGCAGCCCAGCAGTGCATTTGCTTTTTTTGCAGCTTCATCATGCTACTGGCTCATGTTCAACTTACGGTCTACTAAGACACCGAGATCTTTTTCATACATGCTGCTGTCAAGCCAGGTTTCCCATATCCATTTTTTTTGTCCCTACATGGAGGACTTTACATTTGTCTCCATTGAACTTCATCTTGTTGGTATGGATCCACTGATGGAGCTTGACAGTATCATTTTGATTCCTAATTTGGTCTTCCAGGGTGTTAGCTCACCCCTCCAGCTCTGCGTCAGCTGCACATTTGAAAAGCATCCCCTCTACCCCATCATTCAGATCATTTATTAAAACATTGAACAACACAGGGCCCATGACAGAACCCTGTGGCACACCACTCAATACCTCTCTCCAGGTTGATGTGGAGCCATCTCACTGGGAATGATTGTTCTCAACCAGTTTGAACCCACCGAATAGTAATACCATCTAGCCCACATTTTACTATTTTATCCACAGGGATATCATGATGGGAGACTTTGTCAAATGCTTGGCTGAAACCTAGGTACACTGTGTCTCCAAAATTGTCACTCTGTCAAAGAAGGAGATGAGATTAGTCTCATTTGTTCTTGACAAACCCATGCTTCCTCCTAGAGATCTCCCTATTTTCTAAGTGATCAATAACATTCTGCTTAATAATCCAGCAGGGTTCTGGTAATAGTACCGCAGGGTTCTGTGAGAGTATCTGTGATAGAATACAATGATGTTAAACTATAATGTGTGCTACATGTGTTTCATATGATAATGAATAGTTTGTTGGCTCAGATGAAGCAGCCAGCCTATTACCTACTCTTCCCCTCTACCCACTTTTTTAGGATGGAGGTTGGAAATGAAAGCACTTAGTGCTGCCAGCTCCAGCCACCAAGCACATTATCACGATCTGGCAAGTCTTGCTTTGAATAATGCTTGTCAAATCCTCCTTGGAAAGGAGCAGGCAGCCTGCTACTGACTCTCTCCATGCCAATGTATCAGTTCAGTCCAGCCCAACGAAGAGCCAATTTGCTTGGGGAAGGGATGTGGTGCAGTGGTAGAGCACATGAATAGAATAGTTATAGCATGGCAGGTCCCTGTGTCATTAAGCATGGACCAAGGAGGAGTGGACAGCTGTCTTCCTGTTGCCTGTCAACTTAGAGAAGACCTTGATGCTGCAGCTGCTAGCCTACCTGACTTTGGGGCTTATTAGACCAGCAGTGGCAGTAGCTCCTGGACTCCGTTCTGAGTCAACTCAGTTGAGATTCAAAGAGAGGAGAAGACAGTCTGCTCTTTCTTCCCACTGCACACAAACTAGACATGAAAACATTGCAAAAAATTATTTGAAAATCCTGAATGCAATTAATATACCGGCTGTGATCCCATGGTTCTTTGAGTGGAAAAGAGCTGTGTGTCCTTGGGTCTTGGCTCATAGTGTTGCCAAGCAGCAGGTCTCAGCAACTGACAAATTAGAAAAAAACATGGTTTCCATATGCATAAATGAGCCAGTTTAAAACTGCTGCTAGGCAGGACTGTGGACTAATTGCCCTATGCATGCATGCACCCATCTCTTTAGCACATAAGCTGTAAAAACTGCAACCATTTTTATCACTGTCCTAATATGGTAAATCTTTGATAGTACTAAGAAACTATTATTTTAACAGTCGCAAATAACTTTTTTTCCCTCCTGCCTACAATCTCTTTTTTCTTTTTTCTCTTAATGCATTTGGTATAGTTGGAGGAAATATGGACTGGAAACAAATAGCAAGCATTCAAGAATCCATTGGAGAAACTAGTTCTCAAAGTGTTGTTGTTGCTGTAGACAGGTACAGTACTGTCTAATGTATTTTCATTGATAATTTGTGTTTTGATATAACAATATCAATGCCTCACACCAGAAAATAACAGTGGACAAAAGGTTATTTGGCAATTTTTAAGGTGATTGTGCCACTGTCTCTAATATTTACATCTAGTACAGTGGTGGGTCACGACCCACCATTGGAACCAAAAGCTGTCCCCTACCCCCTTAAGGGGCGAGGACAGCATGGCAGTGGTGGCGACGATCCTGGGGATTGCTGCCGGCACCGAGGGAAAAACAGTTTTAAAAGATTACTTGTACACTTACCAGGGGTCCTGGAGCCCTCCGGAGGGTTCAGGGAGGCCTGCATTACCCTTTGCACCCTCCCTAAGCTTCAGATCGCCACTCTGCGGCAATTTATGAACCAGTTTTCATAAGCCAGAAATGGTTGTAAATTGCTGCAGAGTGGCAACCTGAAGCTCGGGGAAGGCCTGCAGAGGGTAGCGCAGGCCTCCCCAAACCCTCTGGAGGGCTCCAGGACTAAGTGCACAAATCACCTTTGTTTCGCAGCACTGGCGGCGATTCCAGGGAGTGCCCCACAAGCACTCAAAGTTCTCCCCGACTTGTAGGAAGAACTTTGAGAACCACTGATCTAGTTAAAGGGTTTTTAAAAAAGAAAAGAGAAAATCTAGGTACATATTGAATTTAGCATGAAGAATACTTACACAATTATTTTCAATTGTACTTTTTGCAGAATATTTACAGGATCTACAAGGCTAGATGGAAATGCTATTGGTAAGTTTTGTTAGCAGTTTATCTAATTAATGTAACACAATTTTTGAAAAAGCATACTTAGCGGATTCTCTATGGATTTCACAGTGGATTTTGTCCGATGGCTTTGTGCTGTGTCTATGGATGAACTGCTGTCTGCAACTCATCCTCGGATGTTTAGCCTTCAGAAGATAGTAGAAATTTCTTACTATAACATGGGGCGAATAAGGCTGCAGTGGTCTAGAATCTGGGAAGTTATTGGAGATCATTTCAATAAGGTATGTTTGAGCATAACAGTTTAAACGAATTCTTAAAATATAAAATGTTCATGTTAAACTTCAAATATAATACAAAAGATCATAACCCATTATATAGATAGTGATGATAACAAAAAATAAGTCAAGACCAAACTACCAGATCAAGTCTTAGCAAATTGTAATTCTCTGTGGGAGTGGAGTAGTATTTGAACTGGCAGAATAAACTCCACTGATATGCAATACCTAAATAGTGTTGTCCTGAGTTGATAGAATATTATTTCTCTTTGTTTTTTGTTTGTATTACTCCAAGTTCCCTACATACGGTGTAATCCTCCGGAACTTTCAGGTGGTGGAACGAGCGCTCTGCCTCCCGAAGCTGTCGCGAACGTGCCGTAAAGCACGTTCGCGACAACTCAGGAGTAAGGGCGGCCAGTGTGGAGGCTGGCCACCCTCACTCCGGCGCCGGATCGCCCCTGTGGCCGCCGGAGGAGGTAAGTCCAGCTCTGGCGGGGGCGGTCCGGGCGGCCATTGGCCGAGCAGGCCCAGGTTTGGAGGCTGCCATGTCCCCGTCTCCCTCCGGACCTGCTCGGCCGTTACACGGTCTCCTCTTACTTCCACCAGCTAAATAGCTGGTGGAAATCCGAGGAGGCCCATTGGGCCTTTTCTGTTCTACTTGGGGAACGGGGAAGAACGTCCCCTTTCCCCAAGTAGACCTCCGGGCCGCTCCAAAGCGGCCACGAATGAGGAGGGCTGCCCGCCGGATCATTAGTTAGGATTGGGCTGCCCAGTACAGATGAGGTTGCAGGAGTCTATACTTAAGTTGAAACATCCAGTTTTGAGCAATTTAACTTACAAAAGCAACTCAAAGGTTCATAAATAAATAGATGAAGGTGGACACATTCAAGTTCTGCAGTGGCTTTCCCCCTCTTTATCTGACTCACGGCGCAATCCTATCAGATCTTGGTGCCAGTGCTCTGGCCACAGAGCCGGTTCTGGCCGTCACAAACACACTGTAAAGCAAGTTGCAACGGCTCAGGAGGCAGCAGTGCTGATGGGAAGGCCTATGCTGTCCCGCCAGCACTGAATCCTGTCGCCAGCACCGTGGAGCAGGTATGTTCTGCTCCAAGTAACGCGGGAGCTGGGGGGAAGGCAGGAAAGAGGGAAGAAACGGGGCAGGAAGTGGGTGGATCAGGCCTGGGAGGGGGAAGGGATTCGTAGCGCGCTGTATCTTCTCCTTCCCAGGCCCTTCCTTCCAACACGAAGCTGCTCGTTTCTTCGCCAGCTAAAGAGCTGGCGGAGAACTGAGTAGCTCCATTCCGGTGGCTGGGGGTTTGTCTGGGGTAAGCGGAGACATGTACGCTTACCCTGAGGAGACCTCCAGTTGGACCCTTCCCTGGATATGATGCAGCGTGGGCCGCACGACCTAGACGGGAGTAGGGATAGTCATTGGAAGAAAGCAGGAATCAAAGGCATATGGTCCATAACTTGGGGAGCCAGTTCTGAGTGTTGACTGTAGTTCCAATTAATTTCTCGTTCATTTTTAGAAAGTACAAACAGTTATTTTAAAAATGTAAATAGTCTTTTTGCTGCTGATACTACATAATCACAAGTTTCTAACTTCGCTTGCTAGGTTGGTTGTAATCCCAATGAAGATGTAGCTATTTTTGCAGTGGACTCCTTAAGGCAGTTATCAATGAAGTTCTTAGAAAAAGGAGAGCTTGCTAATTTCCGATTCCAGAAGGACTTCTTAAGACCATTTGAACATATCATGAAGAGAAACAGGTAAATAAAATGTACTAAATGAAACGACTTGAAATCATTCTCACTTAAATTGCATGGAATTAATTCTAAGACAAAGATGGACTTTACCCAATAAATTTGACAGTTTGTAAACTTTTCTTATGCTGTAGATCTCCAACTATTCGTGACATGGTTGTACGCTGCATAGCTCAGATGGTAAATTCTCAAGCAGCAAACATCCGCTCAGGCTGGAAGAATATCTTCTCAGTATTTCATTTGGCTGCATCAGATCAGGATGAAAGTATAGTGGAACTTGCATTTCAAACTACAGGCCATATTGTCAGTAAGTGCTAATGTGTAATTTACAGAATATCACAAGGCGGTCTAATTTGTTCTTTTCCTTTTCTCATGTTGCTCCTTAGCTTTAGAATGTATTTACCGGTATATAGTAGGACTTAGTAAAGATAATGTTTTGTTTTTGTTCTTTAAAAGTATATGCTACCAATATGTATTGCTGCTTGTGCTTTACTGAGTGAATGCTTGTACCTTAAAAACTTAAAGTAAGAAGTTATCTACTGCAGGTTAAGGACAAGTCTTTTAACTATTTATACATATTATGTTTTCTAGCACTTGTGTTTGAGAAACACTTCCCAGCAACCATAGATTCTTTCCAAGATGCAGTAAAATGCTTGTCTGAATTTGCATGCAATGCAGCTTTTCCAGATACAAGTATGGAAGCAATTCGCCTAATTCGCCATTGCGCAAAATACGTATCAGAAAGGCCTCAGGTATAGTTTTATAGGTGATGTTCATGTACAGCTTCATCTATTTAGTCTTGATTTATAAATGCTCTGAACATTTTAGATCTGAGTAGAACATGAGGTGACGTACTTTTTGAATGCTGACATCAATAGTTGCAACCATTTTTCAACACTTTCTAAAGATATTTATGTTAAAAGTAAATTCCAAGTGGCATGTAATGGGTTCTTGTAATGCAAAAAAAATAATGTAATGTTTAGAGGCTACAAGCAGTGAATAACATCCAGATTTTTCACAGAACACTGTTCTGTCATTGGAACTTCCTCCATGACGTGAAGGAATGTTCCACTTGTGCAAGGGATCTTTGCGTGAGCCGAACACTCCTTCCAGTCCAGTGGCTAATATATGTCCCCAAATACGTGTGTTAAGGATCTTTGACCATTAGTCATGGTGTACTTGGGAATTGGTATTTATGAGAAAAAATGACTCAAATCACAATATGCAATTTATTAAGGGATTGTTTACAAGTAGTAAGAGGGAGAATTGAAATAGAAGTGATACAAGAGGCAAAGCAATAGCAATATGAGAGGCAAAACAGCAATACAGAGACAAAATAAACAGGCAGTCATACATCAGTAATCCAGCTTAGAATGAGAGGTGTGTGTGTGTGTGTGTGTGTGTGTGTGTGTGTGTGTGTGTGTGTGTCCCCGACTGAATGGGAGAGACGCTAGTGTATTAGGGTTATCAGGCGGTTCAGTCGGGAGGTCAAGCAGAATTTTTGGAAAACAGACACTACAGTGAGCGATTAAAGAGGCATAAAGGCATGAGGTACAACAAAGCAGAGAAATTAGTCAAGTGACCATGGCATTGATGGCTTGGTGTATGCAGTGAGTTGAAAAGCAGGGACACAGGAAAGAGGATCAGTCAAAATTGCCTTACTATTCACTCACAGTGAGGGAGGTTGTGCTCTAAGGACTCTTAACTAATATATCAGTCCCTCTGGCAATTTGGAGGGGTAGTGACAAAGCAGACAAAGACTGCTGCTTCATTACGGACAAACTACATGCTTGGAAGTTTTGCTGGATCTGTCATAGGACTTCTATTTAGAGAACTTGGAGGCTGATTCTCTGGATTGAAAACTAGAAAGATAACTACTGTAAGTATGAGAGACAGAAATGTTGCAGTCAGGGACCGCACTCAGAAAATGTGAAGGTAGTTTAGAGGGCCAAGTTTACCTATCCCACCTTGCTGAGATGAGTTGGTACCTGAAGCGCTAAGTTGCATTGCTCAGGCTTGTTCACCGAGTTAGGCTCCAGGTTAATGACTAGGAATATTCAAGAAAAGAAGAGGGAAGCAGGGATGGGTATAGGACAGCATTTTTTGAACTGTGGGTCGGGACCCACTTGGTGGGACACGACCCGATTTCTGGTGGGTCATGAGAGCCTCCAATGAAAACACAGGTGATGGAAAGATCAGATAACTAGTTGCCTCAAGCCCTGAGGCTATTCAAAACATCAGGCAGCTGCTAGTTGCCCTGCAGACAGCTGAGCTCCTGCAGTTTGCAAGCTTGTGTAAATATAGGAAGATAAATGTTTGAGCGTCTTCTTTATGGTGTTTTTTTTCCCCAAGTTCGTCAATGACAGGTAGTGGGAGCAGGTGAAGACTGGGTCACATAACTAAGGCTGCAGTCCTATACACACTTAACTGGGAGCAAGTCCCATTGACTCAGTGGGGCTTACTTCTGAGTAGGCATGCCTAGGATTGTGCTTCAAGCCTTGAGGATATTTCATTAGGGCTGTCTCATTACAAGAAATGGATTGAGGGTTTTTTGCAAATAAACAAACAAAATATTACTTGTAAATAAATAAATATTTCTTTCTAGATCACCTTTTTAAAAAGTCTTGTAAAGCTAGGTGGGTCCTGATAAAGTATCATTTTTAAAAAGTGGGTCCTGGTGCTAAAAAGTTTGGGAACCACTGGTTATAGGAGAAGACGACGACCAGCTAAGCACACTCCCGTAATAAAACAACTCCAGTTTTTCAGGGTTGTTTGTTAGCCACCTTAGTTCTTTGTTTCAAAGAGAAAGGTGAGTATAAATGCTTGAAAATATTAACAAACAAACAATAACTTCTGTGTGATTTCCTCTTCAATGACTTGTTGAAGGAAAGGGGCAATAGTGCTTCATGCACGAGCAAGCTTGGTCCGAGGGAGAGAAAAGCAGAGAGGGGGAGCAGGGTTGCAGGTAGTTCTGTCACTGAGCAGCAAGGCCTGGCATTTCAAGGAAAAAGAGAAGAAAGAGGGAATTGGGAGGCTGAGGAGGGGAGAAGCAGAGCAGAAGGGTGGTAGGACAAGTGAAAAAGCAGTAGTTAGCTTCCTGTGAGTGCTTATTTTACGGAGAATGTGGGGCGCTGTAGTGTAGCACAATAGGATGCTCCAACAGGGGATTGCGAGATGGAATTCTAAATTGTAGCACTCTCATCAGATCTTTTCCCCACAAACTAACATGTAGTCCACTTTTCCTGAGGCTCATTTTGGCCTCCTGTTATCTTTCAGGTTGGGTTTATTGTTTACTCCCAGTTTCTGAGGGTTGTACTTGCTGTCCATTCAAAAATTACATTAAGGCTAGAGCAACAGCCTGTCCAAAGCAAGGAAAGGGCAAATTCAACCAAGAGGGTTTGGTAGAATTGGGTTGAGTCCATTGCTCTATTATGGCACCAAATGGCCTAGTATTTCACTTGCACTGTGTTTTCCAATATCTTAAGAATTGCTCATGTGCTCTAGCTGTGATCTGTAAGTTACAGTCGCTTTGGGGAAATTAGCCTATTGGCTCCTATTTCATCTTTACTCTTAATAATAAGAGGAGCAGGAGAGAATTTTGGAGGCAACAGGAGAAAAAAAAATCCACTTGAGTCTGAGACTCCAGGTTGGTCTGGCCTTGACCAAAAGTTTTAGACACGTAACTAAAGCTGCCCTATCATCAAGAATTCTGGGTGCTGCCAGTTCATAATACCAAGACATTATGGCATGTACTTTGGAGAGACTGATAAAGATAGGAGAGGAAGACACTGAGCATTTTTTTCTTGACTGATTACTCTGGTCTGGCATGGGTGAATTGGTGCTTAGAAAACAGATTTTTGGGCATAGATTGCCCTTCTGGTTCAAGCCCTTTTGC
Organism: Plestiodon gilberti rubricaudatus; assembly: GCA_026170595.1. Classification (NCBI taxonomy): domain Eukaryota; kingdom Metazoa; phylum Chordata; class Lepidosauria; order Squamata; family Scincidae; genus Plestiodon; species Plestiodon gilberti. The sequence goes on from JANXHW010000004.1 coordinate 37,181,031, forward strand.
GTGAAAGGGTGCTGAACAGGGTGTTAAGTTTTATCTAGTGTTTATGATGCTCCTACACTGTGTGCACCACTGAACACCATTTTTTATAGAGCCTATTAATTTTCTGGGTCAGTGGGAGGACAGGCGTTCCCTTCCTCCCTGACCCTCCACCAAGGGGAAGATAATTGCAATTGAAACTTTGACAATCACTGTTGATCAGAAAAGATCTTTACACACAGCAGCAGAAGCATAGCTGCTCTGCACAGAAGGATGTCTGGATCAAAGCCTTATACCAGATAGTTAACCAGTTTTAGCAAGTAAATGTGCTATAATGTTTTGCAAGACTACTTAGCATGATGACTTTCTAAGAGTAGAAATAGAACTTGCAACTGACAGCATTTTGCTGCATTAATCTTGTGTTTGCTTCTAAAGGCTTTCAAGGAATACACCAGTGATGATATGAATGTAGCTCCTGAAGACAGAGTGTGGGTGAGAGGATGGTTTCCAATTCTTTTTGAGCTGTCCTGTATCATCAATAGATGCAAATTAGATGTAAGAACCAGGTAACAATCCATATTTGTAATTCAAATTTTAAAGCATTTTGTTTCACTTGTGGGTCTTCAAAAGAATGATGGTGTTGTAATTGCCATATTTTGCCACAAACAGTTTGATTAACATTGTGGTAGCATACTGCACTGTACAGAAATGTTGAAAAGAAGCATGGATTCTTTTAAACAGTTCTGCAGTTGTCTTTCTGAGGATTTCTTTCCTCTTACCAAATTGGTAGCAATCCTTTGTATAATTGTTTTTGTTTGAGGCATATATTTTGTGTAGCAACTGCAGAATCTGTGTGTGGGTGTGAATTTCTAGCAGTTTTTATAACAAAGGGCTACAAAATAACCATACATCATCACCTTTAAATGGGGAAAAGTGCATTTAAATTAAAACTGTGTCCAAAGAGCAGTCAGAAATTATTTATATACCGTATTGCCCGAGTATACGCCGCACTCCCCCCCCCGTAAATTAAGTTTTTAAACTAGGGGTGCATCTTATAATTGGGCTGTTGCGATGTTGCAGGTGGAGATGAGCAGGAGGGCTTTTCCCAGTGCGTATTTTCACGTGCTACAACTGTCCCCGACGTGTCGAGCCTCCTTTCAGAGGCGTCGTTAGGGTGGGGGCTGGGGCTGGTGTCTAGCTCGGAGGGGGTGCACTGCTGCCGCCGTGGCGCCACTGCCCCTCCAGGAGCTCAACATGCCCCCAAGCTCGACATGAGCCCGGGGGCGAAAGCAGCAGGGGGAGGGTGCACGCCGGTGGTGTGTGTTCTTCTTTGTTACCGCGTTCATGCACACACACACCCGGGCGGCGGGCAGCCAAACGCGTCCTTCCTGGCTGGCCGGCAGTATCAAATGCGAGTCTGGAGAAGCTGTGCCTGCGCAAACTTGCTGCAGCCTCTCTAGCTCCCGTAGTCTCACTGGCTGGAGGACTCAACCAGTGAGACTAAGGGAGCTAGAGAGGCTACAGCAAGTTTGTGTAGGCGCAGGCGCAGCCTCTCCAGCCTCGCATTTGATACTACCAGCCAGCTGGGAAGGACGTGTCTGGCCGCCCGCCGCCCGGGGTGGTGGTGCACGAACATGGTAACAAAGAACCACCCACCCACCCCCGGCGTGCACCCTCCCGGGGCCTTTTTAGGCCAAAAACAGGCCTAAAAAGCCCCCAGGGAGGATGCAAAAAAAGGCCTAGAATAAGCCTCTTTTTAGGCTGTTCTTTTGCAGGTTCGTTTTTTCCTAACCTGCCTTGCTCTGGGTGCTGGGAAAAGCCCTCCTGCTTCTCTCGCATGCAGCCTTGCTCTGGGCGCCCGTCCGGTGGCGAAGGAGGAGGCTGGGAGACACACACCCCAAGGCTGGAGAAAGGTGCGTCTGACACGATCGCAGAGGCTCCTCAGCTCAGAGGGGGTTGAGTTTGGGGAAGGGTGGATTGGGGAAGGGTGAGCAAGAAGGCCTGGATGGGGGGAGGGATGGAGGGAGCCCCCCCCTGTGAATAAGATCTGGCAGTCATACATTGAAAGGAAATGGGAGAAGGCAAGGGTGGGAGGCTTCACTTGCACGGGAGGGGCGGGAAGCCTGCGATGTTACAACTGCATGAGGACATGGAGACTGGCACTCGAGAGTGAGAGAGCCACTAATTTGGTCTTTATGGAAGCAGAACTGAATGTGGGGGGGGGGGCTAGTAGATCCACATGTGTCTCCTGTTTTGATGGCTTATTGTTTTTGTTTATTCATTAAATAAAATACTATACTAAAAATTTTTTAAAAAATTAAATAGCACCAAACTTTAAGGGTGCGGTTTATAATCTGGAGTGGCTTATACTCGGGACAATACAGTAGTTAAAGAACTTGTTGAAACTGAGGGCAAATATGTTTGTCATTAAAACATGTTCTCCAGTTGGTGATGTTTAACCTCAGAAACTTTAAGATTATATTTGATAAAGCTATTTGCAGCCTCAGATCTCCATGTAAGAGTTCTAAAACAGAATAAAAACCCTGTGGCTCCATGAAAATAACTGGGGGCAAATACTTATGTGGAAGACCGGCAGCTCTGTAGATTTCGTAGTTGTAGTTGAGGAGCACATAAATATCTAAGCAATCATGTGGATCTTCCAAGTCTAAGTAAACCAAGATTACCATATATATTAGCATATAAGATGTTCTCGCTGATAAGATGAGGGCAAATTTTGAGTCAAAAAAATCTGGAAATTTGCTATGACCTTTTGATTAAGACGAGGGTAGAACTTAAGGACTTGTGTACAAGCAAACAGTTATTGTCTTATTGTGTATAATATTCCATCCACATTTTATAGTTCATCAGATAGCCATCAACCTGGAAGGATCAATGAAATGACATGTATAACTGAATTTTTAATATAACAAAGAGTCCTGCACCATCAGATATTGTGTCAGTAGAACACAGGTTCTCAACCTCTCAGCGGCAATGTGCCACTGCCACTGGCGGAATCCCTTGGCATACCACCAGAAGTGATGGGTGATGACATCATTGCCCCTCACTTCCAGGTATCGGACACCCATGGAGCTCAGGAGCGGAGGTTTCCAATGCCGAGGAGCTCAGGAAAGCTCCGGTAAGAGGCTTGAGGTAGGCAGGAGAGCCTTTGTCAGTGCGTGAGACTCGTGCGCTTCACCTCCGCTTGCTGGCACTTTCCCGAGCTCTGCGGCATCCGAAACGTCTGCTCCTGAGCTCCGACGGGGGGGGGTGTCACTGTTCAGACCAACCACGTACCACCAATTGAGAACCCCCACATTAGAAGATACTGTTCAATTTTTTATATTTTTATTGCTAAAATAGAAACTTGTAGAAGTTCATTACTTTAAAATGGGGGGGGGGATCCATAAGCAACCTCCTGGTTTTTTTTTTTTTTAGAAGTGGGTTTTCTCTGTGCCAGGTGCAAGGGAGTGGCGACTGGACACAGGTATCTTGTTGTCTCGTGTGCTCCCTGAGGCATCTGGTGGGGCCACTGTGTGACACAGGAAGCTGGACTAGATGGGCTTTTGGCCTGATCCAGCAGGGCTCTTCTTATGTTCTTATGTTCTTATGTTAAGATTAAATCTTTTAGCTTATATTTTGATACAGCTAATATTTTGCTAAACTCAGCACTTTGTAATCTACATCTTTGTTACAATAATTAAGAACTTGTTATCAACTTTAGAAAATCATGCAAATAGAATTTGTGCCCTTGGTTTAAGATAAAAGCTTTGATTTATCACATTTACATGTATATTCTACCTTTCTTCAAAAATGGAACCCAAAGTAGCATACGTAGACTTTCCATTTTTAGGTAGTACAGGTTGATTACCCTTTATCCGGACATCTGAAATCCAGAGTATTCCGAAATCCAGACATTTTTGGGCTTTGACTTTAAAAAAAAACTTTTTCCAGCACCTGGCTAGCATAGCGCAAGGCATGTTGGGGCACAAAATTTAGCCAGGCTCAAAGAGTGATGTAATAGTAGGGGCATGCTACCGTCCTCCAGATCAAAAACCTGAAGGGGATCTTGAAATGAGAAAGCAAATCAGGGAGGTGTCAACGAGAGACAGGGTTGTAGTCATGGGGGACTTCAATTATCCTCACATCGACTGGGTCAATTCATGCTCAGGTCATTTAAGAGAGACTGGATTTCTGGATATGTTAAATGACTGTGCCTTAGAGCAGCTTGTCACGGAACCAACCAGAGGACAGGTGACTCTGGATTTGATATTGTGTGGCACTCAAGATCTGGTCAGGGAGGTAAATGTTACCGAACCGTTGGGGAACAGTGACCATGCTGCGATCTGTTTCACCATGCATGTCGGAGGGAGAGTGCCGAGCAAATCTGACACGAAAACCCTTGACTTCCGAAGGGCTGACTTCCACAAAATGAGGAGACTAGTTAAAAAAAAAAGCTGAAAGGGAAGGTAAAAAGAGTCCAATCGCTCCAGAGTGCATGGAGGCTGTTTAAAACAACAGTCATAGAGGCCCAGCGGGAGTGTATCCCACAAAGGAGGAAGGGCTCGACCAAGTCCAGGAGGGTGCCGGCATGGCTAACAAGCACAGTTAAGGAGGCTATAAAAGGCAAGGAAGCTTCCTTCCGTAAATGGAAGTCTTGCCCTAGTGAGGAAAATAAACAGGAGCATAAACTGTGGCAAAAGAAATGTAAAAAGATGATACGGGAGGCCAAGCAAGACTTTGAGGAACGTATGGCAGGCAACATAAAAGGGAATAATAAAAGCTGCTTCAAATATGTTAGAAGCAGGAAACCTGCCAGGGAAACGGTTGGTCCGCTGGATGGTGAGGGAGAGAAAGGGGTGATAAAAGGGGACTTGGAGACTGCAGAGAAATTAAATGAGTTCTTTGCATCTGTCTTCACGGCAGAAGACCTCGGGCAAATACCGCTGCCGGAACGGTCTCCCCTGAATAAAGAATTAAGTCAAATAGAGGTTAAAAGAGAAGACGTCTCAGACTTAATTGACAAAATAAAGATCAATAAATCACCAGGCCCGGATGGCATCCACCCAAGAGTTCTGAAGGAACTCAAGAATGAAGTTGCTGACCTCTTGACCAAAATATGCAACTTGTCCCTTAAACGGCCACTGTGCCAGAGGATTGGAGGATAGCTAATGTCACGCCAATCTTTAAAAAAGGAAGGAGGGGAGACCCGGGAAACTACAGGCCGGTCAGCCTAACCTCTGTTCCAGGGAAGATGGTGGAAAGTCTCATTAAGGATAAAATCTTAAAATACATAGAAGAACAAGCTCTGCTGAGGGAGAGTCAGCATGGCTTCTGCAAGGGGAAGTCTTGCCTCACAAACCTGTTAGAATTTTTTGAAAAGGTCAACAGGCATGTGGATGCGAGTGAACCCGTGGATATTATATATCTGGATTTTCAGAAGGCGTTTGACACGGTCCCTCATGAAAGGCTCCTGAGAAAACTCCACAGTCAGGGAATAAGAGGGCAGGTCCCCTTGTGTATTAGGAACTGGTTGAAGACCAGGAAACAGCGAGTGGGAGTCAATGGGCAATTTTCACAATGGCGAGAGGTGAAAAGCGGTGTGCCCCAAGGATCGGTCTTGGGACCGGTGCTTTTCAACTTATTCATAAATGACCTGGAGTCGGGGATAGGCAGTGAGGTGGCCAAGTTTGCAGATGACACTAAACTTTTCCGGGTGGTGAAGACCAGCAGGGATTGTGAAGAGCTCCTGAAGGACCTCTCCAAACTGGGAGAATGGGCAGCAAAATGGCAGATGCGCTTCAATGTAAGTAAGTGCAAAGTGATGCACATTGGGGCAAGAAACCAAAATTTCACATATACGCTAATGGGTTCTGAGTTGTCTGTGATGGATCAAGAGAGAGATCTTGGGGTGCTGGTGGACAGGTCGATGAAAGTGTCGACCCAGTGTGCGGCGGCTGTGAAGAAGGCCAATTCCATGCTCGGGATCATTAAAAAAGGGATTGAGAATAAAACGGCCAATATCATTATGCCCTTGTACAAATCGATGGTAAGGCCACATCTGGAGTATTGTGTCCAGATGTGGTCACCACACCTCAAAAAGGATATAGTTGAATTGGAAAAGGTGCAGAAAAGAGCGACCAGAATGATTCGTGGGCTGGAGCACCTCCCTTATGAGGAAAGGCTACAGCGTCTGGGGCTTTTCAGCCTAGAAAAAAGGCGCCTGAGGGGGGACATGATTGAGACTTATAAAATTATGCATGGGATGGAAAGAGTGGATAGAGGGAAATTCTTCTCCCTCTCGCACAACACCAGAACCAGGGGACATGCATTAAAATTGAGTGGAGGGAGAGTTAGAACAGACAAAAGAAAATATTTCTTTACCCAACGTGTAATTCATCTGTGGAACTCCTTGCCACAGGATGTGGTGATGGCATCTGGCCTAGATGCCTTTAAAAAGGGTTTGGACAGATTCATGGAGGAAAAGACCATCACAGGTTACAAGCCATAAGCAACCTCCTGGTTTTAGAAGTGGGTTTTCTCTGTGCCAGGTGCAAGGGAGTGGCGACTGGACACAGGTATCTTGTTGTCTTGTGTGCTCCCTGAGGCATCTGGTGGGGCCACTGTGTGATACAGGAAGCTGGACTAGATGGGCTTTTGGCCTGATCCAGCAGGGCTCTTCTTATGTTCTTATGTTCTTAAAATTACTAAAAATATTATAGAAAATTACATTCAGGTGTATCTCAGATATAAATGAATTTTGTGTGAGACTTGGGTCCCATCCCCAAGGTATCTCATTATATTTATGCAAATATTTCTAAATCAAGACAAATCCAAAATCCAGACATCTTCCCATCCTAATTAGTCCTAGTGAGGGATACTCAACCTGTAAAACATCCAGAAACTGTCCCGACTCAGACCTGCATAGCTACATCATGAGTTTTTAGACTTTGCCCCTCCTATTCATCAGAAATGACCATTCTTACTGTTTGAGATGCTTCTTCAAGGTTACATAGAGTTTAAAAGTCACACTATGAGCTGAGTCATTCTAGTCTGCTGAAGTTTCTCATATTTGCCATTTGTCTTTTATTTTAGAGGCTTAACAGTTATGTTTGAAATAATGAAAACATATGGTCATACTTATGAAAAGCATTGGTGGCAGGATTTGTTTCGAATTGTCTTCCGGATATTTGATAACATGAAACTACCAGAACAACAGACAGAGGTAAGTTGTTTTTTTGTTTTGGTTTTTGTAACAACCTAAGGTTGTGTCCTATCCATTGTGGCCCTTACTGGCCAATTCTGTTTCAAAAATGTATATCCCTTTTTTCCATCAGAGTTGATGCTCAAAGCAGCTTACAATAATAAAATTACAAAATACAAGTAAAGAATCCAGAAACCTCTAGAAATGATCAGTTATTGACTGCCGTTAAAATACTTGAAAAGCAAGGTAAAACAGCCTGTGGGTAAAACAAATATGTTTTACAGTGCAATCCTAACCAACTTTCCAGTGCCAGTGCAGCCGCAATGCAGCCCTGAGGTAAGGGAACAAATGTTCCTTCACCTTGAAGAGGTCTCCATGACTGCCCCTGCACTGCAAAATGCAGTGTGCACCATGTTGGCATGGCTACACTGGTGCTGGAGAGTTGGTTAGGATTGCACTGATAATGTTGTAGTGGAAATCCAACAGGGAGAGTCTCCCTAGGGAGGGAATTCCAGAGATTGGGCACATCCACTGGAAAAGCCCTCCCATGTATTCCAGCCAATTGAACCTCAGACACTGGTGGAATGTGAAGAAAGGCCTTTGGTAAAGCTTCATAAACAAGCAGATTCATACAGGAGCTAGCTGTATATGGAATTCACATCTCTATAGTGAACAGGGAGTTGGTGAAGCATTTAAGTGAATACACTTGGATTGTGATCATGCGCACACATTCCTAAGGTAAAAACCCATTGAACACAGTGGTACTTACTTCTGAGTAAGCATACATAGGACTGTTCTATTAAAATACTTTTGAATTGGAGGCGGTCCTTTAATGAATAGAATGTTGGAGATATTTTGGCTTAGTTGGATATTATAAGTAGAAAATAGAGAATAGTATGCTAGTAGGATATACTGCTTCGCGCTTGCTGTAACCTTTCGAAATATGCTATATTTTGTGTTTTTATTATATTAATAAAATTAAATATAAATAAAGAATTGGAGGTGGTCCAATTGTTCCATATCAATTTATTTTTCATGGGGCAGAAAGTTCACCTGGCATGGGACTGTTGTAGGTAGAATTGCTCTCTCTTTACCTATCTTATGCCAGCCCTTGTGTGGTTTTTTATTAATGCTATCATTTATATATAGTGTTTTTACACAGTGACAAACAAAAAGACATTTCAGCAAGGGAAGCAACAAAGGGCGAAGAGTAATGAGTGGTCAGGGTAACAAGGGTCAGATTTGAATGGTTGTAACTATGTGTAGTTGGATGTAGACAAAAGTGTTAGGACAAAGGCTTCACAGAAAACCTTTGCTATTTTGAGAAGGTCTTAGGCCTTCCATCTTGATTGTTTTCATAATCGCAATGTTGTAGTATTGTTTAAGTATGTGAACTTTCCAAGCATTTATTGGGGTCAAATAGAATCTAATTCTAGTCATAGTTTACAAAACGCAATGATCCACATTTGATAATGACTCTAATTGAATATAAAAATGTGAAACTGTATTAAGGATTAATGTTTGTTTATAGTACAGGGCACAACTATAAAGGTTGAAAAGTCCTAAAGGGAATAGAAGGGTGCCTCTCTGTTAGGAGGGGAAACTTTGGAAAACAATTAAAACAAATTGGAGTGGGGAGTTGAAACGCAGAGGCGTCACTAGGCTTCGTATCACCCGGGGCGAGAACTCATCACGTCGCCTCCGTAATGGCCATTGCCCACCCAGCCCCTCACCCCGCCCCCTCATCATTGCCCCACCCCCATGCTTATTTTTGCCTTCAAAGCTTGAGTTTTTTTCATACCAGAATTTTAAAAGTTTAAGAAAACACCCACCCACCCAAAACATGAGCTGACTTTTATTGAGAAGAGATGGGAGGTAAAGAGCAGAGGTGTCACTAGAGTTTGCATCACCAGCCGGGAGAGCTCAGCGCGTCACCCCCATAATGGGCCCCAGAGGTGAGGTGAATAGGGAGAAACAAAGTTGGGCTGAGCTGGGTTCTACAAAAGATGTCCATCAGGCAGGACTATGTATTTCTACAGATTACTCCTGGTCAGTGCCGGTGTCACTAGAGTTGGTGTCACCCAGTCCGGTAACTTATGGTGTCACGCAGCACCGTAACTACGGTGGAGCGGATGGAGCAGTTGCTCCAGGCGCTCCACCGCGGGGGGACAGGCAGAACGCGGTCGGGAGAACTCACCGGCTCCCGAAGCAGCGTCGCGTTTTGGCCCTCCCACCCTGCAGCCTGTTTGGCTCCGAAATAGGAGCAAAATGGGCGGGGGGGGCCGCGTCTACGTGACGCGAGGGCGCGTCACGACGCTGGCCCCACCCCTTGCTCCGGGCGCCCTCCCGGCGCGTTGCGCCTCTGGTGTCACGTCCATAATTTATTTTAATGTATAACAGTACGGGTCACCCAACAAATCAGTAACCAACTCGTCTCTCAGAACAATCAGTCTCATTGGTCTGTTTTGAGTTAAGTAAATCCACTTTTCCCCCCCATAGGGTAGTTTTATTTTTCCGGTTGTTTGGGCATAACGTTTGATAGAATACAGATAATTCAAAACGGTTTGTTTCCTTGCATTCTACATGAAATTACGAATCGAGGATATATAGCATGATGGTATTATTCATAAATACAAAGTTTTCACAGTTTTGGCCACTAGTGGTGTCACCCCTAGTGACGCCACTGATTGTAGGAGAATGTATAGATTATGATGGCACAAGTGGGGGGAGGAGTTTATTGAAATAACATTTTTACCCCCTTTTGGAATATGTTATGACCCTGGAAGTGCTGCGTAGGAGGGTTCAAGGAAAACTGCCTTGCTTTTTAAAACTTCCTTGATGCTGCTTGTGTAGCAAAATGACTTTTGTCTTTTTTTTTTTTTTACTGCTTTGGACTTTTTTGTGCTGTATATTTTATCTAAGCCTTAACCGTTCTAAAAATCCTCCAAGATTCCTGAAGGGATTTTACCCTCCTTGACTGTCTTTCAACTTCCCTTTAAGTAATCTCATTTTTGAGAAAATCTCTCTTCCTTATTCCTAGAAAGCTGAGTGGATGACAACAACTTGCAATCATGCACTTTATGCAATATGTGATGTATTCACACAGTATTTGGAAGTGCTTAGTGATGTCCTTTTGGATGATATATTTGCCCAGCTGTACTGGTGTGTTCAGCAAGGTAAGAGTGTACCAAGTTGTTATAGACAATGCTAAGCATTTACTTTGTGCAGTATGAACAAACCAGTGCCTTGTTTTGTGTTTCAGACAATGAACAACTAGCACGGTCTGGTACAAACTGTTTAGAGAATGTTGTCATTCTAAATGGCGAAAAGTTTACCCTTGAAATCTGGGATAAGACTTGTAACTGTATGCTGGATATCTTCAAAACTACAATTCCACATGCGTAAGATTTTTTCTGATAATATTTGGGAGGAAGGGGATGTTGTGCATTTATGTACTTCTGTTATTGTGACAATGGGTTGCATCTTATATGTGAAAATAAAGCGGCATTTTTTGTTGTTCCACATGCAGTTGTACAACTGCTATGAAAGAAATTGCACAACTGACAATGAAGTACTAACAGTTTTATGTGACATGCTGCATAAGTACAAAATCAAGGCAGGATTCCGTTTGGATTTCTGTGCACAAGAACCTTGTGCTGTCACTTCACGTATGCAAATTGAAGGATAATTTTCAGCTTGTACAGCCTGAGGATGTGGACAGGCTCCTTTTGGAGTGTGAGGCCGACTACCTGCCTGCTTGACCCTTGCCCTGCTTGGCTAATCAGATCTGCCCGAGAGAGGCTGGCCGAGTGGACGGGGAGGGTGGTCAACTCTTCTTTGGTGGAGGGGGTGTTGCCGCTCGCTTTGCGGCGGGCGGTGGTTCGACCCTTTCTGAAGAAGCCCTCCCTTGATTCCACAATAATGGACAACTACCAGCCAGTTTCAAACCTCCCGTTTTTGGGCAAGATAATTGAGCGGGTGGTGGCGTCTCAACTCCAGAGGGTACTAGATGAAGTGGATTATCTAGATCTCTTTCAATCTGGTTTCAGGCCGGGCTTTGGGACGGAAACGGCCTTGGTCGCCTTGGTGGATGACTTACACCGAGGACTGGACAGGGGGAGTGCGTCCCTGTTGGTTCTGCTGGACCTCTCAGCGGCCTTCGACACCATCAAACATGGTGTCCTTCTGGGCAGACTGGCCAAGTTGGGGGTCGGGGGCACCGTTCTGCGGTGGTTCCGCTCCTACTTGGCAGATAGGTCCCAGATGGTGGTGCTGGGGGACGCCTGTTCGGCATCCTTGCCCTTGAGGTGTGCGGTGCCACAGGGTTCCATCTTGTCCCCCATGCTATTTAACATCTACATGAAACCGCTGGGACAGGTCATCCTGGGATTTGGAGTTGGGTGCTATCAATATGCTGATGACACCCAGCTCCATCTCTCCTTTCCACCTGATTCCAGGGTGGCTGTTGAGGTTCTGGAGTGCTGCCTGGAGGCGGTTGGGACCTGGATGAGGGCTAATAAGCTGAAACTAAACCCGGACAAGACAGGTTCTCCTGGTCTGGAAATCCACAATGCAGGTACTAGAGTATTGTTCTGCTCTGAAGGGAGTTGCACTCCCTCTGAAGGAGCAGGACCTGGTAGACGCTTTGATGGGTATGGGGCTCTTGGCCGCTGGCTGACCTGGCCTGATACTACCCCAGCTAAAGAGCATGACACCTTAAGGACCAACCTTTCCTACATGACCCTGCCTGGATATTACGGTCTTCCTCGGAAGCCCTGCTTTGGGTCCCCTGCCTTATGAAATGAGGCAGGCGAACCCGTGAAAGGACCTTCTTGGTTGTGGTACACTGCCTTCCAAATATGCTCCCCAGGGAGGTTTGCCGACTCAGTTTGATGTCATTTTGCCACTAGGTGAAGTCCTTTTTATTTGCACAGACCTTTTTTGGGTTCTTTAGTTTTTATTGTCAGTTTTAATCTGGCTTTTTAAAATTCTTTCAGTGCATGCCTTTTTTCAGTATTTTGTATTTGACATGGTTCATTATTTTATTATGTTAAATTTGTGTTCGCTGCTGTGGGAGACATGTTTCTGAGAAGTGGGTTATAAATGTACCAAATAAATAATAAAGGAGCAGTTTTGCCCCCGTCATTTTAAATTAGACTTGCTCTGCTGCTAGTTCTAAATGGTAGCCTTAGTTTGCGCATTTTGCTTCTTGACCCATTGAGGCTTCTTAAAATAAAACAAAAAAAGTGTGAGAAGAGTACAGGGGCAAAGTTGGTTGCAGAGTTTGCCTGGTGCCTAGAAAAAGATCATAAGGATCAAACCTCATTTATTGGTTTGTCAAACAATCAAATCAAGAGGCAAAGGCGTTTTGTGAGTCTTGACTGAAGGCAGCTGTGTTGGAAAGTTGCTATCTGCAACCATGACAAAAATAGCCTTCTATATCAGTAACATTTGGTTTCATTTTTGTCTATTTTGGAAGATTTTTATGTACATTGTTACGTTCAATTATTTTTGTTCATTTTTTATATAAGTAAACTTTTTTATTAAATGAAAAATGAGATAGAAATGTTTAATATAATATCACATGACTGCCACATCTAAATTGCAACAGAATTTTTTATTCAGGCATGTAAATGTTGCTCTTCGAGACCTAAACTATATATCTTTTCTTTTCAAGGCTTTTGACTTGGCGACCAGCAGGGGGAGATACAGCTCCTCCATCTCCATCTTCCCTGAGAGAGAAACAGTTGGTATGTGTGCAAAGTGAACAGGGCAGAGGAAGGACTTTCAGATGTACACTTTCTGGTACAAAGAGTGTCCCTAGCTGAAATGTTTCTTGTGAAGAAATGTTTTCAGATTGGTGCTTTTGTAACTTGTAGGTGGCTTCAGAGCTGTTTAGACCAGGGTTCCTCAACCTTTTGGGGCCCGCGTACTCCCTATGTGGGCCCCCAAAGTCCACATACCCACGGACCCCCCAAAAAGTAGCCCCCCCCCAAAGGGGGGTTGCCCCCGTTTTTCCCAAGCTACGGCAAGGCCAGCCGGGTTCTCCCGCTCGCGCCGCAACCTGGAGGGTAAAGCTACAGCCCTGCCAAATTGGCAGGGCTGTAGCTTTACCCTCCGGGTTGTGGCGCGAGCGGGAGAACCCAGCTGCACCGCAGCCCGGGAAAAACAGCAAAATTGCCCCCGGTAGCTTCCCTTACCTTGTCTCCCGGCTGCCTCCATCTTGAATCTCGCAAAAATCTCACAAGATTCAAGATGGCGGCGGCCAAATCTCGTAAGGGTATATGAGGCATGAGACTGCCTCATGTGCCCTTACGAGATTTGGCCGCTGCCATCTTGAATCTTGCGAGATTTTCACGAGATTCAAGATGGAGGCGGCCGGGAGACAAGGTAAGGGAAGCTATTGGAGGCAATTCTGCCGTTTTTCCGCTCCCCTGATCGCAGCAGCTGATAACAGGGACCATCTCGCGTACCCCTGGGGGTACGCGTACCACAGGTTGAGAACCTCTGGTTTAGACCAAATCCTGACTATGTTTACTCTCAAGTCAGTCCAAGTGAGTTCAAGGCATCTTACACTGAAGGTGAGGGTGCATATGACAGAAATAAATTAAGCTGAACTTTTTCAGAATTTCTTTGCCTTTGTTTAGTTTTGATCATGAGTGTTCATAATACTCTTAAATATTATATTTAAAAGTCTCTAGTGATATTATGTATAGGTGTTTTCAGAAATACACTAGTATGCTTATGAACAAATACCATTTCCACATACAGTGTTTTTTGGATAACACCTAGTTGCAATAGGTGTGTCTTGATACAAACACTCTTTTATACGGTTTTATTTTAAAATACAGCATAGAATTGTGTGTAAAGGTAAAGATGACCCCTGACAATTAAATCCAGTCGTGTCCGACTCTAGGGTGTGGTGCTCATCCCCATTTCAAAGCTGAAGAGCCAGTGTTGTCCAAAGATGCCTCTGTGGTCATGTGGCCGGCATGACTCTCCTTGCTGCAGCGCAGCTGGAACATGGAGCGCTGTTTACCTTCCCGCAAGCGGTACCTATTTATCTACTCGCATTAACATGCTTTGGAACTGCTAGGTTGGCAGGAGCTGGCCAAGCAACGAGAGCTCACCCCGTCGCAGATTCAAACTGCCGACCTTTCGATCGACAGCTCATGGTTCAGCGGTCTAACCCACTAGCCTGACAGAATTGTGTATATTGCGTAGTAAAGAATAAAAAAGAGAAAATAAAATATACACATACATACCCTTCTCCCTACTGAAGCCCCTGACAGTCAGGGGACCCTCAGCATTGGCATAGTGTGCTGCATGTAGGGAGCACTGTGGAGGAAGGAGGGGGAAATACGCAGAAGCCAGGTATTTCCACTTTTAGTTCATTCATGGTTTCTGGTATTCCCCTCCTCCTCTGCAGTACTGCAGTTTCTGGGTATCTCCCCCCCCCATTCCTCTTCCCCTGCGTTGCGTACCATGCGACTGCCAAGTGCCCCTGACCCTCAACGTTTTGGGGGGTTAGGGGCTACAGAAGGGAGTGGGCAAGTCTTCTGTGAGCAACATTGCTTCCCTGAGTGCAGTACTCTGGTTAAAACCCACCATATTTTAAGGATATGTTATGAACACTGATGTTTGCAACTAGGAGGCATAAATCTTCTCAAATTATTGATTTAAGTTTTGGTGTATGCACACTTAGCTTGAACTCAATAGGACTTTTTAGTATACATAGAAGGGGAGAGGTAGAGATCAGGTATCGGATGACATCATTTTAGCCAGGAAAGACAAACAGTCCCGGCTAGAAGCCCTTTCGCTTTTCGTCCTCCATTTATCTAGGGGAGAGAGCCCACCAGACTCACTGAGAAGTGCAAGGGGAGACTGGTGGTTCCATCATCCTGGTAAGGTCAGATAGAATCATATAAGGAACAGTTATTTAGTCAGAAAAACCGTAAGGATTTTATGTTTATTTTAATTTGTACCTTTACAAGCTCATTCAAAACTCCAGGCAAGTTAATTCTGAGTTACAACACACTCGTGAGATTCCGCATCACTTCAGCACCATCTGCTGGCGAGTGGTATTATTGCAGGCTGAATAATTAAGCCCTTTGTTTGTTTGTTTTTGCCAAATTCCATTCTTGTTCATTTGGTTTTGTTATCCCCTTTCTCTTTTGTTAGACTTATAATAAACTTTTTACAGTTAACCTTGAGTTTGCCTTATCCCTGGTTCTGGGAAATTCAGTGTATTATCACGTCTCCTCACTCTGCAGGAGCTACTGTGAGAGTGATTTTGATAGATATCCCTGAGGTTCATAAAGTTGGCCCTTGGCATCTGCGGGAGTTCTGTTTCCGGAAACCCCACGGATGCCAAAAACCATGGATGCTCAAGTCTGTGGTTGGGCAGGGGGCGGGGGTTGTGCCGTTTTACTTTATTGAAGAACTGCGCAGGCCCACTGCCTACTTCTTCCCTCTGGCACTGTGTTCTAATAGTCTAAAATGCCTGTTACAAGGGGAAAAACCACGACCACTTCCGGTCGCATTTCCCCCCCCCCCCCCCGTAACAGGTATTTTAGGCTATTAGAACGCAGCGCTGGAGGGGAGGAAGGGGTGGCGGGCCCGCGCAGCTCTTAAATAAGGTAAAATGGCGCCGTCTCCCTCCACGGATGGCCAATCTGCGGATAGTCAAATCCACTGATGGCCAATCCGCGGATATAGAGTGCCCACTGTATTATTCTAGGAGGGGGATTCTGACCAGGGAGCCCCTCTGGCTAGCTTGATCTCCTGGGCTGGTGGTAGTAGATTCAATCTACCAAGGCTTTTCCCTGGTAAGCTGTGTGTCCAAATAAGGGAGAGAGGGGAACGGGAAGGGAGTGAGCATGCTAACCATTAGGCACTACTGCCCTGGGTCGGTTTGCAGTAGCTGGCAGCCCCTCTCTTGACCCTGACAGATGGTTTGCACAAATCATAGTTTGCAGAGTTCAGATGTAACAGCAGACAATGTGAATGAATCATAATAGTTTTCTATTTGCAGGAGCTTTGTAGCATATGGTGCAACTTTCAAGTGATATTTTAAAAATACGAACTTGCAGCAATGTACTGTACTCCAATACAGTCATTTGTATGTTCAGTCATTTTAGTGAAATGTTCAGTCATTTCAGTGAAATACTATATCTAGGAGATTTACTCTTTTGGGTTAATATGAAGAAATGTTTCTTTTTTCTGTTTTTCAGGATACGATATCACAGAAATCTGTAGATATCCATGACTCTGTACAACCGAGACCTTCAGATAGACGTCAGTTTCAGCCCATTGTAGGACCACCAGCAAGTGAGGAGGTCAGCAAAAACAAACCTACGGCAAGTGAGTGTTTCCTTAAGGAAGAAAGGTTGTTCCTTAAGGAGCAATGTGTGACAGAACAGGATCATTTGAATAGAGATACATGAGCTGAGATCCAAGCCTTTTTAGTGCACAGAGGCACTGTGGGTATGCAGCTCTGCTTCCTACTCTGTATAGAAGAAGGTCAAAGTTCCCTCTGGGAGAGAATCAAAGGCCTGTTGCATGCACGCAATCTGTCTGCGCAGCGCAACTTTTTGGATCTGGTTTGTGGTAATTAATGATGAAGAGAATGATGATAATGCATATAAGAACTGCAGAATGTATTTCATTCTGCTTGTCCAAAAATAAGGTATTCATTTTTTAAGCATTTGTATTTTATATATCATGTATAATGGTATTACATATATATAGGTGCCTTTTTGAACTTCAGTTGTTGGGCTTTAGCAATACACAGTTCCAAGCTTGACATTCTTTAGAAGGTGGTTGGGGGTTGGGTTTGTACGTTCCACTCACTCGCCCCCCCCCTTTCCTCCTCATCTGCTTCAGCTGCTAGCACATACCCACAGACTTCTGTGCACTCCCAGTCAAGCGCAACCCCTTCCCATGGTACCCTTTTCCCTGCTAGGGAAGCTGGCACACAGAGGGGTAAAATGTCAAATTCACTCCCCAAAGGGAAACTGGATTTCTGTGATAGTATCGCTACCACCACTTCTATACAACAGCGTTGGGTTCTCTCCAAAGGAGAGCTGGAGAGCCCTTTCCGCCCCACAGAATGGAGGAAAAGTGTATCCAGCGCACACTGTGTCCCACCTCACTCCCTCTGCACCTTCCAATTCAGTTGTATGACCAACAGTCTAAGGACTGGTTTAGGTGAACCATGCTCTTCTCTGAATCGAGAAAGGGGGTCATTCTCCCTCTGAGGTAACAAACTACTGAGGTAAAAGGGCAAGAGGACGACGACAAACAAAACAAAAAACAATATGAAGACAAACATGAAGAGGAGACAATTGTAACAGAAAAAGACTGAGAACAAAAATCTATTAACTGCCTGGTTTGCTCGCCTCACAGCAGAGCAACCAAAATCTGTGGCTGAGTCCTGTAAAGACTGTAAAGTCTAGTGACATTGGGAACCCTCCCCCGAGGCGGAGACTTAAATCTGATTGGCCCTGCCTCCTGACACAGGGAGTGGCTTCCTGAAGAGTCTTGGAATGTGACCCCATTCCTCATCTCCAGAACAGGATTTATCCGTTAAATTCAGTTTTCCCATTGAAGCACAAAGAATCAGATTAAAATGGAATTTATTTAAAATAAATGAAATCCAGATTAGTAGTAAAGACCTGGTGGAGTGAGTCAAAGGGATAAGCATATTCCACATAGCAAAAAATCAAGAAGTTAGTAAGCTAGTCTCACTTTCATTTCATCATTTGAGTCTGTCTCAAATATACAGCAATGTAGAGACATTTCACAAGACAGTCCGACAGCATCTCCCCATACCTAGCCAAGAATAGGCAAACTATGGCTCTAAATGTCCCCATTTTAATAGAACTGTAGCCCAATCAGAACATCCCCGTATTGTGCTGAATCTTGCTGCCTGATACGTTTCTGTAGTCACGTCCCTGTCATTATTATCTTAATATATTATCCAATGTCCCTCTAAAATCTTTGCAGTTGGGCTTTATCGAGATAAGGCATCAGATAAGGCACTTATCGTCTTTCAGCTTGGCGAAACAGGAAGAGACTAGGTGCCTCACTAGGATGCACGTGCACCTAGCGAGACTCACCAGCGAGACTAGGTGCACGTGCATCCTAGAGAGGCACCTAGTCTCTTCCTGGTTCGCCCTCATGGCTGCGCGTTGAGTCGAGCCGAAAGACAATAAGTGCCTTTAATATTTGTTTTTGCCCCCGCGCCAGGCCGATAACAGGGGGCACTGCTGGGGCTGGGAGTGGGGGGGAGGATGAAAAAGGCCCCCCCCAAAAAACCAGGAAAAAATTGGAAAAACCCTGGGCATTTTGTGCCCCCCCAGAAACATGCGCCCTGGGGCCCAGGGGCCCCCAACTACGCCTTTGTTCACAGCTGCCTATGACTCCCCTAAATCAGAAGACTGAGTGAACCATCTGATAAAAGTGGCTCCACTGGAATAATTATACCAACTTCAAGCAAAACTTCCTGGAAAACAAATGTTTCCTTACCTTGAGGAGGCCTCCATGATTCCCCCACCACCACCACCAAAGGATGCAGCGCACGCCCCATTGGCATGGCTGCATCGGCGCTGGAAAGTTGGATAGGATTGGGCCCTTAACCTCTGAGTGTTTGATTGTAAGCTCTATCTAGAGATACATACTATACACAAGCTATATCAAAAATAATCTATATCACAAGCTATATCAAAAATAAGAAATAGAATTAAAACTACATCTACGTGACAATCCTTCTGTTTAACAATCTATAACTGTCACATATTTTCAGTGGCAGGCTGTGGCTATCATACTTGGTTAAGAGGCAGTGTGGGATATATGCTATATGCTATGTCACTAAACGCATAAGAAAATACAATAGCTATTGTATTGCTTTATATCCAGTGTATATGTGGATCTTAAAGATATAATTAGACCCATAGCTGTTTTTACAGTTGCTCCAATCTATTATTTTTTTCCCTCAAAAGAATTTCCAGATCAGAAACTGTTTGGTGCTCTGTTGATCAAATGTGTTGTGCAGCTGGAACTCATTCAAACCATCGACAACATAGTGTTTTTCCCAGCAACCAGCAAAAAGGAAGATGCAGAAAATCTAGCTGCAGCACAGGTAACTACAGTTGGCTGGTACCAACATTCTGAGAAGTATTTTTGTTCTTGGGTTCCATCTTCCTGTTCTTTAAAGTCAGTTTATCTACTTTCTGGGGGGGGGGGGGAATTCTTCAGGATTTTCAGCAAAAAAATAACACGTTTTTATTTTTGTGTGTTTCTAAAAATGGATATCCTACCTTTTTTCCAAAGAAAGGATTTGAAACAGCTAACAATCACTAAAACCATCAGTAATATCAAACCAACATTTATAATAAATGCAATTATCAAAACAAGGAGGAAAACAGTAATGCTCCAAACCAGTCAACAGCAATAATCCAAGCAACTAGAGGAATTAAAGGAGACCATCTAAGGCCTGTTGGAAAATTGTTTGGAATCTGAGCCAAAGCAGGGAGAGTGGCAGTCTTATGTCCTGTGATACAAAGTTCCATGGGGTGGGAGTCACAATGGAGAAAACTGTTTGTTTGTTTTGAAGTATTTATATCCCATTTTTCTTGACCGTGACAGGTAACCCAAAGCAGTTCACAATAAAAGTTAAAAAATTAAAATACATATTAAAATTCATTATATATTACAATATAATTTAAAACAGGAAAATGCATCTACCCTGTTTCCCTTAAAATAAGACCTCCCCCGAAAGTAAGACCTACCATCATTTTTGCATGATTTTTGCTGGCACTCGTCAATATAAGTCCTCCCCAAAAGTAAGACCTAGCTAGGATCATCAGCCAGATCCGGAACCCCCCCCCCCCCCGGAACCCCCCGGCATTTGTTTTGACCAATTTAAGCTTCATTCTTTCCCGAGGGTGCAAGGCCTGGAAGGCCTGCACTTGAGTCCTCCACCATGGAGATGACGTGCTAGAGAGACTCTGCAAGGTTGCAGCCTCCTTGCAGGCCTTTCTAGCACGTTGTCTCCTGGTGGAGGACTCGTGCAGGCCTTCCAGGCCTTGCCGAGCCTTGCACCCTCAGGAAAGAATGAAGCTTTAATTGGTCAAAGTAAGTGCCGGGGGGGGGGGGGGATCGCGCCACAGGTTGGGAAAAAAGACCTCCCTGAAAATAAGACCTACTGCGTTTTTTGGAGCCAAAATTAATATGACACTGTCTTATTTTCGGGGAAACACGGTAGATTAAATGACTGATCTAAGAGTGAAGGTAAAAATAACCAATAGTCAATCAAAAATCTGCAACCAGGCGGCAACCCACTAGCGTCGCTGCAGGGAGGGTGGAGCTCTAAATTCTGTCAAGGCTCCAACCCTCGGTTACACTGGAGCACGAAGCGGCCCCGCCCCCTCGCCTTCGGAACCATTCAAGGCGGTGAAAGCAACGACTTGAATGGTTCCAAAGGCGAGGGGACGGGGCAGCTTCGTGCTCCGGTGTAATGGAGGGTCGGAGCCTTGGCGGAACTTAGAGCTCCGCCCCCTGCAGCGACGCCAGTGCGGCAACCAATCATAACTTAAAACAATTTGGGGAAGGCCATAAGATCTCATTAATAAAACCAACACCTATGTCTTATACTGTACTGAGAATCCAGTTCAGGTTTTCTATAAAAATGGGGGAAGCAGAAGTGTAAATGAATTATGCTTTGCTTTTTTTGCTTCTACTAGAACTATAAGCACCTCCAGTTTTGCCTCAGTGCACAAAGGGAACACTTGGCGAGTATAGCTATGCCCTGAATCTGATGGGAATTCAGCATGGGAGCTGCTTTTCTGCAACAGAGGTGCTTTGTGGGAATGACCCACGTGATCTGCTGTGCCCACATGATTGCATCAGTTGCACGCCAGTGTCCAGCTGCATGGGGTTGCATAATTGAAAAGCAGCACCCATGTGACTTCAAGTGCATGGGAATTGTTCGTGTTGCTTGTCATGTAGATACACAACAAAGAAAATGTGGGTAGACATCAAGTAGTAGCATAGTTCAAATTCTGAGGGGGGGAAAAGACTTTGAGAGTATTTTCCTTTGGTTGCTAGTATACTTAAATAGATATTGCAAAGTTTTATTGTGATTATCAAAATGGGCAGCTATTATGGATGTTAATCTCTTGTTTGTTTTTTTCTTTAGAGAGATGCAGTGGATTTTAATGTTCACGTAGATACGCAAGATCAAGGAATGTATCGCTTTTTAACATCGCAGCAGCTTTTCAAGCTGCTGGATTGTTTGTTGGAATCTCACAAATTTGCTAAAGCCTTCAATTCAAACAATGAGCAAAGAACTGCTCTGTGGAAAGCAGGTAAGTTTATCTGTTTAAGGGCTTTAAAAGAGAATATTATATCTCTTTCTATAAAATAGATGCCATGAAAATCCAATGTAATTTACACCCTCTTTTTTCATCCCCTAAACATTATACCAAAGCAGGCTTACAGGAGAAGCTAGTAAAATTTAAATATCAATGTTGTTTTGGCAGGTTTTAAAGGAAAGTCTAAGCCTAATTTATTGAAACAGGAGACTAGTAGTCTTGCCTGTGGGTTGCGCATTCTGTTCCGTATGTACATGGATGAAAGCCGCAAAGATGCTTGGGAAGACGTGCAGAGGCGCCTACTGAAGTAAGGACCCTTTCACTGGTTATGCCAGTCTGCATTGGAAAGCATGTATTAATCTTTTTTAAAAAATGCATACTGTTGAATGCTGTTTGCATGCATGTTGAATGCTTACTTAAAAGAAAAATATGTTGCCTGAACAAACGCTTAAATTCTTGGTTAATATACCGTATTTTTCGCTCCATAAGACGCACTTCCCCCCCCAAAAAAAAATAGGGGGGGGAAAGCGTGCGTCTTATGGAGCGAATATTTAAAAAAGTAAAAAAAAATACCGGGGCTTCAGGGAGGCCTGCGTGACCCTCTGCAGTCCTCCCCGATCTTCGTTTCGGCGCTAAATGGCCATTTTCAGCCATTTCCGGTTTTCGAAAACCGAAAATGGCCGGTTTTTATCGAAATGAAGATCGGGAAGGCCTGTGCGACCCTCTGCAGGCCTCCCCAATCTTCGTTTCGGCGCTAAATGGCCATTTTTGGCCATTTCTGGTTTTCGGAAAACCGGAAATGGCCATTTAGCGCCGAAACGAAGATCGGGGAGGCCTGCAGAGGGTCGCACAGGCCTCCCCGAAGCCCCCAGAAGAGACCAGAAGCCCCAGTAAGTTAAAAACGTTTTTCCCCCTATTTTTAGCTCCATAGGATGCACGTGTCCTTATGGTGTGATGCGTCCTATGGAGCGGAAAAATACGGTACGTTTATCCAGTGGAATGAGCTGTACCTTTCTGTTCCGTTCCATAGAGAGGGGTAATCTGTAGAATGCCAAAGGTTAATTCATATGCCCTTGGACTACTGCATATTAAATTTTCTATGTATTATGTTTTTAATATGCTTACTAGCACATGAAACTTCAAATGTATTTTATGAGGTCTGTTTATGTCATTTTAACACTGTCATTCTTATAATAATCCACACTAAACCATTTGTTGCTTGTTGGACAGATTTTCTGTTGCCATTCAGCTGGTTCTGTGAACAGGCATCTTCTCTTTCCCTCATCCTGTCATGTCCGAACATCACTGGTTCCCAGTCTTTGTTGCACATCTTCCCTTTTAAGATGAAGCTACATTTAGTTTTATGCAATCAACAAATTATTCAACTACAGCTGTTCCATGCCGCCAGTGGCTGTATAGCTAGTACAACCATGCTACTGCTTTAAATCCAGCCAGATAATGATTGTGCTGTGTGTACTTGCCCATCAAAAGAGAGCCTTGATTTTAACTGTATCATGGGAAACTGTAAGCACGTGGTCCTATGAAGTTGCATTTAATACATCTGTCTTGGGAATATCTACTTGGTCCCCTTTCTGAATGTCCAGCTATTCTAATGTATGGTTCTCTTACTATTTTTATTTTGTCCTTAATAAAGTCAAATCCCTTCTGCAGAAAACTATTCACACACTTTTCTGTTGCATGTTGTTGCAGTGTCTGCAGTGAAGCTCTCAGTTACTTTCTTACGCTGACATCAGAAAGTCACCGGGAAGCTTGGACTAGCTTGCTACTTTTATTCTTGACCAAAGTCCTAAAGATAAGTGATGATCGGGTAAGTAATAATTCTGAATGTATAGGGAGTTTTATTCCAAGCCTCCCCATGTGAGACATTTTTGCAAATCGTAGTCTTCAAAGTGTAAAACAGGGATGGGTACACTTTTTCCAATCTTATTCTTAGCTCCATTCTCCTGGATTGGGCTCCCACAGCAGAAGGTGTGTGAGACTTGGACTCAAGGCTCCATCACCCTGTTTCCAGTGCCTTTTCAGCACAGATCAGTTTCTCACTGCTGTTTCCATTACCACCAGCATGTCAAATTATGACTCTGATTTCAACTGGGGGGGGGGGGTGTCCAGGGAATGTTATGAAGACCCTGGACACCATATATCACTTGTGTAATGCATTCAGTATACTTGGGTATAATGGAAAATGTAGTTCCTGTTATGCCAAAGTATAACTAACCACACATACTGTATATGGTAGTGGTACTGTATTTACTGTTTGCTTTTTTTGTGTAAAATGAAAAGCTCAAAGTTAACTTCTAAGTTGATTACATGTGGGAGTGTGCAGAACCTCTCTGCATCCTAAGGCCTTTAATCTGAACCTTTCCACCATCCCTGCTCCCTCAGGTAAATCTAACTCATCACCTGGAGAGGGTTGGGTACACAGACTGATTTGCAGCCTTCCTGTCTTTCATGAAGTCCCAAGTCTGCTTAAGAATGGGTCTACAAAATGAACTTTTCACTCCAGTTAGAATCCTGGTTTTTAGCAGCCATTCTACTAAAAATGTAAAGCAAATATAAATGAAAAATAGCACATAACTTTTGTTGATACTGTGTTGGCATTCTAGCTGTAAATTGGTATCCTCTGTTGTATGGGACATAAAATCTGTATGGAGAATTATCACACACCATAAAAGGCAAGGTTATGAGAGTGATGGGACCATAAGGACAACTTGATTAAATAGTGTGGCTTGTTTCATTTGAAAGGCATGCACTGTAAAGTAATGGGAGAAGTCATTCTTGTATAGTGATGACAGAATGTTTCATTTCTCGCGCTGTCACCCTTTTTGCTTTGGAAATATGATAGAACGTAGTAGCAATAAATCCATTACAAATAGTTTAATGCTATAAATTGAACTTACTTCTGAATTCTTAACAGAATTCTGTTTTTTCCAACAGTTCAAAGCTCATGCATCATTCTACTATCCTCTCTTGTGTGAAATAATGCAGTTTGATCTGATTCCTGAACTTCGAGCTGTTTTACGAAGGTTTTTTCTGCGGATTGGGGTGGTTTTTCAAATATCCCAACCACCAGATCTAGAGGCAGGAACAGTCAAGCAGTAGAAGTATGTCGAAGGAAACAAAGGACCAAGTAAATTTGCACTGAGTGTCCATAAGAAGAGTTTCTTTGTATGGCAGCGTGCATGTACGGGTTCTCAGTACAGATTAGAACTGTAATTTAGGCTTGCAACACTCTAGTATTCTGTTGAATTATCTTTATCCCCAGTCCCCACCCCACCCTTTCCTGGTTTGTGCTGAGCATAGAGCCAGTTTTAAACAGTCTTATTGCCAACCTGGACTGTGATACCCTCTTACTTTCCTAGTCCATAATATATAATCAAAAGACGCTTATGATGGGTGTGAACGTAAGATGTACCCAAAGAACTAACATTAAGAAGTTTAAACTTCTACACAAGTACAACTCAGGAGAGCTGTATTTTGAAAAATAAAATATTTGTAGTAAAAAAAAATGGAAATAGTGCTCATGGTAAGAGAACTAGCAACTATGTGGAATTATTCTGAAGATTTTTTTTTTTGCACACTCAGGCTGTCTGAGATAGGTAATCATCCTTCTGTGAAAAAATGTACAGAGATGCAGGTCTGTAATATAAAGTTCTAAAACACTATACAGTTCTTCCTGCATTCTTTTATTTCCTGTATTATTTCCTAGAGATGCGTAAGTTTGTTTACCAAATGCACTAGTCTGGGTTTGAGTTGTGATTTTTTTTTCTACACCCCAGCAGTTAAGTCTTGCTGACTTGTCAAGCGGAGAGGTTAAAATATCACAACTGACTTAACTGTTTGTAATATACCTGTGATAGGGCTTTTAAATATATTAAGCCATCGCAATGATCCTTCAGGACTGGAACTTGAATCACTGCAAACAAGTCTAGGTTTGTCCACTGTCACTTTTTTTTGGGTTGTTTGATGTAGATTTCACTCCATGTACAGAATTTAATGTTGAATATATTCAAGTAACAAATCTGGCATGGTTTGGGGATGGTTTTAAATTTATTGGAAATGTATTCATACTGTGAATTGTGCTCTGATGGTTAAAGAAAAGATTGTCAAGCATTGTCTTACAGTGGATGTAGAAATTTTTCAGATGGAAAAAATGTATATGGTACAGCTCTGTAAAGTTTTCTATGTAAATTCTGTACAACTTTCTGTACAATATTGGTTCTCATCTGGCATATTCTAATCAGGTTATAGGTCAATAAAGTTTTTGAATTCTTTCATCGGTGCAATCAAAACCAATGTAATGTAAAACTGCTTGTTTCAATGTTTTAACTTGAAGCTTTAAAGTACATTGGACCAAAACCATCCTCAACTATTATGCTATCTTCACCATCTTTATAAATGAAGCAATTGTGGGGTTTTATTTGTAGGAAATACAGCCCTTTAATGGCTAGATAAATATTGATATGAAAGAATGAGGAACAGCAATTCGTTTAGCAGCAATTTAATGGGTAGTACAGTGGGCCCCTTATTTGCAGGTTTGGGACCCACGGATTTGTTACACTGCAGGTTCTGGACATGTGAATGTAAATGCTAAAAAAAAAAGCCCCCAAAGGCCCATTTTCCATTTTTTAAAAGTGAAACTGCATGGTGCTTCTGCAGCCTTCCCAACCCACTTCCTGGTCCCGCAGAGGCTCTTCCCCCCCCCCCCAGCCTTGTCCCAGAATGTACTCTTGGGCAAGGCTGGGGTGGGGGGAAGAGGCTCTGCATGACCTAGAAGTGGGTCGGGAAGGCTGCAGAAGCCGTGTGCAGCCTTAGAAATGCAGCAGTTTCACTTTTAAAAAGGAGAAATGGGGCTTTTCTTGGACCCTGCTATCTACAGATCTTTGCTATCTGCACGGGGGGGGGGGGGTCTGGAACAGATCCCTTGCAGATAGCGAGGTCCCACATTTCATTTTTTGTGTTCTACAGGAAGAAACTGGATGTTACCCAATGTTCTTGAGGACCTCTCAGGAATTTCTCTAGGAATGTAGGACTCTAGCTAGTCAACAAGTAAACAAAGCCTTCCCTTTTGGTTTCATTCAGATGGGGGGCATTCCTAAGGCAACTGACTAGGGGTGCAATCCGATCCTACTTATGCCGCTGTTGTAACCAGCGGTGCAGCGAAAACAGGAGGCCCCAGAACAGAAAGGGGATTTGAATCCCCTTTTGGGGGGGATTTGAATCCCCTTTCTGTTTTGGGGGGTCCCATTTTTGCTGCGCTCCTGGTTACAACGGCAGCGTAAGTAGGATCGGATTACACCCTAGGTTTTATATCCTTCAGTACTTCCAATTCTTAGTTACTTTCCTTTTCTATCCTCTCTGTACATTACCACATTTCTCAGGGTGCAGGTAGAGTTGAAGTTCTGACCCCAACTTCAAGTCACTCATCTTCATACAGAACTCAAAGTCCTGCTCCTTCTAATTATATCCCTAATGTGTACATACTCTCCCTCTCTTTGTTCAAAAAAGTTGAAAATGCTAATATTGTCTCCTTAAGGATAGCAACCCTTAGTACAAGTCTTGACAAGGTACCATCCTTGAAAACATTTTGAAGCACCCTCAAGCTTAGCTTCAAACCCTTCCACTCAAGCTCATGTTCTTGTAATTGGAGGTGAGGTTCATTGAGTAAGAAATAATGAAAAAGTGGTAAACCAGAAGTTAACATTCACTATATTACTATTAAAAGTATAGCCTCATTTAGCACTGTTTCATAACTATAAGAACTGCTTAAAACTTTAGTAATAAAATAGAATTTATTTTATAACCTTAAAATCATGACCATAAGTTATACATTCAAATAGCACTCAATGACACACAAGAGAACACACACAATAAGAGGACAGAGTAATTATCATTTTAGAACAAATGACTGGATAGAAAGTATTGGATGACTTGTAAAGAAGCAAGAGGGAGGAGCTTTTTACTCTACTACATGTTTGAGAAATCCAAGTCACAATACTCACCTATTAAATGCTGGACATGTTTCACAATCTTGTAGTAGTATTTGTCTGAGGTAACTTCTCAGAGTAACTGAAAAACCTGCCTTTGTGCTGTTAGCGTAGCTGGATATGTGTGTGCTTAGTTCTAACCTGATGATTCCACGTTCAATGCAGGAGCTCTATAGCCAATGTTGAATCAGATCAGTAACTTACTGACAACTTCCTCTACCAGGCAAAATATCAGTTTGCCTGCTTACTCACAACATTCATTAGATCTCTGCTTCTATACATAACATTTACATTTTAAAAAGTAAAAGTGCAGTAGTGGAGAAACATTCTTTTGAAAGGCACAACAGGCTTCAGTACAGATTTATTCAGCCATGCGCAGTTGACAGACCCTGCCAGTTGAAGGGCAAGTTCTTCTCTGAAGAAAGCTTAGCCTGATTTGACTGCTCAACCATAAATCTTTTCAGGGTTTCTGATGTGCCCGGTCTCAACCATGGCTCAGTTGCCACTGTGTCAATAGAGTTGGATCTTTTGCTGTCTTTGGTCGGCAACTGCTTCAGGATGTCCTCTGCATTTCCCAGGGAAATATCATTACCTTGAGGATGAGAAACTAACATTTAGCTTCTGTTATTTAAAGATATACTATTGGGACAATGACAGATTGCTGGGTCAAGGAAAGATATCTAAAACCTATTTGCAGTGGGGGGGGCATTTTCCCATAGGGAAAATTTGGTGTGGGCCGGCCGTCAGGCCGCCTGATTCCCCCCCTGCAAATTTGACCCCCCCAAATTTACCACCCACCGCTCGCTCTCCCAACTGCTTACCCACCCACCCACCCACTGCTCTCCTTACCTCGGCTCTGGGCCGCTGCTGCTTTTCCGCGCCTTCTTGGTTTAAAAGGGGCCTTCGCACAGCGTCGCTGAAGCCGAGATTGCCCTCTCGGCAATCTCTGCTTCAGCGGCGCTGTGCGCAGGTCCAGGAAGGCCGCTTCCTGGAAAGCGGCCTTCCTGGACCTGCGTACAGCGCTGCTGAAGCAGAGATTGCCGAGAGGGCAATCTCGGCTTCAGCAACGCTGTGCGAAGGCCCCTTTTAAACCAAGA
Source organism: Plestiodon gilberti rubricaudatus (assembly GCA_026170595.1). Lineage (NCBI taxonomy): Eukaryota > Metazoa > Chordata > Lepidosauria > Squamata > Scincidae > Plestiodon > Plestiodon gilberti. The sequence goes on from JANXHW010000004.1 coordinate 37,209,685, forward strand.
AGGCGCGGGATTGGTCCCGTCCCGCGGGCCGGACGTTCCCCACCCCTGCTTTAAGCGGAGGTTGGAACCCAATGAGGGACCATAGGCAATGCCTGCACATCGCTTCCAGGTCTCTCCACCAAATCCTGGTAAGAAAAAAAAACCTGTTTTGTGTTACTGGCTTTGGCGGCAGTGAGACCTGGAAGCAACGTGCAGACATTACCAACAGGTTAGCCACCCTCCTTAAAGCTATAGTAATGCACAATGCAGGGATGGTCATGACCCCTAGGTTGGGAACCACCATTTTACAGGAATGTTATTCAATCCATGGATGCCCAGAGCAATAACATAATATGATGAAACTACTACTCAACATGACCAAAGTTGACTGCTGGACACCTGGAGTGCTATAACTTTTTTCTAGAAAGTAATTGGTAAAATAAATGTGGTGTTCTGTTAAAGAAAAGGTGGAGAAATGGGATCTGTATGTTCCCTTAAAAGTCCCTTTGTAACTGTAGAAACTACCCACTGTGTTCCACGCTCTGGTAATCCAAAGCAAGTTCCTCCCTCCCTCTGTAGAAGATGTAAAGGGGAAGAGGAAAAACACAAACTGATAGTGACGTTTTTAAATGCCATGTATCTAATGAAATTCAAGAATTGGGCTCACTTTTACCCAAAATGGTTCGGTGAGCATAGAAACCTTATCAGGAAATTCTGATCAAGCTCCCTCAGCTATTTAAAATAGCTGGAAAAGTGCTTATTGTCCCCAACTAAACAGGCCAACAGAATGCTAGCTCTTCTTTAGCTAGCTTGATATTTTAATACAAAAACAGAAGCTGGCCTAATATGGCCTCTTCTGTTATCGCTGAAGAATACACCAGAAACATTCAAGTTTGACCAATGTTGGCACTAATGGGACAGTGATAAGATGAATATACTACCAGTAACATGTTTCTATAGGTAGTCAACAAAAAGATAAATATGGCAAAATAGTCAATGCTAATACAAAGGAGGCATCCTGAAACAAAGATTATTAATTAGTGCCTCTTCATTCTAGGATTTTATTTTTCTGAAGGCAAATATATACTGTACAGTGTATCAAATACAACTGCAGATTAATTGGGGTGGGAAAAACAAACATTTCCCCTCCCTAATTTTGCATAGTTCACTAGATAAAGGGTAGTCAAAATATCAAAAATAGCTTGTCTAATGCTTGTTTGCTCTGATGAATGAAGTTTCACAGCAAAAATAATGTTATTAGAAAAATATATGAATGCAATCTCTTTTATACATTTTAGATATGTTCCTTCTAGGAAATTCAACAATTTAAGGGTTTTTGTCGTCGTCTGTTTTAAATAGGCAGGCAGCAAACATCACAGTTCCATGGCATTGTTTGAAAGGAGTCTTTTTAAACAGAACTGAAATCTGTGTAGTCTTAGAATGACTCTTCTGGGGTGGTTTGAAAAGAGTAGATTGCTAGAGTATACCAAGAAAAATAAAAATGTAATTTTCCCCAAGGTAAGGAGAGTATAATTATGACAAGATGGACACTAAAGGACAATGAGAAGTTTGCTCTATTTTCAGAACAGCCTAAGTTGCAAATTCAGCCAAAGCTACAAAATTTAAAGACCATAAGCAGAGGTTGTGCAGCACTAACAGGATGGCACCCAGATTTCCAAGAAAAGCGACAAATGTTCTGCCTCACAACTTGTGGCCTCGTGCAGCTCAGAAAAACAGAGATTCTTATTAAAAGGATACCAGTACATGTATGCATCCCCACCTAGTGTGTGCATTCTGCATTGATATTGAATAGATGTCTCTGTATATAATTCCATATGCATGTTTGAACTCCTTGAAGACTAGGACTACACATCAACTTTACGGAAATAAGAATTTAGATTTTACAACTTAGACTTCCACTTCAGTTTTCATTTTGTATAAGTTTTTCTTAGGAATGAAGACAAAAGGAAGCATTCCCCACAATGCTGCTTCAGCAGTGATCAAACAGGAACCGAGGGATTGGACAGCCTTCCCGTCTTCAAAGCGCAGTGCGCATGCGATTTCCCCCACTCAAGAGCAAGGGCAGAATGCTCAACAAAGCCCTGGAGGCTGCCAAGGTCGGTTCTGTGTATGTCCAAAACGTGATTGTGCAAAGACCGCGAAAAAGAATTTCTAGATTTCATTTTTCTAGAACAAATCCAAACTAAATGAATCGATAATCAAACTACCATAAAGATTCCACTTTATCATGGTTGTTCCAAACGGCCAAGGGATTTGTCAGTTTGTCATGGCTTAACTTTGGAATACCTACAGCCAGTCGAGTAAACCATAGAAGGCTGCAAGTACATTGTGCTGCCCATGGATATGCAGCCTCCTTGCAGAAAGGCTTCCATGTCTAAGAGACATGATTTCTTATAAGCAACATGGTTGCTGGATGAAGTGTCGTTTCCCACTCCCCCCCCCCCCCCCACACACACACACTTCTGCGCATCCAGCAGCTGGCCTGTGAGCAGAAACCTGTTTCTGCATGGAAACATTTACTGCAATGGGAGATTGGTCTCCAACCAGCATCTTCAAATATCTTAAATAAAGATACAAGAAACCAAAATTTGACCATGTACTCACCCTGACTACCACTTCCTTTCTACCAAGAAAATGTCAAAAGTGAGTCCAGAATTTGGTGGTGCAAAATGCTAACCTATCAAAATAGAATATGGGGGGGGGGAGCCTTTTTAAACACTTGTAACTTTTCTACAACATATGGCAACGATACCTTGTAACATTCTTAACACTATTTTTGGTTTACCCTGAGATAGTCAGCCTGCAGCACGCTCATGGGATGGACAGTGGTGACTTGGAGCATGTAGAGGTGGAGGGCTCACAGACCTCTTTGTGCTATGTGCCAGGTGCAAGGGAGTGCTTTCTCTGTGCCAGGTGCAAGGGAGTGGTAACAGGAAACAGGTTATCTTGTTGGCTGTGTGCTCCCTGAGGCATCTGGTGGGGCTACTGTGTGATACAGGAAGCTGGACTAGATGGGCTTTTGGCCTGATCCAGCAGGGCTCTTCTTATGTTCTTATGCTATAAGCACTCTCAGAGGCAATTCTAAAAGGGAAGCTGACGGCCAAATAGAAAAGGGCACAAGTACTTTCAGTCATGCAAAGGAGCCTCACAGAACTGTGGCTGTCACCTAATTAGTACCTCATTTGTTCTCCCTTCTGTTCAAGGCTGTTGAGTGCAGAAAGAGAGACATGTGGAGTCTACCCTTGTATTTCCTCAACCTGCTGCAGCAATGAAAAGCAATTGGCTGGCTGCAACAATGCAGAGCATTGGCAGTGGTGGGAATTAACATGGGTTGGGAACGTCTCCTTGTAAGCTTATCTTTGCCAATTGTGAGTGTTCACTTAAAAGCAGTGATCACATATTGGAAAAGAATATGGAAGTGACTTTCAGTGGCCAGAATCATTTTCCCATCCCCTTTTATGTCGCCATGCTTAACATCCTTTGGCATTTGGGCTTGAAGCACATTATGTATAGGTCCTTTTTGCCCTCATCATGTCACACTCTTCTGCTTCTCAATACACTTGTTTAAAAACAATACACAAACCCTAAAATACGACTAGAGACCTTAGCTGAGGCAGCCAGATTAGCTCTCACTAGGGAGAATCAGTCACTCCCAGTTATACAGCTTATACTGCAAGAATGTAGCATGGCACTCTTTATGCTGTGTGGCAGAACTGCACCAACAGTATGCCAGCTATTAATACAGGGGTCCACTAGTGCTGCTATCTAGACAATTTTTGCTTCTTTTGTATTTATGCATCTTCAATGGAGGTCCACATCAATATCCTCTGCTATAACATTACTCAGGTGAACCATACCTATGTGAATTGCCTTCTTCCGTAGCTCATTTAATCTTTGCAGTCGCTCTTCGTTTCTGGCTTTCAACTGATCTATATTGATACCAGAGTTTGAGTACAGGGAGCCATTGTCAGGCGGCGTTGGCGTCAGCCTCTGGGAGGAATCGTCCTACATTAAATTTAAGGAAACATGAAAAATTGAGTGGTGATAATGCATCAGCAAGGAAAACATTGGGTTGCAATCAAAGATAGCCATGGCTAAGTCCTGTTGAAATGAACAGAACTTAATGTTAGTCAGAATTGTTTCATTGATTTCAATAGAGCCTTGTTATATCTAACTTCCTTTGTATACAATTCACTAAAAAGGATGTCTGCATGAAGCAACTGGTAAACATCTGCGTCAATACATCAACATATTAAAATTCACAGCACGGCACGAGGAAACATGCACATGAATACAGAGAAATCTACTTCCATGAATCTTTCACGTACCAGCTTGTCTCTGTGTTGCCTCACCACACTTTTGTCATATTATGCACCTGCTTAAATTGTTCAATTTAGGCTTTGATTTTCATATGGGCCTCCATCCCAATGCTAATAGATATTTAAAAGGTGGCAATACAAAATAGTATTTTGCCACTGCAATTGGTGTTAAAACATTCACATCTGCTCACTGTCTAAGACCAGCTACTGAGCTGGACAAGACCTATATTGATCCAGTACACCACCACTATTGAAGTAAAGTTGAATTTTCCAGGATTGATGGTTTCAACATCTGGTATCCTCAGTTAACTCTGTCCTTGTAGCTCTACTAGTGAAAAGCTGACATTTTAAAATGGTATGTTGTATTTACATAATGTCCCAATCCAGCTAAGGTTAGCTGTACTTATGTGTGGGTATGGGTGCCCTTTGGGGAGAAAAGTAGGATACAAAATGAGTAAATAAATAATGTCCCACTGAGGGGAGAAAATGCGGCTTACATAAACCCCACTGATTGCAATGAGAGATAAGTACAACTAAATTTATCAATACAATGAACCCTCAATTTAACAGACCTTGAAAACAGATGTTTTCTGCTTCATTAAAAATTGGTCATACGTTTTGCGCATGCGCATCTCCATCTAGTTCAATGCATTTGTATTTAATGGACTTTCAGCATTAAACGGACACCCTTTCCTCTCTATTAGTTCATCAAATAGAGAGTTCACCGTATATATCCCACCTTTAGTTAGATGGGGACTCATGAATTCTATTACCTTTTTCTTCTCTCGCCTTCTTTCTCTTGCAGATACAGGTGGTGGTGGTGGTGGTGGAGTTACATTCATATTGATGTTTGATTCCTCTAAAGTAGGAAAGGTCTCACCATCAGTACCTAGAAAAGAAGAGTCTAAAAATTAACACAAAGATTTTTAAGCCATCTCGATAAATACTTACGAGACATGCATTCAAATGAATTGAGCTTCAATTAATTGACCATGTCATGTACAAAGACACATTTATGTGTCTGATAACACTTCAAAAGCAGATATGCAGAGCGAATGTGGGGTTGGCACCAACGGTCAGACCTGCTGGAGCAGGTGACCCCAGAAGGGCCTGCCACTGAACCCCCACCGCATTGACCAACTGGGAAGACAGAAAGTAAGTGCTTCTTCCAAATGATCAATGGGAACATTTCTCCTAGCCAGCAGTACAGTTGCTTGATAGAACAGGGCAGACGAGGACGACGAACTGACAGTACATGAAATTCATGCTAGTGCTTCCCCCTTTCCCTGCTGGTCAATCGAGATATTATCGCCTGCCTACCCAGGCCAGTAAGGGAAAAACTGGAGGCAGAGCCATGTAGTGGTTTGAGTGCTGGGCTATGATTGAGGTGCCCTGGATTCAAATTCCTCTTCAGCCTTGAAACTCACTGGATGATGTCTGGCCAGTCACCAGCTCTCAGTCTAATCTACCTCAAATGTTGTTGTGAGGACAAAACTGAGAGGGGAGAGAAGACACTTTTCCTTGGAGAAAGATGACTTGAGGATTTAAAATAAGGAAATGCAAGTCTTCTTTTAAGATTCTTTTCATTCCTCATTACATCTCTGACAAAAACAGACATCTTGCTAGGACATACTTCATCAGATCAAGCTCTAGCACCACATTGGTCACTCATCTCTGAAGTGTTTTTTGAAAACATCTCCATGAATGAGATATGCATGGAGACCATTAATAAATCAAAGATAGTACATGAAATTCATGCTGGTGCTTCCCCCTTTCCCTGCTGGTCAATCGAGATATTATCGCCTGCCTACCCAGGCCAGTAAGGGAAAAACTGGAGGCAGAGCCATGTAGTGGTTTGAGTGCTGGGCTATGATTGAGGTGCCCTGGATTCAAATTCCTCTTCAGCCTTGAAACTCACTGGATGATGTCTGGCCAGTCACCAGCTCTCAGTCTAATCTACCTCAAATGTTGTTGTGAGGACAAAACTGAGAGGGGAGAGAAGACACTTTTCCTTGGAGAAAGATGACTTGAGGATTTAAAATAAGGAAATGCAAGTCTTCTTTTAAGATTCTTTTCATTCCTCATTACATCTCTGACAAAAACAGACATCTTGCTAGGACATACTTCATCAGATCAAGCTCTAGCACCACATTGGTCACTCATCTCTGAAGTGTTTTTTGAAAACATCTCCATGAATGAGATATGCATGGAGACCATTAATAAATCAAAGATAGGAAAAGATTGGTTAAAGCCTTCACTTTGTTCTTCTAACTCACACTATCTCATATCTTAGTTTGCTTTCCAAGTAGACTTGATTTTTAATCCTCTCTCATCTCCTCCCCCAACCCCAACACAGCTTCATAATCAAAATTACAGATGCAGTACAGTCAAACTTGTGCTACAAGGTTTTTGGACTTGAACAGCTGGTAAAGGTCACTGTTTAATCCCAAGTACCTTAAAACAGCAAAAGATGAATCGGTTTCTCCCCATCACCACATGGGTTAGGGTTAACCCACATGGGTCCCTCAAACTACTAATGCTAGTTTGGGATAAGATGCCACACACAAGTTTGGAAGAAAAAAAATGTACTTTAGGACTGGCATCAGAGGGACAACACCAAGTGTTTGTTATAGGATAAGCAACTCTTTACTGCCTATCAAATGCAAAGCTATACACTGAACAAGTACCACTGAAAAATATACTTGCCAATAAAAGCACTTTCAGACTCCAAAAGTGAGTTTCTCATAAATTCATTTGACTCATCATCCCTGACCTGCAAAAGAAAATAGTTCAGATGAATAAATGTCTCCCTGAAAGAACGTTTACAAAGTGAACAGGACTTGTGCAAGTTGCCAGCTATTCAACTCTTCCTTATAAAACAGAAATGTGGTGCATGTATTGCCAAAGCACTCTGATAAATTTTTTTGTAAGTAAGTAGATGGGTCACTTGGACACCTCTCCTGCAAAACATGGGACTTGAAGTGTATTCCAGAATGTTTACATTACTTGCAGTGGTGAGAGTTGAACTTTGGCAAGGGGTCCAGACAGCACAGGGGTTGTGGACCGTCTCCTGCTATACTCTTCAAACATTCCTAACGCTGGAGGATAGGATATTTCCTGAGGTGTTTGTGGGTAGGCTTGCAAAATGACAGCATATCAACTGTCATTTACACATCTGTGTGAAATGCAGTCCTTCAAACTAACACTCTGAAAGGCTGTTGTCTTCAACCAGACACTGCACATTCTAATAATGCTGCCATAAGAATAGAGAGGAAAATGGGAGAATCTTGTCTTCTACATCTTGTGGAAGTACCTAATGATAAGCAGCCAGAGGGGCTGTTCCAACACTGGTGAGATATGTTCCCTGCAACTAGTACCAGCTAATAGTCTAGCCCAGAGGTTCTCTAAGTGTGAGGCACGACTCCCTGCATCATCCATAGTCTTTTAACAAACACATATTCTTGCTTGCAAGAGAGAGAGAGAGAGAGAGAGAGAGCAAAAACAAAGACCCGGGGAACGTGGGGTCACTCAAAGTTAATTTCAAAACACTTCAGGTTTGTAGGCAGTTTCCACGTCTTGTTTTTAACCACAGCTGTGAGGGAAGCCCTTGCTTATCTTATGTTAAAGAACAATTGATAAGCCGCTAAGTACTCAAGCTGAGCTCCTGGAGACAGCAAGCTCCTGGAGACAAGCCAGCATCCCGTTTCTCTCATTGTAGGTTTGCAGATAAGGTATTTTCATTCAGGTTTCATTCAGACATTACAGGTTTGCAAATAAAGTATTTTCTTTCTGTTGAATGTTTTTAATAAAGCAAACACAAAACAAATGCAAGAACTGCAATTGAAAATGGTGCAGAGCAGGTTCTGCTTTACATACAGTCTTTGATTTCTATGTTTAGTTTGGTTGATTAATTATTAGGATTTCTCTCCTTCTTCCTTTCTGACCCACCTCTAACTTAGTTCCCCACTCTATTTGCTGGGACAACCCCCCCCCCCCCCCCGGAAACTGCCAGGCAGTATAAGAATCTGTTTTTCATCTTGCAAAGATGCTACCAAAAGGAGCTAGCTTTCTCTCTCTTTCTCTCTCGTGCAACTGGGGTGGGGCATGACCAATGCTTCCCTCCCATGCTTTGATGTTTCTCTTGCCATGAATAGGACTAACACAGACAACATCAGTGCCCTCTACCCAGGCCTGCCAATGGGGGGAGGGCAGCATCCCAACCCCACCCTGCGCACTCCTGGCTTAGCAGCTTCTCAGCATAAGCATGGAAAATCCACTTTAGGGCTCGTTTTGGGAATATACACATACATATACATATACACATACATATAAGAAAGGGTGCCTCTGAGCATGTAAAGAGTGCCTGTTTCTTCCATGCACTGTAATGGGGAGTCACAGCTAACGGCAAGGGAGGACAAGGGAGCCGCGAGTCAAAAAAGTTTGGGAACCACTGGTCTAGCCTCTGCAGCAACTGAAGTTCTCAAATGGTCTTCAAAGGCAGCCCCATGTACAGCACATTGCAGTAGCATAATCTGGATGTTGCTAGGGCATGGGTAACACTTGAAGATGGAGTAGGGAAGAGAGGCCAGAACAGAAAAATGTGACGTTATATGTCTTAACGAAAGAGCAACATTTTTAGGTGGTACATATCTGAAGGAAGAGGGGGGAAATAAAAAGTGACGATTTCAAGCAGAGGGATTCAAGAGGGATTCAAGAACATGCGCATGAGCATGCACTTAGTCCTCAAGCCACTACTCTCCCATTCTGGAACAAAACCCAAGCAACCAATTCTATTTTGGCTTACCATTCTCCTGTCTCTCGATTTAAAGCCAGACACAGGATCATCAAACTCAAGGACAGCTATTAAAGCAAAAAAGTAACCGGGGGGGGGGGGGGGGAGAAAGAGTAAGAACAGTGAATATAAATGAGCATAAACACAACACTTATAGTCTGTGAATTTAAGAACTCTTGCTCAAGAGGTACATTTAAGATCACACCAACATCAACAATAGCTACTCTATCAAAAAGAAAATTGCCATTATAGCTATAGTAACATCAATTCAGACAATTGTTGGGGGGAAGGGAAATAAAGAAGAAGCATACACTAAACTCTGCATTGTATAAAAATAGGTTAACAAGTTTACCAAGAGAAAGAGGTTTCAAGTACATGCACATCTATATTCTCTTTGTGGTGATTCAATTTAACCAAATGTACAGTATTTTGAACTCCTAAGGCCCTGGCTCACAAGCTACATAAAAGCATTGCCAGCTATTGGTACAGACTGGTGGGTAGGTAGTGATGATTCGCATATGAACTTCAGATAGTACAACAGGATTGGTGTACATAGTAGTGCTAACTACAGTATTTACTTTTCAATAAACTGTACTACATGGCATGGCTTCCTTTGAACAAACTGAGAAGCCTCACCTGAAGATTAATACTTTGTCCAACACCACGAAGTTTGAAAAATTGTTCCTGCTTTCTCCACTCTGTAGCTCCATGTTATAAACAAGAAAAATTATGGAGAACCCCCTTTTTGTCACATATTGACATTCTAGTATCTGTAAAATTAAAAACTGGCCCCAACAGTCCCATGAAAACAGGCTGCTGTTACTTTCGAGGAAACAGTATAACATCACACCACCAGGGGGTGGCTTTTCCTAGATCGTCAAGGCAATAGCCTAGGGCAGAGGTTCCCAAACTGGGGCGTCACAATGCCACAGGTGGGAACAATAGGTCGGTACTCCCTTAAGGGGAGTGGCAACCTGAGTGACGCCGGGATCGCTTCCGGGATCACGCCGCCGCCAAGGAAAAGGTTTTTTTTAGTCCTACCTGTGGGTCTTGTGGGCCTCCAGGGGGTGCAGGGAGCCTGTGGACCCCTCCGCAGGCCTCTTCGCACCTCAAAATGGCTCCAGTTCACGATCGCAACCCACTTCTGGTTTTCACACAAAACCAGAAGTGGGTCGTGATCGCAATCTGAAATCATTTTGAGGTGCAAAGAGGTATGCAGAGGGGTCCACAGGCTCCCTGCATCACCACCCCCGGAGGCCCAGTAAGACCCCCAGGTAGGGCTAAAAAACCACTTTTTCCCCCACAGCACAATTCCGGAAGCGCCGTTGCCGCCGTAGCCACACCATCCCGCAAACATTTACAGACGGTCAAAAATGTGGGAACCTTTGGCTTAGGGCTATGATGAGAATGGCAATCAGGAGAATGGCTTTTCAAAAGCTGGCAGGCACCACAGTCATGTTCACATGAACGAAGTCAAAGCTGATTGGACAGTTACTGAATTCTGGCAACAGTCATCAGCTGAACTTTACTCAGGCAGTGGATTTTACCTTGATGTTTCACACAGGAACTGTGCACATGCACTCAAAGCAGCACTACATGCAAAGTAGGCCAACAACTGAAGCTCTATCAGAAACAGCCCATAAAAACCACACTCAATGTTGACAAAATACTTTGCTTACCTTCTGCATTCTTCCTCATTTTGTTAAGTTTCTTTTTCTGCTCTCTTAGCAAGGCCTGCTGCTGAATGTCCAGAGTTTCATCAGTGGTAGGGGGATCAGGATACATAGATCTCGTTTCTACTCGTGTCTCTGAATCTATTACATAAAATTAGATGTTTTAAATTCTCACAGCACTGTTTTCTCTTCAAAGTGTTATGAAACAGATTTAAATACCGATTATCAGAATCCGCATTATTTCTCATTTCAACAAGCTCTGCTTAAAATGAGCAAACGCTTCCCAATTCAAAAGAAATCCCAGGGTACCATGGATCAGATACACGTTTGATTTTTTTTTGTACATCAACTATTCCAGGGGATTTGTACATACTATACTTGTTTTGTTCTCTAAGATCCTATAACTCCACACGTTCAGAAAAAAATGTAAACACTGCGTTCAACCATCATGATTTGGTTATGCACTGAACCCACAAAGTGCAACACACATAAATCCACTGAAAAAATTAAAACTCATATTGACTTCCGTTAAAAACAAAAAGCACAAACTTGAATGTACTGAGCCCTAGTGCTCAGAACCCATACAGGTTCCCGTAGTGCTACAGAGGATCATCGCATTTTATAGATGGCAACAGCCTCAATAAAGCACTAATAGATTATGAAGTAGTCTAATCATGTTCATTTGATTAAATCTCTCTTTAAAGCCGAGGAAACTATTGAGAGTTGTTTTGTATCCTCTCATTAGTAAAACAACTGACTAACCTTTGTATTTAAGTTCATTAAATTCACGGATGTTCTGTAGATTGACAGGATCAACAACTTCCTTTGATGATGGCCGTCTGACTGGAGCCTGCATTCGAAGCCTAGCCATCTCAAACACATCCATTTTATCTTTCCTCCTGCTAAAAAAGACCAAACCATGCTTTAAATAGCAACCTTTAGAGAAAAATGAACCTACATAAAATCTAAATCCAAACTAAAAACTAGAGAGCGGGTGAGATATCCCATTCAAACTGAGATTTGGTACCAAAACAGTGTGGAGGATTTAACAAACCATTAACAGCTCCTGTGATCTCTAAGAAACCAATACAAGAAGAAATGCAAAGAACATTTAGCTACAAACGTTTTAGATAGAGAAGGGGCAGGCAGCGCAGGTTACAGAAGTCCTTAGCGCAAAGGTTGGCATTTCTCCATGTAAAGCAAAAATTTTATTGAATATGCTGAATGTAAACAAACACAAAAATATACAAATAAATAAGCTTCGAAAGAGTTTTCATTATTTATTTATTATTATTAACCCATTTAGATCAAGTTCACTTGGGAGGGATCAGGTTGCCTCACATACCAGATTGCTGTGCTCAGTTACTGGCATTTTTTCTTAAGATCCCTCAGATTTTGGGATTCTCTGATAACCTGGAAGAGGGGCTTTCCGAGGGCAGCTTCTTTCTGTCTGGGCTTCCTAGTCTTGGGTACTGGCAGTGGAAAGGGTCTCAATTTTTCTGTAAATCCCAATCAGAAGAAGGAAGCCGAGAGAGCAAGGGAGAGAGGGCCAGCACCAGCCACTAGATGCTATGCCTATTTTCCCCTCAGGACTGTCTACTGACACAGCCCTGGGACTTTGAGCTTGATTTTATACTTTGGGAAACGGGTACAGCAGATCATTGGGCATTTAGTTGTGGCCCTAAAACTCCTTACAGTGTTAGGAGACTCTGGCTAAATGTGGTTTGGAAGGAGTTTCTAAAAAAAGAAAAGAAAAAAAATGGACTCCGCTGGGCTCTCTCTCATCTTCACAGGCAATAATTCCCTTCTCTTGCACACATACAAATGTATCTGTTCCTTGACCTGGTCAGGTGGATTAGATGCCGAATCAACTGCTAAATACCAATCCCAGCAGGTGGGCTGGCTGGCAAGGGACTTATGTCTTAGCTGGACCCAGACGATGAAGACAAGCAATCCACAAAATGACCAGCCAGCTTTGCCATGCAGCCAGCAATGAATTCTGAGATTTTCAGGGAAGCATCCCAAGGCAATGGCTACTGCTCAGGATGTCTCAGCAGCCTTCTAGGATGCTGAGGGACCAAAGAAGCCCCTGGGGGATTAGAGAGGTCACCAAAGAAGAAAAGAAAGCCAGGGAAGAATTGGGAACTTTCATTATAAAGACCCAGGCGCACGGGTTCCTTGGACAGTCACCAGCACGTAAGAAGCTCTTATATAACATAATGAGTTATTTCAGCCACTGTCAGCCCCTTCCACCTATACCAAGGCCTACAGAACAAGCCTACAATTTCTAATATCAGTTCTGTTCTTCCTGCACCAGAAAAAGGCTGGTCTAAGGCAATTTCCCCTCTCATAAAAGATGGCATGGAAGTTGTTTCACTGCAGTCCTCTTTTTTCCCCACTAGAACAGCTGCAAAAGGTGGCAGATCAGGCTGGCTGAATATGACATACAGAAGTTGCATAAGCAACAGAGCAAAAAATCACTCATCATGCTGCATTACTCTTGCAATTAGCATTTTTTTAATGGAATTCCACCTAAGTCTAATATTTGTTCAATTGCATACCGCTTGTTAGAGGCGTTAAGTGCTTTAGCAAATGCCTTGGAACAAACAGAGCCTCACCCTTTTGTTTGCGTGTCATCATCATCGCTGTGTACTTTTAACAATTGCTCCTGTAGTCGTCGCTCTTCACTACGGAGCTGCTTTCTCATTTCTGATAGCTCACTGATTACATTCTTCCTTTCTTCTGCAATTCAGTATTTTTTAAAAAGTTATACAGAATATTAGTAGACCAGCATCTGCTTCCCCCCCCCCCCCCCCCCAGAAGACTCAGATGAGAATCCCTCTTGGCCAGGAGCACAGCCAAAAGAATAAGACATTGTGTCAGCACATACAGCTTTCTTACCGTAGGCCCGTATCTGGTTTCTTCTAGCTGGGACTGGAGGAGATGGAACTCTGGGTTGTGGAACATCCTAGGAAAACATGAAAAATATATTTAACTTTAAACTACACCAACAGCAGCTCCGTGGAAACTCCTTGCTCTCTTATTTTCAAGCATCCTAAAGACTATGAAAGGAATGTCACAAGTTAAACTTAAATTTTCTCAAGAAGTAGCCCGACTATGCTACAGAGTAAACTGCTTTTCAAACCAAGGGTCAGACTAGACAAGCTTGCATGCTGGCTGGTTCAGTTTGTGGAAAAATAGTGTGCTGGGGGAGGCCTACAAAACTACAGTTGGGGGGGGGGGAGAGTGCAGGAGGCTTTTAGTATGCTGCCCTTGCCATGGTTTAGATTCTGGTCATGGCTGCCCCTGCACGCTATTTGTGGGGGGGGGGGGGAAATCCACTGAAAGGCAATGGACGTTCCTGCCCACCACTAAAATAGTATGCAGGGAGGAAGTGCTGTTGGTAACAAAGCTGCAGCAGGGGAAAGTACTCAAGAATTCTCCTTCCCCCCCCCCTCATTTTGTCATGTTCCATGACAACAGAAAACCTAATCCCTATCCTGTCAAATCATGCAAGTAGAGGGACATCTACTTTGACTCCAAGGGGAGTTTCAAAAGCAGTTTATGGCATTCAACTGTGCACAGGGTTCAACTTTGCAAAAACAAAACAAAGTAAACGAATTCCAATGAGCTAATGCACGCCCCAAGCAGCTCTGTGGATCCCAGCTGTCTTTTAATTATGCCACTTTCCAACACAATAAATGAACCACATCTATATTCAACCTCGCTTCAACTGTCTCAGATGGAAATAAATTCAACTGCTCTGGAGAAGCATTTTTATCCAAAACACAGGCTATAGCACTTCCTTCAGAATAACAGTTTCCTAGCATTGGATGAGGCTCTCTCCCCTTGTTTCTTCTACTTGTTGGTGCTGGATTCAAATTTTTCAACTGGGGAAATCACCTAGGCTGTGGCTCCTTTATAGAAATGTCCCTCCATCTTCCTATCTATATCAAACTAGAATGTCACTGGACAATTTAAGATAAGCATAGTGCAATCCTATGGATGTTTACTCAGAAGCAAGTCTCACTGTGTTCAGTGTGGCTTACTTCCAGGAAAAAAACAGGATTGCAGCCTTACTCTTATCAAATCATTAAACGTGCCATTTCTCACCTCACTTCTATTTTCTAATCAATTATTATTCTAACTTCCAGAACTCTAGAGCTCTGCTACATAATTTATCTAAACATTTCCAATTTGTCTACATATGAATAACTCTGATAAAGATTAGGATCTTATGATTCGACATATTGTCTCATTCACGAACAGTTAAGACAATCCATTAGAGACTGCTTTTCAACTAACCTTAAGATTCAGTACAAAGATCTCTCACAAATTGCACAACGGGTCATTCCGTGTCAAATCAACCAATAAAAATACATTTTGGAACTTGATGTCACGGATTTTGCTCATTTTCGGTACATTTGTAGCTTACCATGAGATGTTTAAAAATTATTTTTTTCAGATTTTTTTGTCCATCCGTTTTTGAGATATTGAATGTTCAAAATTGCCAAAAAAGGCCAAAATCCACTTGTCACCATACATTCAAACGCCAGTTACAGGATAACGATGAACACTACAGACATGGGACAGGTGTCGTTTTAACGCTTATGAATAGGGATTTCATTTGATATACAACATGACAGAATTGTAAATTTTCAAGAAATTCAAAAATATTCAAATAATATTAATTTTGAAATTTTGAAAAATCGAATTTTTAAAATTTTCAAAAAAATCACACTTAAAGGTATATGTCTTGTAGTCAATCAGTCAAAATTTCAAGATGGTATCTCAATGGTATCATACAAAAATTAAATTTTCTTGTTGGCAGTGACCAGGAATTAAACCCCTCAAGTCCATTTTTCTACAGTTTACATTGATAAAATTAGGTGGTAAACTGAAATGAATCCAAAAATTTATAACAGGACTTATAGAGATAGATTTATAGAGCATGAATTCACTTTCTATTCTTTTACAGGATCAGCTTTTTGGTAAAACTATCAAAATCATGAGCTTTTTACTTCTGTTCGTAGTTTTAAAATTTTCCTTTAGTTGCTGAATAATTTCTGAATCAGCACAGTGATATTTTTCCTCATCTAAATCATCTTCAGAAGTAAAAAAATAATTCTTTGTAGGTCCTTTTAATCTTCCCCATCCTTTCTTTGCACTTTAGATACTTTCTTCTTGCACACCGGAGACTCACCAAGGGAGGTCAAAGAGGCATTTAAGTGGGTTTGGACAGTGTGTTTTTAGTGAAGCTTTCTAGGACATTTTTGTTGTGAAGCTGCTTTATTAGTCTTTATTAAGTTTAATTCATTAACTGTTTGATAATTACATGATTTGAAATATGGAGGAGAATAAGTGGTCAAAAAACTGTTGCAGCCCTTTAAAAAAAGGGGGGGCACTGGGTTAGTAAAGACTTGAGGAATGTAACTGATTGGATGGTTTCACTAAATAGTGAAATCAAACCACACATGAATAGAAGCCTTGTCAGATGGAAAACAATATACTTGAAAAGGAAATTCCTCCTGAGAATTATGAGATTCCTGGTCTTAGTCATATAAAGGAGTCTGAGTATTTGGACCCTGATACAGCTTTAAGCCACTTAAATGCCTCTTTGACCTCCCTTGGTGAGTCAAGAAGAAAGTATCTAAAGTGCAAAGAAAAGATGGGGAAGATTAAAAGGACCTACAAAGAATTATTATTTTACTTCTGAAGATGATTTAGATGAGGAAAAATATCACTGTGCTGATTCAGAAATTATTCAGCAACTAAAGGAAAATTTTAAAACTACGAACAGAAGTAAAAAGCTCATGATTTTGATAGTTTTACCAAAAAGCTGATCCTGTAAAAGAATAGAAAGTGAATTCATGCTCTATAAATCTATCTCTATAAGTCCTGTTATAAATTTTTGGATTCATTTCAGTTTACCACCTAATTTTATCAATGTAAACTGTAGAAAAATGGACTTGAGGGGTTTAATTCCTGGTCACTGCCAACAAGAAAATTTAATTTTTGTATGATACCATTGAGATACCATCTTGAAATTTTGACTGATTGACTACAAGACATATACCTTTAAGTGTGATTTTTTTGAAAATTTTAAAAATTCGATTTTTCAAAATTTCAAAATTAATATTATTTGAATATTTTTGAATTTCTTGAAAATTTACAATTCTGTCATGTTGTATATCAAATGAAAGCCCTATTCATAAGCGTTAAAACGACACCTGTCCCATGTCTGTAGCGTTCATCGTTATCCTGTAACTGGCGTTTGAATGTATGGTGACAAGTGGATTTTGGCCTTTTTTGGCAATTTTGAACATTCAATATCTCAAAAACGGATGGACAAAAAAATCTGAAAAAAATAATTTTTAAACATCTCATGGTAAGCTACAAATGTACCGAAAATGAACAAAATCCATGACGTCAAGGATTTTTCATTGGTTGATTTGACACGGAATAACCCCAACAAAGGATTGGCTTTACTTAAGCAATAAACAACAGACTTTTTCCAATTTTGTAGTCACCATACAGTGGAATCCCTGCACAGCTACAAAAAGAAGATCAACATGTAATCAACTCCAGAGACCCAGAACTTCAGCAAGGTAGATTTCCAGTAAGGCCAAAGCATAGTAGCTGTGTTCACTCTATAGTGAACATACAATTTAGCCTAGTTCCTTGGGGATGAACATCTGAAAATATAGTATGAGTTCTTGCATTAGTATTCTTGTTACTAGATACAGTACTGCAATGTTTTCAAGTATTTCTCTGCAAGTAAGCAGGATGGATACAACTGTGGGCCTGCAAGCAAAGTATAAGAACAATAGAGCTAGGATGGTGTAGTGGTGTTCGGGAGTTAGACCTGAAAGATCCAAGTGCAAATCCCTGCTCAGCTACGAAGCTTCCTGGGTGAACTTGGGCCAGTCACTATCTCTCAGCGTTACCTACCTCATAGGGTTTTTGCAAGGACAAAAGGGGGGGAAGGAACTATCACCCTGAGTTTCCTTGGAAAAAGGCAGCATAGAAATGTGAAAGATATTCAGAATTCACATTAAAAGTTTTCGGGCTTAAAAACCACGGTCTATAAAAAACATTTTATTGATGTTAAAATGTTCACAAGATTGAACATTGACATCTTGGGAATCAGCGAACTAAAATGGACGGGCATGGGCGAATTTAAGTCAGGTGACCATCATATCTACTAGTGTGGGCATGAATCCCTTAGAAGAAATGGAGTAGCCCTCATAGTCAATAAAAGAGTGGTAAAGGCAGTACTGGGGTGCAACCTCAAAAACGACAGAATGATTTCAGTTCGAATCCAAGGCAAACCATTCAACATTACAGTAATCCAAGTGTATGCCCCAACCACTGATGCCGAAGAAGATGAAGTTGACCGGTTCTATGAAGACCTACAACACCTTCTAGAACTAGCACCCAAAAAAGATGTCCTTTACATCATAGGAGACTGGAATGCTAAAGTAGGAAATCAAGAAATAAACGGAACAACAGGCAAGTTTGGCCTTGGAGCGCAAAATGAAGCAGGGCAAAGGCTAACGGAGTTCTGTCAAGAGAACACGCTGGTCATAGCAAACACTATTTTCCAACAACACAAGAGGCGACTCTACACATGGACATCACCAGATGGTCAATACCGAAACCAGATAGATTATGTGCTTTGCAGCCAAAGATGGAGAAGCTCTATACAGTCAGTAAAAACAAGACCTGGAGCTGACTGTGGCTCAGATCATGAGCTTCTTATTGCAAAATTCAGGCTTAAACTGAAGAATGTAGGGAACACCACTAGACCAGTCAGATATGACCTAAACCATATCCCTTATGAGTATACAGTGGAGGTGAAGAATAGATTTAGGGCATTAGACCTGGTAGACAGAGTGCCTGAAGAACTATGGACGGAAGTTTGTAACATTGTACAGGAGGCAGCAACGAAAACCATCCCAAAGAAAAAGAAATGCAAGAAAGCAAAGTGGCTGTCAGATGAGGCTTTACAAATAGCTGTGGAAAGAAGGAATGCAAAAAGCAGGGGTGAAAGGGAAAGATATAAACAACTGAATGCAGATTTCCAGAGAATAGCAAGGAGAGATAAGAAGGCCTTCTTAAATGAACAATGCAAGGAAATCGAGGAAAACAACAGAATGGGGAGGACTAGAGATCTCTTCAAGAAAATTGGAGATATCAAGGGAACGTTTTGTGCAAAGATGGGCATGATAAAGGACAAAAAAGGCAAAGACCTAACAGAAGCAGAAGAGATTAAGAAGAGATGGCAAGAATACACAGAAGAACTATACAAGAAAGATCTTAATGTTCCTGATGACCACGCTGGTGTGGTCACTGACCCAGAGCCGGACATCCTAGAGAGTGAAGTCAAGTGGGCCTTAGGTAGCATCACTAACAACAAAGCTAGTGGAGATGATAATATCCCAGCTGAGCTACTTAAAATCCTAAATGATGATGCTGTGAAAGTGCTGCACTCAATATGCCAACACATTTGGAAAACTCAGCAGTGGCCAAAGGATTGGAAAAGGTCAGTTTACGTTCCAATTCCAAAGAAGGGCAATGCCAAAGAGTGCTCAAACTATCGCACAATTGCACTCATTTCACATGCTAGCAAGGTTATGCTCAAAATCCTACAAGCTAGGCTTCAGCAGTACGTGGACCGAGAACTACCGGACGTACAAGCTGGGTTTCGAAGAGGCAGAGGAACTAGAGATCAAATTGCCAACATGCGCTGGATCATGGAGAAAGCCCGAGAGTTCCAAAAAACCACCTACTTCTGCTTCATTGACTACGCAAAAGCCTTTGATTGTGTGGATCACAACAAACTCTGGCAAATTCTTAAAGAGATGGGGGTACCAGACCACCTTACCTGTCTCCTGAGAAACCTGTATGCGGGTCAAGAAGCAACAGTTCGGACCGGCCATGGAACAACCGACTGGTTCAAAATTGGGAAGGGAGTACGGCAAGGCTGTATATTGTCACCCTGCCTATTTAACTTATATGCAGAGTACATTATGAGAAATGCAGGGCTGAATGAATCGCAAGCCGGAATCAAGATTGCCGGGAGAAATATCAAGAACCTCAGATATGCAGACGATACCACCCTAATGGCAGAAAGTGAAGAAGAACTAAAGAGCCTCTTGATGAGGGTGAAAGAGGAGAGTGCAAAAGTTGGCTTGAAACTTAACATTAATAAAACTAAGATCATGGCATCTGGGCCCATCAATTCCTGGCAAATAGAAGGGGCAGAAATGGAAGCAGTAACAGATTTTACTTTTCTGGGCTCCAAGATCACTGCAGACGGAGACAGCAGCCATGAAATTAAAAGACGCTTACTCCTTGGAAGGAAAGCTATGGCAAACTTAGACAGCATAATAAAAAGCAGAGATATCACCATGCCAACAAAAGTTCGCATAGTCAGGGCGATGGTGTTCCCAGTAGCAATGTATGGTTGCGAGAGTTGGACCATAAGGAAGGCTGAGCACCGAAGAATAGATGCTTTTGAACTGTGGTGCTGGAGAAGACTCCTGAGAGTCCCTTGGACTGCTAGGAGATCAAATCAGTCAATCCTAAATGAAATCAACCCTGACTGTTCCCTGGAAGGACAGATACTAAGGCTGAAACTCAAATATTTTGGCCACCTAATGCGAAGAGAGGACTCTCTGGAGAAGACTCTGATGCTGGGAAAAATTGAAGGCAAAAGGAGAAGGGGAAGGCAAAGGATGAGATGGTTAGACAGCATCACCGATGCAACGAACATGAAAATGAGCGAACTCAGGAAGATAGTGGAGGACAGGAAGGCCTGGCGGGATATGGTTCATGGGATCACGAAGGGTCGGACACGACTTAACGACTGAACAACAACAACAACATAAAAACATTTACTGCCTAAGAGAGCAACAGAATAGATATCAGAAATTAGAATACTGTCAAAAATTAGATGCCAATTGATATGCTATTTATTTTTTCCCCAAGAAAACAAACTTTTCTAGAACACCAGCAGGTTTACATCTACTAAACATTGCTTATGCTATTTCTATCAGAAAGTGCAAAATGCTAGAAATCTATTCACTGAATTATGTCTGAACAAACATACATACTTGTGTATAGTATGACATACGGCTCTCCACCAAAAGCGACCTCTCTTCTTTTACTAATCCCTTGTTCTGCAGAGATGGAACGAGAGGAGAAGGTTGTCTAGAAAGCTGAAAAGTGGGAGGGGAGAAACAAACAAGTTGCTCTGTGATTAATAGTTTATATATCTTTTTAAAAATGTTTAAATTTGATATAATACATTTTAATACGCATGTGTTCTGTTTCATCTGTTTCCAAAGCCAGCTTTAGTTAATAATTTTAGAAACCTTCTAGAAAACTAAAGCACAGAAGGCATAGATTTGCAGGAAAACGTGACCCCACTCCCCCCCCCGAAACAGTTAAACTATTTTCTTGTCTTTTTCTGGTTTAATTTAGCATAATAAGCTACAACATTCTCTGTAACTACTACTGGCTACAAGAACTCTTAAACCTTACCTGCCTAAACAAACTCTCCATTGGCTCAGTTGCACAGAGCTGTTTTGAAAGGCTTAAAACATTCTAATTGCTCGAAGGTTTGGAAAAATGCCAGAAACACAAGGCCCAGGGAGATATATACTGTACCACTGATAGAAAGAGGTTCAGTAGAGCAGGGAACACAGTCAGTGTTGGCAGTTGATAAGACTGCATGTGCGAATGTTGGAGTGTGTGTATTAGTACACACATGGTGCGTTTAGGAGTGAGTAGTCTGGACTGCGAATGAATATATAATATAAAGCAGAAGGAACGTGTGCGAGAGTGAAAGGAGAACAGATACGGAAGTCTTGTGCGTACACACACACACACACACACACACACACACACACACACACTCACTCTTATACAAGACGTCACTTGTAATGTCAGCTTTCAGCCACAAGTTCACTTTCTGCTTACCTGTATCCTACCAAGTCAGACCATTTAGGTCAGGATTGCCTACAGTGGCTGTCCTGGGTTTCCAGCAGGGGTCTTTCCCAGCCCTACCTGGACATACCAAGGATCGAACCTGGAACCTTCTGCATGCAAAGCATGTGCTCTACCACCGAGTTCCTGCCCCTCCTCATATGGGGCCAACTTACTATAGTTATATTTTAAATGGAGAAGATAACTCCATTTGGTAAAATTAAGGATATCATGCTATGCAATTCAAACTACCTTTTAAAAAAATTAGCTCATCCCAACTTTTTGTTTAATATATTTCTTAATAGAGATAGGTCCCACAATGTACATCATTAGCCCTCTGCAGATAAAGGGATATCTGGGGCAGTACTTGGAGTGGGGGAGAAAGAAGACAGAGGAGATTGCGATTGTGGAAGCTGGCTCCCCCACTTTGTGTCCAGCATCAAAACACACTGGTTGGAATGTACAGACATTGCTTCCAACCATTTGATCAGATTACTCCAATTTTCCAGTATACAGATCATCAAACAGGCCACTATGCACACGTTCAGACCACCATATGGACATCGGGTCAGAGCCTGCCACCATGATTGCAGTGTCCCACCCCTCACATGTATAGAATGAGTTAAGCCAAACATCCACACAAACATTTGCACACTATCATTAGCAAGCTCATCTGACAAGCTGTTGTTCAAAGCAGGCAACGTATTGATCATAAAGAAAATATGTTATGCAGTGGTATGATCTCATGTGACATCTAGAATTTGGGTCATGACCGAGACTGCTAAATTAAGACAGATGACAATCTTACTGGCTTTGGTATGTCTTAGTTAAAAAGTAGCTCGTAAAAGGAAATATACATTTCCTTAACTGTCACACACACAAACCTGTCAAGCCAGCTATGGACAACACTGAATGCCTTGGTCAGAAGGCCTGTAGAATCCTCTGGAAAACTGTGTCTGTTGAGGGTGCTTGTGCCCCTCCCCCTTCTCACAGTTCCACCACCTGACAGCAGAGCATTTCAAGAAGTCAGTGATCAAGCACTTCAAGCTCTCTTTAGTGTCATATTGTTTTGAGTTAAAGTTCTAAAAGAAGGTAGTTCATTCTGGAATATGTTTAAATGTTATTTCAACCATTTTTAAACACACATTTTTAATTCCAAGAGAAAATGAATATCAACACTCGGGACAAACAAGAAAAATGAAACACTGGTCCTATGGTAGGATCATCATCATCGTTTTGACACTTGTCTGCATGAAGTGCCAAAGTAGCTGCTTCCCAGCAACACTCCCACGTCACTTTCCACCCACAATTGTTGTTCTGCTTGCAACGTTTTCAAAAGGTTGCTTTCCAGACCACGCAAACTGCCTTCTGACGGTTCTAGGGACTATGATCAATATAAGTGGTACTTTATTACTGGCACAGTCTGAAATGTGCTGGATCTATGAGGAGGATATTTGAAAGCATTTCAAAATCTTTTGTACAGGCATTTAGCAAAGAAGTTAAGAGCCAAACCACACATTAACAAATAAACCGCATAGTAGCTACATAGCATGAACTTAAATAACCTACACTGGGTTGGGGGGTGCCCAATCTGTATCACCCCCAATGTGCTATTTAACAATGAAAAAACACAAACACACAATGCACAACTGGAAACCATAAGCTGCTTCACTCATTACGGCACAATGGGCACTCATTATGCACATGGGAGCCTTGACCAATCAGGTCTTCTTGGGCTACAGTATGTTTGGTAAATGTAAAATCACATTTTACAAAAGCAATACAAACATCTCATTTTTCTTTATAACACGTTAAAGCAGAACTTAGTTTTCCCCGTTATGTTTTTATTACTGGGAAGTATCCAGAACAGAGATCTGTATGGTTCAAAAGGTTAAGACCAACCATTACAACACTCAAGACTGTCCTTCCCAAAAGAACAGGCAGTGACAAAAGTCTGCTTGGGCTTTGTTAGTAAACCTAGTGGAAGAAGCAGATAAAGCATTTGAAATAGCTGTGGAAGTTTTCTGCATTATCAACACATACACTCACAGAGTGAGTCCATTTGAAAGTACACATGGTTGGGTTCAGAGTTCTGGATGTTTCCAGATGCTCAAGATCTGGTTACAACATAACTGGGGCCATTTATTTACCTTACATGCATGTCCAAATATCTTTTGATGGCCTGCACACAAAAAACAGGGTCCACAATTCAACATGCATGTCCGAGTATCTTTTTATGGCCTGCACACAAAATACAGGGTCTACAATTCAACATACAGTTAAGTGTGCTTAGTCCACTATAATCAACAGTTCTAAATGGACGTAGTTTCACCCTGGATTAGGGCCACAACACTTTTCTTCACATTTCAATGCAATTGGGATTGCTCCCATATGTCTTGGAGAATTGGAGAACGAGTGAATGAAATGTAAAGCACTTTGTGCATTGAGATATGCAACTAAATGTCTCCTCCGACATACATTTACAGCTTCAGATGTTTGTAAGTCATCAGAACAGAGCTTTTCAGGAAAGTGGCAATGTTGTACTGAGATCTCAATAGATAAGACTGGACTACTATGAATGTTCAGATTATACATAGTTAAGAAAAACCAAATATTTGACATGCTTACCTTTCAAGTTTTTACCTGTTCTTCATAGTAACAGAACTTTCAAGCGGAGGTTAAAAAGTGATCAAAAAGGTTTCCAATAAGTTTGAATTTAAAGGAGTGGTAGTTTTAGGTTTTTAAAAGGTAGGTTTTTAAAAGGTCAACAATTAGAGTATTAATAAGAAAAGTCCAAATTTTCACAGAAATGTGTTATTTCTTCATATTGTGCCATTTGTCTCACAATTTTCAAAATAGTCACAGGTTTAGATTGAAGACACTTCTGCTGAGCAGAAGGCATTCCCGGGGGGGGGGGGGGTCCCCATCAACTTTAGCCCCTTTTTTTGTATCCTTCCCCCCATTCACCAAAAAGATGCTCTGTGGGGTTCCCCAAGACTCTGGAGCCAGTTTTCAGAAGACACATGGGGTTGCAAAGGGAGCAGAACGGATGAGCATCCCTGAATCTGTGGGTCTAAGGCAACAAGAATAGAATCTAAGGGGAAAAAAGTGTATGAAGAATACCTTTTCTTCTTCAGTCACTACATGCTTTTCTATTTTGTTAGACTCCTGAAACCGTCTATCCAACCTCTCTTCTTCATCTCTTTTCTTTTTCTCTGTCTCCATTTTTCTTTCTTCAGCTAATCGATACAGTTCTTCATTTTTTAATCTTTGCTACAAGGATAAAAATGCAATGCAAAAAAAGGCTTGGCAAACTTTGACTCCAGTTTAAAAATGCAAAAACCACCAAACCATCAACCCCACCCACATATACATACATTCACAAAACAAAATAAAACCATGGTGGGAATCCCTTTTCACTGAAATGTTGGAGCAGTTGTGTGCAATGCTGAGCAAAACAAAAAGACAAACCCTGTCAACATGCCATCCTATTTACAGACAACAATGTTGGAGGAGGAATTTCGTTTAGGGGGGGGGGTTGCCATTCAGCTTCTTAATTTCTGTCTGGCCATTTCCTCAGTGCTTTCTATGTAGAAGCCGTCAAAGTGAGGGCATGAAGCATTATTTCCAACTACTGCCCTAACTCTGATTTTGCTTCATGTTGGAGGCAGTTGCAAAAAAAGTAAAGGGGGGAGAAAGATGCACTTTTGTGAAATTTTTGCCCCACCTCACCTACAGATTTCAGTCAAAAAGACTCTCAAAAGAACTTTTGCGTCCTATTAGTTACATGCTTGTAGGGGAGCTGCATCTACAAAGCATTTGCTGACTGGTGTCCATTGGCACCCATGGTGGTAACAGGGTCTTAGTTGTGCGCCTTTGGTGAAGGTCAGAGCAACCTGAAGTCAGTGAGCCGATTCAAAGTGCCTTTTTTCTGTTCCCTCAAATACCTCCCCCCCCCCATGATAAAAACCTGAATAGGAGACATATCAATTTCCCCAAAACAGCTGTAACTTTCAGAGCACACCCAGAGTTTCAGATCAGTTTTTAAGATACTGGAAACCCTGTGCAAGTCAATCACGAGGGCATTTGGTGCCACAATACAGTAATGGGCTCAAACCAACGATAATCCCTACCAAAGCCCCTTGATTGAATTTGCCCTTGCCTTGGACAAGAAAAGCATCCAAACCCTTTTGTTACATGAGGAAACGACCTTGCTCCTGCAACCTTAACTCAAATCTCCTTAATGAGCCCAACCCTCAACATAAGAACATAACAGTGCTGCTGGATCAGGCCAAAGGCCCATCTAGTCCAGCTTTCTGTATCTCACAATGGCCCACCAATGGCCTCAGGGAGTACACAAGACAACAAGATACCTGTATCCTGTCAGTAAACAAGAGACACAAATTAAAGACACCTCAGGATAACAAAGGACTATTTGTGTTAGTTCATGGGGGGAAAAAGAACCCATCCTCCATTCTCCAACTCATTGTATGCATCAAGCCATTGACCCATCCTCACATTCTTGGACAAGCTCTCCATTTCTTTGTGCCTAATGTTTATCTTACCCCCCCCCTCCATTCTCCCCCCCAGAGTAGTCATTTTCAACCTTTTTCATCTTGTGGCACACTTTCAAGGTGTTAAAATTTTCATGGCACACCATTGACAATTAATAAGGCACACCGTGCTACCAGTGGGGGGCTCACATCCCCAGTGGCCCAACTAGTAAGTTACCTGGCCCCAAACTCCTGCAGCACACCATTCACGGCACACCAGTTGAAAAATCGTTGCTCTAGGGCCTATGTCTCCCAAAACAATTTTTTTATATTATTTACAATATTTCTATCCTGCCTTTCTCCCCGAAGGGACCCAAGGCAGAACCCAAAATCTCACCTGCATTCCTGGGTAAGCTGCCTGATAACCATAATATCCCTCTGCTCAACATGACCACTACTGAGCTCTTTTATCTCCCCTCCACAAAAAAAACAAGTTCATATACCTCTTCTCTCCTCAGTATCAAGGCACCTTTAAAGAATTCTTTGGGTTGAAACACACACACGCACCTTGTGGGTTTGTTGGTATATGATTCCTCATTTATTTTGCCTCTATTTGCATTATTGTTTAAACTGTGCATTGTATTTTGAACCCTCTGGATGCTTTCTTTTATTTTCTCTCTGAATATGAATTCCCTTAAGTGTGCCACAGTCAAGAGAGTGTAATACACTTGTTCAGATACATGTGCAGGTCTTCTCCAATGTGCTCCTCAACAGATATGGTAACAAGACACTGAAGTAAATGGAAAACCCCATCCATGTAAAGAGGCTCCACATGTGTATATCAGAACACTCAAATGAAAAGAGCCTCAAAATCAGGGATATACGCTTAGAGATATGTCCTATTGAAACTGGCACGGGTTACTTCCAAGTAAGTGAACTTGAGACTGGGGTATAAACTTCCTTCATCTGTTTGAGTTAAAAATCAACTACCTACTACAATCTATTTAGTCACTAGACAGGCAGCAACATGAAAGTACTAAAATACCAGGCACACAAATAAGAATATTTTTTTTTACAATTCCCATCCTGACATCTTTTACGTATAGTCTGCCTTTGTTGTTCTTCTGCTAACTTCCCTCTAATGAGATTCCCTAAGAATCTACACACACATACTTTCTGGGACAGAATAACGGAGAGGCACACCATTTTCTCCAAGGCAGGAAACAGATCAAAGCCACAGAAGTTAGATAACACACCTCCTCCTCTTTCCTTCTCCTCTTTTCCAGTTCCTCTTCATATTCTCTCTGTATTCTAGCCCTCTGCTCAGCTAGTACTCTTTCTTCCTTTTCTTCTTCCAATCTTCGTTTTTCACGCTCTGCTTCTTCTCTTAGTCTTTTTTCATCAATCTACAAAGAAAAATAATACTACAGTATCTATCTGCTGATCAACAATAAGAACATTCTTAAACACTTACCCCTCGGGGGACCTACAGGGTAGCTTAAGATGCGCATCATCATTGTGAATGAGCAGAAGCATACTTGCCTCCAGCCATATGTTTATTATAATTAGAGGTGGGAGAAAATGGTTTTAAAGCCTTCTTCTATGGTTAGCCTCTTAGCATCCTGGAGATTGCCTTGATACCAACCACCCATTTCACATGTGACCTTATGCACCTCCTACATTTCATACATGCTGCCTGCTCTAACAGCTTGAAAATCTTCTTCCTTTCTGTTTCTAGCTCTTCTTATTGCAAAAAAGCCCCCCCCAAAAGGCTGTCAGATAACTGCACTTTAAATTGTATGAAAAATCTATTAAGTGCTTATCTGCTTCAAATGCGAAACTCTGTAGTCCATTCGTGTGTGTATATATATATTTTTGTTCTCAACTATCTGCTTGAGAATGGAGTGATTTATTTCTCTCTGTAAATCACCAGTTTATCCAGCAGTTCTATACTAGTACCTCTCAACTTTACAAAAACGATATGCAAGTTAGATGTTTATGCAACACAGATACATCTATATATTTCTGCATTCCCAGATAATTATGTTTCCAGCATGTCCCTCTTATGAACCGAGTTTCTGCTTGAGAACCACCCACTGCTACCTAAATAAACACTACATAATTTGCATTGCTTGATACACTCTTACAGAATGATCTTATCCTTAATTTATATCCACTAACTAGAATAAAGTCAGTTCAAACATTGGTGACACAGACCAAAAGTAGAAGTATGTGGGGAATGTGGTGAGCATAATCCTGATTGGTGTGTTACAAGGTTATTGTCAGACTCTGGAGTGTCCTATCATTGTTGCTATGTTGTCTCTGGTTTCTACTACCATTGTTCTTTTTCACCTTGCTGCTGGAAATCATACAGTTATGGCAAGGCCTATTATAGCTGTCACCACTATCATCCTGCGGCCCCCCCCCCTGAAAATCCAGGCTTTCCCTATTGAAAGAAGGTGCAACAAAAGTGCACAAGAATCCTGCACCTCAAGGCGGCAATATAGCTAGTGAGTTAGCCAGATGAGATATGAGGATAGGCAGTGAGGTGGCCAAGTTTGCGGATGACACTAAACTTTTCCGGGTGGTAAAGACCAGCAGGGATTGTGAAGAGCTCCAGAAGGATCTCTCCAAACTGGGAGAATGGGCAGCAAAATGGCAGATGCGCTTCAATGTAAGTAAGTGCAAAGTGATGCACATTGGGGCAAGAAACCAAAATTTCACATATACGCTAATGGGTTCTGAGTTGTCTGTGACGGATCAAGAGAGAGATCTTGGGGTCCTGGTGGACAGGTCGATGAAAGTGTCGACCCAGTGTGCGGCGGCTGTGAAGAAGGCCAATTCCATGCTCGGGATCATTAAAAAGGGGATTGAGAATAAAACGGCCAATATCATTATGCCTTTGTACAAATCGATGGTAAGGCCACATCTGGAGTATTGTGTCCAGTTCTGGTCACCATACCTCAAAAAGGATATAGCTGAATTGGAAAAGGTGCAGAAAAGAGCGACCAGAATGATTAGTGGGCTGGAGCACCTCCCTTACGAGGAAAGGCTACAGCGTCTGGGGCTTTTCAGCCTAGAAAAAAGGCGCCTGAGGGGGGACATGATTGAGACTTATAAAATTATGCATGGGATGGAGAGAGTGGATAGAGGGAAATTCTTCTCCCTCTCGCACAACACCAGAACCAGGGGACACGCACTAAAATTGAGTGGAGGGAGAGTTAGAACAGACAAAAGAAAATATTTCTTTACCCAGCGTGTGATTCATCTGTGGAACTCCTTGCCACAGGATGTGGTGATGGCACCTGGCCTAGATGCCTTTAAAAGGGGTTTGGACAAATTCATGGAGGAAAAGACCATCACAGGTTACAAGCCATAAGCAACCTCCTGGTTTTAGAAGTGGGTTTTCTCTGTGCCAGGTGCAAGGGAGTGGCGACTGGACACAGGTATCTTGTTGTCTCGTGTGCTCCCTGAGGCATCTGGTGGGGCCACTGTGTGACACAGGAAGCTGGACTAGATGGGCTTTTGGCCTGATCCAGCAGGGCTCTTCTTATGTTCTTATGTTCTTATGAGGGGTTCCCCTCTCACTTTTCCAGTAAAGCTCTTTGATATGCAGATTGCCAATATCAGGTTGTCCTTCCTTCCTCCACCTCCTTCCCAGAGTCCTCTCTTTTTCCAGCTAGATAGCAAGCTCATAAAATATTTCCTTTTCTTTATGACGACATGCCTTGAAGTGATCTTCTTAACAGATGTCTTTTTAACAGATGTGTAAACCAGCTATGCTAACATTTCCTAAGCTTGCAAAGAGAATATGGGAAGCCAAGAAGAGTGCTTCTTGGTAGCAGCTTCTTAGTAGCAGTACTCTGTGACAGGCTGATGGGCAAAACAGATATCAGTGCTTGAAATGAAGTGTGGAGTCTAATAGACTCCACCCAGCAACACAGCTTCTATGGTAGCATTAGACTCCTCTCAGCAGTTTCTCCCTGTGGTTCTGTAGCCAGACCCTACCTGTATTCTCCTGCCATGGGCGAGAACTGCCTCCTAAAAGGTCTGTCAGGAATTACACCTTCAGATGACATGGCACAGAAAACCAAATTTACTGCAGACGCATGAAGGGCTCAGTTAGGTCTGTGGGCCAGAGGCTCCCTACTCTTACGTAAGGGAACTGAAGCAACTATGAAGAAAACACTTCAATAAAAAATAGTATGGATATTTATGTGAAAAATGCATGTTCCTGTCTAGAGGCCATGAACAGCACTTTAAAAGTTGTGTGTGTCAATACGAGTTCACTAATTAGAAAAATATTTTGCTTCATTTAATACTGAAATATACACTGACCTGAAAACGAAGGAAGTTCTTGTAGGATTCTTGCCGCCTAAGCTGTTCTGGTGTTGGGGGCTCACCAAAAACGTTACCACGAGCAAATGGGGATGTTTGCGTATATGTAAAACCTAGTTTTTTAAAAAAAAGAAGTTGAAAGCATAGGTAAACCTGTCCTTTCATAAAAGCTTTTAAATTGACATTTGGTATCATGTCCAAAGAATGCTATACGGTTTTGTTATTCAATTAATATTCTGTGACCATTCCACTTCAACGAGAAGCACCAACGAAAAATATTCAGCAACTCCTACAACAAAACCCCCAAAATCTAAATTCTTCCAGGTTAGAAAAAACAAGCACAATATTTACACACAGAGAATTCCCATAGATACAAAGGAATCTTATTTCTCCTCCTCCCAAGTGCACATAGGAAAGTGCTCAGACAGCTCAACAGAGGAATGAGAGGTCTATGCATATTTCACCTAACCTCATCCAACCCTCTCCCAATCATAAATCACTGATACAGGGAGTGGGAGGAAGAAGATGAAGGGATGGCCAGTGTACAAACCCCTCATTCTCCCTTGTGCTATCTGTGTGTTCACACAGACAGGAGAAAACAGGACTATATTGAGCCTGTGGGAATTCCTGCGAGGGCTATGCCCACGGAGGACAGGATTGCACCCAAAGTATTTTGAACCTTTAAAATAGATATAATTTATCTGAGCCAATAATGAAACTATATATAAATAAATAAAACTAAAGATAAACTGTTGTCTACTATTAAAGAGTACACTGCAGAAAAAAAACTGCATCTGGCAATACCATCCACATGGGCAACTTCAGTCTTTGATTTCTGTCTCTGTTGTAATTTCCTCCTTATTCGTACGTTTAAAATATAATTTGTCAATTAAGAAAATTACAAAACTAATAATACCAATACCCACAGAAAGATGTCTATTTTCAGCATTTTCAAGTGTTTCACTTTCAGAATGGCAAGACACGTAAGAAGCACAGCACACTGCAAAAACAAACAGTTGGCTTGGCACGTATGTGTCTTTTTTAAAAACTAAAAATGGATTTTAACTTCCTATATACCTTTTCACGTTCCATGTCTGTCAGCCCTGATGGATAATCCTATGTTGGAAATTGTCCCGGAAACAGTTTTCAGCATGACTGACTAGGCAACGTTAACAGTCTAGCATGCTGGATGCATTTCATGGAGATATTTGCATACAACCACACACCCCTTAAATACTGTCATGAGCTGCAGCTATTTAATATATAGACACTGGGACACAATCAAGTTTTCCTCTATCACATTCCCAAATCATACTATTTGTTGAAATATTCTGAACTCATTACAAGACCAGCTTCTCCATTTCGCTTACTAAAAGCAAAACCAAAAATGCAACGAGTTTTAAAAACTTCTATCTGTGCATGCACACGTGCGTTAAGGTTCTACAATAGGACTGCCCTTTTTCTCCCCTGACAAAATCTCAGTACATCATCCTGTTAGAGAAACAGGGAAGCAAGGAGGCAACTCTAGCTCAGAACCTGCTGGAGGTTTGATACACAATCCAGTGGGTTCCAATGCATGCTGCAATTTTCCTGACCGCTTCATTTGGTGGTGGACACTATAGATGCCTGGGGGAACCCCCTTAGGCATACACACAGCCCTTTGTATTGAAGAACAGTGAACTACAAGTACAATTATCAATGCAGTGATATAGACAATGTCTAATTCAACAACTCTACTAAATTTAAGATGACTGAAAGAACAAAATAGGACCGTCTTCAGTGGAAAGTACAGCATAGAGAAGAATGTAAAACAAATTTTGACCACTGACAGAACACACATTTACAGCTGAAAATACAGTATTATTTAAACCTGCTATTTTATTTGTAGATTCATCTGTATTCTCAAGTCTTGGGGAGGCCAAACTTAGGTCAACAGATACTATAGCCCTTTTATCTTCATATACTCGTGCCTCTGGATTATGATACGCATCTTCATTTTGCTTGTGCATCATATTCAAGTCAGCTGAAGAAAAGGGGGAAACAGCCATTTATAATATTTTATTCAAACAAGAGGCATGTTTATGACATAGTTTCAAGAAACAGTTAGGAGGCCACACAAAGGTCACAATCCAAGACAGAATTAAGTGTGCTGCATAGTGTATGCTTTGTATACACTATTCAGTATTAATAGGTATACTAAAAGCTCACTGAAAATAAAAAAACATTCTGAAAAAAGGAGTTCTGTTACGATTCCTTTTCCCTGTTGTAGTGCTGTTATGGGTTGTTGTAATGCTCTTATCTGTACTTCAATCAGCCTAATTATCAGTGGTGCATGATTATCTCTAGATTTATCACCTCTCTACTTTTTATTTTTAGAATAATTTTTTAAAATCTTTATATGCAACCTCTCCAAATGCTCAGTTGCCATCAAACTCAATTCAGATAAAGTTTTAAAATACTGTATAACTTTTAAACACTCCTACTGAAAGCATTACACTGCTTGCAAGTCAACAATCCATAATAGTTTTGGAAATAGCCAATATGTTCATCAAGAAATCCCAAGAACAAGCTACAAGAGTGGGAGAAAAGCAGGACTGCGTTCATACACTGAAGTTTAGGTTTTCTTTGCGACTACCATGATTGTCAAAGAGACAGCTTGCTTCTTATATTTAATTAACAGCAGCTTGCTTCTTTTGCAGCATTAGCTGCTTTGTTGAAAAATTCAAAGGCACCTCAATGAGTAGCTCTCCATCACAAATACAGTACACACATGGCTTCTTTGGAGAGCAGCTAATATTTATTGTGCTCTAATTATTGTGCTCTAGTTTATCTCTCCAGCATGTCAAGCTTTGATGAAAAGGCTGCAAAATTCATCTATGACTTTGCTGAGAATATGTTAACAAGAGGCATACAAATACTCCTTTCCAGAGCCTCTCCTGAATGTATTAGAATTCCCTCTTCCATTTTATGTCTCTTGCTTTTATTGCCACCTCTTGCCAGCAAGTTTCATTTTTTAAATTATTGTTCTTATAGAAGTAGTATCCAACAACGGCTTAAATAACCAGGACATATTTCTTCTATGCTGTAAATTCGCTGTAGTACATCCATTTGTCTAAGTGTATCTTTTACTTTCCTATGTATATCCAATATAATATAAACAAATATAAAGGTTCCCCGACGTTCAAACATACTTATGAGGTTTCCTTTTTTATCTCTGAGAGGAGCACCACCACCTCCTTTTCCCCAAGGATTGTAATTTCTCATTTCAGCTTCTAATTTGGCTTCATACCGTTCCTTTTCCTCCTTCTCTTGCCTGCGACGGTCTTCTCTTTCCTTTATCTGTAAAAGAAATTAAAAATGTACTACATGTATTACACAGGCCTGCAAATTTGAGGGTCAATTTTTTTCCCCAAAATTTCTGGTAGTTTTATATGAATTTGAGGCAATGATTCAAAAAAATTGCATCGGTTTTGCCCTATCGTGTCTAGTTTGGGGGGTGCGGCATTGCCATCTCATAATGAGAGTCAAGCAGTTTCCTCGTGAGGAAGCCGTGGTGTCAAGATTCCTCACAAGGGAGCTGCTTGACTCGCATTATGAGGTGGCAATGCCATACCCCTCCAATCTAGACATGATTAGGGCAAAACCGATGCCATTTTTTGAACCAGCGCCCCAAATATACTCAAGTATAGGTCTCACTTTTAAGAAAGCAAAATGTGCCCAGGCCTGCGTTATGAATAAAAGTATATTTTAGATTACCAGTAATACAGAAATTAACCAAGGTGCCAATGTATCACACCTTCCTCCTATGATGATCAGTTACATCAATTCCATTAATTCGTCTTTATTATAATTAGAGGTGGGAGAAAACCACTACTCTAAGTGGTTGGGAACCACTGCTCTAAGGGGATCCTTCTACAACGTGGCACTGCACCCATGTGTTCAACAAAAATGTCCATTCTTTTACATATTTTTAAAACTGATTTTTGCTAATTCATGCTAATAAATTGACCATGTTTTTTGTTGTTTTTTAATCCTAAGGCATTGATCTCGCACTACGCAAGATGCTACTTGAATTAATGCTGGAAAATACATACAATACATGTTATTGTATTTATGATATTGCACATGCGCTTGTGCAAAGCTTATGTTTGCACAAGCACACGTGCAATATCATAAATGCATTTGAATTTAATGGACTCCCCGTCCCCCCATTAGTCTTAAATTTAGGGTTCACTGTATAAATAAAGCACACATAAGAGACTTAGGCTAAATGATAGTTTTCAAACTATTTTTTTATTAAAAGATAAATGAACCCATCCAGGCTATAAGCTACACACACTTACCTGGAAGTTAGTCCCCACTGAACTCAACTGGACTTACTTCTAAGTAAACATGCATAGAATTGCACTGCTAGATTAGAAATATTCAATAGTGAGAGCGAATGTAAAACAGATCTTCTCTGTATTTTATCAGAGTTCTCTCCTTCATTCGGTTAACTTAAAATATAATAAATTCAAACTTCAAACAAAAATCCATTTCTGAACATATAACAGGTTCCTACCTGCTGTTGCAATTCTTGTTGGTAAGCTAAAGTAACCTCTCTCGAGGGCTTTGGTTTTTCTTCAGGAAACATCCCCAGGCCTCTGGGTCTATCATTTGTTACTCTTGCTCCAGTTTTACTTCTGCACTCAAAATAAATAAATAAGTGCAATACAATTGAAAAGCAAAACCTTTGTAAGTTCATTTTATGATGGAAACGCAGGATAGTGAAGTGTGCTTTTCAAGTGATAATTTACTGGTTTTTCCTCCACAGTCAAACTTCAAAAACAGAAACCTATTCTGTACATCACATTCTGTTCAGATAGCTGGAAATGCTTTTCCACTGCTCCGTTTAAAAAAAATAATCACATCTCCAGAAGCAGTACTTACACAGTCACAGCAGATGGTCTTTGCACCGTATCGAAAACAGGTGGAGGTGCAGAAGCAGGCTGTGCCCCCATCACGCCAGTGCTATCTAAAACAAGGAAGACATTCAAAATGTTAGCTGTGGTACTTAATGTTCCATAACACTGAACATTTCACTTTTTTTTTACTTTGTTAAAAGTTAAAACATTTCACTTTGTTTCTCACAGAACAAATCACAAAACACAAATTAGAAAGAGAAAAGATTAAAATATTGTAAAAAAAAAATTAAAATAACCCAGTGTTTAAATCCAGTATTTTCTATGCTGTAGATTGCAACATGTGCAAGCATTATATCTGATGTCTTCACATGCATGTATGACCAATTACAAAGTAAAGAGAGGCTTTAATCTTTCTGGTCTTGCAAACGAAGATTTAATAGAATCTATATAATCCAGGAAACACATCCAGTTTGAAATGTAATTTCTGAATTTAAATTTCAAAGTTGATTTAATTAAAGATGCAAGTTTATCATAACATTTCCATATCCTATCAAATCGATTCTGTATACTGTAGATACAGTAGATGGTACCAATTTTTGCACGCACATTGGCATGTCAAGGAATTATGCCAAGCATTAATATGAAAAATCTTAAAAAGGGGAGAGGACAGAAGAGGGAAGGCAGATCCCAATCAGGATCATTCACAATCTATACAGGTTCATAATTCTGACTGGAGGCCTCTCTGTCTGAAGAAAAATATACGGTGATGCTGCTCTTATGTTCTTGCTTTTAATTGTAATATTGGTCTCTCATCATTTTTTAGATGTGGTTTTTATTAGTTTTAGTTAACTGTTTTTTTAAAAAAGTGATTGTTTTTTGTATTTGTATTTTCTGTTGTAAGCCGCCTTGGGTCCCTTCACGGAGAAAGGCGAGGTAAAAATATTGTAAATAAACAAATGAATGAATGAAGCCGCTGAGGGAGAAATGATTCTTTATCAGAGCCCCAATACTGTTTGTTTAAATGGGAAAAAAGCTATTTCTCCATTCCAAGTCAACGTCCTCCAAGCAGTACTTTCCCTGAGGGGTTCCAGATACATAAATGCAGTTAGAATCCCATAGGGAGGCCATCTGGAGCAGAAAAAGTAGTTATCAATTATGCAGACAGCTGCATCTCCATTCTAAATTACCTTCTCTCAAGGCTGCATTAAACACACACACACACACACACTACAGCGCGGGTCAGCACCATGTTGGGTTAAATCTGTGGGTGCTGAACCCGCGAATAAAGAGGGCCCACTGTACTTCTAAACTTAGAATAGTTTCAAAATAATTACAACAAAAAATAATAATGAGTCATGTTTCCAGTGTTCCATTAGCAATGGGCAATACTTGCCTATCTTGATTTGAAATGGACTGGGTCTTTCTGAACCTTTTTAGTGAGTTCTAAAATAAAAGCAGATTTTCCTGAGAATTTCCTGAGTTTTTCTAGCTCAGTACAAGGAAGCTTCTCCACCGTCTCCAATTCTGACAGTCTGCCCCCTCCCCAAACTCATGTTAGGGCAGGGTGAGAGGAAAATCAGCAGCCCAGAGAGGAATGAAGAAGCCAAATATCCCCCACCCCCCGCCAAAGTTTCAACCTCTGTACAACAAAGCTTTCCGATTATGCCTGAAGCCTCCATTGGTGACAGGAAAGGGGCAGGGAAGAGGGTGTTTGCTCTTTTTGGTCAGTTAGGGAAATAAAAAAAACCTGCATTTTCCAGAATGCATGACACTAGAAGGAGCTTCAGGTGTAGGAACAGTTTAGAAGTAGCTTTGGCACTGCCATTTTCTTTCCTCCCACCATTCACAAGTGAGAACGTTTGTAGGGGTGAAAGGGGAACTGGTACAGAAGAGGGTTGGCACGTTCAGAATCACCTTCTCCCATGTAAATCTCTTTTCTTACTCCATAAGACCCTTCAGGGAAGGCCCTCTTACAGGTTGCACCACCTTTGAGGCTTTGTTG
The DNA here is from genome assembly GCA_026170595.1 of Plestiodon gilberti rubricaudatus. Taxonomy (NCBI): domain Eukaryota; kingdom Metazoa; phylum Chordata; class Lepidosauria; order Squamata; family Scincidae; genus Plestiodon; species Plestiodon gilberti. The sequence goes on from JANXHW010000004.1 coordinate 37,247,198, forward strand.
TTGTTGTTGTTCAGTCGTTAAGTCGTGTTCGACCCTTCGTGATCCCATGAACCATATCGCGCCAGGCCTTCCTATCCTCCACTATCTTCCTGAGTTCGCTCATTTTCATGTTCGTTGCATCGGTGATGCTGTTGCATCTCATCCTTTGCCTTCCCCTTCTCCTTTTGCCTTCAATTTTTCCCAGCATCAGAGTCTTCTCCAGAGAGTCCTCTCTTCGCATTAGGTGGCCAAAATATTTGAGTTTCAGCCTCAGTACCTGTCCTTCCAGGGAACAGTCAGGGTTGATTTCATTTAGGATTGACTGATTTGATCTCCTAGCAGTCCAAGGGACTCTCAGGAGTCTTCTCCAGCACCACAGTTCGAAAGCATCTATTCTTCGGCGCTCAGCCTTCCTTATGGTCCAACTCTCGCAACCATACATTGCTACTGGGAACACCATCGCCCTGACTATGCGAACTTTTGTTGGCATGGTGATATCTCTGCTTTTTATTATGCTATCTAAATTTGCCATAGCTTTCCTTCCAAGGAGTAAGTGTCTTTTAATTTCATGGCTGCAGTCTCCGTCTGCAGTGATCTTGGAACCCAAAAAAGTAAAATCTGTTACTGCTTCCATTTCTGCCCCTTCTATTTGCCAGGAATTGATGGGACCAGATGCCATGATCTTAGTTTTATTAATGTTGAGTTTCAAGCCAACTTTTGCACTCTCCTCTTTCACTCTCATCAAGAGGCTCTTTAGTTCTTCTTCACTTTCTGCCATTAGGGTGGTATCGTCTGCATATCTGAGGTTGTTGATGTTTCTCCCCGCAATCTTGATTCCGGCTTGCGATTCATTCAGCCCTGCATTTCTCATAATGTACTCTGCATATAAGTTAAATAAGCAGGGTGACAATATACAGCCTTGCCATACTCCCTTCCCAATTGCCGTACTCCCTTCCCTTTGAGGCTTAGCAGCTGACAACTCACAACAGTGCCTTCTCAGTGGTGATCCTCACCGTGTGAAACTTGATCCCCTGGAGGTGCGAGTAGCACCTCATTGATTTTATACAGCACTAGCTGAAGGCTGGTCTATTTCAACAGGCCTTTGCCAGTCTGTTAGGAGTTGTCTTTCCAGCAGTCTGTATTATTTGTACTCTACCCGTTTGTTGTAATTCTGCTATTTTTGTTGTATTCTAATCATTGATTTTATTACTAAACTTTCAAGTTAAAAAGTGTAAATGTTTATAAGCTACCCTGGCTCTTCAAGAGGAGGACAGGATATACATTTTAAAAATAAATAAATAAGTTTGGACGGTGGGTGGGATAGGCTCTTCATGATTTGAGGATTCCCAATTACCCTTCCCCTATTTCCTAACTTCTTATCCATCCCTAAATTCGATCAAGTTGTTTGCGTTTTTCTTTTTTCTTTTGTAATAAAAGAACAAATTGTTTTACCTTGACATGACAATAACCTTCAGAAAGTGTACTACTACCTTTCTAACATAGATGGTAAATTGTTTATAACTTACAGTTACAGTATGCAAGACTGGGATCCAAAGGATTCCTGGCACCATAAAAGTAGTATGCATCATCGTATGGAGTTCTGTAGTTATCAGTCAAGATTGGTGGTGGTGGCGGTGGTGGCGGCAAGGGTGCAATTCTAAATCAAAACAAAAAGGATAATGCATTTTGCAAAGAGCTTTTTTGGCTGCTGCACCACTAACAAGAGGAGAAAAGTATCTGGCTATTGTTTCCACTTAAGAATTCTCTCATTTGATAACTTAATGCTTATTGAAATATTGACATGCGTTCTCTTTACTAACCCTTTTAAAAAGGCAGAGAAGAGTCGGCAGAGCTCGAGCTGCCACTTTTCGGGTTCCAGCGCGGTGATGCACAGCTGGCACCTGCCATTTTGGCTGTTAGCAGCCTACGGACTACCAGCCTGTGGCTATGGACCACAGGTTGGGAACCTCTGATCCAGAGCCCATATTTTGCTTGCCTACTAGTCAAGATGCCATGGTGAACTTTACTGAAATCAAGATAAATGACATGGCACAGTATTCCCACCATCCACTAAAGGTAGCAACCCAATTTTTTTTAAAAAGGATCAGATTATATCAGTAGGTTTTCATGGACAAAAGGTTTAGAGAAATAAAATCTTTCGAGATCTGAAGCCATGTAATAATCTTTAATACTAAATTTTGCAACATACAAAAATCCAATGTTTCGGCTGTCAATACTGGCAGCCTTCGTCAGGGAAACAAAATGAGACCATTGGGGATGCCTACAGCAGGAGATATAAAATGACACTGAAGGCTTCTAAGAAGGTTACTCTTATTATTATTATAATATTATATTATAATATAATACTATAATTATTTCTGATCTTAAAGGGGACTTGCTACCAATATAAGGTTTTATCTTTGTTCTGGCTAAAGCTGGTATCCAGCTACTGTTTATCATTCTCAAATTCTTCCTTTCTATTAAAGTTGTTATTACGGTGCTTATATAATTTCAATGGCCTCGCTGTGGAGCCTTGGTAGGAAAGATCTCGGAATGGTCAGTGCTTGGGATTCTGTGAACTTAATGGGATGTCCAGTAGAAATCATATGCTCTGCCACCGCTGACTTCTAAGGGTGCATAAGGCGGAAATCCCTTTCATGTTCTTTCATATGTGTTGCGATGAATCTTTTGGTGGCGCCAATATATACCTGCCCACATGAGCACAGTACCCTATAAACTCCAGGTTGCACTAAAGGGGGTATCTTTTGCAAAGTGCAGATATTGTTTTATTTTTGTTGTAGGCTGGAACACTGGCGTCGACGGGGGGAAGCGGGGGGGCGGGCCGCCGGGGGGCGTCGCGCATATAGGGGTGACGCGCGATCACCCCCCACTTACAGTTTTAAGCTGAAGGTGGGCCCGCCCGCCCTCCCCTGTGTCCGTTTGGCTCCAAAATTAGCCGAAAACGGAGCAGGGAGGGCGCTCTGCTCCTGCGCGTGACGTCACGCGCAGGGGCGGAGCCTCCCCCTTAAGGGCGACGCGTGCCCCCGCTCTGGGGTGACGCGCGTCGTCGCGACGCGACTGGGCTGGAAGATCGTTCCGATATTCACCTTGTTGAGAAGTCTACCAATTCTATCCGTTACACGGTGTAACTTATGGTATGTATGGTGGCAGAGCATAGGATTTCTACTGGACATCCCATTAAAGTTCACAGAATCCCAAGCACTGGCCATTTCAAGATCTTTCCTACCAAGGCTCAACAGGGAGTCCATTGAAATATATAAGCATCGTAGTAACAACTTTAATAGAAAGGAAGAATTTGAGAACGATAAACAATAGCTGGATACCAGCTTTAGCCAGAACAAAGACAAGACCTCATATTGATAGCAAGTCCCCTTTAAGATCAGAAATGAACTACGTAGAGTAACCTTCTTAGAAGCCTTCAGTAACTGATCTGCAATTTTGTGGCCTTCATCTTTCTTCTTTCTGAAGATCAGGACAACATTAGACCATTTCCAGTCTGATGGCACCTCCCCCATCTTCCAGGATTTCTTAAAGATAATTGACAGAATTTCTAGGAGTACATCAGCACTTTTCATACTCTCTAGGATGTAGTTTATCTGATCTGGATGACTTGAACTCACTGAAATCTGTTACGTAATTCTTAACCAGCTCTCTGACAATCCTAGTCTACAGACCTCCCCTCCTCAAGTCAACAGGCCAGAACAAACATTTGTAAACTCCTTCTTTCGGAGGTTATGAAGATGGATGTGAAGTAGGAGCTGAGCATGTGTGTCTTCTCTGTCACCAGGTAACAATTTAGAATTCTTACTAAACAGTGGTCCTACCATTTCCTTCCTCTTTATCTTCCTTTGAACATACCTATAAAACAAACACCTTTTTGTTGCTCTTTGCACCCCTGGCCAGCCTCAGCACCTTCCGAGCTTTAGCTTTCTAGACACTCTCCCTATAAGCCCGGGCTTCTAGTAACAATGTCTCATTGTCTAGCCAGGCAACCACTCAGTTACAAATTGAACACCAAAGAAAGTCACCTGGGAGCCAACATTTCTCCGAGGGCTGTCGATAATCCTCTGTGGAAATTTTCATTCACTGGTGAGACAGGAGGTGCAGACGTGGAGGTAGGCCCAGGTGTAGGAGTTTGAAAGGCTGGCTTAGGTCTTTCTGGGGGTATTCTTTCTGCAGAGATTCGTGGTGTTAATCCCAAGTATCTCAGTCGGTCAGGCTATGGGAGAGAAAGATTATTTATTATTTAGCATAATTATAGAACTCAAGCTACCAGTTCTAAGAACTGCCACTGAAAGAAGAATCTTTGCAAAAAGCAGTACTGTCTTTTAAAGACATTTCAAACACAAGTGTCATCAGTAACTTCCTAGTAAATAATTCCCATGCTCAACAGGACATGCTAGTAATAAAGAGATTTGTTTAACAGGAGTGCTGCTGCTGATGTGAATCTTAGAGAAGTTTGGAAAGGGCTGTTTCAAATAACTTAATCTAGAGGAGAAAAAATATTGAAACATTTCAATGTTAGAAACATCCATTTCTAAACATAAGCAATTAAGAAAAAAAATGCAATGTGTTTTTATATTCAACTGTTTTATTAGTAAAAATTAAGGGTCTATTGGTTTTTCAATAAAGGACACATTATAACATGCACCGTAAAAATGTTTATGACAGTTGATAGAGGTTACAACGGAAAAGTGAGTGTCATGCACTGAATTAAAAAAGCATGCATGTTTCAAAACTATCCCACTTCATTCTAAACAGTAATATTTAGTAATAAACAGTTTTGTAATTGACATGAAAATATGAAAAGTCCCAAAAATATTTGCAAAGATAAATTCTGAATTTCTGCATTGCAGTTTTTATTGCACCATTTATTATGTTGATGACCAAAAATTGCTGATAGCTCTGGAACTTTACATGCCTATATAGGTACTATATACCCAAAATAGCACGGTTACCTTTGCTTTACTTGGCTGCAAGACAGTACATACGCAACAGAGTTAGTACAGTACTTACAACTGCACAATTTAGGTACAAGAAGGTGTATATAACACTCCGATGCCGGAAGCAGTTGCAAACTTGCCATAAGGCACGTTTGCGACGACTCAGGAGTAAGGGAGGCCAGCACATGGCCGGCCTCCCTCACTCCACCGCCAGGACCAGCATGCGGCCGCCGGAAGCAGGTCCGCCGCTTGGGCAGTCCAGGCAGCGAGGGACGGGGGCCATTGGGCGAGCCAACTCGAGAAGGACAGGGATGGCATCCGCTATATCCCTGGCCCCACTGGGCCGGCTCAGCTGTTACACGGCCTCTTCCTACTTCTGCCAGCTATTTAGCTGGCAAAAATCCGAGGAGGTCAATAGGGCCGGCCCTGGTTTACACCCGGGGAAGGGGAAAAACATTCCCTTCCCCGAGTAGACTTCCGGCCCACTGCATGGCAGTCCGAAGCAGGAATGGGATCCGGAGGGCGGCCCTGCGCTGCCCGCCGGATACTTAGTTAGGATTTCGCCCTCAATCTGGTAAATACCTATATTCAAAATGGTGCAAGTTCTTTCAAAGTAGATTGCTTCAGAATATACTGTGCAAATATTCCCCACTTAACAGGGATACTTCCCTGAACCCAGTCATAAAGCAGGCCCATTGTTAAGTGGGCCTTTCTTTCCCTACCTTTTGAAGTTTGAGGCCTCTCCAGAGGCCTTTCCTGGCCTCTGCACGCCTCAGAATGGCCTACAGAGTCCTCCGTAAGCGTAAGGCACTTCCAGTTTGTCTGAAAACTGGAAGTGCGTTACAGAGGCCTCTGTGGGGAATTCCGAGGCCCTCAAAAGGCCAAGAAAGGCCTCCGGAGAGGCCCACGACCAGGAACAGGCCTTCGTATATTCGGGGGTCGTTAAGCAGAACGTTAAGAGGGGACACCTGTACTGCAGCCAGGATCCAAAGGGGTTCCTGAATACCAGCTGATTTCTTCTCCTTTGACTATTAACTGCAAGAATTCTTCAAACAATTGTGTACTTGGGAAGGGGGCACCACGTATAATAGCTAATGGGAAAAGGCACATATGTGAAACATGCAAGCAATCCTATTTGGATCCCGGCCATCTAGTATCTATATAATGTGGGACTTTTTGTATGCTAAATCTGAGCAAATATTCTGCATATGAATTTCAGTTAACTTTCACCATTTTAATCAGTGACATTTTGAAACACATTTGCTATGACTCCATGGCATGTACAGTATTTAAAAACCAAGGGCCTCAACAAACTGTTTTCAAAACCTTTCAGTCACCTAATTCATTTTTTGATTCTTAACACTAACTCATTTTTTTCTGCTTAGCAAGCCATTAACTGCATCTACATTAATTCATTCTTCCATAAGCTACTTTAAGTGGTTGTGCCCTATTCCATTCAGTGCCATACTATGGTAGATTTCCCAAAGCAGCCATAGACTGTCCCAACATACAAGAGTAGTTAGACCCTCAGCCTCTCACTCTGACAAAGTATGATTGACCAGATACTTCCTCAGAAAGCTATCATGCCCCATTAAAGGTTTAGTAGCACGCCCAATGAGTCAAAGACCACGGATCCAACATGCCTGAAGGAGATGGGACTAGCCAAGCTGAGGCAGAACAGCAGAGTGTCAATTTAAAAACCTAGTAGGATAGGAGCACTTCACTGTTGGTGACAACAGTGGCATAGCCTCCACCTCACAATGGCATGGCAAGATATAGGGAAGGGACTAAGACACCTGGTAGTGATGCAATAGAATAGAGCACTAGCCAATAACTAGTAATTACTAATAGTACTAATTATTACTATAACATCTTCCCCTTAGAAATAAGCATGTCACAGTCATGCTTGCTGGACATAAAAACTACTATAGATGTTTCCCAATACCCAACTAGTCTGACTGCTGGAGTACAGTCAGTTGGTCAAAACAGGAGTACAACTGGCAGCAGTGTCTTATTATTTATTTATTTTATTTTTCACATTTTTATACCACCCTTCCTCCAAGGAACTCAGAGTGGTGTACATATTTCCTCCCCTCCTTTTGTCCTCACAACAACCCTGTGAGGTAGATGGGGCTGAGAGATAGTGACTGGCCCAAGGTCACCCAGGAAGCTTGGTGGCTGAGCGGGGATTTGAACCTGGATCTTCCAGGTCTAAGTCCGACTCCCAAACCACTACACCATCCTGGCTGGTCACAGTTGCAACACTGCCCAGGGAAAACATATCTGGAAAGATCCGTATACTTGGAAAGACCTCTAGAACCACTCTAGCATCTCCAGTTCTTAGAGGAACAACAGGATAGAAATGTGAAAAATTAATCTTCTGGCCTTGCTTCAATTAGTCACTTGACCAAAACTTACACATTTCATTTGCGAGTTAAAGTCCAGTGACGCAACTCTGTACATCAGCACGATACAAGTTCACAAGCACTCAATTAACCCAATTTTCAAAGTAGTATAGTATTTCCTGCAAATCTCTGGTACTGGAACAAGGTGTTTTAAGGTTCTGGCATTTTTAGGTGCAGCTTGAGGTTCTCACCATCTACAGTAGCTCTGTCCCATCTACAATTTGACAAAAAAACTTTTGCTTGGTTTTAAGGTCCACAATTTCCATAAAATACAAACAAGCCATAGGCCAGACACAAGCCAGCCTTTTCCCTATGCAGTTTTAGCCGAGAGGTCTTGAGGACTGAAAGCTGATTCAAATTCCAAGAAGGAAAGGCAGGTTTGACTTCAAAACCAGTGAAGGCTTTCACAAGCATGATAAACATATGAGGAATCAGTTAGAGTTGACAGCTGACAGAGGTAGCCTCTGAGGAAGCCTACCACAGTGGGAGAAACGTAAGGTTTTAGTGTATTAAATTTGAACCACGGCTTTTCAGCCCAAAAACCTTCAATTGTTTCACCAGCTTTTTAAAAACACATTGTATGGCATTATGATAAAACCTGCTAAGTTAGTCAGAAAAAGATTTGCCAAGGAAAAAAACTACACGAGTAGCTCTAGGGAACAATACCACAGACATCCATTTTGTTTGAGAATTATTGAATATCCTTGAAGGCAGAAATTATACTTCATTGACTGTTCTCCATGGGGCAGTCAAAGTAAAACAGAGCTGACCACTGCACAGCGAAGATAATTTCATTTAATTGAAAATAATGGCAGAAGTACGGTAGCAATGTTTAAGTCAATAGTCAGCAAGTCCCATGCAGCTTCTGTCAACACATTCAACAAGTAGTTCTATAAGGCTGTGCACAGACAATTATGGCTATAGATAGGCTTACCAGATTTCCAACCGGGACAGAGTGGGTACTGTCTGAACACAATGGGACTTGCTTCTGAGCAGACATGCCTAGGATTGTGCCCTAACGATTAACAAGCTACACCTGCCCACATTCCTTCTCCTAAAGGTCTAGCACTCTGACCCAGTTGGAAATCTGGTAAGCCTAGCTATAGAGCAACTTCTCCCCGACTTACAGTGGCTCTAGCACTACTCTCACAGCTGAATAAATGTGCAGACATAATGAAAAAGAGAGAGGGGAAACCTTACTTTAGGAAGGACAGCCTTGCTGCTGCGAGAAGTGCTTGTTTGAGTTCTGGAGGCACAGCCTGACACGTGACCACAACCAGTTTGTTGAAAGACACAATGGACCAAAAAAACACCAACCAACCAACCACAGACATGCACAGACCATGTGTGCTCCACAGGAAACCAAATGTTTCTACAATGTCACCCCCACCACTCAAATGTTAGGTTAGGCTTTGCACAGCCTATCTACACATGTGACAACATTAATCAGTCCCCTACAAGGAAATATTGCATCATTTCCTTAAATTACAGGAACACAGTCCTTGCACCTTATCCTCCCTTCCAGCAGAGTGGTGTTTGCACAGCAAAATAGTAGAAGTATAGTACTTCGTTGCCCATAAAATATTATGCTGAAAAAGTTACCAGTGCAAATATTGCTAAAAGCATGCTGGCATTTCCCTATGAAGATAGTCAAGATTTAGAAGCTAGAACTCATTACCTGTGTTAACATTGTGTCATACAATTTTTAAAATAATAGTTTGTCAAACCTGACAAGAACAGATCAAAAGTGCCTCACCTTTTTTTCAGGGTCTAAAGCTCCAGATGCAGCAACTGGGAACTCAAGCTCCTTTTCACTAATGAAGGGAAAACACACACACAAAATTACTACACAAACGTTTTCCCCAGCTTTCCTCTAAAGAACTCAGGGTCAGAAAAGAATAGTTTAAAAAAAACCACTCAATCGATGCTTAAGTTTAGTAATAAATCCATTAAATGACAGGGTTTTTTTGGCGGGGGGAGAAAGAGTCAAAGCCATATTCAGACATTATAAAACAACTGAGAGCTTCCATGCTTTCACCATACCTGTGAGTATGCTGGCAAGTCCTGCCCCCATTCAACATATTTCATAGCTCTGTCCCCTTATGGAGAGCATACCATCACTGCAAACACTCTCCATTGAAGGTGTGCACAGACAGGGTTACGGAGTACAGGGTCAGAGTTTGCCAGCATGCTCACAGATGTGGTGAAACCATGGAGGCTCTTCATGAATTCATAACCTCTGAATAGGACTCAAGTGTAAAGAGGGAAAGCTTACTAACTTTCAAACTGCAAACTACCTTGCACCAGTTATACCAAAAAAGTTCAGGCACAACAAGGTCTGCATAAGTAGAACTGAGTATAGGGTAGCAGCCTGAAATCATCCATCTGCTCATTACAATAGTTACTGTATATACTCAAGTATAAGTTGATCTCATGGATAGGTCGAGGGCAAGTTTTAAGCCAAAAATCAGGGAATTTCCTCTGACCCATGGCAAAGTCAAGGGTAAAACTTAGGGGTGTAGGAAATTCTATGGAAATGACTTACCAGTAATTGTTCTGAGGCAGCAACAAAAGTTTGGGGTGGTGGGAGTTATAATCTTTGTGAGAGCTGCTGCTATTGAAGTATTGTACTCCTCACAAAGCCTACAACTCCCGTAAGCTCCTTCACCTTTCTTCCTGTTTGGAGAATACAGTACCGGTAGCTCCGTTCTGTGCTGCTTCAGAACAAGGTAAAATGGCTCCTCAGAACAAGGTAAAATGGCTCCTTTTTTTTTTACGCACCCCTGTGCATCCTGCTTCTCACCCTGCTCCCCTTCCCCCTCGCCTCAACAAGCTGCTGTTCTTAAAAGCCCTATGTATAAGTCAACCCAGGTTTTCAGTCAATTTTAGGGCATAATTTTTTTTACTTATACACAGGTATACACACTGCCCAATGATTCAAAGCAGCGTTTCTCAAAGTCCCACAGGGGAGTTTACTTCCCTGTAAGTCTTTGCGGGGGCGGGGTGATGTTGGAGGCAGCGCTCCAGGATCGCGCCCGCCCCTGCCCCAAAAACGCTTTTTTAAAAACATACCTGATTGTCCTGCCAGCTCCCCGAAGGGTCCAGGGGACCTGCCGCCACCTCTGTAGGCCTCCCCAAGGCTCTAAACAGTGGCGATCGCATTGAAAATCCCACTTCTGGTTTTCGACCAAAAAACGGAAGTGAACTTTGACGCGGTCACCACTGTTTAGAGCCTTGGGGAGGTCTGCAGAGGCAGCAGCAGGCCCCCAGGACACTTCAGGGAGCTGGCAGGACAACCAGGTACGTTTAAAAAAGCATTTGGGGGCAGGAGCAGGCGCAATCCTGGAGTGCCACCACCGCCATTCTTGCTGACCACCACCTTAAGGGAATATTGGCCACTTCTATAAAAAGCGGTGGGTCTCAAACCCACCACTTGGAGAACCCCTGATTCGAAGTATTTGAGGAAAAAGAAGCTTTAAATTAAAAAAAAAGTAGCATATTATTCTATGCTATTGGAAATAAATGATTTCCCCCTTCACATTTCTCATAAGCCTGTCATTACTAATTATTCACCAATCCAAATTAAAAACAAAACAAAACTCAAACAAAAGAATCTAAATTTGTAAACATTTATACACTCATTGGCTTCTATTACCGTTTCTTATTTCTCTGTTGCTCAGCTATTTGCTCCATTAGGTCTTGTCTGTACTGTTCTTTTCTTCTCTGAATAAGTTCTCTGTCCTGACTCCCTAAAAATGGAGATAGTAACAAATACACAACACTTTCTCTTTTCATATTTTTATTTCAGCTAAATTATTCCATACAGCAGAGTACTGTCACTGCATAATTCCATCAGTTTTCAGAGGGGAGGTCAGAAGAGAGGGGGAACGGTTCTTTTATATTTACATGCTAGGTTTTGTTATTGTTGTTTTAAAAAAAACTTTAAAACTTTGTTGTTTTTTAAAACTCTAACCTCTAAAAGAAATTGCATTTTAAGAAATCATCATAAATTTATCAGTAGCAAGCTTTTGCATACATACCAAGTATGAGCCCTGTTGCATATGGAACACCAGCAGCAGCATACTGTGCCCGCTCAGTAGTAGGAGAACTGCCTTGGCTTATATAAGAGAAATGAAAAAAGAAAACCAAAACAAAATTTGTACTGAATTTGCTATACACAGCACCCTTTGTGAATTTGTGCCATCTCAAAAAAAGCTTTATGCATGTCACAGGTTATTGGTTGAAACTAAGGGACTCCAACTTTTATTTTACAGATATATTCAGTTGGTAGCCTACAGTGTTGCAGAGAAGTTAGAACACGTGACAGCAAGTGTTTCTAGTAATTCCCACGGCCAAACACATTCCCCAACCATGTTGTAGAGCAGTGTTTCTCAAAGTTCTCCCCCCAAGGCGGGGAGAACTATGTGTACTTGTGAGGGCGGGCAAGCAGCTACAGTGATCCCGGGGATCGCCACTGCCGAAAAAGTACCCAAAAATGGGTTTTCGGCACTTACCGGGGCTTGGGGGGATGCGGGGAGGCCTGCGCGACCCTCTGCAGGCATCCCCGCACCCCCTCAAAGCCTCGGGATCACTGCTGCTGCCGCTATGTTGTCCCCGCCCCTTAAGGGGGAAGGGGACAGTTTTTGTTCTCAATGGTGGGTCGTGACCCATCACTTTGAGAACCACTGTTGTAGAGAATACTAGACACTTAAAGAGCTGCAATATTATAATGGAAACTATTTGTCAAAAAGTCTTCTCTGCCCTATTTTGAAGATATAACTGGCACAAATCCAACAAATACATTTACAGACCAAAGAATTAATGGTGATTTATTCAGGTTGGAAATTATATCCGTGCAATTTGCATAATTCTAAAAGTTTATCATGTTTTGGCAATGCTGCTGCTCACCAGAGGAAAGAAATTGCTGTTTTATCTTCATGGAGCTAAATGCTTTTTTAAAATACCTAGCAAAGAAGAGAAGACACTAGAAGTTGTAAGTAAGAGAGGTTTCTAGTTTAGTAAGTCCTCCAGTCCCTGGATTGTACTAGGCGAGATGCTCATCAACTCCACTACGCTCTTTTCTAAATCTCACTTCCTCAGAGAACACATCCAGGTGGGAAACTCCATTTTCGGTGAAGCACTTTTGCACTAAATTGGAAGTTCAGGAAACAACTGTGGGCAACATCTTTATTTTTAAAAAAAAAAAATTCACAGTGCTGGTTTTGGTCATTAAAGTCCTAGCAATCTTGGACCTCTGATATGTTGATACGAGCCTGGCATGAATGTGGTAAAATATCTGCTCCATTCTGAATACAGAGTCACCTGAGACAGCTGAATGAAACAGATGCCACAGTATTACTACGGCATGTCTCAGTGCTGCCTCGAAGAGTTTCATACCTAAAGTAGAAAGTCTAATATATGCACACCCGTTTCTAGACTGAAGGTTCCTTTTAAATTCAGTGTAAAACGAAATGGTTCCACTCAATTGCCACCCAACATGTATTGCTTGTCACTTCTTCACAGCAAGGCTAGCCCTGGCACACATCAAAACATGAGGGATAGAGCAGAACAGGACTAGGGCAACTGAAATAAAATGCAAGAGACTACCATCACTATAAAAACTTTTAAAAGGCAGCAATAAAGAAGTTAAAGTTACCTTTGAGCATGGAAGACCCGCAAAGGCTTTTTGTCATAATCACTTTCATATCGAAACCTAGGATCCATTTCTTCATAGATTTCAGGATCGTGATCCCCACCACACCCACAATGCCTTCCAGCAGAAATATCAGGTTTGTTGGCCAGTCGTTGGTGCTTTCTGTTGGGAATTTTCAGTTCATCAAGCTTTTTGTGTAATATCCTGTCCCCACCTCCACTTTCATTTTCTGGCTTATGATGCTGATCTAATGATGGTATCTTATTTGGAAATGTTTCATAGGTCTCTGTAGAAGTGCAAGCATCTTTCTTGAAAGAGTCTTCATCTCTTCTTGTGGACAAAATATGGGTGTGTGATTCTGGCTGGGCTCTGGTTACAGCAATGCTTTTTTGGTACGTGCATGTGTCATGCTGTCAATACAAAGACAAATTTTTAAAAGATAATTAGAACATGTTTTACTGCGAGATTTCAATTTTATGTTAGCTTTTTTCATTGTCAACACAAAAAAGCAGAAGAGCATAACAAGCAAGACTTTAAATAAGGCTGTATAGTGTTACTAGCACTTATTAAGTTGCAGTATTGAACTGAGTGCAGTACTCGATATCAGAACTGATGTAATCTTGGTAGGGACACAGGTGCAGAGAAAGTGGTAAGGCACTGTGGGAAGTATCTTTCATTACAACTGGATATCCATTTTCTCCTACTGTTGGGTAGGTAGAAAGGGAAGTCATAACAAGGCAGTTAAGGGCTATGTCACACACAACCAATTCAGATAAAGCTCAAAAATAAATATTTTATATTTCACTAACCTATAATAGTCTGCCCATACTATGCTCTGAAGAACTCTGAACTTACAAGGTAAAAAAATAGGTTTTAACAATAAAAAGTTGCGAATCACTATGCAATATCCCATGTCACTTCTCTCTAATGACTTCTAGCTTAATGATGTGACTATCCTCCCATTGCTTCTAATATAATTGAACAAAGTCTGTGATTTACCTCTGCATGCTTCTTCCCTACTCTTCTTAACTTTTCATTCCATTCTTCCTTTTCCCTGAGATACTGATTGTATTCCTTGTTTCTTTCAAGTCTTAACCTATCCTAGAAAAGATATTGGAAAACATACTGGATCAACAAAAGGTTTTAACACTACAGATGGACAATAATAATGAATTATGATTCTTATACTGTTTGCAATGTTCTATAAAACCAGGTTTGGAATTTCACTAGTGTTTCATATTAGCTTCCCTTTTAAAATGTTTTGCTTAGATTCAGAAGATGCCCAACTATAACCTAAATTTTTTTTGTTCAGGACTTAAAATATCAATCTTATCAATAACAAACAAATGGAGCTAACAAAATATCAAATTTTAGAAATTTTCTAACCAGACAGGGAAACATATTTGAGACTAAGGAACAGGTTCAAATAATTGTTGCATTTGTGCAAATGAACACCATAAAATCAGCAAGGAGAACTAGATTAAGCAATATTGTCCCTAAAAGTTACAGTTTCATAATTTCCATGTGAACTCAGGCCGTTTCGGAGAACTTCTAGCCTCGCGCGAGTATCCGTGAGGCTAGAAGGGCTTGAAAACGTCCGAGTGAACTTGGACGTTTTCAAAGTGCTTCCAGCCTTGCACAGGCACGCGAGACTGGAAGAAGACACAGTGCATTAGCGCTGCATTGGGGGCAAGTCCCAGCCGGCTGGGACAAAAAGACCAGCGGGAGCCCGGGATTTGGGCTCCCGCACCGGGATTGTCCCGGCTGGAAACGGGACTATGGTAAGTCTAGTTCTGAGTAAACATACACTGGATTGTGCTGTAAAACTACTAAGCTACTTCTTGGTTGGTACAGATTTTTTGTCACAGGAAACCTTGTTTGCTATTCATTTCCTTGAGAGCCACTAAAATCTAGTGGAAAATTCATATGGAACAGTATATGCACGTTCAGACTTTATGGAAAGAAGTCAAGGTAGCATACCAACTGCTTTAAATAGGAGACCAATGATACTTGCTCACCATTTGGAGATACCGATGGGGCATGACTGCTACCGTAACCGCTCATGCACACTCACATAGTAACTAAGCAAGAGTTACAGCCCAAACCTATTCAGCTTTCTAGTGCCAATGCTGCTGCAGTGCAGCCTTGAGGCAAGGAAACAAACATACCCTTACCTTTAGGAGGCCTCCGTGACTGACCCCCCACCACAGGATGACATGCACACCCCACTATCATGGCTGCATCGGCCCTGGAAAGTTAGTACAGTATTTGGCTGCTATTAATTTGCACATACTAAGCAATATTTACTGAATTTCTGTGCACCTACCTTAGCAGACCTCCTGTCACCAATAGGAAGGGATAATCCCTGAGTATATGGGTCAACTTCACCAGATGCAAGGTATTTTTTCTATGCAAAAAAAAGTCAATGACTCAACTTGTTCTGAATTAGGTAATGTCACTGGATTTAAGAATTACATTTTCCAAGAAAACCTGGTTGATTTATTTAACATGTCAAATTATTTCTGTCACTGATCCAATTCTCTCTCACAGACAGACAGAGATCATGGCATGAGAATCTACACTGAAGACTATGGCTTAGAAAATCACCATGGAAAAAGTGACTAAGTATGTAGACCTATGATCAGTACAGGGGGGGGCCCGCATCCGTGGATCCAGTATCCGCCGATTCACTTATCTGCGGATAGCAGGAGGGGCCCCCCACGCCCCACCAGCCATTAATTTATCTTAGAAGGCGGTCTGTTTCTTACTCTCAACAAACGCTATAAGCAGCACCATATGCTGCTTATAGCGCTGAAGCCAGCTGAGTGCTAACGAGGCTCAGTTGAAGAACAAGAAGCAGGAACTGGAACTGCTTCCTGTTCTTCAGCTGAGCCTCTCTACAATCTCTCTTCCCCTGAGCATGCTGCTATTTATAGTGTTTGTTGAAAGGAAGACACAGACCACCTTCTAAGGTAAATCAATGTCCAGTGGGGAATGCGGGGGGGGGGGACCACGAAGGGAGCGTTCGCCCCTATCTACGGTTCACCGGTATCTGCCGGGGGGAGGGGCTGGAACAGTACTTCCCTGTACTTCCAATAAAGTTATAAGGCATTCTATTCAGCATGGTTTCAATGCATTAGGCAGGGTCATATTTGCACAATTCTTATTTTATTGGAAACAGTTTATTATCCTAAAGTATAAAGTAAAGAGCCAGGATGGTGTAGTGGTTTGAGAGTCGGACTTACACCTGGAAGATCCAGGTTCAAATCCCCGCTCAGCCACGAAACTTCCTGGGTGACCTTGGGCCAGTCACCATCTCTCAGCCCCACCTACCTCACAGGGTTGTTGTGAGGACAAAAAGGAAAGGAGGAAATATGTACACCACTCTGAGCTCCTTGGAGGAAGGGTGGTATAAAAATGTGAAAAAAAATAATAATAATAAAGTGATTTTGTAAATGCCAAAACCACACAGAGAACTGAATACAAGCAGTTTTCCCACATTCTGCAAGAACAGCTTTCTAAATACTCACAGTAACATGCAAAAAGTCAATCCACACTTTATGTGCATACTACTGGCAGTCACACAGTTGCCATGGTATATGGCACTCAAAGCTGGAAATCTTCTAACGTTCTATAAAAATTCATTGTTCCAGAGTTAATATACCACCCACATTATAGAAGTGTTACGGATAAATTGAAAGGTTATTCACCTCTGCTTTATTTTTCTTAGTCCTAATAAATGTGTTGCCCTACTTTGCCTTCCCCCCACCTCAAGTGGCCCAAACAGGGGCTACCTACAATTTTTGTAAAGCACCTTTATGTAGCTTAAAAAAAACAAAAGAAAAAATCTTACAATGCTTTAATGCCTGCTTGCCCAAAGGAACTGTTCACTCCTAGACATGTAGGGAAGTTGATATTTACATAATATTCCAATGAGATTTATTACCTCCTAAGACTGTGTAGTAGTAGCCAATCATTTACTGAATGTTGCAATTTATTGATTTGTTCCAGTCTCAGTCTCTCTCTCTAAAAATCAGTGGTTCCCAAACTGGGGGTTGGGGACCCCCCCCCAGGCCAGCAGGAACCACCGTCTACCCTCTTTAAGGGGCATGGTAACCTGGCAGGAGGGAAGGACAGTGGCAACGGCATTTTCGGGTTACCGCCGAAAGAAAAAAAGGGGATTTGAACTCATCTTTCTGTGGTGGCTGGGGACGCCGCAAAACCAGGGTGCTTGCCGCTGCCGCAGACGGGCGAGTTCAAATCCCATTTTTTCCTTTCAGCGGCAGTGGAAACCCGGAAGTGCCATCGCCGCCGTCCTACCCTCCCGCTGGGTCGCCACACCCCCACAAGCATTTACTGGTTCCCTTCCTTTTGAGTGAAGGTTGGGAACCGCTACCCTAAAGTTCTATAAAAATTCGTTGTTCCAGAGTTTTAGAATACCACCCACATTATAGAAAAATGAGGCAAAGCCAGATGTCCCATATTATTCTATAACCGTTTAAAAAAAATGATCGGTAGGTATATAAATGGCAAACGGATATAGTAAGACATACATTTCTGAACCAAAACACATTACAAACTAGCAAAGCACAGGGTTTGAGGGACCTCACTTTCCTTCCCCCCCCTCCCTTCCCTGAAAACAGGTGTGTGGGACTCAAGCAGGACTTCAAACAGAGAACTGCATCATAAATGTAAACATCAAATGTATTCCATTATCTCAATGCTCAAGTGAGCTATCATGTTACAGCAGATTTTACAACTATCCCTGGCCGCTTTAAAAACAGGTAAGGATGACAAGCTAGGGCTTGAACGTGAAACGTACAATGGTGCTCCGAATGTACACACCAACTTACATTCAAGGCAATTCTCTCATTGCACTATACTTTGCATTTTCCTCCCCTGGTGAAAATGGATGCAGGGGATGAAACACAGAATTGCAGCCTGAACACATGTATCAAATTTTATTCAAATACCTTTGTTCAATATAGCTAGTGCCACAGAATACAAACAGAAAAAAACAAAGAAAAACATCCCAACAAGAGGAATGCCAAAATGGGCTAGCTAGCTAAACCAAAAACCTCATTTTGTTTGACTAAACAAGTAATGATCATGTGGTTCCAATGATAACAAAACTAAAGTGTGGCACGTAATACTATTCTATACTATGTAAACTTTGTAACAGTTCAACCCAATGCATGACTACTCAAAAGTAACTCCCACTGAACATCCCAGGCAACTGTGCATAGGATTGCAGCCTAACTCCACCCAGAACACTTCAACCAATTCATTCATTTCAATGACTCTACAAAGGATACATTTGCACATATTTGCAGAGAGTAATGAAAGTAATATGTTATGCATAAAAAGAATGGAAGTGTATTAATGCACTGCTACTCCTTTTTTATACATATGGAAAAGATTTTAAAAAAATGTAAACATTAACATATTTACAGTTTTAAATTTTATTATTTCACAATATATTTAATCTAAAATTAAACGTTAAGTGTCCAACCACTATAATTTTACTATGTAGTGATTCCACTGATTAGCGATATTAACCATGGTATTTCATTTAAGGAAGCATGTAATTTGAAATCCAAAGCAGAAAATACTGCATTTCTGCCATGCCAGCTCTACTTAATTGAAAAATAGTTTAATTAAAAAAGGGCACCATCAACTTGAGTATCACAGTTGAGTCTGTATCAAATATACAATCAAATATATGTCAATGAAGACACAAAATGGGCATAACTATACCGTTTCTGAGTTGAAAAAGATAGACCAGAGGCGTCACTGCGCCCGGTGCGGGTTGGGGCAGGGGCCCCCGCCGCCCCCCAATAAACCCCCCGCCGCCCCCCAAAAAACTGGGTTTTTTTTTTTTTTTACTGTTGTTACTGTTTTCCCTGGGTTTTTAATGTTAAAACGGGCCTCTGTGAGTGTAGTGTGTGCTTTCTCCCCACGTAGTTGCTATCTGTAAGCTGATCGGAAGCGTCCCGAAGTTTGGGAGCCCGGGGTGAGCTTCCTCCAGCAAGCGCCCAGAACTTCTTCGTTCTGAGCATGCGCAAGTCCTTGCAGTTCTACGCCTGCGCTAAAGGAATGGTGCCCGGTGCAGTTAGCGCAGACGCAGAGCTGCAAGGACTTATGCATGCACAGAATGAAGAAGTTCTGGGCACTTGCCGGAGGAAGCTCGCCCCGGGCGCCTGAACTTCGGGGCGCTTCTGATCGGCTTACAGATAACAACTACGTGGGGAGAAAGCACACACTACACTCATAGAGGCCCGTTTAACATTAAAAACCCTAGGAAAACAGTAAAAAACAGGTTTACAAAAGGAAAAAAAGGTTTCGAAAATGAAACCTATCCCCCCCCCGGAGGCCTCAGCGCCCTACGTCCTGGGGCCCCCCGGCCCCCCCGCCCCATATCAGACGACGCTTCTGAGATAGACTTGTCTACACAGATGAGTAAATTAACAAGGAAAACATCATAAAATATAATTTACTAATAAGGAGTTTTTTGAAAGCATTCAGAAATTAATCATTTAAATCAACCCAAACTGATAGCACCCTTGTAAAAAGATTCATCAACATTAGCATGCCCTGCAGCAAACATTCATCATATGAAAGCTAATGCAGAAAAGTCTATTAAACTCAGGAGTGAAATCAAATACAAAGGACAAGACACTCAATGTGTTAAGATGACATTAATGGAAAACGTTAATTCAGCGCTTATCTTGCAACAAGCAAGTTCACAAATATCAAACTATAGCACCCAGCAATGCACAAATATTGATTTTTCATTTCCATTAGCCCATCTAATTAGAACCAAGCAAAGTGTTATGTTAATTTGAAAGCTGCACGATGCAAGCACCCTACCTTCTTTTTGGTCTGTGAAATACCCTAAAAGTTGGGGAAACAAACTCATAAAAAACTTCTATAAAATCCTCTTCTATAAGCCCCTCCCCTCAAAGTAGCATGCATTGATTTATTTAATACATTTATACATACGAAGGATGCTACACTGAAAAGGTTCACCCTCCAGTCTCTCTCTCTCTCTCTCCCTCCCTCCCTCCCTCCCTCCCTCCCACACACACACACACACACACACACAGAATAGGCAGTTCACAATGCACCTCGGTCTCAAGACATATAGGACTTTAAAAGGATAGGACCAATACTTTGTAATGCACTCAGAAATGCATAGGAAGCAAGTGGAACTGTTTCAACAATGGTTAGAGTAGATGTTCCATAATCCATGCCAGCCAGACAGCAACCTGGATGCTGAATTCTGAACCAGCTGATTTAAACTGATCCGCAAACTTGGCCGCCTCGCTGCTTATCCCCAACTCCAGGTCATTTATGAACAAGTTGAAAAGCACCGGTCCCAAGACCGATCCTTGGGGCACGTCGCTTTTCACCTCTCGCCATTGTGAAAATTGCCCATTGACTCCCACTCACTGTTTCCTGGTCTTCAAACAGTTCCCAATCCATAAGAGGACTTGCCCTCTTATACCCTGACTGGGGAGTTCTCAGGAGCCTTTCATGAGGGACTGTGTCAAACGCCTTCTGAAAATCCAGATATATAATATCCACAGGTTCACCCGCATCCACATGCCTGCTGACCTTTTCAAAAAATTCTAAAAGGTTCGTGAGGCAAGACTTCCCCTTGCAGAAGCCATGCTGCCTCTCCCTCAGCAAAGCCTGTTCTACACCTTGTTACATCACACAAATGGAAGTATGCCAGACATAATGTCGAGGACGAATGGATAAAAAACCAGGTCTTACTAATTTTGGACAAGCTGCCATAACAAATTCAAAATATAACAAGGGAGAAAGAAAATAGCCTGTTTTATGCATGTGGCCAAGAAGGCTTACATATATGTACATTAAACCCCTGATCTGGGATAAACTGAACAAATACAATATCATTTGGCTGTATTAAGCAATTTCAATGAACTGATGGTTCATTAATTAACATGTTAATTTTTATTGTTGAGACTTCAATTATCACAAAAGTCTTCAAAATACAATAAAAGCTTTAGTTTTAAAAATAAAAGCTGGATCTGAAATATAATTTACTTACTCTACTTAACTGAAAGCATGAACTGAAATATCCCACATTTGCATAAAGATGCAGAAAATATAATCCCTGAAAATGCCTTACACATGTAAGTTATCATTACTTCACACTATGTAGGCAAATCATATCTAGTACATGGGGTGTACAGTGTACAACCCATCTTGGTGCCTTAAAGGTTAGAGTTCTTCTTGGGTGTATTTGGGGCGCCAATTCCAAAAATGGCATCAGTTTTGATCTATCAGCTCTAGTTTTGGAGATATGGCATAGCCACCTTATATGGCAATTCAAGCAGCTTCCTCGTAAGACAGTCATGGCATCAGCTTCCTCATAAGGAAGCTGCTTGAATCAGCATATAAGATGGCTATGCAAAACTGATGCTATTTTTTGAATCAGCACCCCAAATCACTGGCGTCGCTGCAGGGGGGGCGGAGCTCTTCCGCCGAGGCTTTGACCCTCTGTTACACCAGAGCACGAAGCGGCCCCGTCCCTTCACCTTCGGAACCATTCAAGGCAGTGAGCCCAAGCCGTGCCGGCATGAGCTGCAATCCGTGCAGGATGCAGCAGCCAGACATTTAGGCCGGCTGCACAAACGTGCGCAGAATTGCACCATAATTCATATTAATGTGTCCAGTCCATTTGACATCTGTCTACTCAACCCCCTCTCCTGGTCCCCTCACTCTCCAGGTATCATCTCCTATTCCTTCTTTTCACCCAAAAAGTTATCTTCTCCCACTATTAATCATCACATTCTGCTTCTCTTCCAGAAAGCCATTCCAATCATATCTTGTCATTTATATTCAGTACAGCATATCTTTCATGCAGCAGTAGCGACAGTAACAAGTACCAAAATATTAAGGGCTGGAAATATTAATGAATGGCAGTTTTAAACATACCGTATTTATCGGCATATAACACGCACTTTTTTGTCTTAAATGTTGGCCCAAAACAGTAGGGTGCGTGTTATACATAGATGCTGCAAAATTGATGCTTCAAAAATCCCCCCCCCCCGGATTTTTTTAGAGCCCCATAGATCTCCCTCTTTCTGCCTGCAGTCTAAAGGCTGATCTACACGACAGCGTCGCGGCTCCGCCGTCACCTCTGCCTGGCGCCTCCGCGCTGGAAGCGGGGGGAGTGTCTTCAAGCCTGTTACCCCTCATGTTGTCCCGCCTTCCTAAGAAAGCGCAGTTGTGATTGGTTAAACTCTTCCCCCCCTCTCCTGTGATTGGTAGGCTGCAGCAGCTCCGCGAGACACCTCCAAGCTCTGCCGTACGCCCCCTAAAAAATAGAGCACTCGACTTGGAGTACGCGGCAGTGGGGCGGAGGTCCGGCGGCTCCGCCGGATTACAAAAACGCTCCGCAACGCTGTCGTGTAGATCAGCCTTAAGCCTTGGAGGTGGAGAGGTGCAGGCAAGAAGGAGCTCCGTTGCAGCCAACTTCCAAGAGTCTAAGAGTTGGAGGGGGAGAAGGTAATCTGCTTGCTTTGCCAGTTCTTTGTTCCCCTTTGCCTTCGAGGTATTTTGGTTTATCTCTGCAAGTTTGTCTGACGGGGAGGGAAATGGGGGGGGGGGGAATGCTCTCGGCACTATGTTTTGTTTTGTTTCATTGTCTCCTGTTGTTTTAGAAATAAAGTGGCATTTTCCCACATTAAGTTTTGTTCTTTTTGCCCTCCAGTTCAAATTTTCTTTTTGCAATCCCCCTTCTGTCTCTCTAATTTCTGCGTGGTGTTTTTCTAAAATTCTGTTTGTTTGGTGTTTCTTTTTGCACTCCTTTCCTCTCCTCTGCAACCCTGAACAGAAGGGGCAGACATAAGAACACAAGAAGAGCCCTGCTGGATCAGGCCAAAGGCCCATCTAGTCCAGCTTCCTGTATCACACAGTGGCCCCACCAGATGCCTCAGGGAGCACAAGACAGCAAGATACTTGTATCCTGTCTCCAGACACCTCTTTCTCTTTTTTTTCTCTCCCTCCCCACTGTGCCTTTGATAGTTGCAGCTTGGATTTGCACCCTTATTCTCCCCCTCCTTGTGTCTGCACTTTTTTTTTGCACCCCTTTCCTCTCCTCTGCAACCCTGAACACAGAGGGGACAGATACCTTTTTCTCAGAATTGGAAACAATTCTGTCCTGCTTGGGTAAATAAGTGGCAGTGGGGCCAACATAGGTGGCAATGGTGGTCCCACAGAACAGGAAAACTACAGTCAAGTGAGAACCACAGGTGGAAAAATGCTTAAAGTTTTTTTTAACTCAAATAGCACTGTTAAAACTAAGTTGCGTGTTATATGCCGGTGCGTGTTATACCCCGATAAATACAGGTACATTTGGTGCCAGCCTGCAAAGTAGAAGTCAGAATGTTTTACCTGAGAAAGGTAACGCCTGTAATCTTGTCGAAGTTCTTCCTTCAGCTTGTGTTTCTTATGCTCATATTCTTCCCCAAGAGGCAAGCTTAAGCCATAGTCTGCAAAATTATAAATTTGGTTATGAGGTATGATCAATACACAAACGTGCAGCAACATTACTTCCGACTGAATAATAAAGACATTACACAAGGAAGGCAAAGTTGATATTTTCTATCCAGTTGGATGTCACTTAAAGAAACTGAACTGTAGAGAAGGCATTCATAATCATGCTCCTCCCAACCAGCATCTTTAAGGATTTTGTTTTTCCCTATTCCACAGATGTAGTAGATCCCTCATCCTATCTGGCATCTAGCCTGTCTGCATGCAATATTAGAAAGGAAACTGAGAACACACATTCTGATTCTAAGGTATAAACGCTGAATGAATTGTTCCTTTAAATTTCTAAAGCCAAGACAGCAGCCCTAGATGATTGAAATAGCAGCCTTGTATATCTTAAAATAGAAGTAACATGATGGAAGCAGCAGCAGCAGAAGTGGGTACCTTCTACTAACACCCTACACCCAAAATGTAGATGTACTTGTACTGGTAGATGTACTCGTTGTAGAAGGTTCAGCCTGGGTGGACCTTCTGGGTGTAGGGTGTTTTTATCGCCCGTGGTTTTACTGTCCGTTGGTCTTATGATTCTTTTCTATAGTATTTTAAAATGACTTTGTTGTGTCAATTTTACTATCATATCTCCCTGTTGTTTAATTCCTCCCAGTTGTATTCTTAGCCTCTGTAACAATTTTATTTTGGGTTTTTACCCCACTGAGGATTGGGGTTGTTTTAATTTGTTTTATTTTTATTTGGGGGGGGGGGTTTGCCGGTTAGTGTGTTTTCCTCCTTAGAATTGCTGTCTGGGGGAATGTTCATTCACTGGTGTAAGTTGTGCCAGGATGTTTTAGTAAGCAAGGATATTTTACTCTGAAAGCATTAATTAGCTTGAAGAAGGCGTGGCTGGTTGACAGCTGGTAGTGAATTACATCCTGGGTTTCTGGGGTTTTTAGTATAAGTAGGTTGTTCCTCAAGCGGCTGTTTAACTTCTGATGATGCCCCAGATGTTTAGGGTGAAACGTTAAATTTGTTTTAACATCTTGTTTATTCAATAAATAGTTTTATAAACGACGGAGTTTACCCGGCGATATGCGGATTTTTAATTCGGAGTTTTGGTCGCGTTGTGGTAACCTACGAACGTATTCAGAGAAATGAACTCTGAATGAAGAGAACCAGGATGGTGTAGTAGTTATGGCATTGGACTTAGACCTGGAAGATCCAGGTTCAAATCCCTGCTCAGCCATGAAGCTTCCTGGGTGACCTTGGGCCAGTCACTATCTCTCAGCCTAACCTACCTTGCTTATTCCCATCATGGCTTGTAAACTGTGATGGACTTTTCCTCCATAAATCTGTCCAATCCCCTTTTAAAGACATCCAGGCCAGGTGCCATCACCACCTCCTGTGGCAAGGAGTTCCACAAACTAATTACACGCTGGGTAAAGAAATATTTTCTTTTGTCTGTTTTAATCCTCCCTCCACTCAATTTGAGTGGATGTCCCCTAGTTCTAGTGTTGTGTGAGAGGGAAAGGAACTTCTCTCTATCCACTCTCTCCATCCCATGCATAATTTTATACGTCTCAATCATGTCCCCCCTCAGGCGCCTTTTTTCTAGGCTGAAAAGCCCCAGACGCTGTAGCCTTTCCTCATAAGGGAGATGCCCCAGCCCACTAATCATTTTGGTCGCTCTCTTCTGCACCTTTTCCAGTTCCGCTATATCCTTTTTGAGATGCGGAGACCAGAACTGGACACAATACGCCAGATGCGGCCTTACCATCGATTTGTACAACGGCATAATAATATTGGCCGTTTTATTCTCAATCCCTTTTTTAATGATCCCAAGCATGGAATTGGCCTTCTTCACAGCCGCCGCACACTGGGTCGACACTTTCATCAACCTGTCCACCAGCACCTCAAGATCTTTCTCCTGATCCGTCACAGACAGCTCAGAACAGATGAGCGTGTATATGAAGTTTTGATTTCTTGCCCCAATGTGCATCACTTTGCACTTACTTACATTGAAGCGCATCTGCCATTTTGCTGCCCATTCTCCCAGTTTGGAGAGATCCTTCTGGAACTCTTCACAATTCCTGCTGGTCTTCACCACCCGGAAACGTTTAGAGTCGTCCGCAAACTTGGCCACCTCGCTGTTTATCCACAACTCCAGGTCATTTATGAACAAGTTGAAAAGCACCAGTCCCAAGACAGATCCTTGGGGCACACCACTTTTCACCTCTTGCCATTGTGAAAATTGCCCATTGACACCCACTCTCTGTTTCCTAGTCTTCAACCAGTTCCTTATCCATAGGACCACCTGCCCCCTTATTCCCTGACTATGGAGTTTTTTCAGGAGCCTTTGATGAGGGACCGTGTCAAACGCCTTCTGAAAATCCAGGTATATAATATCCACGGGTTCTCCCGCATTCACATGCCTGTTGACTTTTTCAAAGAATTCTAAAAGGTGTGCGAGGCATGAACTATGTGCATCACCCCGAGCTCCTTGGAGGAAGAGCAGTATGAAAATATGAAAAAAAAATTAAACTCAAAAGGAAGTTCAGGTTGTCTGTAAAATACAGCACCAAGTATGAAGGAGACAGAGAGCTTTCAAAAACAGGGAACTTCCATTAGGCCCGTATTTAATTTTTAATTAATATTTAAATACTCTTTGTCATTGAACTAAGTTAGGAAAAAAATCTCTCTTCTACACTTCATAATGCACACTACACTGTAATAATAGAAATGGCACTTCCTATACATGAGTCATTCCTCTGTGACGTCATTGAAATACAAACATGGCCAACTTTTAAACAGATATATATACACAATATTTATATACTGCCTTTCTCGGTCATTGGATTTTTCCTCCGACTTTAATCCAAGGTGGTGTACATGGGCAGGCTGTCCTAACCCCCCTGGGGGGGGGGGGTTTACAATATATATATATAAATGTCCAATCTCTCATGAACAGCTACTTTCCAGGTGGTATCCTTTTACAGTCTGACTTTTTTCTGCTGGCTGGCGCCTCCCACGCTCGACCGACGCAGCTGGAAGCTCTTGTCTCTCCTCCTGGAGGCTTTCACAGCTGTTTTTTTGCCGGTGGTGCGGTCTTTGGGCTTTGAAGGCAGCAGCTCTCCCCACTATGCCAGACTATTATTGCAGCTCACTGAAAGACAGCACTCTGCATCTACGTAGTACAATGGGAGGCTTCTTTTCACTGGTAGTTGGATTTCATGACCTCTAAAAGGTCAACAGCTTTGGGTTAAATACCACAAACAGTTCTGCAAAATCTTTGTCCTTCGTTTTTGTAAATGCATTTGCAGTTTACTAACTAAAGCAGGGAATAGCTTTGAGTACTGGCAACAAATAAAAGAGCCAGTTTGTCTTGCCAGCTGCAGCCAAGTTGGTAAGTACTATGCTAATTGTTCATCCAACAATACAAAATCCACTTGTATGGGATGCAGTTGTAGCAATGGAGATTAGTCAGGATAGCAAAATGGAATCTCTTCTGAGGAAGTACAGTTCTGGATGCTAGGAACAAGGAACAGGACATCACTTTCATGTCCTGCTTGTGGACTTCTCAAAACGACCCATCTTACAATTGAGAGAAGCAAAATGCTGGACATACATTAGTCAAATCCATGGAGGCAACTCTTACATTCTAAGATACAGTAATTATCATTCAAAAAACAAATATGGAACACATACTTTTTGGGTGTTGTCATGATGTTTCCCCAGAGGCCTCTGATGGTAAGCAGCACTTGATTGTTATTTTAGGTCATTTCTAGTGATGTCATTTTACTATTAGACTACTGACAACACTACATAACTCTAAAGCTGAGCATTTTCAGCAAAGGTATGTCATTAAAGCAACTTCTATTTCATGAGTTTTCTACAGAGCACCTCAGATTTGTAACCTTATCACATAGCAAGATTTAGAAAAAGTCTGGCTGTTTTGAAAAACAGAAAAAACAATGGAGACCAATCTGTGTTAAATGAATGTAAACTTTGGAATAATCAGGAGATTTTTTTTACAGAGAAGGTGAGCAAGAGAACTATTACCGGGTGGGCGCAGGGCCACATGCGTATTTAGGTTGATGGCATCACTATTTAGAGCGTATGGGGAAAGGGGGAGGGATGGCAGTAGGAAAGTGATGGACCTGATCAGGGGAAGGCTAATTAGACATCTTAAGGCTGCTGCTTCTAGTTCTGATCCTCGTCTGGAGTATCATCAAACCATTACTATGCTGCTTAATACCAGGTCAGTTAAAGGGGAGGGGGGGAGCTGCCATTTAGAACTTGGTTCTGGATAAGCATGCCTATCCAGCATGTATCATCAAGATCTGGGTAGACAAGGGTGGAAGAATTTAGCTTTCTCAGTTGTATCTATCAGTGGTACAACAACAAAGAGCCAATGGGCAGGGAAGAGTTGTTGTACTCTATTGCAATTCCATCCAAGTGGTCCATCCAGGAACCAGCCAGTTACAAGCATAAGTATCCAGTGTTGCTGGGACAGGACAGGAATGCCATTAGAGTACTGCCCACCCTGTTGCCAAATAGTCTCCACTCCAGAGCCGGTGGAGGTGATCTTGATGTTGGTTTGGGGACCCCAAGCCTTGTTGTCTGGGACTTCAATATCCATGCCGAGACTCTTTTGTCTGGTACAGCTTTATCAGATCATACTTCATGGTAGCAAAGAGATGGGAAAAGTCATGTGTCCCTGTTGATGCTCCTGATCTGTCAGTGGCATTCAATATGCCAGGATGGTGTAGTGGTTTGGGAGTCGGACTTAGACCTGAAAAATCCAGGTTCAAATCCCCGCTCAGCCACGAAGCTTCCTGGGTGACCTTGGGCCAGTCATTATCTCTCAGTCCCACCTACCTCACAGGGTTGTTGTGAGGACAAAAAGGAGGGGAGGAAATATGTACACCACTCTGAGCTCCTTGGAGGAAGGGCGGTATAAAAATGTGAAAAATAAATAAATATCAGAGACCATGGTAGCCTTTTGGGCTGCCTGTCAAGAATAAGTCTGGGTGGCACTGTATTTAGGTGGCTCTAGTCCTTTCTGCATGGTAGGTGACAGAAGGTGGTGCTGGGGGGGGGGGAGAACTGTTTTGTTCTTTCACCACTGGGCTACCACCAGATTCCATCTTGCCTGCCGTGCTTTTTTTTGGTCTATGTGAAGCTTCTGGGAGAAGTTGTCCAGAGACTTGAACTAAAGAATCATCAATATGCTGAAGAAACCCAGCCCTCTCTCTCATTTTTATCAGATCCTAGGGAGGGAGTAAAAACACTGAACTGTTGTCTTTCAGCTATGAGGGACTAAATGGAAGAAAAACAGAAATTTTGTCCAGGTAAGGAGGTGGTACCAGCATGGGCGTCGACAGGGGGAAGCGCGGGGGGCGGGCCGCCGGGGGGTGTCGCGTGCATAGGGGTGACGCGCGACCCCCCACTTACAGTTTAGCGGTGGAGCTGGGCCTGCCCGCCCTCCCCTGTGTCCGTTTGGCTCCAAAATGAGCCGAAAAACGGAGCAGGGAGGGTGCTCTGCTCCTGCGCATGACGTCACGCGAGGGGGGGCGGAGCCTCTCGCTTAAAGGCGATGCATGCCCCCACTCTGGGGTGTCGCGCGTCCTAGCGACGCGACTGGGTACCGGTGGCAAGCAAGTCATTTGATCTGGAAATACAGCCTATTCTTAAACTGTGTCACACTTCCCCTGCAAAATACTAGCAGCTTGGGGGTACCACTAGGCTTCAAATCCAGAACTTTTAAATTTCCAGAGTGTTCTATATTCTTTGTTCTGTCTTAACACCACCATAAGCTAGGTCAGTAATTTATTCAATTTTTCAGATAGGAACAGAAGCAAATATTTGACAAAGGCTTATTGCTAAACTATTATTTGTTTTAATGTCCAAACTAGAGCCTGTGAAAGTGATTTGCTTGGGGGCATTAACCAGAATCTGAAATCATGGTTAGAAGCTAACTGTATCTGAACTCATAGATCATTGACAGGCTACAGTTAGGGCACAGACTCTACCTCAGGAGGCTGCTGTCCAGTGACGTAGTTACACTGTGACGCACATGCAAATGTGACGTCACATGCCCCGCCCCTGAGTGACACCTGCCGGAGGCAAACATCCCTCGGGGCAGGGCAGGAGGGAGGGGTACAAACAAACGCTACGCAAAGGGGACTAACGGCTCCCCAGGCCATCTGCAGCCTGTTCCACCGCCTCCTTCTTCCCCCCCCCACCACCCGCCAGTAAGGCACACCCCCTGCCGCTCAGGGGCGGACTGCCCTCCCCATTCCTAAGCCACTGTTGCTGCCCCAGGGAGACAGGAGTGACCTTATGAAGTTGAGCTCTGAGCAGATGCAAAACCAAAAGCAGATAAACAGCTCTGATCCATGTTTTGCCTAATGTACACCATTATAACGACACCGCTTTCTGGAAGCTCAAACCATATTGCAGGTCTTTAACTCCAATTATCAGAAACCATGGTTTCATATTATATCTGAACATGGCAAGTCCACACCTGAAGTAGGATTTGAATTCAAAGCCTAGGTCTCTAGGAACCAAGTGGCATATATTACCACTGGCTCATATTACCACTGCTTGGTACTTGTTACACTGTACCACTGCTTGCTACATAAAACTCTTACCGTACATAAGTTACACATCTAGGTGCCAAGTGTCACTAACTAGATTTCTCAGCCTTGTCTTGAATGTTTTTAAAAAAAGTGTCTACAAGGCTTAAAGGGCATTCTCACATAAAGGGCATTCTCACATAATACGAAACGAAACTAAGGCTTTGACTACAAATCTTTAACAAAGATGCATACATGACTAAAGGGTGGAAGACTTAGCAAAGTACTATACTGTACATTCCATTATCAACTGACTTAAAGAGCTTCAGTTTGCATTTTGGGTAGCTTGCTGACAAGCTAAGGAAGCATGCACATGTCTGGGTTTCATATCCATGTAAGGTAATGCTTCTTTTAGGACTTGCAGCCACAATACTTTCTGCTCAGCTAGCAAACTGGCAACTCTATATGTCTCAGCTTGAAATTATCATTGCTTCAAAGAGGAAGCAACTCCCAGCTCTTAGTTTTCTTTTCAACATTTTGATCCAATAAACTTAAGAATAAGCCCAGGTCTGTTTTAAGAAGATTAGTTTCTTCATCCAAACACATATTCTGCAATTTCAGTTTGTAATTAGTCCACAGTACAAGATTCAATTCCCTTATGAGTATACAGTGGAGGTGAATAGATTTAGGGCATTAGACCTGGTAGACAGAGTGCCTGAAGAACTATGGACGGAAGTTCGTAACATTGTACAGGAGGCAGCAACTAAAACCATCCCAAAGAAAAAGAAATGCAAGAAAGCAAAGTGGCTGTCAGATGAGGCTTTACAAATAGCTGTGGAAAGAAGGAATGCAAAAAGCAAAGGTGAAAAGGGAAAGATATAAACAACTGAATGCAGATTTCCAGAGAATAGCAAGGAGAGATAAGAAGGCCTTCTTAAATGAACAATGCAAGGAAATCGAGGAAAACAACAGAATGGGGAGGACTAGAGATCTCTTCAAGAAAATTGGAGATATCAAGGGAACGTTTTGTGCAAAGATGGGCATGATAAAGGACAAAAAGGCAGAGACCTAACAGAAGCAGAAGAGATTAAGAAGAGATGGCAAGAATACACAGAAGAACTATACAAGAAAGATCTTAATGTTCCTGATGACCATGCTGGTGTGGTTACTGACCCAGAGCCGGACATCCTAGAGAGTGAAGTAAAGTGGGCCTTAGGTAGCATTACTAACAACAAAGCTAGTGGAGATGATAATATCCCAGCTGAGCTACTTAAAATCCTAAATGATGATGCTGTGAAAGTGCTGCACTCAATATGCCAACAAATTTGGAAAACTCAGCAGTGGCCAAAGGATTGGAAAAGGTCAGTTTACGTTCCAATTCCAAAGAAGGGCAGTGCCAAAGAGTGCTCAAACTATCGCACAATTGCACTCATTTCACATGCTAGCAAGGTTATGCTCAAAATCCTACAAGCTAGGCTTCAGCAGTACGTGGACCGAGAACTACCGGACGTACAAGCTGGGTTTCGAAGAGGCAGAGGAACTAGAGATCAAATTGCCAACATGCGCTGGATCATGGAGAAAGCCCGAGAGTTCCAAAAAACCACCTACTTCTGCTTCATTGACTACGCAAAAGCCTTTGATTGTGTGGATCACAACAAACTCTGGCAAATTCTTAAAGAGATGGGGGTACCAGACCACCTTACCTGTCTCCTGAGAAACCTGTATGCGGGTCAAGAAGCAACAGTTCGGACCGGCCATGGAACAACCGACTGGTTCAAAATTGGGAAGGGAGTCCGGCAAGGCTGTATATTGTCACCCTGCCTATTTAACTTATATGCAGAGTACATTATGAGAAATGCAGGGCTGAATGAATCGCAAGCTGGAATCAAGATTGCCGGGAGAAACATCAACAACCTCAGATATGCAGACAATACTACCCTAATGGCAGAAAGTGAAGAAGAACTAAAGAGCCTCTTGATGAGAGTGAAAGAGGAGAGTGCAAAAGTTGTCTTGAAACTCAACATTAATAAAACTAAGATCATGGCATCTGGCCCCATCAATTCCTGGCAAATAGAAGGGGCAGAAATGGAAGCAGTAACAGATTTTACTTTTCTGGGCTCCAAGATCACTGCAGACGGAGACAGCAGCCATGAAATTAAAAGACGCTTACTCCTTGGAAGGAAAGCTATGGCAAACTTAGACAGCATAATAAAAAGCAGAGATATCACCATGCCAACAAAAGTTCGCATAGTCAGGGCGATGGTGTTCCCAGTAGCAATGTATGGTTGCGAGAGTTGGACCATAAGGAAGGCTGAGCGCCGAAGAATAGATGCTTTTGAACTGTGGTGCTGGAGGACTCCTGAGAGTCCCTTGGACTGCTAGGAGATCAAATCAGTCAATCCTAAATGAAATCAACCCTGACTGTTCCCTGGAAGGACAGGTACTGAGGCTGAAACTCAAATATTTTGGCCACCTAATGCGAAGAGAGGACTCTCTGGAGAAGACTCTGATGCTGGGAAAGATTGAAGGCAAAAGGAGAAGGGGAAGACAAAGGATGAGATGGTTAGACAGCATCACCGATGCAACGAACATGAAAATGAGCGAACTCAGGAAGATAGTGGAGGACAGGAAGGCCTGGCGGGATATGGTTCATGGGATCACGAAGGGTCGGACATGACTTAACGACTGAACAACAACCACACAAGATTCAATACCCATTCTGCATCAAGCTGAAATGTCATTCTCAGGATGAAAACAAGTTTGATCACAGATGGAAGCCACAAAAAAATAGCAGCATGACAACATGTACAAGAATAAATTAAACCCAAACAGTTGAGAGGCAGCTACGATCTAAGGGAAACTAAAGAGGTTGCTAAGCAACAACCAGCTTGGTGCAAGAAGCCTCTGTAGGCTTCTGTCACAGTTGTCCAATACGAGAGTAAAACTGGAGCATACAAGTGGACAGAAATCTCAGGGGAAATACATAGACTCAGGGCGCAATCCAGCCCAAGTATAGGCCCGAGAAGTGCACCCTCCGCCAGCCTTAGGTGGCACATCTGGAGTAAGCAGCGCCGGCACAGAGGCCAGTGCCGCTCACTCCGCCATCCCCCGGACTCCGCGCCGCCTGACCCAGGCAAGCCCTGCACCGGGCGGCAGGAAGACGGGCTGGGGTAGTGGGGGCATTGGCTAGCCCAGGAAGGGGCGGAGATATCGGCGCCAGGCTGCGCCGATATCCCCATCCCCTTCCCAGACATGCCTTACACAACCTTCCTGGATGTGCATCAGCTAAAGAGCTGGCACACATCCGAGGAGGCCTGTTGGGGCCTCCAAGGCTTACACTGGGGGACGGGGACGAAAGTCCCCTCTCTCCGAGGTGAGCCCTGGCTGCACTGGTGCGGGCTGCAACCTGCATCCATTTCAACCGACCGCCACATCTTAGGCAGGATCGGGCTGTCAGTTGACTACCTAGAAAAAAGGAACTTCTGAAAACACAGAAACTGAGAAAGAATGCATCAGATTTTAAGGAAGACTGTACATACAAAAGAGTATTCCAAAATTCAAAGAAATTCTTGTACTGGTAACTCTTGATCTGCATGTTCTTAATCTGTCTATTTTTGAAACAAGATTGAAAAATTAATACCAGAAGTGTGATTTGTACAGCTTGCTTTGAAATAATGCGTTTTGCTGCACTGACTTGCCAGACTGACTAGTTAACCATTGTGTGGCTGGCACCAGTATAGACAGCAAAGTGGGTTTATTGCTGTGCACATGATCACGGCTCTCCTGAATCATGCACTCTCCTCAAGCTCTCTTTAATGCAGAGGCCTTTGATGCGAAGCCTGTTGCTCCTCCCTTAATAATGGTGAGTGAAGGGTGGGTGGGAGTACCCTTAAAGTTGCATACATCTTTGCCTGCTATAATCTTCTTCTGCTTAGTGAGTGAGCTGGTGAGACCAGGTTGTGGGTGTTTTTTGTTGTTGTTGGTTATGGCTGGTGTCTGTTTTGCACCGATTGAGGCAACGGTGTGATAGGAAGAGACTCCGGCTGCTAGACTCCGGCTGCTAACCAGCGCTCGCAGCCCATTTGCTTTCTGAACAACCGTGAGTCTGTATGCAGGAGATAAGCTTCCCACTGTTGTACACTAGAAAGCAAAAAGGTTGATTAGCTGCTAATCAGTTCCTACTGCCATAAGAGGCTTCTTGTAATTCTAGCCAGGGTATTCCTGCATAATTCCCATTCATTAAAGTGAGTGCTTGCGGACTGTTCCCCTAACCCAGGCTGGTCCCATTATTTCCTATGGGAAAGCTG
This sequence comes from Plestiodon gilberti rubricaudatus, assembly GCA_026170595.1. NCBI lineage: Eukaryota > Metazoa > Chordata > Lepidosauria > Squamata > Scincidae > Plestiodon > Plestiodon gilberti. The sequence goes on from JANXHW010000004.1 coordinate 37,281,602, forward strand.
GTCTTCATTTGCACGTTTTTGATATGCTCACCCTTTTGCAGGAACATAACCCCCATGTAAACTGAGAGCTGCCTGTACTTTAAAGAACTGCAAGCTATGAAAAGAAATTGAGTTGTCCTATGATTTCATACAAATAAGAGAAGTTGAAAAGATGTATGTCTGCCATTTTTAATTGGCCACTAAAGCTTTTCTGAAAGCCAAGAGCAAAATCAGACTTTCCATTTTCCCCCACAGTGTAAGAAACATTGATATCAACCAAAAGAGTGGCAACAAGAGTCAGTAGGTAAGAATGCTTAAGTATGACTGCACAATGTGAAGAGCAGCTGTTACAGATAAATGCAACTCTGTTGCATAGAAGCAGCAAGGTCATAACATTGCATACTGGAGGAGCTCTTCTGAAAACCAGCCAGGAACTCCCATGTGGATTACATACCTTCAAACAATTCAGTTGCAAAGGAATTCCTCTTTATGCCCCCAAAAGTCTATTACCTCTACCATCTTAGGGGCTGCAATCCTATACACATTAATAGGTACCGCTTGTGGGAAGGTAAACAGCGCTCCGTGTTCCAGCTGCATGCTACGCGCTGCGGCAAGGAGAGTCTTGCCAGCCACATGACCACGGAGGCGTGGACAGAAGTTTACTATGACCATATAAGATTTCCCCTCCACCCCATTTTCCTATCAAGGACCAAGTTCAGGACACCTTAAACGTTTTGACTCTGGATCAGGGGCGACCCATCCATAATGTAAAATCGTCCCAGTCACATCAGGCAGTGAATTGGGGAGAGTGGAGGGGTGGCGAACAGATGCCCACCACCTTCCCCCACACTCTGCAGCCATAGACAGAGCCAGTCCCTTCCTCTGCACATGTCTTTAATCAAAGCAGGCAATGCAGGGAACCCTGCGTTGCCTGTTTTGTGTAAAGAGCCAGTGCGGATTACTATGTTCCAATCCTCGAAGCACAGCAATCCGGTGCCGCACCTTCCTCCACTGGGCGTTTTAGATGAGCCCGGGGGGGGGGGGGAAGAGCAAGATAGCTTTTTCAACAAAGGAGGAAATGTAGAGCGCTCTGGGAGTGAGCCCAGGGTGCTTTACATTTCCTGGTTTGATTTTAGAGTCCACACGGAAGGAGGAACTAGGTAAGGGAGGACGGTGGAGCTGGCGGGGAGCAGTGGAACTATGTGCTGCTTCAGGTAGTCCAATAGCTTCAGTTGGCCCTGCTCTGCATAACAGGAAAAGAGGTAGACGGGCAATGGGATATTCAAGAATGTCAATTCTCAACAACATTTTCATTCAAAGAAAAATAAAAAGTAAACAACATTTTTAAAAAATACGTAAATACCGTGTATACTAGTCTGTTGACTATTTGGTGGGATGTTTTCTTTCGCCATTGATATTAACATTTTGCTGGTCTCAGAAAGCTTTTCTGCACTTTTGCTCTGAAAAAGAAAGCCACATAAGGCAGAATTGACAAAACATCACTGGAACAACGTTTTTTTTTTGTTTCTAATGAATGTTTTTAGCGTTTTACAAGTTACTTTGAATACAACAGAGACTATGAATTTCCCTAGCATTTTCCAAAGACAGGGTGCTACCAATGCAACGTTCTACTCTGCTTTGCACACAATGGCAGAGACTCCACACATCATAATTGTGACAATACAGGCACTTTCACAGTTCACACATAAGGCACGTTAAAATACTTTAAGACAGTTGTTTGTTGCCTCACATTTCCCTCTCTCCCATGTGCATTATCATTGATAAATCTTTTAACATAACACAGGGGCATGTCTAACCGCAGAAACAAGATAAATGGTTGACATTGCACATGCATAAGAATGTCATTGTATGTCACACAAGACAGAGCTTACAACATGGACATCTCCCTAGTAACCATTTCACATACTTCATTAACTGTCTCTTTCTAGTTAGAGAACTACACATCCCCATTACCTTCATGACACAAGGTTTCTGCACATATGCACAACATGAAAGAGGCATCAGTCTGCCATTCACACACGGTAAGTGAAACAACCCACATTCTAACTGCCAAGGCCTTGATCTTGTAGCTCTAGCTGCAGGGAGTTCTTTTACACTAAGATCTCAAGTTCCACAAGTTCACCCCCAGGGGAGAAACATGAATCTAACACTATGGCTCAACTTCTGCTAATAACCAGACTGGAAGTCAAAACACTCCTCTTCCTACAGTAGACAATATGTCGGCCCAGTACGTGTTGTTCCAATCACTTCTTAGAGTTTACAAGCACTCATTTAGGAAAGTATAAATATAAATAAAATTAAGAACAAGACTCGTCCTTTAAAAAAAAAAATAGATGAGATGCCCCAGAACTGGTTCACATTAAAACATCCTTTGTTTTTTTCAAAGTACCACAACCTGACAAACTGTGGGTGGAAGAGTAATAACCCCCCCCCCCATGACTCTGATCATAATCACAGCCCTACACCATTTTCTTTTTTTTATTGGAAAGGAACCCTTCCATCAGCTTTCAAAAACTGGAAAGGAACCCTTCCATCAGCTTTCAAAAACTAAGATGCTTCACTTACCGGTATATGTTTAGGGTTACTTCTAGCTAGGCCCTTAGTGTTGAACTACTTATGAATACCACTACAAAACAAGTAGTCCAAGTTCACTTGTTCTAGAATGTTCAGCTGATTTCATCATGTCTAAAAGGTATCACATTATCAGTTATAACTGATATAACAGGCTCTCTTTCCATTAAAACTACCAAGTGAAATACATTTCAATTAACTGTATCCTTTACAATAAAGGATGGACATACAGATTAAAATGTTTTTTTAAAAAAAGCTTTTGACTGAATTACAAGAGCAATGCTTTTCACTTCTATTTTTTAAAAAAATATAAAAATTTTACCCGCACTTCCATGTAAGGAGGATCATTTTCAAGCTTAGCTTTGTCTTCTGCCAACTTGATTTTTTGGTTTTCAATAAATTGATCTAAGTTGTCAGTCATCTTTTTTGGATTATGGAAATCATACAGGATATTTTTTATCCATAAGCACTACTTCAGTAACAGCAGAAATGATGAGGTTGTTGTTTTACAGTTATTAAGACCTGCAAGTTAATCAGCATTTGAATTTATATAGGGGAAAACACAACTGTCTTTAAAAAATCCACATTTTTGCAAGAGGACTCAAAATAATCAGTAATTCACTGTAGCTTCTCTCTCTCTCTCTCTCTCTCTCACACACACACACACACACACACACACACACACACACAGGCTCCTTGCAAAGTAAAATGAAACCTTGTGAAACACAGAGGAATTTTAAAAACTGTGGAAGCCACATGTACATTGAGTATAAAGAATTTGCTCTATTAACTGAGAGGCAAGATCTCATCACAATGTAGTGCAAGATATCATTATGGGGAGTTCCATTCTCTAAGGTTGCACCTTGTAAGCATCACAGCAGTACTTTTAAACCAATGGCATTTCAAAGCATGACCAGTGGTATTTGGCCCCAATGCCATGGTGGCCATGTGGCACTGCCCTCCATGGCCCAACACAAGGGAGGACGTGGAGATATCCGAAGTGGTGGTACACCCAATGGACAAGATGTACTGGTAGTCAAAAGAAGCATATTTGGGGGGAGAAGGGTACAAAGCAAAGTCCCAACTGGAGTAAGCCCATCTTGGGCACTGCTGCCAACTCTGATGGCAGTGGTGCTACTTGCAAACATGGCCCCCACAAAAGGAGGTACAGTACTTGAAAAAGTGGTACTTGGGAAGAGGGGGGACCAAGACATGAACACTATCATCAATTATGACTGGATGACTTATCCAGGGAGGAAAAAAGAGATCTTGTCTTTCAGACCCTTTCTTTGATCAAGCCAACATCATGTGTTATCACCCTCTGGTTTGAAACCTGCACATGTTAAAAAAAGTGTGCTGTGTAGGGAATAAACTCCACACTCAGTCTCTGGTGCTGTGTACGCAGTTCACCTTTACTGGGCAAGGCCAGGGGCAAATGGTCAGAGCTGACAGTACTGATTACATGTTCGAGGGGGGGGGGGAACCTAATTCCACTCATACCCAACAGCTTCCCCCTTCATGGGTGATCAGGGCCATTAACAGCGCAATCCTACCCAGCTCCTCCACTGGTGCAGCAGTGGTGGAGGGCAGAACGAGAGTCTTTGGAAGGGGATTTAAATCCCCTTCACATTCCCCTTTAAAGGGGATTTAAATCCCCTTTCCCTACCAAAGCCTCCCGTTCTCCCTCCACCACTGCTGCACCAGTAGAGGCTCTGGGTAGGATTGCACTATAAAGCTGTTAATGAGGGGATTCTTACACACACCTGGGTACACACAGTTTACTGCTATCTGTGACAATCTGACAATCTCTGGGTTCAGGATCAGCGAGTAAATCTCGGGCAGATACACTAATACCCAGCCAACAACTCAGTTATCTTTAAATAATCAACAAGGAAAGCTGACTAGGAGTCTGCTCAAGGAGGATGAAGTGTGACAAAACAAAACCAGCAAGAGGATCATGTAGCAAGCAGAAGGATTCCAACAGTAGTCCAACACAAATCAATCATGTAAACACATTTCCTGGTTTGGCAAAGTCACAGAGGCAATGAAAGCACAGAGTTAACCTTCACCACCATACCCCTGGTACCAACTACCTTCTAACGCCTCTTTCCATTTGCTGTCATGTTGGAGCAGGAAAAGGAACAGATGTGGCCCACAGACACACTAAACTAGCCTATTTGGGGCAATACACATTTAGAGTCAAGTATCATCACTGCTGAACTTGTAAAGGGACTATCTCCAAAATATCCAACAATGAAGTTTTGAATGTAGGCTGCACACATCCAGCTCTTTTTGCACAGAAGTCCTCAGTGCTAAAACAGTTACCAATTATTGACTTTCACACTGCATGTGAAAGCCAGCTGATAATTCTATAGGTGTTGATATAGAACAGTAAAATTAGTTCATTTTTCAATTCAATTACATCGACTAATCATACAGATTGGGAGGGAACAAGAAATAAACACACAGCTGAAAGGAAACATTGCAGAAAGGAGGAATGTCTAAAATGAATGTCCTTTGAAACAGTAAATACTAATTTAATTAAGGGTGAACCTATGCTTAAATTATCACAATGACTCAAAGACTGGCATGTTCAATATAACGATATAAGCAGACAAAAATAAGACAAGAAAGCATCCTTGAAATTATCCTAGGATAATTCAGTTACAAGCTCTGCTTCTGATACAGGACAATCAATGCTAAAAATGAATCCCCTTTCCGATTCCTCTAAATCGTTAATCACATTAGTTTTGCATGCCGATAAAATGCATGACACATTTTCATTCATCCTACCAATCCTACTGAAAGAAGGCTCAATATTGTTTGGAAAGATAAGTCAGAAAGCAAGCTCCAATTTGTACAGTAATCTGCTGCTATTACTCTACAATAACTTACTTTGATATATTCTGCAATGTGTTCATCTGGAAGAAAAGCAATGCATTTCTAGCAGTAGTCTTTCTAGAAGTTAGACTCCAACAGTTATCGTCACATGTGATTTTATCTTCACTTAGTCCAGTAATATAGCTTTAAATGGCCACCATTTCCAGTTAGGAGTACACCGATACACCTGTGTCAACATATCTAAACATTAGTAGATGCTATACTAATGCGCTCTATTTTGTTCTGCATGTAACAGTCAGAGGCGTCATCACGTTGGTATGGTAGGGGCGGTGGGCCCCAAGCGGCAGATTAGTTTCTTCATTATAGGCAAAAGGTGGTACATAAATAAAATAAGGCAGCGTTTCTCAAACTGTGGGTCTCTAGTAAATGTGCATGGGATTACATCCTTGTCTATAATTCAATTGATATATAACATGAAACACACACCCCAATATGGAAGTTTACAATTAATATCTGTTGAGGCCATTCTTCTTATATGATAGAGATCAAATGAGGAGTAACAATGGGATTAGTAGCCATGCTTAGGAGGGAAGAAGCCTTTGTTAAAATCACATTAAAACAGTAAACATTGGCTTCAAAGGTTGACGTTTCATCCGAATTCTTCGGACATTGCACTCAGTGGCATTTACTTCCAGTTCCAAGAAAATATATTGTTTATTACTTGGGAGAGAGGCATTCAAGGTTAGAATTTCAAAATAAGCAATAGAACTGTGATGAAGTGTCCGAAAATAAGGAAAAATGGGGGGAGGCACTTCTAACCCTGCAGGATCTTCTGTGCTGCCTCAGTAGCCTAAAAGATGGGACATCCTCCTGCAGTAGTCTTGGTCCTTTGCTTGAAACAACATTGCCAGTTGGCCATGTGCTAACTTGGATTTGAGTCATTCTTCATGTCTAGAATAGCCAAGCCTCCTCCTGAGATTGCATGTGCCTAGTGATTGGGCAGCCAAACCCGTTTGTCTAGGTAAAAGGGTGGGATGGAGAGGCCAGGTGGACTCCACTCTTCCAATCAGGTAAATACATGACAGTTACTTAAATTCAAGTACAGGGATGCTTGTGAGTGTGTTTCTGCCAGGTCTGCTGTAGAATCTAGTGTTGGTTTGTGGAAGGCATGCCCACTTACTAACCAGAAACTGCAGGGACTGGTATTCCTGGGACAATGCAAGTAGCTAGCAATAAGGACTACATTTCTAGCTAGATGTGTTTAGGGAATTTGCTTTGTTTTGTTTGCTCTTTTCACTCCAAGCCAACCTGCAAACTTCACCAGTGTAGTGACAAGTTGGCAGTTTGTGTGCTTTGCTCTTAAGTTACACCCCAGCTCCCTCTGCTGAGTGTTACTAGCTTTTCTATCCAATTTGGTCAAGTGTTCATTTGCCAGCAGCCTGCTTGTACTCCCCCACACTAGCCTTTTCCCCCCATTTTGTTTAACTCTTTCTTCTAGGTTTTACTAAACTGGTTATGTTTTGATCTGCCTAGTCCATGTTCATGAGTAATGCAGTGGATTATCACATCTGATCAGTTGCAGGTGCTACCATGAGGATTCTTAACCTCTGAGATTATGTGCTCTCCTGGGAAGGGGGGGGTTCTCAGATGGCCAGGCCCCCTTCTGCATTGTCTCTTTAGTCTGGGATGGTGGATAAAACTCCCAGTCTCCTATGCATTCAGCTGCCGACTAGTGCAGAGCAGGATGGGGTGCATACAACTCTCTTGGTCAGCTTAACTTCAACTACCTTCCTTGACAACAAGTTTGAGGATTCAGAAGGTTTGAATCTTGAACATATACTGGTTGCTTATGGACTTGCATCTTTACAAATTACCTTCTTCAAACATCTGCTTTCTGATGATTTTTTTAATTAAAGAAAAAGAGGACTACAGATCACACTCATATCTAAGAACCGAAGCAGAAAGGGCTCCAGAATACCCCAGATATCAACGGAGGGGGGTTACAAGTCAGAGCGTGGAGCAGAGAAGTTTCAGTTGTGAAAAAGGGAGGGCAGAAAGAGAGAAGAGCACAGCAATTGCAGCGCCAGATTCCACGCGTCCAAGGGCGGCGGCAGCGGTCTCTTTAAGAAGCTATACAGCGTTGTTAGGCAACCAGATTACAACAAAAAGTGAGGCCTCCGAACAGCCCTCGCGAAAGTGGAGCAACAAACACACGACTGATTTCTTCGAGCAAGGAAAGCAGATCCCCTGTACTACAAGCACCGAGACTCCAAGGTGCTTCATCCTGGCCCACAAAAATACCTCCCTACACATACCCCCCCCCAAAAAAAAACTCTTAGGGGACGGAATACTGAGACTTCCCCCAGGTCCCCCCGTGGCAAACGAAGCGCCTCCGCCGCCCCCTTCCACTAGGGCGAACGTCTCGAGGAGAAATACGCGTCCCTGCTTCGCTCGCATATATGCGTGTACTTTTCAGCTTGCTCTAGACCCGAGAGGGAGAAACGCGCTCACCCAACAGCAGAACCCACCGCCGAGCGGCACTCGTCTAAACCCGCTGCTTGCTTGCAAAGCTCGCTCCGGGGTCCCAGCGGGTTGCCAAGCTCCAACTCCCGCCGTCTCTTCCCCAACCGAAACAGCTCAGGGAGGAGCCAATATAACGGCAGGAGAGGCCAAGGGTGAGGGTGCACGTCAACAGCTCCCTCTGCTGCTTGCTGCCAGGAATAAAGTCTAATCCGGAGGGAAGGGAAGGAAGGGGTAGCTGAGTTGTAGTCCTTGCGGGCGGGTTGTGCAAGTACAGTGTACAAGAGTAAGAGGTGTCGGGAGCTTGAGCCCCTTTGAAGGCCTGTTCCTGAATCCCGAATATGTGAGAACAGTTTTGTGGTTGCTCAGTAGTGAAAGGCAAGCATTCCCCCACCATTTGCTAACAGCAGGATCTAAGAGACTTATAGCACAATTCTATGGATGCTTACTCCCAAATAAGTGCCACTGTGTTGCTTCCATCCTGACTTACTCCCAGGTAAGTGTGTAAGGATTGCAGTCTAATTAGTAATAGCGCAAGCCTATGCAAGCATGTCTGTTCGGACATGAATTCCGTTGAAGTTCAGTAGGACTTCCTCCCGTATGTGTGTATGGTAGCCTGAAATCCTATGCACTCTTAGCTGGAAGTCCCATTGAACTGAATGGGACTGACTTCTGAGGGAGACATCCATAGGCTTGCTTGCACTGTTGGTCACGTTTGGGGTTTATTATTCATATACGCCCTGAAAAATGTGCTGTTCCTTAAGGCTGCAATCCTATATACAGTACATACTTACTTGGAAGTAAGTCCCATTGAACTTAATGGGGCTTCTAAGTAGACATGCATAGGATTATTGTACTGCATCTCTCATTTACTGTACTAGGAACAGAGAGTTAGTAGATCAAATTGGTACTGTACGTGGCGTTGGCTGTGGTTATGGAACGACGCTATACATACGCACACCACACTCTCGTATTGAGCAAATAAGCCAATTTGGCTTAAATAAGCCAAAAAGTATAATTTTATTTTGATAATGACCCCTTTCTCTCGCCCTACTGCAAAAAGCACCTCTTTTCCAGCACACAGTACTTTTTTTTCTTTTTTAAAAAATGTTGCCGTTTTCTTGTACTGTACTGTATTTGCTGGGAATTAAAGTGGTTATTATTTGTTATGGGGGGCGGAGTGTTGCTTTCAAAAGATGATTGCTTACTTTGATGCATTTTAATCTGTTTCTTCAAAACAATAGAGTAATTAAGAACAAAGAATATTTCAAAGGTCGTGAGGGGTATGTGTAAGGCGGGAGAACATCCAAACAACGCGACCTTTACTTGAATGGACATCGGGCTGGCTGCCACAAGGTTCAAAAGGGAAGGAATGGGCTGCTGTCTCCGTCTGCGGGAGGCCAATCCCACTGCTTTTCACTAGGGGGCGAGCTAACGCAAGTCGTCACCGAGCGGATGCAACCATTGCCTAATGATTCCCCCCTCCACGGTCGTGGTGTTTGGTTCGTACTGTTGCGGCCGGCGGAGGAGGCTTGGACCAAGGCGCCTATCAGCGGTAAGCAGAGCCTCGCTTGGCCCGGCCTGAGCAGCCGGTGAAATGGCTGCAGCCGGTCCTTCCGGGAGCGGGATGGCCCAGAAGACCTGGGAAATGGCCAACAACATGCAGGAGGCGCAGAGCATCGATGAGATCTACAAGTACGACCGCAAGCAGCAGCAGGAGATCCTGGCGGCCAAGCCGTGGACCAAGGAGTAAGTGGGTGTGTTTGGGCACAGCAGGGGGAGACCATCCCAAGGAGGCCGGCCCGGCCTGGTTAGACTGAACCCCGATGGTGCTTGAAGGGGTGGCGAGACGAAACGGTGGTGCACCTGCACCACCGGCTAGAGCCTCGAGCGGGGCTGACCTCAGTGATCGAAGAGGCCGCAGGCGCGAAGAGGCTGCCGAACTCTGGCAAGTGACTACCTGAGTATGAGACGCAAGGCGGGTCTTAGCAGCAAGGAATGAGCGCACTTTTAACAATAATTAATAGAAAGGTTGGATCTTTGAAATCCTGAAGATTTCGCTTAGCTGTCATTTGAATGTTAAAGGGAAAAGTGAAGGACTCAAAAGATGAGCCCACGGGAAGTAGAAATGAAGGCTGGATACACTCTTGGATATGCATGCATCCATGTTATATGCTCCCTTCTTTTTGCCATTGAGTAAATCCTGCTTATGAATTGGAGAACTGGCTGCCCTCCCTTAACTCCCTCCTGTAAATGCAGCTTGCAGAGTGTTTTAATGTACTGAACAACAACAAATATGTTGCAAAGTATAACCTCCATTGAAAAGGAAGAAACAGTTCACACATTTTAGAATTGGTGTTTCAACTTTAAGTTTTTGCTCTTCAGGTATGAATTGCTTCAGTTTTCAGGTATCCCTGTAAATGTGAGATCTGAACAGTTCTTTGATCTTAAATTAAGAAGTGGAGGGGGGCAGAAATTTGAACTCAAGTTTCCCACATCGAAGTACACACTGCACAGACTGTTAAATAAGAGAAATTAATTTTCTCTGTTGAAGATTGGCTGTAATTATCTGGGTGACCATTTGTCCTTAATTAAGCCAAAAGAAATCTTAATTGTGCTTTGTGTGTTCTTTTTTGGTCATAAAATGTACAAACAAATTGTTAATGTCTTTTGTCATTTCATTGCAGTCACCACTATTTCAAGTACTGCAAGATCTCGGCTCTGGCTCTCCTGAAGATGGTCATGCATGCTAGATCAGGAGGCAATTTGGAAGTGATGGGCTTAATGCTTGGGAAAGTGGATGGTGAAACAATGATAATCATGGACAGCTTTGCTTTACCAGTGGAAGGCACTGAAACGCGAGTTAATGCTCAGGCTGCTGCATATGAATATATGGCTGCATATATAGAAAATGCGAAGCAGGTAAAACAGAAGACTAATTTTCTTTTAGTAATTTAACACCTACTAAAATAGTTTGAAATTGCACTAGAAATTGATGACATCTCGGCATGTAACTTGCAAACAATGGGTTGGACCCAAAAGTGCCTTGTGCAAATGGAAAGGTACTTCCATGTGTGTAAGGCATCCCCCCCCCTTTTCTGGTGGCAGTCTCCTGCGCTCTTGTCCTACACTGTCTTGGGGGATCCCTTCATCTTCGGCAGCAGATTTTCCAGGAGCATAGGGGACTGCAGGGGGGAGGAGAGGATTGGGACAGTTGTCTCTTGATTCAAACCAGTGTGTAAACCAAGCCTGTAATTTGTGAATCCCCAGCTGGCATCACATCAGAGGTTCCCAAACTGGGCATTGTGATGTCCCAGCGCAGTGGGAACCAGTCGCTACCCCCTTAAGGGGGGTTGCGATGGCACTTCCAGGATCACGCTGCCACCGCTGAGGGGAAAAAAGGGGGTTTCCACTTAGTTGGGGATCGCGCCAGTCCTCCAGAGGGTGCCGGGGGAGCTCACTTCCCCCTCTGCAGGCCTCACCACTCCTCAGAATGGCTCCCTGTTGCAATTGCAACCCACTTCTGGTTTTGGACAAAAACCAGAAGTGGGTCGCGATCATGTCAGGGAGCCGTTCTGAAGTGCAGGGAGGCCCACAGAGGGGGCAGCGGGCTCCCCGCACCCTCCAGAGGGCTGGTGTGACCTCCAGCTAAGTGGAACCCCCTTTTTCTCAGCGGTGGCAGCGCCGCAATCCCAGAAGTGCCGCCATCCCTGTCCCTCCCCTCCCCCGGCAACTATTTACAGTGGTTCCAACTTTCATGTAAAGTTTGGGAACCACCTTCTTATGCTATCAGGCTGAGTTTGAGTCAAGTTGAGTGAAAATAATGTTCTTCTAGTTACCTCATGAAAGAACTTTAATGTTTATCATATTTCCTCTATGCATGCTCTTACTGATTCATTTTGTGTACATCTTAATTGTGTTAGGAGGTGGCCTGCCCAGGCTTCTTTGGAAACTAAATGGATCTTCTGTGTTAGAATTTATAGTTTTTATTTTGAAACGAAATCTGCCATTTACTAACTGCCCAAAAGAGGGCAGTGATCACATTGTTAAATCCATGTAATCATTGTGCTTTCTTTTCTGCGTTTTTAAACTTTGGTTAGGTTGGCCGTCTAGAAAATGCAATTGGCTGGTATCACAGCCACCCAGGCTATGGCTGTTGGCTTTCAGGAATTGATGTCAGTACACAGATGCTTAACCAGCAATTTCAAGAGCCATTTGTGGCTGTGGTTGTAAGTATTATATTGGAACTTTGTAAACTTAGATGAACAATACAGAAAACTTAGGTGAACAATGCAGAAATGAAGTACAGTTGGCCCTTGGCATCTGTTCCTGGAACCCCCGTGGATGCCAAAAACCATGAATATTCAAATCCATGGGGGGGCGCCATTTTACCTTTTTTGAAGCGCTGCGCGGGCCTACCACCCGCTTTTTCAGTTCGGCGCTGCATCATAAGCTCCTAAAAAGCCCGTTAAAAGGAAAAAATGCAATCAGAAGTGACTTCTAGCGCCGGATTGAAGAAGCGGGCAGCGGGCCCACACGGCACTTCAAAAAAGGTAAAATGGCAGTGGCGCTGCCCCCAGTGGGAACCCTCCCTCCATGGATGGCCATCTGTGTAAATTCAAATCTGCAGATGGCCAATCCACGGATTGCAAGGGCCCACCATACTGTACACCATTCTGTATAAACCCCTACAGATGTATCTAATGTGGTTTGCTTATGTTGATGTGATTTCAGCATCAGTTGTCTCTTTCAATACAGGAAGACATGGACTTACAGAAAAGCATTTTTTTACAGTTTATTGTTTAGGATAATACATAATACATTGAAATATTAAAACAGCATTGGGAGTACTTAAACATTTATTTGATATTTTACAAATCTTCAAGATTGTATTCTAGGTTATTAAAGCAAGAAGGAAATAGTAATTTTTGTTCACAATTTGTATATCCACTTGTTTCAACTGAGATCAGTTTCAACAGAGTCTTTTGTCAGAATGACCGTATTTGTATATAAATAAATACTTAAGAAAAATGCTTTTAAAAGGCAAATATCCAGACTGCAAACTGCTATGGTGGCAACAAACAATGTCAGCTGGAGAGAACAGAATTCTTGATGTATTCCCTCTCAGATTTTTTCCGTGAAACTAACGCTATCAGAATCAAATATCAGAATCTTTAACTTGGTACATATATCACATGGTATACTGAAATATTTTGGACAGGCGTTAGAACTGAAAAATACATTTGAGCTGGGGTTGTGAAAATGGTAAATTTTGAAAATATTTGTCTATGAAAATGGCAGATTGTGAAAATTTGCAGATTCTAAGTGCAATCTCTGCAATAATTTTAAAATACATTTTACAGATTGATCCAACAAGGACAATATCTGCAGGAAAAGTAAATCTTGGAGCTTTTAGGACATATCCTAAGGTAACGACAATTGCATAACCAAAGTTATATGATACAAGGTAGCTACTAAGTACATTGACATCCTACTACAAATATTTCTGCTGATACAATGTATGCATCATCCAAACAATTTATTTATTGACATGGCAAGACTTTGAATGAGTCATAATTCAATTTTTGTATTCTGCATAATTCTGGGGGGGTGAATGAAACTATGATGTCTTAAAATCTGATCTCTTTTAAATCTGGGCACACTCTACACAAGAAAAACAGGAAAGATTTTGAAATATTTGTCCATGATAATTCAATATTTTTTGCTATAACTTGGTCAAGGGAATATTTTTCTGCAGTGGTTTTGTTTAGGTAACAGATATGTATGCTCTATTGCAGCACTTCCCAAACTGTGGGTCGCGACCTACTTGGTGGGGGTTGCGCAGATCCCTGCCCCCTCCCGTGCCCGCCCTTGTGTCTGGTTGGCTCCAAATTAGAGCTATCCAGACACAAGTGGAGGCTGCTTCTGGCTTGTGACCCACCTTTGGAAGCCACTCCTACGTCACGCTGGGGATGACCTCCAGAGGCCTCAGAACACCTCCGGAAGTCGGGTCACTTCTGGTTTCGCAAATGTGACTTTCGGTCATGTCCAGAGGCATTCTGAAGCTCGTGGGGGCCTCTGGAGACTGTCCTGGGCCCAGTGTGACGTGGGAGCAGCTTCTGAAAGTGGGTCATGAGCCGGAAGCAAGAAAACGAGGTGGATTGCAGCAGCACTCAAGGCTGAAGCACACCTGCTGCGTTCTCCATGTGTGCAGCCTGTTGCGGCCGGCTGCGTCTGCATTCTATCCGTCCGGAGACAAGTCCCACAGAACGCTGAGAGCTGCCAGGAGCCGCAGAGAGGCCTGTTTGCGTTTGACGCTTCCCCTGGAGAATTCTCAACTTTGGCTGCGTTTCTCGCACTGCACGCACAGAACGCAGCCGGTGTGCTTCCGCCTTCAGTTTGGGATCGCTGCTCTATTGCGTTCGTCCATTTTTATAGATGCTTAAGCATCTATACAACTAAACTAGGAAGGACACCTTCTGCTGAGATCATTGGCCTACCAGCTCAGTAATGTCTACTCTTACTGGCAGCAGGTCTCCAGTGTTTCACCTGGAGAGCTTCCCAACCCTATCTGGAGATGCCAACTACTGAATTTTGTGGCCTTCTGCATGCAAAGCTTGTATTCTACAACTGAGCTACATCGCTTCCCTGGTTTGCTCTGTGTTGGAAACTTTAGGGAGATTCCCACTACATAAGTTTTGAAAGGATTTGAAGGTTTGCAGCTGATTAGTTTACTAAATCACGGAAGGGGGGGGATCTGCGCAACCCCCACCAAGTAGGTCGCAACCCACAGTTTGGGAAGTGCTGCAATAAAGCATACATATCTGTTACCTAAACTAATCAGCTGCAAACCTTCAAATCCTTTTCTCAAAACTTATGTAGTGGGAATCTCCCTAAGGTTTCAAACACAGAGCAAACCAGATGGGGAAGGGATGTAGATTTTAGCAGTGTGTTTCAGGACAACACGTTCACTTTTAATATTGGAATCTGTTTGTTTTACTTGAGGAACGCAACATTTTAATTTTAAGCTTTTGAAAGAAGTATCAGGCTTTGCTATAAAAGCAAGAAACAAAGTATAAACCCTTTTGGAAAGTTGATAATTGTAAAGTACAACGTTTACACTTGTGTCTAGTCTTTTCAAAATGTTGCATTGAAAAGGCTGCAGCCCTATACTGAACGTACTTATCTGGGAGTAAATCCAATTGAACTCAGTGGAACTTACTTCTAATTAGACATGCATAGGGTTTTGCACTGTAAGATGTTTACCTTTGAGAGAGAGACAGGTCTGGCAGGCTGCTAAGACATCAATCATGTGTCTCCATCTTCCTTGTACTGAACAGTGAAGAGACATGAAAACACTCCATTTTGCAGACAGACTATGGGAACATATGAAGGAAAAAAGAACATGGTGTTTTATAATCATTCAAAAAAAAGATGATAACCAAACATGTTGATGTAGACATCATTCTAGAATTTCTGAATCAAAACAATGCAACTGGCTTTCCATGAACTTATAAACCTTCATCTTAAATTGAAATAGTTCTTGTTCAGAGCAAAATTTATTTTAATGCAAAACATGTAAATCTGAATATTTTAAGTTATGCTTTTAGTTTCATTTTTTTCTTTATTCTTCAGGGGTACAAGCCTCCTGATGAGGGTCCTTCTGAATATCAGACTATCCCACTTAATAAAATTGAAGACTTTGGAGTGCACTGTAAACAGTAAGTACTACTTTGCTCACACAGATGGATGTTGTTTCTTGGAAAGAAAAATATGCTGGTGAAATAACTCAAGACCCACAAATATTTTTTCCCTGAATACAATTGGCCAAGTTCACAGTTTATTGGATTATGAGTGAGCTAGGAAGCATGACACGACTGTGCACTTCCTTTTCTCCCCTCTTCGCATATCTGGCTAAATGGAAAGCTTCCTAATAGGTTAAGCAGTTGTTTTTGGCTACTGTCCAGCTGGGAAACTGTGGTTTAAGCACTTCATACAATTCAAGAGATCAAGCCAGGATTGATACTGGTTTGCTTCAGTTATGCTTCAGTTAACATCAGTGCTTGAGGGTACAGGGGTTGGCCCAGCTAGGCATGCCCGTTGACAGACATGGACCCTTGGCTAGTGTCTAACCTGGCCAATTCCTGATGCCACCTTGAGGGAGTGTAAGAAGTTGTCATCCCTTCTTTGCTTGTTTATGAACCAACAAACTATGATTTCCTGGCTTGTCTAAACTAATCATTGAGTTGTATATTTTGTGGGGGGAGGGAGGAGACTCTGTTTTGTTCTAATATCTAAGGTCTGGAGGAACTGCGATTTCCCCCAGCCCCTGCAAGCGCCTAGCATCTTGTGCCATCCTTTTTCCAAAGGTCCCCATAGCATCCAAAGTCTTCTTGGGCGGGGGGGTCCTATTCGAAACAAAAGAGATGATAAAGCCCCCTTCTGTAAGATTCTTTCACCTTGTACTTCTTTGGATACAACCCTCTATAACTCTTACATTTTACAGTCATTTTTCTCTCTTTTCTTTCTTGTATAACATTGTGAGTCATTTTGCAGGCTTGATTAGTAGAAAAGTGAGGTTGATTTTCTTTTTAAAAAAACAAAATTTAAAATATGCCTGGGCCTTAATATATATTGGGGTTCACCAAGCACAAGACTATTTTATTTCTGTTTTTGTAAAATTGTTTTGTAATTTTATTATAAACATCTAATAAAAATGACACGTTAGGTAAGCGGTTTTCTTTGCAATCTCATGACTACCAGTATATCCCTGCATTTGCTAAGTTACAATAGCATGAAATGGCCCTTTTAAGTGGTGTCATATTGAACTGTCCTTTGAAGGAGTGGTAATCTTGTTTATTGGTCACCTTTGTGATCTTAATCTGGATATAGGAGAATATTTAAAATGCAGCTTCTTCTTTCAGAGGCTAACTTTGACAATGTGCTTATCTTCCTTATGAAACAGGTATTATGCTTTAGAAGTTTCCTATTTCAAATCCTCTTTGGATCGAAAGTTGCTTGAGCTTCTGTGGAACAAATACTGGGTGAACACTCTTAGTTCATCTAGTTTGCTTACGGTGAGTATTGGTGTAGGTTCAGCTCAGTATTGATCAAAATTAATAGACAACTTTTGGTGCACTTGCATTTGTCAAGACAATCAAAGGAAAAGCTTAGTCATCTCTGCTAGCAAAATATAGGTCTATACAAACTGAAGTGCAATTTACAGGTTTAAAAGCCATGTAACAAAAATATATATGTATCATTTTAAAATCCTTTATGAGCAAAAAAGCTGGATTAAAAACTGGGTAAAAAAAACTTTAAAAACTTAACGTCCAAATTTAAGCCACATAAATAATCATAAAAGGACACAAAAGAGCACAAAACACTACGTTTCGTCCACGTAAGCTGTGGACTTCGTCAGGTATGGTTGCAGTAAGCTGCCAGGATGTTAGTGCGCCCACAGCTGACAGATCTTCTTTAAAGAAGATTTTGGTGCGAAAAGGAAAGCATCGGCACAATTCCCGATCTGTCAATTAGAAACAGAAGTCTGCATGTTGTTTTGGCCGGGAGTAACCTTTTCCTCGAGAGCAGCCTGAAGATTGCTATTGACTTCATCCTCCACAGCTTACGTGGACGAAACGTAGTGTTTGTGCTCTTTTGTGTCCTTTTATGATTATTTATGTGGCTTAAATTTGGACGTTAAGTTTTAAAAGTTTTTTTACCCAGTTTCTATCCAGCTTTTTTGCTCATAAAGGATTTTAAAATGATACGTATATATTTTTGTTACATGGCTTTTAAACCTGTAAATTGTACTTCAGTTTGTATCGTGACAAGCCATGAAAGTCTTTGTGTATTCTTAAAATATAGGTCTGTTGTGTTGCAAATGAAGAGATGTATGCATGCACATCTACTACAGGAAATGGCCCAATTATCTCCCAACACTGTCAATGAACACAAATTGGTGGGAAAGCTCTTGTGTTGAAATGATTGTAAGGAAGGAGCTCCCGCCTCCAATTTCAGCTTCCCATGCTGCAGTGGGAAGTCTTGCCTCTCTGGTTTACCACCTAAATATTTCAGGTTGCTGCACATTTATACATTTTGTGGCCATTGCCCTCAAAGGAATATTCACCAAGAGTAGAGGCTGCACCTTTACAAAGCTGCTAGCAATCACATTGTGAGAACAGTGGATACCTTGAACTGAGATAATTTTTAGGTCAAAAATACTAAGTCCAAAGATAAGATATAAGGCTAGGACAATTGTTCAGACATAATGTAGTTATGATTAAACCATGGTTTAGCAAGCAGGTACAAATTCCAGGATTGCCCGGTCTCCCCTCCCTGTGGAGGTGAGGCTGTAGCCCAGTGATAAAGTATATGTTTTGCGTGCAGAAGGCCCCAGTCCCAGACATCTTCAGGTAGGGTTGGGAACGGTCTCGTGTCTGAAACCCTGGAGAGCCACTACCAATTAGTGTAGACAGTGCTAAACTAGATGGGATCAGTGGTCTGACTTGGTATAAGGCAGATTCATATGTCTATATTACCATTATTGGTGCAATACATACTGCAGTTTCCTGTTTCATCTGAATATTAGTTCAAACCCAGGATCTGATTCTGGTCTGTTAACTAAACTGGTTTGAATAAACTAGTTTCTCATACTTCAGTTGAAACAGGAAATTGCAGTTTGTATCAAACCAAAAATGACTTTAAATTTCTCTGTACATGAAGGAGGGCAGAAGGGGAGGGGAAGAACATGGTGTAGTAGCCCAAGGCTCATGCCTGCTCATCCACTGTCTGAGCTAGACTTTAATAATTATCACCATGGTCACCTGATGTACAAAACTAGACCTAGCAGTTTGCAAAGATATTTTAAAGTTGATTATTTGCTAAACATGTATATTGTTGTAAATGGCAGCACTGATGACTGTAAGTGGCAGCACTGATGACTGCTCTATATGCAATGTTAAATATCTTTCAAATGCAGAATGCAGACTATACAACTGGACAGGTGTTTGATCTATCAGAAAAACTAGAGCAATCAGAAGCACAGCTAGGCCGGGGAAGCTTCATGTTGGGCTTAGAGTCCCATGATAGAAAATCAGAAGACAAACTAGCCAAAGCAACAAGGGACAGGTAAGGTTATTTTCTGGGATTTATTTTAAGGAGAAATGCATAGGCTTTGTGACTGATGTTTGTAAGTCATAACTAAAGGGTGGTTTGTTCTGTGTTTGGGATTAAGCTGAACTATGAATTTCTGTCTGCTTCTTAGCTATTTCATTACTTAAGAGAAATAAGATGACTGAATAGCTGCTGCTCTTTAAGATGGGTTCCTGTACTTTACTGCCAATATCAGCTACCAGTTCCATGTGTACTAGATTTTCTTCTCAGCTTTTGGATCTTCTATAATGACTACCACAACATTCTCACTATACAGTACTTTTAATATCACTTCTGCAATATAAGCTAAATTATGTAGATCAATATCAATACAGACATATTGACCCAGTTACATCTGAACCAGGCCCAATGGCCACAATCCCAAGAGATCTGTGTGCATATGCAAAATGCTTCCATGTGTACTGGGGTTTTTTCTGATTTTTTTTTCTAGTGGCAGTCAGTTGTGCTTCATGGGATGCTTCTCTGAAAGACTCCCACCAACCTTTAGGGTGTTCTGTAGGAGGAAAACTCTGAAACCTTTTCTGCATGTGCACCACATTACACTTTAGATCTGAGCCTATACAGATGATGAAGTCTATATTTTATTGAAGTGCTCTGACCTCCATCAGTTTGTTCTAGCTATGTTTGCAATTAAATCCTACTAGTTTTTGTTTCAATTTCTATGGTGGACATTTTTTATTATCTCTTATATGTAAGCTCCTGTGGGAACCCTGGAGGAATAGCATCTAATAAATTATCTAAAAAATATTTCCAATACAATTTTTAGTGCAGATTCTACCATTTACTTGTTCTTATTGTTTTACTTCTCTACTGTACATTAATCCTGCTTTTCCTGCAAAAAGCAGCTTACGTATTCTTCCAAGGCAGTCTCCCATGCAGGCCAGACTTGCTCAACTTCCACAGTATAACTGAATTGTGAACGTTCAGACCATTATCTGAATTTCATGGCATGAGAGACATGTAGACATTTTTTGGAAATGGAAAGAGTTTCTTTTATTACTGACATAGTACAACAGATGGAATTCCTTTTTGTCATGGATTGAATGTGTCAAACCCCATAATGCCTGAAACGGAATACTTGCATACTATATAAAGAGATTTTGAATTTACCTTTTAAAGCCAATAGCTTTTGACAGTGAATTGAATTGTTGTGCTTGCGTTTTCATAGCTGGATAGTGGTAAAGATTCATGGGGTTATGGGCACCTTGAGCTCATAAGACAGTTGAATAACTTGCAATGCAGTGACAGAATTGCATTTAGCCAACTTTAAATTTATGCTTTTATTTTTCCCTTAGCTGCAAGACCACCATAGAAGCAATACATGGATTGATGTCTCAAGTTATTAAGGACAAACTTTTTAATCAAATTAACATTGCTTGAAGTACATCACCAACTGATATGTATCTTTTAAGGTAGAGAAAGACGTACCCATTTGGACTTGTTCAGTTTGGAACTGAAGCCAGAATGGAAATCTTCAGTTAATTTGTAGTACTTTAAATCATCTCTGCTACTTCCTTGCCCAGTTCTAAGAACAGTGCTCAGAAATTTATTGTAACTCTGTTCTTTACCATAAAGTTTTGGTTGTTGCTTCAAAAGAACATTAAATTGACTCTTTCTGGACGATGGAGCTTTAGAATTTATCTCTGTCAATCTGCAATAAAGACCTCTTTAAAATGGCCAGCTGCTTTTTCCATTTTGCTTTGTTCAATTTTATCTCGAATTTCATCATTCTCTCCCTCCTTCCCCTGTGATAGAGCTCTTGTGCCAGAAACTGTAAATTGTTTCTGGATTAGGCCTACCTGCCTCTTTTGTTCTCAAAGTACAGAAAATAATGCATAATCTGGTCTTCCTCAACCAGGTCATATCTTGAAGCAGAGTTCTTTGCTGAAATCCAGACTTCTTTGTTCGACACAACACACATGCCCCAAACCATTTGTGAAAATATTAGTTTTTAGTACAAAAAAATATATATTTTAGAAAATATGTGGCTTTTAGTACAAATCTGTTGTATTATTCCGATTCTCCACTCCAGTAGTTTCTGGGACAATACACAATCGCTTCTGGTGATTTCAGCCCTGTAGAGGTCTTCTGCATTGTGTTTGACCTTATAGCCTCTCTTCCCCTCAGTTACCAGCTTTTCTCCCCCAGCACTCGGCATACCTTGCATAGACATGGTGATTTTGAAACCTAGGGATTTCCCTTCTGTTCACATTTAAAGGAATTTCTTGAAACCAAGTATCTGGTTGGCCACTGCTGAAACGTGAATTGGTAGTTTTATCCAGTAAACTATTCTACACCGTAAAAGGCAACTGCCATTTTTTTTTAAGAAAAAGAGCTAATGAAAGTCCATTTTCTTTCTGTCCAGAGAGACAAAAAAAAACCCTCCTCAGTTTAAAACTTTGAATCTCTTTTAGGCAAACTGATACTACATTTCTAAGTACTATTCTGCTGAATTATTCATTGAACGAGTACAGATTTCCCATTGAAGATTAATATATCAATGTACATCATACCCTAGTCTTAAATACATTATATGGAAATAAGTATGAACTTTAAATAAAGGGTCTGTAGTCTGGGTACCAATGTGCTAAATGTTATTGCCTGGTATTTGTACATCAAGTTACTAAACAGATGTCCCTTCCATAATGAATTCCTTCATCCTTACAACACATTGTGTCCCAATGTACAATTTGGTTGTATTTTCTACATTAGTAAAGCTACCTCTAGTATCTACTCTCAGTACAGAATATAGCTCTGTTGTAATGTAGACCATTCTTCAGCCATCCTGCAACTTAATTCTTCCTTGCTACTTTGTAAATTATTAAACTACAGTCTCCATGTCCTCAAAAGCACCATTACCAAAACATAGCACCAACCCCTGATGATAGGTAACGGTTCTTTAGCAGCAGCTGTTCCTATAGTCCTGCTGCTTTTCCATTTTCCAAAGAGCCAGCAGGGAGAAGTAGTGCCACTATTTTAGGGCGCAATCCTGGAAACTCCGACGGCGACGGAACAATCGTTCCGTCACCAGAAGACGTCGCAAACGTGCCGTAAAGCGCATTCGGAACAACTCAGGACTAAGGGAGGCTGGTGCAAGGTCAGCCTCCCTCACTCCGGCACCAGATCTCCATGCGGCCGCTAGCAGAAGGTAAGAGCTCCGCTGCTGGCTGCATGAGCGGTCCAGCCCAGGAGGGAGGGGGGCCATTGGGCTAGCTGGGCCGGGAGGGGGTGGGGGATGGCATCGGCCATATCCCCATCCCCGCCGGACCAGCCACGCTGTTACACAGCCTCCTCTAGCTGGCGGAAATCTGAAGAGGCCAATCAGGCTGCCTGGATTTATACCTGGGGAAGGGGACAAGGGTCCCCTGAGTTGACCTCCAGCCCGGCGCGCGCTGGGCAGCCCATGCATAGGATCCAATGGGCGGCCCTGGGCCGCCTACCGGATCCTTACGGTGGATTGCGCTTATAAGTGTGTTCTGCTAGTACTTTTAGGTTGCATGGACGTTCAGAAATCGGACTGGAAACAGTCATCTTTCATTCAATCTATACCAAGAAATTAAGCAAAAGAAGAGGAATGTTTAATGACAGTTTCTTACCAACTGCAAGCAATTAAGCACTGGACCTCTTCTTCTGAGTGTAAAGTGGGCCAAGAGATTCTTTTTTTTTTCTGAGAAGGTTTGGATTCCTGAAGATCAATATTTTATTTAAAGAGTTCTTGATGCTCAATATAATAGAAAAATGCATCAACACATGTGTGAAGACTACAAACCTTGGCCTGCTTGTTCACTTTTAAACAAATGAGTTAACTGTTCTTGAGTATCTGGAATTCAGATTTAACTAAGCTTGTGCAAAATATAATAGGTTGACTCCAAATGAGCCTAAGCAGGACTTTCCCAGACCACCAAAAGCTACTCCTGAGAGTTGGGGAACCCTTGGGATAAGGATGGCATGTGGTGGGTTGGGGTAATCTGTTGAAATCTAGCAGAGAGACACTTGGTATGAGTGAATTTACAGTGGGGAGAGGGTGGGAGAGCTCCTTTCTACAAGTTTCCTCCTGCTCATAGTTTGGATGCAACCCAATCTATTTCTGACTGCCTGAATGCTGGCATTGTAAAAGCAGATACATTAATTTTGCAGTGCTAGCAATGCTATCATTGTCAGTTGCATGCATTTTATCTATAAAAGGTGTAATTGAGCTTCATGTTCTTCATTCAAAAGCAAATCTCCAAATATAATGCAGATTTGAATTGTTATGAAATTACATGTACAGTAGCTTATGCATCCAATTGCGTTTTTTTCTTAATGAATGATCAAACTCTAACTTGCTGCCTGTTTGGGACACTTATCTCTGCAACAGCAAATATTACTATACTTTCTCATTGGGAACTGAACATTACAGATATTCAGAATGTCTCTATTTTTAACCAGTGGTTTTCTCAGACCATTCAAGTGCTAGGTATCGTTCCTCTCAACCAGTGTGGCTGAGCTGTAACCGTGAACACACCAGCAGCCTATTTCAGTAAAGTCAAGGGATGTAAGTAGCTTTTTCACAGTATCAGCTGTGCTGAAAATCCTTTCACAAGGCACAGATGTGGTTGGGAAATCCACATTTTTCTTTGACTGAGCTCCATTTTGCTGAAGCAAGGGTGCTCAGTAATCACAACAGATTGTGTTTCCTAAGGCCAGTTACTTGCCTAATTACTGTAACTGGTACGCCCTTTAAAATCTGATCAAAGTGTTAATTGCTTAAGGTTTTTTTATTTAACTAATTACATTCATTGTGATGTGAGTGGTAGTTTGCAGAGAGGTAGCAGATTTAACAGCCTTGACAATTTTAACAATGCATTTCCATATTTTAAATATGTTGGGAGGTAGTACATTTCATTTGTTTTTAAAGTCAACAAAAAGTCTAGCCAGTTTTTATTCTGAACAGTCAAAATTCTGCACAATGCAATAATACAATGGGGTACAGTGAAGCCGTTTGAAAGTAAGCATGACAGAAGAAGGCCATGAAATTTGGAAGTATTCTTGGGCAGAGTGTTTTGGTGTTTGAATGTGGTATGCTATAGAGGCAAAGGATTTCAGGAAAACTGCTGTGTGAATGATAAGATGCAGACATAGGAATCATGCATGCACAGGAATTCATTTACTCTGCTGAAGTCTGCACTGTGTCTGAATTGGTTGTATAAACTTAAGTGAAAACACACTGTTTACCTTTCAACATTCTTCTATATTTCTGGATTATTTTAAAGTTAGTTAAACTGCAATGGCAACTTTTGTGATCAGGAGTAATGCTTTTCTTGGGTAACTAGTTACATAAAACAGTGCTACTACAGCACTGTTGTTCATTCTCATATAATTTTGTGTATGTATTGTATATGAAGTACTTGTGCATGTGTAGTTGTAGACACGTTTGGTTTAAGACTGTTCTGTGAATTTGCTCATCAGTACTTTGGAACTGTTTATTTTAAATTCCCCCCCCCCCCCAGTCAATTTATACACTTGTTATTTAATAATATGGCTTGCCGCTTAAGGAAATGGCCCAGTCCTCTATTCTGGTTTGTATAGATCATTTTGTATTACCCTTGTTAGGTGGATTCCCCTGTAATGTGGTGGTGGTGATTTCAAATTGCAGGGCAGCTACAGTTGCTCAATGAAGGGAGGCAGGGTTTTCCTTAGAATACTGGAGTAACCTAAATTCTGCTTCTTCATCCTATAAGATGTGTGTGATATATATAGTATTTGCTTTAGGGTTATATGTTTGCACAGGTGTTGAAATATTCTTTTGCAATATCTATGTAGACCTAAGTCTCCCAGAGGCCATGTTTTTGTTACTTTTGAGACTGTTTCTATAAAGGATACGCACACTCCTTGGTGTATTGGCACAGCCATTAAAAAAACTGAAAATAAATAGGGTTACTTTATTTTGCAATCTCTTCCACAACATTTTAAAATCAAACTGTTTTGATACAGTTAAATTGTTGCAAAAACAACAACATTTTGTGGAACCTTAAAGACTAGCAAATTTATTGTAGCGTAGGCTCTTGAAGACTAGAGTCAATTTCATTTGATGAAGTGGGCTCTAGTTCAAAAAAGCTTGTGTTACCGTAAAGACAAATGTATTGTATTGACATTCTTTGTTTTTCCTGCAACAGATTCAACAGCTTTCTGGAAATTGTTATACAGTTAAATGAAAAAAGGTTAGGATATGCAAATTAAATATTTTAAAAACAAAATTATAAGCTGTCTTACAGATTTTTTTTAGCAAGAACCAAGACAGAATTGTAAAAGACCTTGCACTATATGCATTATGTGGTGTGTATGTGTTTTTCCCCAACCTACTTAGCAAATACAGGTGTAGCGAAGACTGCAATCCCATACACACATACCTGTCCTATTTAACATAGCGGGACTTATTTCTGAGTAAACATTATAGGATTGTGCTATAAGACTATTACTGATTATCTTAAAATCAGTTTGCTATGTTACAACTGTAGATACAGTACTATTGAAGAATTAAGCAGAGTAGCACATGGTTTTTTTTCTTCTGCCCAGGGCACTCTGAAATGCAACCGATACCATCTATTGCGTGCATGCAAGAAAAAAAATACACTACGCATTTTGTGGCACATGAAAGTCACAGTGAGGTCTTGTGCCCTATCATACTCAAATCTACTAAAACATTTTTTTATTCAGTATTTGTTAGAAATCCTACAAAACCAACATAACTAATTGTTTTAAAGATTCAAGTACTCAGAAGAAAGAAATAGCTAAACTATATTTTATATCCATGATTAATTACTTAAGCATGCAGAATGTTCTCTCTCTAACAAGGCAAAGGGGACAAGTGACATTGGGGAGCCTTCTAAAAAGTATTCATATTTATTTTGGAGTATACTGAACTTCATAATGACCTAACTACAGTGGAAGACAAACTTCCCTTCAGGGCACATTTTGATTAACTACAGTCACATTTTGATTACTAACTACAGTCACATTTTTCAGAACCGTATTCACACAGGACATTTAAGTTTTGGTCCCTATTTCTTTATCATTATGGAGACAAAGAAATTGCTGTGCTGTTTGGCTTTATTCTAAAACATTACTGTATATATGCTTAGATTTTTAAACAAATCACAAGAACGCAGGGCTGTTGAGGCACCTAAGATTACAAGCCATGCATAAAAATTATCCATCGTTTCCCACTTCTAGCCCTATCCTTGGAAAAAGATTGATTTAGAATACTAGTAAATCACTCATAGGATATCATTACATTACTGTGGAAGGTGAAAATGACATGTATTTCATGAGAGCAGGGCCAGCCCAAGACCACCTGGCACCTACGGTACCACCTAGTGATTTACCTGGTGGTGAGTCAGCTGCTGCCATCATGCCTTCCCCCATTTTTTGAATTCAGAAAGGGAACAGGAAAAGAGAACACAAGAAGAAATTTGGAGGAGCAGAGATGGCTAGAACAACAGAGATGTCACTCACCACTTTTACCCTCCTTACCAACTCTTCCTTTTCAAAAGCAGGAGGAGGTGCAGCAATGGGGGTAGACAAAGGCAGGTGCCTGTCTTCCACCACCACCCCATCCATCATGTAAGGCAACCGCCTCAGCTGGCCTCATGGATGGGATGGCCCTGCCTGGGAGAACTGGTGAGGGCAAAGAGTCTACAGAACGTGCCTCAAAACCTTGTTGATGTAGCACTAAAACATGAAGAGTGCTACGTACAAGGAGCTTTAATATTTGTATCAAAGAATCTTCAGCACGTATATCCATATGCAAATCTTGCAAAGAAAAACACAAACTTATGTCTTGTGCATGCGCGTGCGCGCACACACACACACACACACGAATAAGACACATGCTGAAGAAGTGGGAATAGCATGTAGCATTAAGGGAAAACACCCTACAGCTACAAAAAGGAAAATTCAACCAAGTTGCTGGAGAATTCACTCTGTACAGTATACAAGTTTCTCTGTATTCTATAATACTTGTTAATGAAGATGGGATAAAGAAACAATGTTGAGAAAGTCAGTAAGAAGTGGTAGTGCAGATTTTGCAGTTTTCTGCCTGTGACGGTCATTACTTGAAAACAACAGTCCAATAGCTGGTAATTTGGGAATATGGGAATCCATCCAGAATGCAATACTGTATTTCTTTGAGTCTAAGGCGCCATCGATTCTAAGGCGCACATTTACTTTCAGTACCACCAGCAGGGGAAAAAAAATCCATCGATTGTAAGACTCGCCTCCCTTCATTGAATCTACCCGCTCAGCACCAACTCTCCCCAGCATGTCTCCTGCAGCTGAGGATGACTGAGTGCACTGCCTTTGCATAGCATTTCTGGCCCCGCCAGAAAGTGCCATTTCCTTCATTACCTGGGCTTGGGGGAGCTTCAGGGAGGCCTGCGCAACCCTCTGCAGGCCTCCCTGATCTTCAGTTCA
Source organism: Plestiodon gilberti rubricaudatus (assembly GCA_026170595.1). Taxonomy (NCBI): domain Eukaryota; kingdom Metazoa; phylum Chordata; class Lepidosauria; order Squamata; family Scincidae; genus Plestiodon; species Plestiodon gilberti. Next base: position 37,309,160 of record JANXHW010000004.1, read on the forward strand.
GCGAAAAACAGCGATTTTTGGCCATTTCTGGTTTTTCCGAAAACCGGAAATGGCTGAAAATCACCGTTTTTTGCCGAACTGAAGATCAGGGAGGCCTGCAGAGGGTCGCGCAGGTCTCCCTGAAGCTCCCCCAAGCCCCAGTAAGTAAGAAGATAGCATTTTGGGGTGCTTTTTGGAGACCTTCGATTCTAAGACGCACCCCATTTTTTGAAAATGCTTAATTGGGAAAAAACATGCGTCTTAGAATTGAAGAAATACAGTAATTAGATGGTGAGTCTCTTTGGTACAAGAAACCGTCATATTTCTTTTCCTTTGTAAACCACTTTGAGCACAATCCTCTAACTATCGAACACGTACCGTAAAGCACACTTGCGACTACTTGGAGTAAGGCCTGCTGGCATGCAGGCCGGCAAGCTCACTCTGTCACCCTCCAGACCCTGCAGCCGCCAGGGAAGGTAAGTCTCCCGTCAGTGGGTGCAGGGACGGGCTGGGCGGCGAGGGAGGACGGCCGTTGGCCGAGCCGGCCCAGGAGGGGCGGGGATGGTGGCTCCCATATCCCTGTCCCATTCCCGGGCCAGCGCGGCCATTACACGGCCTCCTTGGACTTACGCCAGCTCAATAGCAGATGGAAATCTGAGGAGGCCCATTGAGGCCTTCCTGCGCTACTCCGGTTTGAGACAAGGAGACCTCCAGGGTCGATCATGATCAGCCAGGAATGGGAATAGGATCCAGTGGGTGGCCCTAGGGCCGCCAGCAGAACTTTATGGTGGACTGCGCTGCCCGAGAACCTTTTTGCTGAAAAGCAGTATATACATAGTCTTAATAATAATGCTGGATATTCCCTTGTAATACAAATTAAGAGGTTCTCAAAAGAATACTACAAATTCTAAAAAAAAAAAAAAAAGTACCTTTGCCACTGACTAACCAAAGCTAGCTGATACACATTCTAGGTTCACAGTTCAGGTCTTCCAGATCAGAAGGTGGGACTTCTTAATGGGCGTAAGGCCCAGCATCTCTCCTACTATAAATGAAGTAACTACCTGTCAGCATTACCAGTAGCAAATACAGTACATAGTTTTATGATCATTTTGCATGAAGGGGAACCATGCAACATTTTCTAGCTACACCACTGGGGGAACGTGCTGGTTTGAGACAAGGGCAGCCCAATCCTGTCTAAATGGTGGAGTGGCAGAACATTGGTTCCGCTACTCAAGGATGTCATAAACGTGCCGTAAGTGCATGTTTCTATAGTGTTCCCAAATGTTTTCTCGAGCACGTCTTTTTGTACTCTGCCAAATTTCTGCCACACTGAAAGCATGCAGACTATTGTCTAATGTTCTGTGACACTAGAAAATCTTATTTCAATTCTTTATGAACAAGTATTTTTTCTGAAACTTCTCATACAGTAATCTCTTTTTTACCAAATTAGCAATAGAGACAGCTTTACACACTTGCAAAACTATAACCATGAGAAGGTCCAAAGTTTAAGGGCAAGCTAAGTCCAAAATGAAGTTTAATAATATAAAACCTTTTAAAAAAAAACGATACATTTCCCAGAACAAGAGCCTTCAGGGCATAGTCAGTTTGGATTGCAAATTGAAATACAGGAATAAGGTCATCTTGTGGTATTTTCTGTCATTTGATAGGTTGGCAAAGGAAATTCCAAAAAATTTTTGACCGAGTCAAATGTTATGGAGAAGGACATTTTTAAGTTAGAATCAGAGAGAGAGAGAGAGAGAGAGAGAGAGATTAGTACGGTAGGACTACGACAAGTAGTTGTGGGGGGACGATGACGGTGACAGCATTTCTAGGATCCTGCCGCCGCTGCAGAACAGGGGGTTTCCACTTACCTGGGGGTCGCATCAGCCCTCCGGAGGGTGCGGGGGGCCCACACACCCCTCTGCAGGCCTCCCCACACTCCTGAACGGCTCCCTGACAAAACCAGTTAAGGTTTTATATTACGTATTAAACTTCATTTTTGACTTACCATAGCTTGCCATTAAACTTTGGACCTTCTCATGGTTATAGTTTTGCAAGTGTGTAAAACTGTCTCATTGCAACACCCACTTTGGTAACCTGTGGCATAGTGGTTAGTTGTGACATCAAGAATGACAAGGGATACAACTTACCTCTTCATTCCCCAGTGTGACTTCTAAAGTACTTTTTATTTAGAAATTAAGTACGCTCCTGATGAATCATCCCAGTACAGGATCATTTGTTGTTTCTCCCTTTTGCAGCATCATTCTCCTATATTGTGTGGACTTCTTTAAGAAGTCCATTGAAGATTCTTCCCCAGCATTTCAGCACTCATTATACACCTCCCTTAACACTTTAAAAAGCAATAAACAGGAATATGCTATCCCTCTACCAGTAAGGCTATCCCTGCTGCAACCAGTCTCCCTCACTGAAACAGGACTTGTGGTATTGGTGTACCGCTACTGCTATCCATGCTAGTACACACAGCACTAAAAATGCATACACTACACAGTGTTTGGAAGGCTTTCAGCTTCCCCACCTAGGTACTGCCATTGTTGAGTCCCAACAGCATAAAGTTCATTTGTGCTAGCTCAACCATTTTTCTTACTCTTAGAAGACTCTAAATCAGGGGTTCTCAACCTTTGGAGGCTCGGGTACCCCCTATCACAGTCCAATTTTCTGAAGTACCCCCTGCTAATTAACTGCTAATTAATTGGATGAATCATTAAATAAAGTACTAAAACAATTTAAAATGTGTAAAAATGTCTTATTTGTGTGTGAGTGTGAGTGAGTGACACACACACACACACACGGATCTCTTTTTTCTCCAAGTCACACTTCCCAAAAACAGCTCATCCCTCCCCCACCCCACCAAAGTACATTTTCCAAAGTCCAAAAATAAGCCCAAAACCAAAATCAGAGACAGAAGGGCTCCGAAAATAATTACAATTTAAAATCCATGTTAATTAACACTTAATTAGCTGCTTATGAGGCAGATAAGGGGCAGGGCTTGGCGTACCCCCAGCAAGCGGTCCACGTACCCCTATGGGGTATCCGTACCACAGGTTGAGAACCTGTGCTCTAAATTATGTGCAGTCTGGCTGCTAAACTGGCAGTGTGCATCCTGTTGGCAAGTTAGGATTGGGCTGTTAGAGAAACAACTTTATTAAGCATATTGAGATAGCTTCTTAATCAGGGGTTGTACTTTAAACCAATTCTGAAATGGCTAGGGAGGTTTCTCAAGTGTTTTCTGACATCACAAAGGAAACTTAGCTGATGACATCATCCAGCTGGGCAGGAGGTGAACATTTTCTGCTGGGAGAGCTATGCTTGTAAGAAAAATTAACAATCCAAGGTCTGGCAATGCTTTATTTTATATATGCTTGAAAGAAAAGCAGTTGTAGAATTGTTTTCTTGGGCACCGAGAAGTGCTGCAAGGGAGAATCTTTGGGTATATAGTATAGTTACATAATTACACAAGTTTCTACATAGGGTATATTTGCGACTTTGTTGTATCTTTGAGGGTCAGGAAATTATTTTCTTTGCAATGAAAATACAGATTATTTCTCTAAGCCACAGATCCAACAACATATGGGACAAAATTCTCGCTTCCCCCCCCCCATGTACTTTATCCCTTCTGTGCCCACCAATATATGGTTTTCTTCTGGTGCTGTAGCAAAAGCAACTCTACCCGCGCATGGAAACAGCTACCTTCTCAAATCAAGTACACTTTGTGAAGTAGTTTTGCGAATTCGATCGCGCGTCTTTTCGAATGTCAACGGCATGAACCTCCAACATTAGTTTCGAACCTCAGTGACACTCAACAAATACACACAGCTGGCGTCCACGTTTCTCTTTCCCAATCTCACTCAGGTTCACACGACTGTGAGGTAGGCGCTCGCGACGTCAGATAGAACCCAGGTGTGTTCGAGAGCGTCTCCTCCCCTGCAGAAGCATTTTGATAGGCGGATACATCTAGCTACTTTCTGTCTCCATAGCAACCTGTCTTCCGTCTCTACCGGCGGCGCGGCGGACTCTCTTTTCGGTATACTGTACAGTACTTTTGTTCTCGCGCGCTATGTGCCCTTAAAGGGTCCACGAAGCGGGAGAGAGCAACATTCTAATACTGAGAGCGGGGGGGAGGTTGGTTTACGGGTCTCGAAACTCTTTGGGGAGGGAGACGGTGTGGAAAGAACAGCTGCCTTTTGCTGCCCGGCCGTCTCCATAGAAACGAACCCTTAAGACGTGAGTTCATGGTGGGGGATTTTTTTCGCAGGGAGGGGGGGGTGAGCTAGTCCCTCTCAGTAGCTCGTGTCGAGGCAAAAAGTGGAATTATTTCAAATAATTCCACTTTTTATTTCTCAGGAGGAGGAGAAGCAGCCGCCGGACTAGAGAGGTGGGACCCACTGTTTGGTGAAAACCAAAAGCAAACTGGCCTTGCGACCTTAGCGTGTGCAAAGCTCAATTTCTAGCATTTCACCCATAGATAGTGGGGTTTTATACACACGCGCACCCCCCCCCCAAGAAATAAGGACCGCGTGGTTTGTGTGTCGCAGCCTGCAAAGTGCTCAGCTTCGCCTCTGCAAGCCCTTCTTCCCTGTCAGCCTGGGTTCCGATCCCTGAAATGACCGTGTCTGACAGAAGGAAGCGCTTGTAGGAGAGGTCGAGAGGAGCTGTTGGCGAATTGAGCCGAGGGGCGGGGAAGCCTCCTTATTTTCGGCCCCTTTTGCCTTTAAAATCGGATTCCCCACCTCCTTTCCACGTGATTCGAGCAGTTGCCTGCAAACACAGGCCATCGTTTGGATTTGGCCTGGGGAGTGCTGACGTGACTCCTTCCCCCCATTATGGGGGCCCCATAAAATAAGTAGATTATCTCCTCACCCGTGCAATAAACAAGCAGTTCTTACTTGCTTGTACGTACAGGATATCTGCTCTCATGGAAATGTTTCCGTTTCAGGGATACTGCGTCTTCCAACTTTCAGATTGCAATATTTTGCAGCTGGGAAGGTGTAATTCTTTCTTACAGGCACTATTGCAAGCGCTATTCTACATTAATCTCTAGAGAATATAGTTTGGGCAGGTGTCACAGGTGACAGTGGTGTTCTTCTAAGTGTCTTGGATACCAGTAACTGGCTATGCAACTCTCTCTCCACACGTGTATGACTTTTTTTTAGTTTTATAAATTTTTGAAAAGGTTTCAAATGTATCTATCCCCCACTCACAGCAATGCTCTGCCATTTCATGAGCCTTTGAAGGGTTTTGTTTTTGTGCTCTGCCTCTCCAGCACTGGATGCCTATGTCTCCATTTAATTTTTTTAAAACGTTAACAGAAACACATTTATTCATTCTACACACATGCAGATCAAGGCTTCTCTGCATCTATTTCATATGAAGGATTATTGAGACACGTGGAAATGTAGCACTATGGGGGAAACACTGTTTTTTAAATGTTTCTTTTTTAAAGGTGCTAGAATTCTATACAGCGTTCTGGAGATGTTTCTGGGTGCAAAAGGCGTTCTGATTTTATGAAGTTTTCCAGAAGCATATTTTGAAACAGGAATGCAAAGCTAAGTGCAATGAATCTGAATTCATCAGATTCTTCAATAAAGAAATGAACTTACCTGGATTAGTTTTACATTTTTCTCCATGGGGTTCTTGTTATTGTTGTTCAGTCGTTAAGTTGTGTCCGACCCTTTGTGATCCCATGAACCATCTCCCGCCAGGCCTTCCTGTCCTCCACTATCTTCCTGAGTTCGCTCATTTTCATGTTTGTTGCATCGGTGATGCTGTCTAACCATCTCATCCTTTGCCTTCCCCTTCTCCTTTTGCCTTCAATTTTTCCCAGCATCAGAGTCTTCTCCAGAGAGTCCTCTCTTCGCATTAGGTGGCCAAAATATTTGAGCTTCAGCCTCAGTACCTGTCCTTCCAGGGAACAGTCAAGGTTGATTTCATTTAGGATTGACTGATTTGATCTCCTAGCAGTCCAAGGGACTCACCACAGGTTCTTAGATTACATCAAGTCATTCTTAGGACTGCTTGAAGGATTGGGAAGAAGAGGGAGCCCCAGGACTTAGTGCTTGTCTGTCTGTTACAGTGCTGAGTTTTGTGTACATATATGTCAATAGTATATGTCAGCCATAATGTTGATGCTATAATGCTTTTTACTGCCACTGCTTTTCAAATTTGTGTTTTCAATATACTTTGTATTGTCATGTTTTAAATTATTTTTAATTAGTTTAGACAGTGTAAAATATTGAAAATAATATAGTATAGAAAGATAATTTGATGTCAACGTGTCAGATCTATCAGCTTTGTATTTGTTGGTAGTGATGCCACATGGAATTCTGTACATTAGCTGTCCCAACACATACAGACACAGAACTTATTGAGGTGAACTTGACTTCATCCACATAGGGCTGGAAAGTTTAGTCAATTAGTCAGTTAGATTTAATAAAAAGTTGCCCTCAGTTAACATAGCACTAGTTTAAAAATAATTACTGGAAAGTACTTACAAAAATCAGAGGTGACAGGGATCATCTGAGCAGAGGCAAGCCTTTCTTGCATACACAGGAGAGAATGCTAATTCTAAGGTCCAAAGTGCATGCTATGTAAAGAAGATGCATGGGTGGCCTAAATCTGCTTAGTTTTTCTAGGCTAAATGTCAGCCATGGGGTTCAGGACCATGATGGGAAAGAGACTTGAATCATTTGCCCCCACTGTGGTTCTGATCAGGATCACCCATGTGTACACAATTGCTATTTGGCCCCAAGAAGAAAGCTTCCATTGGCGCCCAGCAGCTGCCATTTAGCCCAGAAAAATGAAGCATGTCAGGGCCGTTGTACATTAATGTGATACAGCCTTAAGATGATGCTTCCTTCAACACCTGTGTATCATCTGAAAACAAAACATGTTTTATTCCTCAAAATCATTGGCTTTATTAATATGCACATTTATGCAGGTTTATTCCATTAAAACTCATTTGATTAACAGCGCAATCCAACTTAACTTTTGTGCCGGTTTAACCAGCGGCGCAGCGAGAACGGGAGGTCCCAGAACGGAAAAGGGATTCAAATCCCATCCAAAAGAGGAATTCAAAGGGGATTTGAATCCCTTTTCCGTTCTGGTTAAACCGGCAAAAAAGTTAAGTCGGATTGCGCTGTAAGACTTTTTAGATTGGGTGTCAGTCCTACTTTCAGGAAAACGTAGTTAGGATCAGACAGAATAGTACACGATAGAAAAATTGGCAAATGACAAATATTACCATGAATATTGTATTTATAAGAAACATTAAGAAGCTGGAAGTGAGAGGAACATTTATATGGAGAAAATCCCATTCTGCAAAAATATTTCATAAAATGAGAGAATAATATTTCAGCAAACGTGTATTATAATTTAATATTGTGTAAAGATGATATTTTATAACTTTTACATTTATTTTATTTTAAAGCTTTGAGTGACAAAACAAGGATACTTGGATATCAAATTGAGTAGAAAATTGGATTTGTTGCAAAAATTATGGTTCGACTAACATTGGAGCTAATTGCTAAAAGCCTCAATCAGAAGAATCGCAGAGATGAGTCCTTGGCCCAACACATGAGGAAAACAACTCATCTCAAGTTATCTAATAAAAATATAGATATAATTGTAAGAATAATGCAATTATTTGAAATGCAACTATTTTCAGTTGAATTTTAGTCTTTAGTTTTAATGCATGCTTTTTTTATTAGTGGGGGACAAAGGAAGCATGGGAGAGGAACTTTAGATTTTTCACCATTACAATCATTAGTTTGAAGATAGCTTTATGGGCTTCTTTTATTGAGCTTCATGGGCTTCTTTTACTGAGCTGTAAATTTACTTAGTCCAGTAAATGCATGTTTTATTCGCAAAGAAGTAGCTTTCAGTAAGATGGAAATATAGAGTTTGTTTTCAATATATTTGGTTACAGTGGTGGTAAATGGATGTTATTCAAACATTTGCTTGAAGTTTGCAAGAAAGGTATCGTATACCTAGTCACATCTTTATATTCTGGGATAATCTGCAATTCTAATATAATTGGGAGCAGAAAAATTTAGGCCAGGATCCAAAGAGCTAGTTTAGGTGTGCCCAAGGGTTTGGGCATGCCTAGTAAGATTTTGCCATTTTTTTTCTTTGAATATCAGACCCCCATGTCATATCACAAAGTGCCTGGGAAATTTTCTTATTTTCAGTAGTAGTTTGCTATGTGACACGGTGAGCTGCTGCTCAGGAAACGTAAGCCCAATGCCCCTTTGGGCATGTGGAACTAGTTGTGCAGTTCATGGCTGGAATCCAAAGTAAATAAAATTTTAATGCACTGGACAGTTATGAATATATTTGCTAAGGATAGCATATGTTATCAGTAGTTGGGTTTAGGTCAGTATGTTTGTGGAAATGTAACAAGCAATGCAGCAGGAGATGAAAAGCCATATCTGAGAAACGAAACAGGCAATATGGGATTAAAAGCCATGTATTTTTCTTAAAAGGAACAATAAAAACTTTTAAAACAAGACCCGATGTTGCAGCTTTTTTCTTAATCCAAACACATACCCGTTTTAAAAGTACATGAAGGAACAGCCAAAGTGACAGCCAAGATAAAAGTTTTTGTTTCCTTGCAAAAGTCAACGTTTCCTCCTAATATTCCTAGGACATTGTCAAGACAGGCACAGTACTGGTTACTGTTAGATGACAGGTTAGATGATATTCCTAGGAATATTAGGAGGAAACGTTGACTTTTGCAAGGAAACAAAAACTTTTATCTTGGCTGTCACTTTGGCTGTTCCTTCATGTACTTTTAAAACGGTTATGTGTTTGGATTAAGAAAAAAGCTGCAACATCGGGTCTTGTTTTAAAAGTTTTTATTGTTCCTTTTAAGAAAAATACATGGCTTTTAATCCCATATTGCCTGTTTCGTTGAACATCGTATCTGGCCATGAATCCTTTCACGCTACATATCTGAGAAAAAATAATTGGAATGCTGGAGCTGTTGCTTATGAGTAAAACTTACAGAGTATTATTTTAATTCTTTCTCTTAGGATGATCTCTCTTTGTGTAAAAACCTTAATGTCCTTTATTTGTATGATAACCAAATCAGACAAATACATAACTTGGACTTTGCTTCAAACCTAAGACATCTGTACCTGCAGAACAATTGCATTACAAGAATTGAAAATCTAGCATCACTAATAAAACTTGAAAAATTGTAAGTGCGAAATTTCAGATTTTTCTCATTTTTGTATTCATCTATGCCTCGAAGAAATACAAGAATAAATTAAATGTGCTGAATATGTCCTATGTGTTATTTCAAATATAAAAATATATTCATAGCAGATCCAGGAGCATGAACTAACAATACAATCCTATGTAGGCTTACTTAGAAATGGGAATGCCCGCAAGCGTACAGGGCATTTATTCTAGCCAGGTGTAATGCCCTACCATCAGAGCTTTTATTTGGTAGATTTATGGGAGTACCAGTAGAGGAGCGATTGTGCCCCTGTAGCTTCGGGGGGGGGGGTTGAATCCCTGCAACATATGTTGCTCTATTGTCCATGGTATCAGGACCTTCGCCAGTTATGGTATATTTAGACCCGATTCTGTCGGTTTTCTCAGGTTGGGATGATCGTGACAAGTTAAGGTTGATTCTTAGGGGAGGTGGGGGTGGCTAGGCTTGTTAAATTAATTATCATGAGGTGCTGCAAAAGAGCAGCTACTAAGTGATTAGCTCCAGCTATGCCCTATGGACTGTGAATAGTGCTGGTTTTGTTGTGTTAGTTTGTGTATGTATTAATGTGGTTTTGTTTGTGTATGTATTAATGTGGTTTTGTTTAATTGATGCCAATAAAGGTAATGAAATGAAATACTCAGAAGTAAATTCCACTGTATCAAATTAGGCTTACTTCCAGGAAAATGTGCATAGGCTTGCAGTTTTACAGTGCAATCCTATCCATGTCTACTCCAAACTAAGTCCCATTGTGTTTAATGGACTTAACGATACTCCCAGGTATAAGATTGCAGCCCTTTTCTAGCATTTTTGTCTCATTTATTTCAATTAGAGAGTTAAGCATGTGTTGAAATTAATGTGACTTTAAAGTTTTTCACTTTGGCTAGATTGTGCCTCAGGATAGAAACTGATAATATTTAAAAGAGGCTGTTTCCTTTATTTTTTGTATTAGAAGTTATGTACAGGTTAATAAATTTACATATATAATGTCCTATATTGCATATTATAATTAGTTGCTTTAAAGGATTCTAATTTTGTTTGACTGGCCTCCTAATTCGAAACACATGCTTGATAAGAAGCCTTATTAGCTTTAGTGGATGTGACTACCTAGTAAATGTTTTTAAAAGTGGGATCATAATGTAATTATTTGCAATTCTTCAGTAAGATAGTCATGCTTTTTTTCTTTCAGAAATGTGTGAATCTCTTTTTAACAAATCATAAAAGTAAAACATCTTTTATATTTGTTCTCTTAAGGTATCTGGGTGGCAATTACATCACTGTCGTGGAGGGCTTAGAGACTTTAGAAGAACTGCGAGAATTACATGTTGAAAGCCAGCAGCTTCCCCTAGGAGAAAAGCTCTTGTTTGACCCAAGAAGTCTTCATTCGCTTTCAGTAAGAACAAAGCATTTGGATGATGTCTGGTGATGGACGTCGATTGTTAAAAAATCACAACAGGAATTATTGAAAATGTTTACTTCCCATTTGCAAAGAGCTCTACCTCCATAAGACTTACAAGCATCATTAAAAACATTTTTAAAATTTAGAGTGACCAATAGTAGTGAGTACTAGAAATCATTTATTTTGTTTTTGCAGTAAGTTCTAGTAAATTCTTCTGTTGCATTTATTTCCCGTTAAATAATAGGATAGTACCTAGAATAGAATAGAATCCTTGCTAGGCATTGAGCTTTTGTTCAGTAGGGAATACTTCCAGGTAATATGCTTAATTTAGAAGCAAAGTCCTATTTTACAGTACTTTCTGTATTCAAAAGAAATGAATGAGATAGCATGAGATGAATGAGAAATGTGTGGCTGTATTTTCCAAAGGCTTAACGTTACAGAAAATGCAAAGAAGGTCACACAGTGGAGCAAGAGGAGGTGGGGGGGGGAAGCCAAACTAATTAGGAATTACCACATTACCTTTTGCAACCTATCTAATATGTCATGCCCGGTCAGGGCATGAAACAGGTGTAGTGGTAGCGGGGGTGGGGATGGAGTGCTTTAGGAGATTGTCCTTGGTGTGGTTTTTCCTCTGATTGCAGCCCCCTGTCCCCCCAGATTCAGCCAGGTTTACTCCCATGTAAGTGTGCATAGAATTACAGCTATTTTTCTTTTAAAATGTTTGGTTTATGTCATTGCAGAAGTCTTTATCAGTTTTGAATATCAGCAATAACAATATTGATGAACTGAGTGATTTGGCAATTCTGGAAAATCTCTTCCATCTTATAGCTGTTGACAATCAACTTAACCATGTAAAGGTAATATAAGAGCATAGGAATTGATAAGTAATGTAACAGAAATTGTGTAGTAATCAATATGCATGATAAGTTAGTCAACTTCTGACTTAGTTTTATTAATAATAATAGTATGTGAATTATTTGTTTGGAGGAGGCAATTTAAACGTAATATGCATGTTAATAGACAAGAAACTTTTGCTATGGACTTAGGGGGTTGTAGTCTGTCTTCACCATGGTCTTAACATTGTTAGTCACCATTTAAAATTTATTTTTTAAATTTAAAAATAGTGATCTGTGCATAGACACATTTTTTTTGTACCCATTAAAGGTAGTCGGGAGCAGAGAAAAGCTCAACAACCAGCACCTTAGAGTGTGCATGTGGTGGTTCTGCTCCATGTACAGGCCACCAAGCAGGTGATTGGCACTGTGTGACAGTATTTATAAGCTATAACAACATTTATAACAAGTGTGTGTGTGGGACAGTGGGAGACTTAATCCTGGATCCCTTTCTCTCCCCACCCTCAATATGTCTTTGCATGTCCTCAGGACTGGAGCCAGTAGTTTCTATTTACATAAGCAGGAATTGCTTTTTAAGACTGCAATTGTATACATACATTTCTGGGAGAAAGTTCCATTGAATTTAATGGTGCTTACTTCTGAGTAGACCAGTGTAGGCTTGTGCTGTAAGTTGTGTGTACTGGATCAGGTTCTTAGATTTGTAAACCCCCACCCCCAAAACCAGACATTATGGCCGGATCATTTGTTAGACCAAATTCTGTTTAAGAAAGAGTGCAAGTATTTTAATCTCAAAATTCTCTTTCACCAGAAGTTGGTTGGTTATCTTGCGCTCCCTCACACCTACAAATGGTCCGTGCTGCTGATAGCTACATGTAGTGGAAATGTGAGGGAGGAGAAGGGAGGAAGCACATAAAGCTGGCATGCCCCCCCCCCCCATGTCCTCATGTATAGAGCTGAGTGGGGAGAAATATAATTCAAACCAACCCTCAGTTTCTTTGTCATTTCTGGTCTGCTTCTGCATATATAATTAGGATGTTCTCATAATGGTATACAAATATAAATATAGCTAGAGAATACTTTTAAAACTAGAGAATACTTTTAAAACTGAGATTTATAAAATGATGAAAAAAATCCTCTTGATATTGCTTTTCATTCATCTTAATTCTGTAGTGTGTCTTATTTTGAAAAGAATTTGTCCATTTTGGGTCCATGAGCACCACACCCTAGAGTCGGACACGACTGGACTTAATTGTCAGGAGATACCTTTACCTTTATGGGGAAGAGAGGCGGGATAGAAATTCAATTAATGATGATAAATAATAATAATGATGATGATGTTTGGTTTTTTAATAGAAAAATAGAGGTATAGAACTATTAAAGTAATACTTTGATCCTAAACACACTTGAGACAGTCAAGAACTTCCAACTGGGTTTGCCAAGCCCAAAGTATGTAAAAGCTTTCCGTTTTCTTCTATGAGGGAAACACTATGCATACCAAGTGGCATATGTTTGTCCATTAATGGGGTATTTCCATTGCATATGCAAGAATAGGTAGTCCCTGTATGTACTGGATTATGACATATACCGTAGGTTGGAACTGAAAGGCTTGTAGTACACCAATCTCTTCCCAACGTATGTAACCATGTTTTGGGGTTTGTTATATTTGCTATTCTGCTGATTCCCTGTAAAACTGAAACATTCTCTAATAAAAAGTTAATCTATAGCTTTATAAATTCTCTTTATTCTGGAAGGGCTTGTGCTGGTTCAGTGTTCTGAGGATATGGTTGTAAATCTTTAATTTATTCAACCTTTGGCCATTATTGATTATGACAACAAGATATCAAAAAGATGAATTCCTTCACTTCACAATTCAGTCAGGAACAAGAGAAAAAATATAGATTTTCTGAAATAGATAATGGCAGACCGTCAGAATGATGACAAATTGCTGTCTACAGATGTAGTTAGGGCACTTGAGCTAGACACAGCCGATAAAAATTGGAGCACACTGGTCAAACGCAGGTTCTTAAATGACCATCATTAATTGGGAAGAAGGCTACAGCCAGTACTACAGATGTCATCCGAGGCTTTCACCCCCAGTGTGCCTAGAATATAATTTGCTCTTTAGTATTTTGTAGCAGCCCTCTAAGTGATAGCATGACATGATCATTTATCAAACAGAGCCTGCCCAAAAAAGTGTCTAGTCCCTTTAGTACAGCTTATTGAAAGGCTGGCAAGTGAAAGCACTTTATTAGAGACAGGAAGGCAATGAACAACTAGAGCGTATCCAAAGGGTAATCATATTTCAACATGGGATTAGTACATTCTTATATAAACATACACTGGTGTGAGCATGTTCTGCATCATTTATCAACTGAGTAATAGTCAACAAAAATCTGCAAAATTGTGTGGGTACATTCATCAAATTTTAGCTGTACTTTGCAAAGCTTTAAGAAATATGTACTCTTTTACATTTTCAAAATTACTTTAGTTTTTGAAGTGCATTTTGTTTCTTTCTTACAAAGTATGGTATGTGGTCAATATACATGATGCTCAAGAAAGGTCTCTACTCCAAGGAATTTACTATCCTTGCAACAGTAGTAAAGGGAGAGGCAAGGGTAGCACGAGATTTACATTAACAAATGCAGTTACACGTACTTAGGCTTTGTTTCAGTTTTGGAAATAAAATGCCAAATTACGCAAAAATGCCATTTGAACCTTAATATTCAAAATATCTTGAATATTATACAATATATAATGCATCCACCGAGGCCATGTAAGGCTGGCCCAGGCTGCAACAGGGCTTGGGATATCGCCGCCGATATCCCCTCCCCCTCCCAGCCCAGGCCGGACAATGGCCCCACTCCTTCACCACCCCTGCCTGCCCTCCCCCGCCCCCATGCTGACCGACATGGGACTTACCTGCAGCAGCCGGTGTGGGGTCAGTTCCACTGTCTAGTAAGCGGTGCCAGCCTCTGTGCCGTCACCACTTACTGAGCCATCGTCCTTGAGCCGCAAACGTGCTTTACGTTACATTTGCGACTCCTTAGGCCAACCTAACATGCGCAGGTTTGCACAGTACATTAGTGGCTTTCTGAGTCACTTCTCTCGCAATTGGCTCCTGAACTGAAGGAACCTCTGTGATTTGGCTTCCCTCCCCCAAACATGAGGAACGGCATCCCCTTTTTGTCTTTTCCCTTCCTAGTGATATCTACCCTTTTTTTGGATGACTCAAGGGAGTGTGGGAAGGTCAGGTGGACAGAGTCTGTGCCTTGCTTCCCCCCACAGCTGCCACATGATGGGCCACAGCAACCTCATTGGATTACCGCAGCATATAAATACCAATGAAAACTTTTATTGGGGGCTAATGTTGCAGAAGTAGCATATAGATTATTCCCTTTTAAGACATTGCTGTGGGAAAGCTTTTTCTTTTTTCTTGCACTCTGCTGCTCATGTTTTCTTTTACTATCTTTCTACTCAGCATGACTAGTCTGAGAGCCTTGTCACTAGCACACCAGACTTGATTTTTTCTAAAGTACAAAAGAGGGGAAAGCAAAGATCAGCCTTTGCTCTCTTATTTTTTTAGGTTTGATTTTCTGTTCCTAGACCAGGAACCAGTTTTAACAAATGTTAATGAATAACTTAAGAAGTTGTATTACACAGTCAAAATGAACATGCCAACACTCCTGTCCAGTTTGGCATTCTGTGTGCACAAAAACATACTTCTGCACAAGTATCTCTAACTTGATGGAAATTGACATGGTGAAATCAGATGGAAATTAAGAGCCGTTCTATCCAACTTTCCAGAACCAATGCAGCTGCAAGGTAAGGGAACGAACATTCCCTTAGCTTGAGGAGGCCTCCATGACTGCCCCTCCACCGCAGGATGCAGCGCACGCCCCGTTGGCATGGCTGCATCAGTGCTGGAACATTGGATAGGATTGGACCTGAAGACTTGTTTCAACTAGTGAAGAAAAGCAAACTCCTTTTAATTCAGTTGGCTAGTGGTATTCTAGTTGTTTACTGTCAACAATGTACAGAATGGCACTAGGAAGAGAGACAGTGCATATTCATGAGAAGACCTGTGTCTGCCAAAATGTGCATGCTTGTTTATATATTGTAGTTATATAAAAATAACAGATTTGACCTAGGACACATTACCTTGACCACTTACAGATGTGGAAGGATTTTTTTGCTTATTGTATTCTATATAATTGAGATAATAGTTACAAAGCACTCTGGGCCTGATCCATCCCATTTTTTTGTCCATTCTCTTGCATACGCAGCTCTGCAAGCATGCAAAAGGATTTTCTGCTGACAACCCCCTTCCCATGAGCACACAATTGTACTCATTGACATATATGCATAGAAAAGGGATTTTGTATAGATTAAAAATGCCATAGAAGTGATTCCTAATAAGAACTCCAATGCAATTAGCCAAATTTTAGACATGATTTTCTGCATGATCTTGAAGTATTCTGGCTGAAATCCAGAGACCCACATTTGAAGTGGCTGTTTTCTTCAAACATGGTATATACAGTATATCCTCTTTGACGTATAGAAACCCTTAAAATAAAGCTAATTGGACACATACTTGCTCAGGAGCTTACAGGTATGCATAACAGTGCAAGTGGTGTTAGTGCTTCGGCTTCCATTTATGTTGCTCTGGATTCTGGCCCTAACCTTTACAGTAGACGATGAATACACAGGAGGTTGGTCAAAATCATGAATTAGAAAGACAACAATCAGAATGCTACTTCTTTGCTTTGTATGTAAAGCATGTGTGTTTCTTAATTTAACATACATCCATCATGTTATTGGAGTTAGTAAAGTTAGCTACCGTATGTGAGTAACAGTTTGGAAAACTTAAGTTTAATTGGAAATACAGAATTACGAATACCGGTAAGTTTAATTACCGGTATACTGTCTGGCTAAAAATATTCAAAAATATTCAAGTTTTTTTCTCTGGTATTTGCAGGACTTGGAATTTGTTCTGAGTGTATGGATCAAGCTGTGCAAATTAGAGCTGAATGGGAATCCTGTTTGCCACAAGCCAAAATACCGGGACAGAGTTATATTACAGTCGAAAACTCTTGGTAAAATAATATACCTCCAGAGCCTTTTATTTTTATAAGAAGTTAGTTCATTAAACCATGCCGAGTTACAACGAAGTTCCTATGAATACAAATAATGATAATCTAAGTACAATGCATTCTGGGGCGAGCCAGGGCCAAGGGAGTGCCAGAGACTGCCCTGCAGCCAGCGCAGTTTGCCGCAGTTAAGTAAGGGAATGCTTTTTTTAAACTCCTTTTTTCTTTTTTACAATGGACTCTGCATCCGTGGATAGTGAAATCCACGGATGGCAAAACAGCAAATGGCAAGGGCCCACCTGTATTCCTGAATTGGATCATCGGGTTCTAAAATTCTATGTCTGCCATGTACAATGGTTGTTAGATTGCGTTAGAGGACATGTAAATTAGCTAGAAGTCTTATTTCACTGGTCTTGCTTCCTTTGCATTGCACTGGATTATATCTAGCAGTCATATAATGTGCTGTTGTAACACATCAGGTGGAGATCCGGGAAGTAACTCTTTTCAGTCATATTCTTTTATTCTAACTTTTTGTATAGAGCTATGCCACCTTTACAGGTAGCAGTTATTTTAATCCTCAGATTACTCTTTTCCACCACTATGTGGTAGCAGTTTACATATCTGCTTTCCTTCCCCAAGCAGCTGTATCACAGAGACAAAGCCAAACTGGGCTTTAGTACAATAGCAGATGGAGGTCATGTTGACAAAATTGGTCTCTTAACTGTGACAGTACTAATAGAAAAAGAACAATAGCTAGAGAGAGCAGAGCTTCTCCACAGCACTGTGTTCCTGAGATTGCAATCCTATATATACGCTTATCTGGGAGTGTATATTGAATGCAGTGGGACTTACCGTACTTCTGAGGCACATGCCTAGGATTGCACTGTGTAAACATAGCAAAGCTCCACTTAGGAAGTAATTGGGTCATCTAAAGAAACCTGGCATTTTGTTGACTTACTATGTTCCAAAATTGTCCCTCAGAATCTCTTGATGGGAAAGAAATAAAAGAAATGGAAAGACGATTCCTGATGAACTGGAAAGCGTCCAGAGATGCCAGAAAGAAGAACAGGACAGAAAGTACACTGAATGAAAATGCATCATATTCACATTTTGGTATGCAAATTATATCTTCATGATGATTTACGGAATCGGCATTAAGAGAAAAATATATTTGGAAGGGAAAAAAGGCAATACAGTACCTGTAGATGATTAACCAGATTATAGTGTTTTGAAGATGATTGACAGGAAATGGTTTAGATTTTTTTTGCTGTGAAGTTGATTCATTCCTATTTAATGGTGGTATGAATGGCTGAATGAACCTTCTCTAATAAATCTTCCAAACAATGTTACAAAAACATTTTTGGAATGAATTTCTATGGTATTAAAGGTTTATATCGTCTTGTTCTGTGCTATTGAACAGCAGTAATATTTCTGCCAGTGGAAGACCACATATCAGTGATTACAATTTCTGTTTTTCTGAAACTTAGTTTTTTAAGGTTTCTCATGACTTACTAATCCGTATCAATTTCTACAATTTAACCGAGTCTGAAAATTAGTAACAGCAAAGGTTTTTTTCTTTCTCCATAATTTTTTTGCTGTTTCCGATTTTTATTGAAGATCCTGCTTGGATAATGGTCTCAGGGACATTGACATAAAACATGCACATCAGTAATGTTTATAGTAGTTTAAAAAAAATGCTATGCTTTCATTTACATGTTCCAATCTATGTTTTGTTAAGTCATATTTCAGTGTTGCCTAGATATTATAGTTTGCAGATGTAACCCTATCTTAATTGTTTTAGTTGTTAATGTGGGGCAAGTTTTTGAACAGTAAATGTTCTTATATCTTTGCTCCCTGCAGATGACACTGACTTGGAACATCCCCATTTTCCTATTTACTACTTCCCATCTTCTAAAGAAAAACCAAATATTGCTATTGTGTCTGAGGCACATAGGTCTCACACTAGAGAATCCCAGGCAACAATCCAGGAAGAAAATAGAGTTGCTGAAAAAATCAGGTATGTTCCCTGTAAAACACCTTTTGAAGCTCAACTTCTTGTTGTCTACAGTAGCACATAAAAGGAAAACTTCAGGAAGTTTTGTAATGTTGAGAAGCTGGAACTACAGCATTTAGAAAGATGCTATCCTCTTAAAAGGTTCCTCTCTGAAGTCAATATTAAAAATAGAAGGCACACTTGCAGCCCAATCCTAACCTACTTTTACACTGGTGGAAAGCTTATTCTGCCAGTGTAAACTACTTTATGGCTGTCGCAAATGCGATAGCGCCAGTGCATTGGACCTGGCCACTGCTGCAACCAGCGAACAGCTGGCTCCATGTGAAGATGGACACCGGACGCCCGCCAGTGCAGGTAAGCCGGTGCAGGAGGTTGTAGGGAGGGAGGGAGGGGGTTGAACAGGGCGGTGGAGGGTGGAACAGGGTAGTGATGAGGCCAGGGGGAGGGCAGATAAGGCCGGGAAGAGGGGTTGGTTCAGTGGTGGTGGCGCACACCAAATCCTGACCCCTTTCCTAGGCCTGATTCGCCTTCACGGATCAACTAGGGCTTGCACCAGCGATTGAGCTGGCGCGGGTCCAAGTTGACCCATGGTGGCTGCTGCTAGAATTTTCCTTACCCCGAGAAGGCCTCCATTGACCACAGCCTCCATTGACCACGGCCTCCATTGACCACGGCCGAGAAGGCCTCCATTGACCATTCCCCACGGGATACAGTGGACGCCGCGCAGGTGCCTCTGCATCGCCACACAGGGATTTAGTTAGGATTGGGTTGTTAGACTGGAACTGTTTCACCTATAGCACAATCCTGTACATGTTTACTCAGAAGTCTCATTTTGTTCAATGGCGCTTAATCTCAGGTACATGTACATAGGATTGCAGCCCTATTTTGCAGTGTACAGCTGTAGCAAATAGGGTGTATTGTTCAGAATAATTCCTGTTTCTGAAGTTGTTCCTTTTATCATTTCATAATGTATGACAATATTCTAGTTACGGCTGGTATCTCACATATATGTTACAGGCAGAAGTGTGTAACATTACCTAGCCCTTTTTAAACTAGAAAATTCTAGTTTGGTGTGATGGTGTGGTCTTTGCACTTTTGCCACTTCAAATCTCCCCCAAGCAGCTTCCCCCCCACCTCCTGCAGAGATGTAAATACACATTTTAAACTTAGAGGGGGCAAAAGCTGCCAGGTGGGTCTGTGAGTTGGAACAGGAAAACAGAAGAGAAGGAAAGTGTTACGCGCACATACTCTGTGGCTACTTCTTAGATTGTCCATCCAGAGGCAGCTTTTCCAGTTTAATTGATATAAAACATGACTGAGAGCACAATCCTGTGCAAAAAACCGACGGCGGAGCGAGTGCTCTGCCGCCGGAAGCTGTCGCAAACATGCTGTAAGGCACGTTTGCGACAACTGAGGAGTAAAGGCCGCTGTAGACCGCACGAATTTCGGCGCGTCCCAGACGCCCGAGGAGCTTTGTCGAGCTGTGCTGAGGTGTCTGGCTACCATAGCGGAAGCGAGCGGAGGAGATGCAATCTCCCGATTTCCGGCACGATCGAAAATGTTCCTGGCCCATGTTTGAGGGGGCTGCTTCGCGGAGCTACTGCAGCCACCAATCAGATGAGAGGGAGAGGAGTGTTAGCCAATCACCGTGGAGGTTTCTTCCAAGAAGGTGGGACAAAAGGAGGGACTATTTGCGGGAAGACACTCCTACAGACAAGCTCAGAGCGTGGAGGAGAGCAGCCAGCCTCGCTCGCTCGCTCGCCTTGGGGCTCGCTCGCCTGCCTCGGCGTGCGGTCTGTCACGGCCTTAAGGGCGGCCGGCACAAGGCTGGCCACCCTCACTTCATCGGTGGGATATCCATGCGGCCACCGGAGGAAGGTAAGAGATCCCCCGGCGGCCACATGGACGGTCCGGGCAGCGAGGGAGGGGGGCCATTGGCCGAGTCGGCCCAGGGGTGGATGGCATCCACCATATCCCCGTCTCCCACCAGGCCAGCTTGGCTGGCGGAAATTTAGCTGGCGGGAATCCAAGGAGGCCCATTGGGCCTTCCCTGGTTTACACCGGGGGAAGGGGACGAGTAGACCTCCAGGCTACAGAGTGGCCCGGCCTGGGCATAGGATCCGGCGGGCAGCCCTAGGCCACCCGCCGGATACTTACATAGAAGTGGGCTGTGAGTAATGTTATGGACACTGGACATAATGTCTAGTTTGGGCCTTATTTGACATGTCTCTCAACTGCAGGCATATTGGAAATAATTCACAGGTGCAAGCATCCTTATGAAGCTCGTAGATAAGCTTGTGTGGCCAAATGTATCTCTCCTAACTGAACAAAGAGGGCTTAATGTGGGATTAATATATACCCTAATATTTGCCAGGGGGAGAGCTATAGTCCCTCTTTACCCCAGCATAGCATATTTTCCAGTGGCTGTTTGCTGCTGTCTCTTCTGCATCTTTTTAGACTGTGAGCCCTTTTGGAACAGGGAATCCGAGAAGCAGGGATGAGCCATTGCTGCTTGCTTGTCCATCTCCCCACTAGCAGTGATGGCTGTTGGGAGAAGCTGCTGTCTTTTCAAAATGGAAAGTGCAAATGAAAAAGCAGAGCTGGCAGCTGCACTCGCTGGCCTGCAAGCAGCAATGGTGACCAGGACTAGTGGCTTCTATTTGTTCAGTTTGCCCTCTCCTGCTTGGAGTGGTGGGATTGGCTGCTCCTAACAGTGAAAAGGTTAAGGGACCTTTGCTTTTTTCCATGGAGAGAAAAGCAGTTTGAGGAGAGCAATTCTGAGTGGACCAACAATGGGAGAACAGTTGTCAAATATGTTCGTTCTGCTGTGGATATGATTGCACTAGTGTCACTGCCAACCAACTGGATGGTTCCTCTGACATCACTGCCAAGGATACCACAAGAACCCTCCCTCCCTACACTGGTTTGACCAAAAGTTCCTTTCCCTAGAGGTTATGTACTCAGCACTGGGAAGGAGAATCTCTCAACAATTAAAGAAAAGGGTTCTATTTCTTCCTACCAAAACAATAGCATGTGCATAGCTTGCTTTGACGAGCAATAATAAATTGCTGAGAGAAAATTATCCATCCCCCTGAGCACCATCATGTAGAAAGAGTTTAACTAAGCCAAATCCTATTTGCATGATTGTGGGAATAGTTTAGTTGAAGCCAGTGGGAATTTGACAAATGTAGAACTTGGTATTTTTTAAAAAAGTTTGTTTAAATTTAGAAAAAAAAAATCCATAGCTTTTACACCTGTGGTATGATTTAATCTGTATGTTCAGTTATTAAGTACTGTGCATTGGGTTAATAGGCAAATTCTGATGTCTATAAGCAAGGAACCATTGGGCCCATTTGGAACAAATGACCCTAAGGTGCATTGGGGATCATTTTGAACAAAGGCAATTGCATTGTTTAATTCAATTGTATTGCATTCCATTATGATGAATAATGCTACTTTCTGTGCCTGTCACACTAAATTGTTCTGTGGATATATTCAAATGTACATGCAAATCAGGTTTTTTCTTCCACAGCCCCAAACCAGCTTTCTTCCCACTTTTCAGTGGCTTTGACAGACATACTAGCTAGCAAAGCAAATACTGATTCTATAGTCTAACTTGCTCCTCTCTCTTCAGCTGAGCTGTTCATCTTTATTTAATTATTATTTCCAACGCAATGCATGTACAGTACATTAAATTAAATTAAATGTATATTAGTTGTCCCTGCCCTCCCTTTCTAGGAAAAGCAAGAATCAGTTTTTAAAGTGCTAAAAAATTGTTTGGGGAAGGAGGTGGGTTAGTTATGTAACTGGTTTGCAGCCATTTTGCATTGTGCACAGCTGACTTCTGTTGTAAACATGCACCACCGGTTTCCTCTAAGATCAATCCAATAGAGAAGATTGTACATTTAATCAGAATGGGGTGAGCATGCCTTCATAGCAAGCGCAAATTATGTACATCTGTATGCATCCTAACAGGTGTTTCCTCTCTTTGCCCATGCTGTAGCATGTTCAGTCCTAGGCACGTTATAAATATAATTCTAAAACTGCATATAAGAGCCACTGGAAATACCTTTTCTCATGATTCTAATTGTTGATTGACTGTTTTAATGTGCCACATGAAAATAAATGTTGTTAATCTTTGCTTTTTTCATTTTAAATCAATAGCTCTTGGTAAGCTGCAATGCTGCCTTTTTAGCAAGTAGAAGTAAACATGTATACAATGGAGATATAGTGTAAAGACAATAGAATGTAATCTCTTTTTCTTGGCATCTGATGCTAAATAAAAGTACTCTGATTCACTGAGAGGCAGCCTCTATAGAAAAAGAGTCGGCCCCAAACAAACGCACAAGAGACATGTGGGGAAATGCCTTTTGTTGCAAACTGGAGGAAGTACAGTCCCTTGTGGGTCAGAGAAAGGGGAATGATCTGGATCTCAGGATCAGGTCTTTTCCAGTGAAATGGCTGGCTGAGGTTCTCTTTAATGTGTGATAAACAATTTAGAGGTCAGAGAGGAAAATGGAGCATGAGGACAATGGATCCCCAGTACTGCTGCCTGGGTCCAGTTCAGGCCCAAGTATGACTACTTTTAAGTTAAACATAACTAAAACAAGGCTGCAATCTTGTACACTCTTGTGCAATCAGAGAGTAACAGCACAATCCTGTTCCCCTGGGCCATGTAGCATGGGCTGCATGGTCCATGCTGCATCCTGTCCGGGGAAGGGCCTGGCTGGAGGTCTCTTCAGGGTAAGTTGACATTTCTCTGCTTACCCCGGCCGCTTCAATGGACCTACTTGGTTCTCCACCAGCTCTTTAGCTGGCGTAGAACCAAGCAGCCCAGTGTCTGTAGGGAGGGTTAGGGATGAGTCGCGGCATCGCCGATCCCTCCCCCCTCCTGAGCCCAATCCACCCCCGCATCCTGTAACGGCACGCCCCTTCCTTGCCTTCCCCCTTCCCTGATTGCCTTACTCAATCAGGCTGTCTGCGCTCTCTATTCTTTTAGTTTCTCGCTCGTTTTTCTTGTGCAAGATTGGCAACCAAATCCTATTTGTAAATGCAAGGTCTTGCTGACAGTTAACAAGAACTTAACAAGAGGGCTTCTGAACCGTCAGCAAGACCTTGCATTTACAAATAGGATTTGGTTGCCAATCTTGCACAAGAAAAACGAGCGAGAAACTAAAAGAATAGAGAGCGCAGACAGCCTGATTGAGTAACTGACAGCCGGTGCGGTTACTAAGTCAGGTCACTTCCACTTTCAATGAACTGTACTCTCCCGTGCTTTTAGCAAATTATATGGATGGAAGGTGAACTGAGGACAACTTCACCTGCAATCTTCTTTGATTGTTCCCTTTTGAAGAGGTTCTAAGTTATTAGAACGAAACGTTGGGCTGCTTTTCCTTGGACTTTGATGTTATTTTTTGTTCCGTGTGCAGCTGCCTGAACGGGAGACCCGCCAGCGGTATTGGAAATCATTAAAATTCAAGCCTCTTTTTACTACATGGCATCGATTCCCGTATCTTTTAAACATTGTTGCCAAATATTTGTTTATCTCAATTTAGAAAACAGTGATAACTTCATAGTGTTGTTCTTTGATCTAGTACTTTGACAATTAATATGTATAATCACAAGCTATTTTTATTTTGCCTCTTTAACAAGTGCATGCGTTATGAAATATGTTAGACACCTGTACCTAGAATGCGACACTTAAGCATGGAATATGCACATTTGTATCCATGTACCAAATATTTAAAATATTACTGTACACAAATTTTTATATTAAATATTTTTTTCACTCAGCTATTCAACCTTGAAACCTTCTCCAACTGTACAGAAGGAATTGTTTGAACCTCATCTCCTTAGACAAATGCCTCTGTAAACAGACACTGGACAGACAACAGCTTTCTGTATTAACTACAGAACACGTGGAATGTATCAGAGCCAACTATGAAGAAAAACTGAATCCATTGGGAAGAACTTTATATTTAAAATTTTTTTTTAAAGTAAGGGATATTTTAAACACTTTTTCACTGCTAACACAAGAAAGTTGCATATTATAAAACCAGTATTTTGTATAAAGATAGAATATATCAATGTAATTCCTTAATAAAAAGTTTAAAATAAGATGTGCAGGCTTCTTTATGACAAAAATTAATGCTGAATAAAGATTCTCCCTTCCCACTGAGACCATTGAAAAATCTCTTTCTCTGTGTGTGTGTGTGTGTGTGTGTGTGTGTGTGTGTGTGTGTGTGTGTGTGTGTGTGTGTGTGTGTGTGTGTGTGAGAGAGAGAGAGAGAGAGAGATGTATCATTATATACTAATAGGCCTTCAACCACCTGAGTTTGCTATCAGTTTATACACAAAATAGGACCACTCACAGACAAGACAGTACTGTCTACAAATGCATGGTATTCCCTACCCTAGGTATGCAGAAGTAGAGAAATTGTAAATAAAAAAGAGAAAAATTCCAAAACAGTAGATGTGGACTGAACATCCAGTAGCCTCTAGGAGCCATGGCATATTGAAGTATCAGTTGGAAAGAAATGATCATCATCTATATATACTGTACTGCCTTTCTTGTCGTCAGCTGTCTGTTCAGACCTTATTCAAGGCGGTTTACATAGGCAGGCTTTTCTTAAACCCCTGTAGGGTTTTTTTTTTCAATAATGTTCTGTTAGCATAGAACACTTTTCATTCTCCAGATGTTTCCCTTCAACAATGTGATTATCTCTCTGGCTGCACAGCACATGCCTTCCGAGCTTGCTCAATAGTAACTCCTCTCACAGAGGGTTAACACATGTTATCTCAGCTTGTCAGCAACTTCTAGTTGTCTCCCACCCAGGGCACAACTGAGCTGGTCTTGTCTTAGCTTTCTTCAGGCAGGTGGCAGTTCAACCACCAGACCAGACCTCCTACCCACACCTACAGAAACCACAGCAAAATGGGGGGGGGGGGGGAAGCAGGCAGGGATAGAATTTGCCTGTTACAGCCAATAGGGCAGTTTAGGGTTGGGGAGATGCAGCATTTTGTTTCAGGTCCCACTTATATAACAAGATAAACTAAAAATGGCACTGTTGCATTCATCAACAGGACTGCACCAGTGTAAGTCATGGAATCAGAGTTCTGGCAACAGCCCCCCAGTTTCATGTAATTTCCAGTTATATTAAAGGCATTTTTACCCAATGGTGTATATACACAACAGGAGTTAAATGCATACACCTTTGGGCTGGGCGGAAATGGTATTTATTAAGGACCACATTTAGAGGATCACACATGCAGAGTATGTGCTCTGTTGGTGTTTAATTATTATTATTATTATTATTATTATTATTATTATTATTATTATTAATAATAACAGTATTTATATACCGCTTTCCAACAAAAAGTTCACAAAGCGGTTTACAGACAAAATCAGATAATTTCAGACTTCAGTTGACTTTAATTTTTAAAAGAAGTAATCGCTCTCTCTGTCATCATTGTTTTGCTTTTGTATTTTGTACCTCAAAACACTGTCTGAGTTGATCCATAACTTAGGGCTAAACTAAGATTCTGGAGACCTATGTGCAGTCTCCTGATTAAAAAGAAGAAGAAAAGGAATACAAACCTCAGGTACTGCAAATTGGCTTAGTAATACAGCAAGAGGAGAATGGGTACCTAATCCTCTCCCTGCATCTTGATTTTATTATAAATGCCCCCTCAGCTGCTTTTTCCCCCATAGGGAGAACAGAACACAATCTTTTATCCTGTGGGAGGGGAAAGCAGCTGGTAAGTGTGTGCATATGTGCTTGAGCACGTGTGTGATTTTGGTCAGAGAAATGGCCTGCAGGAAAGGGGACCTGAGGATGCAGTACCCCATGGTTGCATTTCAGGGGCGGGGGACACTGCTGGGAGACTGCTCATGCATCAGCTGTCTATAATCTAGTTTGGGCCTCAGTTAAATTAAGCAACATGGAATTTAACCTTACATCACAGTCCTCAACACACTTATTTGGAAACTAGTCCTATGGATTTCAAAGGAACTTAATGCCAATTAAATGTTTTAGGGGAAAGTGCCAACTGGCTTAAGCTCATGTACTTCAGTTTAACTGGGATCATAACTACATAACGGCCAAAATCCCAAAAGGAAACATTGTTCATCATGTGAGGGTATTGTATCTGAAGCCATCAAATGCTTAGTCCAGAGTAGTCCCATAGAAATCACTGGGACTACTCCATAAGGAAGCAGTACAAGAGCTGCAACATAAGTGCCTTTAGGACTGAAACGTTTGCCATTTCTCTAATAATTTTGCACCTTACTGTCTGTCCTTTAAATCACCTTTTCCCCAGACCCCACTTCCTAATTACAAATGATACTCAAAGCTTAAGCTTTTAATTTTCTTGGCTACATAAAGGGCAGCAAATAATTCAGACTTTATTTTTCTGCCTTGCTGGGTCAAAGATTTGATTTATTGTGTCTATGTTATCACACAATCAAAATTTCATTCCCAATGTTTGGTTGGGATAATTCTACACCCTGCCTATTTATTTTGAATGTCTCTTCTCATTAGTGTTACTGAACTGTTATTACCAGCCATCCAAATGCAACCTTTTGTACCGGTCAAGTGTCCCCATATAAATATATATGGTTTTGTGTGTGCCTTTGTTTTATACATATACAATACATACAGGCATGCATAAAATATATAAATACATGCATTAAAACCACTCCAATTCATCTTCCCCTCCCTTCAAAAGACTTAAAAAAAAACCTGAACATTTGGAAAGATCTCAAGTTGAATTTAGGCAAGGCCCAAATGGGGGGGTTGGGTTGGGGCCACCCACTAGTTGTATTGTAGGACCATGTGCCATTATGGCAAGCTGCTTTTCAAACTTACCACCGTTTTACCACCGTTTAAAGTGTGGTTTTTCCATATAGCATGCTGGGGCAGGGAGGGGCATGTTGTTCAAGAACTACAAGCTTAAAGCCCCCTTGGGCACACTAAGATAGTTCTGTGATGCTTTGGATCCAGGTCTACAATGTTTGTATTCTATTGTATTGGTCTCCACACTGTCTCCAGTTGAAGCCTTTTCCCCCTAATGTAAAATATGTCCCTAGATTTGTATGAAATCAACTCCGTCCCCATATAAGCAAAATCCATCTGTTTTGAAACACTGAAAATTTGTATCAGTTGAAAACAGCCAGTGCAAAGCACAGTGAAAATCTAGTAAAACACAACAATGTTCAAGAATCTGGTGTAGACCATTTAGTAGACAATGGTTACCTGCAGACAATCAGTGTACCATATTTTGTTTTCCCTGGTTGTTTGGAACAAAGTTAGAATTAGGTATGTCATCACATAATCCACAAGAATCATTTTATTAACCATAGATTATAAAACTCTATAACTAAAATAATAGCTTCATGTGGGATATTTTAATACAGTGCTTTTTGTCTTGGCAGTTCAGAAGAGTTATAATCTATTATATGGTAACTAGCCTTGTAACGTTAATATTTATTAATGATGGAAAAGCTAATTTGAAAATATGAAGAACCATGGCTTTCTATTCTTTGGCAAAGCAAAGGTCAATACTGGCAAATTCTAAAAAGAATAATGTAGAGAAAGAAATAACTTATGAAAAGATTGTTTAACCTCCGAGCCCAACGTTTAAATTACTTCCCTCCAGCAAAACGGTTACTTTATCCTAACCCAAACAATGTTCCTGAAGAACAATTTCAACATTTGTACCTAGAGAATATAGGCATTGCTTTCAATCGTGCAAACGCCTTCCAGGCTTCTAATGGAAAGATGATTAATTCACAGAGCTTGCAACTATTTCCTTGTGGAGAGTGAGATAAGGTGCCGGCTAATGGTTTGTTGAGAGCCTTCATTCGCATCTTGTGGTCCACAGCTTGGAAAGTGTGGCTCAGTGCCAGCTCTGGGTTTTATTCTGAAACAATCCTGGATTTCATATCAAAGCAGCATGTCTTCAGCCCTGATTTTGAGCTGGGAGTTAGAGGGAAAGGTGAGGGCAGAGGAAATCAAAATCTCCAAAGAAATAAATGCCCTGCTAATTTAATGCAGTAAAGAGTATATACCATAATCATTTGGGCAACCATATGAAACTCAGTTTCTTAGAAATAAGTGTCCTTAAATCAGTAGGGATTGCTTCAAAATGGAAGCAAAATTCAACCAAAACTAGAGACTCCAAACTCCCATAGATTTCAGTGGTAGATAGATAGATAGATGATAAGACTATTATTTATCTATCTCAGGGGTTCTCAATCTTTGGAGGTCCAGTTACCCCCTATCATGGTCCAATTTTCTGAAGTACCCTCTGCTAATTAACTGCTAATTAATTGGATTAATCAATTAGGTAATTAATTGTTAAGTTAAAAAGTACTAAAACTAAAACAATTTTAAACGTGAAAAATGTCTTATTTAACTCTCTCTCTCTCTCTCTCTCTCTCTCTCTGTGTGTGTGTGTGTGTGTGTGTGTGTGTGTGTGAGAGAGAGAGAGAGAGAGAGAGAGAGAGATGTAAGGATCTATTTTTTTCCTGCAAGTCACACTTCCCAAAATCAGCTCCTCCCTCCCCCACCCCACCAAAGTACATTTTCCAAAGTACAAAAATAAGCCCAAAACCAAAATCAGAGAGACAGAAGGGCTCCAAAAATAATTTAAAATTTAAAATCCATGTTAATTATCACTTTATTAGCTGCTGATGGGGCAGATAAGGGGCAGGGCTTGGCGTACCCCCAGCAAGAGGTCCGCATACTCCTAGGGGTACCCGTACCACAGTTTGAGAACCCCTGATCTGTTTTCTTACTTACTAACTAATCAATCAATCAGTTAATTCAACAACATTTATACCGTGTCTTTCTTGTTTGAACAACCCAAGGCAGCTTTAGGTAAAGGTATCCCCTGACAATTAAGTCCAGTCGTATCCGACTCTAGGGTGTGGTGCTCATCTCCATTTCAAAGCCGAAGAGCCAGCGTTGTCCGAAGACACCTCCGTGGTCATGTGGCCAGCATGACTCTCCTTGCCGCAGCGCGTAGCATGCAGCTGGAACACGGAGCGCTGTTTACCTTCCCGCAAGCGGTACCTATTTATCTACTCGCATTGACATACTTTGGAACTGCTAGGTTGGCAGCTTTACAACATCATAAACAATGTTTAGCGCATTCTTCAGTCTCCCGCTGAAATAGATGACATTCTAGGGGGGGGTAAATTTAGCTAAAGTATCCCCCAAAAATTTGAAAAATGGCTTTCTGTCAATGCTCAGAACATTATTCAGCAGTTTTGCTCTGATCCAACAAATGTTTAGAATGGTATCCTGTATGCAAGTTTAATGCCCAAGTTCTCAAGATGTAGCTTCTGTTTTCCCTTCTGTCCTTGGTTCTCATCTTTTTAACTTGCTGGAGGGCTTTGCAAATGATGGTGCCTGTTGCTCCCAAACCACTCTCCTAGTTCAAACTGACTACAAAGACCAGGAGTTGCACAGCAATCCTCTCGCAAAATTAGCAACAATTGTACCAGAACCAATGTCAGATGGTATCTGTTCACTAGGGTACATTTCCCTCTACTTCCTCTTCATACTACCAGCACTTGAGCACATCCTTTCCGTCCACTTAACTTCAACTCATGGACACAAATGCCTCAGAAGTGGCTGTTGTCCAGAAAAGCACATGCCACAACCAGCCAGTTGGTCTTTAAAATGCCACATCACTTTTCCTTTCCTAGTCAATTAGTTAAGATGTGCTTGACAGCCCAATCCTAACTAAGATCCGGCTGGCGGCCCATGGCTGTCTGCCAGATCCTGTGCACCGGCAGCCAGCGTGGCTGCTGGGTGGGAGATCTACTCGGGGAAGGAGACGCTTGTCTCCTTCCCAGAGTGTAAATGGCGGCCGCCCGGATGGGCCTCCTCGGATTTCCGCCAGCTATTTTGCTGGCAGAAGTAGAGGAGACCATGTAAAGGCTCCGGCGCCTGGCGAGGGTTAGGATACAGCCAAAGGCCGTCCTCCATCCCCTTCCCTGGCCACCGGGGCCAATGGCCACCCTCCCATCTCCGGTGATACATCCCCCCGCCCACTGGATCCAAACTTACCTGGGTCTGGCGATGGCAGGGTCCTCCCGGCACCAGTTCAGATGAAGTTCAAGGAATTAAAGTGATTGACACCCGATCCCTTGAAAGTAAGTTCCAAAACTTCAGTTGCTTCAAATTGCCAGGCTGTTTAAAAAAAACAAAACTGGCTTCTGTTCCAGTTAGTTTCTGGACACAATTCAAGGTGCTGGTTTTGTGACCTAGAAAGTTCTCATTTGAAGAACCACCTGCTCCCATATGAACCTGCCTATTCATCACAATTGCCATCAGAGGGCCTGCTCTGGATACTGCCAATTACAGAGTTTAGGATGGGTGGTGACCAGAGACAGGGCCTTCTCCGTGGTGATTGCTTCCTCCAAGATGCTTCCTCCAGGACAATCGCCTGGCATCTACTTTATTAGTTTTCAGGCTCCAGGGAAAGATAATTTTATTCTATTCAACTTTTATAATATTGTAATGCTGCTCTTACTGTTCTGTTGCTGATCATTTTATTATCTGTACTGTATTTCTTTCCTGTTTTACTTTTTAATCATTGTATATGTTTTAAATTAATTGTTTTAATTCCTGTTAGCTGCCTTGGAAGTTGTTTTACTGAAGGGTGGGCTATCCATCATGATAAAACAAACTCATGTGTGAATGGGACTTTGCTACTACTTCCTTCCAAATAAGGAGCCCAGAATCCAAGTACTAATTGCATCCATTTGTTTAAAGAATTAATTCAATCACTTCCATGTAAATTCAGCTGTGAGTCTCTGGATGACCTGGTTGTGCAGTCTGGATAAGTGAAAGGGACGGGAGAGCCAAAAGGAACTCAAGCCTAACGGGTTTATTCCAGTGTTACACAACTGTTGCACCAGCATCACATCAGACTGATAGCCAGTACAGGGAGCAAAACTGAGCAGAGTGATGGCGCAGTGGTGGGGACAAGTGGCTTGAGTGACTTAGGCCTGATTCACATATGACAGCGTTGTCCCCGTCCAGCGTACGCGCTGATCAGGCGTGATCAGGCGCTTGGAGCAGGGGGAGCGTCGCTCTGCTTGTCTTCCCTCCTGCTGTCCCGCCTTCTTAAGAAAGCGCAGCTGTGATTGGTTACACACAACCGCGCTCTGATTGGCTGACGTCTTGAGAACTCTTGTTCTGCTTGCCTTTTCCTCTCAGAAGTTCTTGCCCTTACTTCAACCACAAATTTTATATCATTATCCCAGCATGAACTGGGAACATTTTGAGAGTTTTGCAATGACATTTTGCAATAACGAGGCTTGCTCTCTCCTTGGGGGTTTCCCTCTCAGAAGAGCAGTGGAATTGTAACCTCCGACGCGATTGGAGCTACTTGTGATTGGCATGCAACCACTCTCCCCCCCCTCTCACGCGATTGGTGGCTGCAGTAGCGCTGTGAACCCGCCCACAAGCTCCACGAGAAAAGCTCCGCCAAAGATGAACCGAACCATCTCCAGCGATTCAAGCGTTGGAGCCCCGGAATGGTGTCCTTTTACATGATGAATATGCAAATACAGCGCAGAGCAGGTCCGTGAAGCGCACAGCAGGGACAACGCTGTCATATGTGAATCAGGCTTTAGAGATCAGTCCCACTTATGATGGTGGCTGAGACACAAAGTTTGGCAAAGAACCTCAGCCATGGCACTCATCCTCAATCACTTGCTCCCCAACCCCTATTAAACATCTGGTCACAGTAACTGTCTTGCAGCTGTTACCCATTCCTCGTCACTATCCCCATGTCTCTCTTGTCTGTTCACAGGCAGCTGTTCCTGTGTGGCGCCACCTTTGTTCTCATAGGCTTGCCACAGATATAGTAACACAACAGGTATAGCTGAACCCAGCATTTAACGGCAGTAACTGGGAAACCGGAAGTGGGTCACGATAAGAACATAAGAACATAAGAAGAGCCCTGCTGGATCAGGCCAAAAGCCCATCTAGTCCAGCTTCCTGTGTCACACAGTGGCCCCACCAGATGCCTCATGGAGCACACGAGACAACAAGATACCTGTGTCCAGTCGCCACTCCCTTGCACCTGGCACAGAGAAAACCCACAAAAAAACAAACAAAAAAAACAAAACCAGGAGGTTGCTTATGGCTTGTAACCTGTGATGGTCTTTTCCTCCATGAATTTGTCCAAACCCCTTTTAAAGGCATCTAGGCTAGGTGCCATCACCACATCCTGTGGCAAGGAGTTCCACAGATGAATCACACGCTGGGTAAAGAAATATTTTCTTTTGTCTGTTCTAACTCTCCCTCCACTCAATTTTAGTGCGTGTCCCCTGGTTCTGGTGTTGTGCGAGAGGGAGAAGAATTTCCCTCTATCCACTCTCTCCATCCCATGCATAATTTTATAAGTCTCAATCATGTCCCCCCTCAGGCGCCTTTTTTCTAGGCTGAAAAGCCCCAGACGCTGTAGCCTTTCCTCGTAAGGGAGGTGCTCCAGCCCACAAATCATTCTGGTCGCTCTTTTCTGCACCTTTTCCAATTCAACTATATCCTTTTTGAGGTATGGTGACCAGAACTGGACACAATACTCCAGATGTGGCCTTATCATCGATTTGTACAAAGGCATAATGATATTGGCCGTTTTATTCTCAATCCCCTTTTTAATGATCCCGAGCATGGAATTGGCCTTCTTCACAGCCGCCGCACACTGGGTCGACACTTTCATCGACCTGTCCACCAGCACCCCAAGATCCGTCACAGACATCCGTCACAGACATCCTTCATCCGTCACAGACAACTCAGAACCCATTAGCATATATGTGAAATTTTGGTTTCTTGCCCCAATGTGCATCACTTTGCACTTACTTACATTGAAGCGCATCTGCCATTTTGCTGCCCATTCTCCCGGTTTGGAGAGATCCTTCTGGAGCTCTTCACAATCCCTGCTGGTCTTTACCACCCGGAAAAGTTTAGTGTCATCCGCAAACTTGGCCACCTCACTGCCTATCCCCGACTCCAGGTCATTTATGAATAAGTTGAAAAGCACCGGTCCCAAGACCGATCCTTGGGGCACACCGCTTTTCACCTCTCGCCATTGTGAAAATTGCCCATTGACTCCCACTCGCCGTTTCCTGGTCTTCAACCAGTTCCTAATCCACAAGAGGACCTGCCCTCTTATTCCCTGACTGTGGAGTTTTCGCAGGAGCCTTTCATGAGGGACCGTGTCAAACGCCTTCTGAAAATCCAGATATATAATATCCACGGGTTCGCTCGCATCCACATGCCTGTTGACCTTTTCAAAAAATTCTAACAGGTTTGTGAGGCAAGACTTCCCCTTGCAGAAGCCATGCTGACTCTCCCTCAGCAGAGCTTGTTCTTCTATGTATTTTAAGATTTTATCCTTAATGAGACTTTCCACCATCTTCCCTGGAACAGATGTTAGGCTGACCGGCCTGTAGTTTCCCGGGTCCCCCCTCCTTCCTTTTTTAAAGATTGGCGTGACATTAGCTATCCTCCAATCCTCTGGCACAGTGGCCGTTTTAAGGGACAAGTTGCATATTTGGGTCAAGAGGTCAGCAACTTCATTCTTGAGTTCCTTCAGAACTCTTGGGTGGATGCCATCCGGGCCTGGTGATTTATTGATCTTTATTTTGTCAATTAAGTCTGAGACATCTTCTCTTTTAACCTCTATTTGACTTAATTCTTTAGTCAGGGGAGACCGTTCTGGCAGCGGTATTTGCCCGAGGTCTTCTGCCGTGAAGACAGATGCAAAGAACTCATTTAATTTCTCTGCAGTCTCCAAGTCCCCTTTTATCACCCCTTTCTCTCCCTCACCATCCAGCGGACCCACCGTTTCCCTGGCAGGTTTCCTGCTTCTAACATATTTGAAGAAGCTTTTATTATTCCCTTTTATGTTGCCTGCCATATGTTCCTCAAAGTCTTTCTTGGCCTCCCGTATCATCTTTTTACATTTCTTTTGCCACAGTTTGTGCTCCTGTTTATTTTCCTCATTAGGGCAAGACTTCCATTTACGGAAGGAAGCTTCCTTGCCTTTTATAGCCTCCTTAACTGTGCTTGTTAGCCATGCCGGCATCCTCCTGGACTTGGTCGAGCCCTTCCTCCTTTGTGGGATACACTCCCGCTGGGCCTCTATGACTGTTGTTTTAAACAGCCTCCATGCACTCTGGAGCGATTGGACTCTTTTTACCTTCCCTTTCAGCTTTTTCTTAACTAGTCTTCTCATTTTGGGGAAGTCTGCCCTTCGGAAGTCAAGGGTTTTCGTGTCAGGTTTGCTCGGCACTCTCCCTCCGACATGCATGGCGAAACAGATCGCAGCATGGTCACTGTTCCCCAACGGTTCGGTAACATTTACCTCCCTGACCAGATCTTGAGTGCCACACAATATCAAGTCCAGAGTCACCTGTCCTCTGGTCGGTTCCGTGACAAGCTGCTCTAAGGCACAGTCATTCAACATATCCAGAAATACAGTCTCTCTTTCATGACCTGAGCATGAATTGACCCAGTCGATGTGAGGATAATTGAAGTCCCCCATGACTACAACCCTGTCTCTCGTTGACACCTCCCTGATTTGCTTCCTTATTTCAAGATCCCCTTCAGGTTTTTGATCTGGAGGACGGTAGCATGCCCCTACTATTACATCACTCTTTGAGCCTGGTAATCTAACCCACAGTGATTCTATGGAGGAGTCAGAGCCCCCCTCCAGCTCTACTCTGGTGGATTCTACCCCCTCTTTGACATAGATGGCCACCCCACCTCCAACACGCCCCTCTCTGTCCCTCCTATAGAGTTTATATCCTGGAATTGCAGTATCCCACTGGTTCTCCGCATTCCACCAGGTTTCTGTTATACCTACTATGTCAATGTTTTCCCTAGCCACCAAACATTCCAGTTCTCCCATCTTTGCCCGAAGACTTCGGGCATTTGCATAAAAGCACTTATATACCTGGTCCCCCAAGAAGGGCTGCATGTTTGCCCCTTTATTCCTGCAGCCTTCTGTCTTGCTAGACTGGCTGTCATGTCCCATCACGCTACCACTCCCAATTCTTACTCTGTTATTACTTGACTGTTCCCCATCCTCTGCACCCTCATTCCCTAGGGATGAGGAGTCCCGAACCGGATGCCCCTCGGCTCCTGTCGGCTTTCCCCCAGGAGTCAGTTTAAAAGCTGCTCTGCCACCTTCTTAATGTTACGCGCCAGCAGTCTGGTTCCGTTTTGGTTCAAGTGAAGCCCGTCCTTCTTGTACAGGCCCGGCTTGTCCCAAAACGTTCCCCAGTGCCTAACAAACTTAAACCCCTCCTCCTGACACCAGTGTCTCATCCACGCATTGAGACCCCTGAGCTCCGCCTGCCTAGCTGGCCCTGCACGTGGAACAGGTAGCACTTCTGAGAACGCTACCTTTGGGGTCCTGGATTTGAGCTTCCTACCTAGCAACTTAAATTTGGCCTCCAGGACCGCCCAGCTACATTTCCCCACGTCGTTGGTGCCAACATGCACCACAACCTCTACCTCCTCCCCAGCACTCTCTACCAGCCTATCTAGACGAGATGTGATGTCCGCAACCTTCGCACCAGGTAGGCAAGTCACCGTGCGGTCCTCACATCCGTCACAGACCCCCCTTTCTATGTTCCTGACTATAGAGTCACCCACAACAAGAAGCCCCCTCCCCAGAGGAGTATCCATAGTGCGACTGGATACGGGCCCATCACCTGAAGAAGGGGTCCCCACTGTGGGATTGTTTCCCTCTTTTCCAGAGCAATGTCCTCCAGCCCTGAGACTCCCTTCCCTGGCAGCTGAGGCGCTGGCCAACTGAGGGTAGGACGATGCCTCCACGTCCCTAGAAGTCTCACCCTGGTTCCTCTCTACCTGTCTCTGCTTCTCCAGGTCAGCAACCGTGGCTTCAAGGGAGCGAACCCGTTCCATGAGAGCCTGGAGCTCTTTGCACCGAGCACACACCCATGACTTGTGCCCAAGAGGCAGATAGTCATACATGTGACACTCAGTGCAAAACACTGGATAGCCCCCACCCTTCTGCTGGCTGTCTGACTGCATAGCTTTTGAGTGTAAGTTATGGATTTATCAAAGTTTGGGTACCTTAATGTTGTTGGAACTCTCCTCTCTTCAAGGGACGTGCCGGGCAGTGTGTGGGGCCTGGCTTCCTCGCCCCGCTGCTGAACTCGCCCAGCTGCTTAACTCGCTGTGTCTTTTATCTTGCCACTTTGTCCCCGTGAGCCACTTCGTTCCCGTGAGGCCACTCGCTGCTCCTGACCTCGTGACGATCACGTTGGAGGGCCGTTCTGATGCTTGGGGGGGGCTGCAGAGGGGTGCGCAGGTTCCCTGCACCCCCCGGAGGACCACTACACCTCTCAAGGAAGATAGAAAAAGCCATTTTCCCCCGGCGGCAGAGGGATCCTGGGAGAGCTTTTGCTTCTATCGGGGTCCCCTGCACTGATTTACAGCAGCATAAGCTCTTCCCAGGAGCTTGGGAACCTCTGACCTAGAGGGTTAAGTGACATGTTAGAGGTCTTAGTACTTTTGAAAGGAACCACTTGAGATTCCTTTGTTGAGGTCTGTCCCCCTATTTTGTATGGGTTTGATTGATCATGTAGAGCAGCGTTTCTCAACCGGTGGAACACGTACCACTAGTGGTATGCGGGCCCCTAGCTGCCAAGATGGCGGCTGTGCCGGAGCCTTGGAAACGGCAGCACAAGCGCTGCAGAGCCGGCAGAGCTCAAGTGCATGGGTTTCCAGGGCTGGAAAAGGTCCTCCCACCCACCCTTGTCTCCTTACCTTTGTTTTCAGACAACAGCAGGGCTGAAAACCCAGAAGTAAGTGGCAATGACATCATCGCCTCTTACTTCCGATGGTACTCGGTGCGGCAGCAGCCACAGAGGTGGTACGCCACGCCGAAGGGATTGAGAACCCCTGATGTAGAGTAAGTAACTTATTTATATTCAAATAAACTCACATTAAGATATTTAGTATTTAAGGGTTAAGTGAATGTTTGTTTTTAAAGAAGTCAGTTAAAATAAATGTTTCTTTTTTGTATGGGCTCTGTACTTTGGAGTACTGTAAAAAGATCAGGTGTGACTTTTGGGGACTTGGACAAGATCAGGTGTGACTTGGGGGCATATTTTCTGCAGAAAATTATAAATGTCTTCCTACATAAAGTTTTTTTGTTTTTGTTTTGCAAGTGTTGTTGCAAATTGACTTTCCACGCTCTTTATATAGCAGGAAAAAACCTAATAAGGGTTTTAAGAAAAGAAGGATTTTCTTTTTTGTCTGTTGAACAAACATTCCTTTAATATATATATATCACATGTGTGTGTGTGTGTGTGTGTGTGTGTGTGTTTATCCTGTCCCTTATCCTGTATATTGTACTATGCTGTATGTAATCCCAGTATTTTTATATGTTATAATAATATACAGGTTCAACTTATAATTTTTTTTGAATTGTTTCCTAGTTGTCTCAAACTGTGCTGTAGTCCAAATGTTGATCATGATGATGATCTGAGGAAAACAAAACTGCAGAAGGGCTTTAATCTACCATTGTTGAGCAACAGGTGAGCATCTGTAATGGCAGAGGATATTGAAGTAACTAAAATATTTGATGAAGAAATGGAACTCCATCAAACACAAAATAACTTTCAACGTCCTGGACAGCTAGACCCTGACACTTGTATTCTTGTCATTCACATAGGGGGTGAGACGAGAGAGACACGTGTGTGTGTGTGTGTGTGTGTGTGTGTGTGTGTGTGTGTGTGTGTGTGTGTGTGTGTGTGTGTGTGAGAGAGAGAGAGAGAGAGAGAGAGAGGCCTTTCCCAACTTTACCTGGAGATGCTGTTGAACTTTTGGATTCAACATAGCCTACCAACAGACATGCTGCAGCTCCATCCGGCAAAAACCTGCCTCCCTCCTGCCAGTGAGTCAGTGACCCAAAGATTTCAGTAGTCAGTTGCGCTGAGCTATGGAAAAAAAGTTCAAATTACATTCTAGACACGTGCCCATTTTTATGGGGGAAAGTGAGAGATGGAAATGGAGGACCAATATCCCCCGTTTCTGGCTGAGCAACTGTTTGGTTAACCACCCACCCCCTTCCTCAAAGAGTCAAACTCTCTGTTAGGGCCCTTGAATAAAGAGCAGAATAAAGACATTTCTGCAGAGAATCAACCCCAAATGAATACCGTGCCATGCTCTTTTGACCTTGAAGTCTAGTTCTGCTTATTTGGCTGGAAAAGCACTCTGCACATGCTCCTCGGCCCTCTTTTTGTTCACTCTGATTCCTTCACATCTGCTGGGGGGCTCTCAGCCTTGGCCTTGGAGATCAGTTCGCTGCTGGAGTATGTCTTCTTACTAGGAAACTCTCCTGACTCAACTTGGCTGTGAAGAGACCGAGAGGAGCCGGTGAGATCGCAGTTTTGCAGCCAGCAGACGGAGTGCTGCGTCAAAAGCAGCCTCGGCCCCCCGAAGGGGGAAGAGTTTGAGATCGCCAGGAAGGCCAAGGGGCGATGTGGGAGGAGGAGGAGCAGCAGCAACAACAACTAGAGACGAGCCTTATAAAAGAGACCGCGGGCTCCGCTCCCCTTCTGGGCTAGCGGCACTGGGCAGCCGCCTCCGCCTCTCCGAGCAGCGATCCTAGACTAGAGCTGTAAGTTCGTCCTTCTGTTGCCGCGCTCGCAATAACAAGCCGGTTGCGCTGCTTGGCTCTGGATTGGGGCATGCTTCCTCCTCGTGTGCAGCCTTAGGCGCCGATCCAGGCATCTTTACTTGGAAGTAAGCCCCACGGATTTAACGGGGATTTATTTCCAAGTAAGTAAGACGGTCTCCTGCTGCAGGCGCCCGTCTTTCTCCGTGCGTTGAGGAGCCCTTCCTTCCAAAAACGCCGGCTTGGGGGAACGAACGAACGAACGAACAACCGGCCGGCACGAACTACAGGAGGTAAACATTGGCCGCAAGTCTGTGCGCATTTCCCTGGGAGCAACACAGTGGGACTTCCTTCGGAGTAAGCCTGCCTAGACCAGTCCCGTAGTGAAAGCGGAGTAGCTGCCTTTTTTGTGAATTGCCTCGCCGTAGTTGCACGTTTTATAGGTTGCAGTCCCAAGTACCCACTTACCAAGGAGTAAGCCGCAGTGGAACACCATGGGGCTTACCTCCGAGAGTAAATGTGCCTGGGGTGCTGCCTGCCACACACGAGTGGTTAAAAAAAAAAAAAAGCCCTGCAAAACTTTTACGCCCTTGAATTGCTCGATTGTGGCGCAAGTCGGAAATCTGAACCCGTCTCGTGATGGTGTGTGTAGAGTGGAAGTTTATTCTGGGCTGGGGCGTGAACTTGCGAGCTCTCTGCAGGGTAAAAATCCCCTCGGTTCTCCCAACCCAAGTGCCGGGTTTTTAGGATCTTGTGAAATCGACCAGAGACCGAGAAACAGCAGTATGACTCGGGGCTGGAAAGTCGATTTGCGTACCTGTAACAGGTGGCGGTCCAAACGCGAAATGTCTGCGTAGACTAGGGACAGCATCGGGATTCATCGGGAGTCCTGCTCCAGCCGCGTGGGAAAGGCAAGGGAGTCTGGGGGGGACGGGACGGGACCACTTTTGTTGGACAGAACTCCCCCCCCACCCATGTGAAGGGTGCCTGCCTGCCTGCCTCCTCGCTGTGCTTAGGCTTCTACTGCAAGCACGCGAGTGCAAAGAAACTAGGCAGTTGAGACTCTGGAAAACACCTGTTGAGCGGGTAGAGCGGACAAAAATACAGTGACCTAGAGAAATAGCGCCCGTTTCCCACGAAAAGTTGAGTTCAGGACTTAGGAAAAAAAACCCCGTTATTTTCAACCTCTGTGGCTTGTAAACGTTTCCATTATTATTCTTTCATCATTGTCTTTCAGAATGGATTCCAGGGGGCTAGCTAGCTGTGGTTGGCTGTCCCAGAAAGAACAGCAGTCTTCTTGTGGCAACTTTAAAGACTTGCAGTGCATGCATATGCATGTCTACTTGGAAGTAAGCCCCGCTAAATTTAATGGGACTTACCCTAAGCCTGGGACTGCCATCTTGTTGTACACAGTTAGCTGGGAGTAAGCACAGGCAGGCTTGCACTGCAAGATTGATGCTGAGACTATAATCTTTTGCACACTTACCTGGGAGTGAACCCTGTCCAACATGATGGGGCTTACTTCTGAGTAAAATGCCTAGAATTGGGCTGTTAGACAATAATTGTAGCATAAGCTGCTTTTGGTAGACAACAGTTTGCTTTGTTGTGCAGCATCTGGAAGTGAAACCTGTCCACGAAAGCTTATATGCCACAATATATGTCTTTGTTGTTCAGATACTACAGGGTACTTTGTGGTTTTGCAGGAGTTTTCTTATAAAACTGGTAGAGCAGATACTGCCAAAAAAAGAACTACCAATTCGGGGTGAATCCCATTCAAATCAATGCAACTTGTAAAGGTTTTGGATTGAGATGTGCATTTTGTTCATCTGACAGTCCACGCTAGAAATGTTTATTTGGAAATAAATTCTACTGATCCCCCCCCCCCACAATAGTTC
The DNA here is from genome assembly GCA_026170595.1 of Plestiodon gilberti rubricaudatus. Lineage (NCBI taxonomy): Eukaryota > Metazoa > Chordata > Lepidosauria > Squamata > Scincidae > Plestiodon > Plestiodon gilberti. The sequence continues at coordinate 37,350,299 of JANXHW010000004.1, forward strand.
AGATAAATGCTTAGGATATGTTAACAGCACAACAGTAAGACAATTTTTAGTTAATGTCTGTCTCTGTTTTAGTTAATGTAAAGCCCAATACCCTACTGACATGGAGGCAGCAGATCTACAGCACAAGCCTGTGCACGTTGAAGGTAAAGGTAAAAGTGACCCCTGACAATTAAGTCCAGTCGTGTCCGACTCTAGGGTGTGGGGCTCATCCCCATTTCAAAGCCGAAGAGCCAGCGTTGTCCGAAGACGCCTCCGTGGTCATGTGGCCGGCATGACTCTCCTTGCCGCAGCGCGTAGCATGCAGCTGGAACACGGAGCGCGGTTTACCTTTCCGCAAGTGGTACCTATTTATCTACTCGCATTAACATGCTTTGGAACTGCTAGGTTGGCAGGAGCTGGCCAAGCAACGAGAGCTCACCATGTCGCGAATTCGAACTGCCGACCTTTCGATCGACAGCTGCCGACCTTTCGATCGACAGCTCATGGTACAGCAGTTTAACCCACTGTTCAAGAAGGCTTCCTCCCAGATTGGTGTGCATAGGATTGCAGCCTTAATTGTAAAAGGTTACCTAGTTGCTTTCAGCACTGTGTGTAGATTTTGTTGTTGTTATAAAACATTTTAAAAAAAGTAGAAGGTGTACCATGGCTTTAATTGGCAACGAAATAATATCTTCACAACTGCTCACTTTGCAGTTTCTTTTGTTGGATGCTACTTTGCTTTGCTTTTTGCAATCTTGTTGGAGGGACTACAACATTAAATGTACAAATTCAAATTAGCATGTCATATTTAGTGAGAAATTGTAAATGTAAAAACTGTTTTGAGCCTGGGATAAAACCCAATATAACCCGAAGAGCAAACATTTCCCCTCTATATGAAAGATCTGTATTTCAGTGACAGCACATGTTTCACGTGCAGAATGTCCCTGGTTCAGTCCTTCAGAAGGGCTGGGAAACCTCCTGTCTGAAACCCTGGAGGACTGCTACCAGTCAGTGCAGACACTGCTGAGCTAGACTGATCAATGGTCGGATTCAGTAGGCAGCTTCTTGTCTTTTTAACCTAAGAAGGAAACAACGAACACTGACTGATTTCACTGTGAGTCCTTATAAGTAATGTCTTTTGAAGTTTGCTGAAAGGCATGCAAGCAATCTCATAAAGCAGTCAAAGATTATGAACTGCAGATGACGTGTCATACTCCAAATATTCCTAAATTTTGTTCAGTTATTTCTTTCCATATAAATGATGGTGATAAGGGTGTCTGTTCTCTTAGCAGTAATTTCACGCTATAGGAGTAGCATTCCATCAGCAAAAACTGCAAATGGAAGCTCTGGTTATGCCCATAGGTTTCTTCTGTGTGAACATATATATATTATTGCAAAAGCCTGGAAAGTGGTAGTTGACAATGTCTGATGAATTTTTGTGACTTGGAGATACAGCAGTAACTGTGGACAGTTGCCTAATATGGTTGTCAGTGTTTACTTGTGTATGTCCAAAAAATGAGGTAACAAATCTCTATTTTTTTCTGCATGCCCAAAATCAATCATGCATTGCATTTCAGATATTCCCTGGTGTGTGTGTGTGTGTGTGTGTGTGTGTGTGTGTGTGTTTACAACAATAGTTTTATTGTTTGCTTTAGCTACAGGCTGTTGCAAAGCCAACACACAGTTTTAAAAGTACACAAATACAAATTTGTACTGAATATAATATATACTTTAAAAAAGAGTCAAGAATTGGACACATTCATCAGCCTCTATAAGCATTTGCAAACTGGACATTTTTTTAAAGCATCACTTCCTATGTAATCTCAATACATTTAGCATCAGAAGTGGCCCAACCCAATAGACACTACAAGCAGCTTTGTGGTGCAGTAGAATTCCAGCACCTTTCAGGTTCCAGCTACAGTCATCTGGAAAATTGGTGTGAGGGTGGGAGGGAGCCCACAATTCCCTCTATCCTGACCCAGATCCTTGAATGCCACACTGTCCCTGGGCTGTTCTGAACTGCAGTCGCTTTTCTCTTGCTCCATATACAAGTGAATGGAGCAAAAGTGTTCACTTGCTTCGATAGACCAGAGAAAAGGAACAAGTGGGGGGGGGGGAAACTTGCGTGGGGAGAGACATAATTCCTTCCTCTCCCAAAGGGAAATAGGTGTAGGTGTGTGACCCTAATTTCTTCTCCTCCCCCCATTGCAACCTCTTTCCTTTTGCTTCATTCACTTGGATCAATCAGGGAAACAGAATTGCGGTTTTTCTTTTTTTCTTAAGGAACAAACGTTGACACCCACTCCCCTGCTCACATCCCACATGAGGTGGTGAGCAACAATATTAATGTTTTGCCTAGAGCACAAAACTGGCCCTGAGCTGGTTTAAGCTGGCCATGCTTAGAACACTTGGGGCCCAGTCCTATCCAAGTTTCCAGCCCCGATGCAGTCATGCCAACGGGGCGTGCGCTGCATCCTGTGGTGGTGGGGGCAGTCACGGAGGCATCCTCAAGGTAAGGGAATGTTTGTTCCCTTACCTCAGGGCTGCATTGCAGTTGTATCGGTGCTGGACAGTTGGATAGGATTTGGGCCCTTGATTGCTTTTACAAATTGATCCATACATTTGCTAGCAAAAGGTATCATCCAACTACAACGTAGGATAATACCTTTGTTAGGCACTCAGCTAAAAAAATCATAATGTGGTCAGCAAATATTTCAGTTTCCAGGACCCTTTGAGCTGGATGTCAAGCCATAGTCTATAGAAAAAGTATACAATATGTACCTGTATACATTTTATTATTTTGGGGGGATCTGTTCCTCTTGCAGGCCAGCGGGTGGCGCAGCGGGTTAAACCGCTGAACCATAAGCTGTCGATCGAAAGGTCGGCAGTTCGATTCCCGCAACGGGGTGAGCACTAGTTGCTTGGCCAGCTCCTGCCAACCTAGCAGTTCCAAAGCATGTCAATGCAAGTAGATAAATAGGTACCGCTTGCGGGAAGGTAAACAGCGCTCCGTGTTCCAGCTGCATGCTACGCACTGCAGCAAGGAGAGTCATGCCGGCCACATGACCACGGAGGCGTCTTCGGACAACGCTGGCTCTTCGGCTTTGAAATGGAGATGAGCACCACACCCTAGAGTCGGACACGACTGGACTTAATTGTCAGGGTTCCTCTTGCATCCTTTAAAAAGCTTACTGAAGAGCATCCGTAGATCATCCAGAGCAGCATCTAATGCAATGCAAAAGATTGCAGTAGGGTAGGCTATGAGAACTGACACAGATTCTGCATTGGTGTGAAAGCATTTTTAGGCGTGTGCATAGGAGTGTTTGGATTTTGACCGGTGTAGATTCGGTGCATGCATGTATATGTAAGCTGGCTGTCTATACACAATGGCCAAGATCTGAAGAACCAGACAACTAGTTTTATATATACAAAAGACTGTCCTCCTGCCCCTGCCCCAGCGTAGGGCATATTACTGTTCACAGAAGAAAAAAATATGAAATCCCACTGGATTCACACAAACTCTGCGATGTGCCTAAAGTAACCCTTTGGATCCTGGCCAGTGTGTAATGGATCTCATTCACGGAAACAAACCATTATAACATAAATGTTTATCAGTATAAGATCAAATGTTTTCTCTCTGTGTGGCTGCTGAACATGAAAGGTTCTTCAATTTAATCTGCAAATGGGGAAAAAAATCCTGTGTCTTTTCATTTTGTTTTGGTGCAGTCCTCTCATTTCAACTTAAATGACCACTTGTAAACATCTTAATGGTGCTGCAGTGCCAAGGAAACATTTGGCTATTAGCTCCTGTGCACCCAATACATAATTCATATCCACTTAATACCAGTGATGTAGAGTTGAGTCTATTGACTCGGACTCGAGTCGGACTCAAGTCGTGTCATTGGCTTGACTCGGACTTGACTCTGTGATTGTAAAAGACTCTTTTCGAGACTTGGAGCCTTTTACGACAAGTCGAATTTAATTCAGGTTTAAACCTGTTTTCCCTATTAAATAGTTAGGGACTCACAACCAAAGACTCGGGACTTGGGGGCAAAGACTTGGGACTTGGACTCCGAGACTTGGGACTTGGAGTCAGAGACTTGATCCACATCCCAGCTTAATACCTGTATATTTGCTGAACAAGCTAAAGTCAGAGTTTTCTATCGAATTGTAGTGTCTCAGCCATGTTGAATTACAACAAAATTCTGTGTTCAAAGTTATACTGTCTATCCAAATCTTTTGAGAACTAATGTATTGTTATAATTATTTACTAGCAGATTCTTTTACTCACTTACTCCTTTCATGCATAAGTTTCCATAAGGTGCCCAAATTAATAAAATGCAGAATCCGACTCTGTTAAATAGCGGTGTGCATTTAGAAGAAATTAGTGTGGACAGCAGATGCTCACAGGATCAATTAGGATCAAGATGATGTACTGGGATTTCTTTGGGATTTTGCTCTCTGTGGAGCAAAATAACATGGATAATAAGTTCCATTGGCCAAGCTTATTTTTTGAGGTCAGGTTAGGTGCTGTTGAAATGGAGAAACTGAGCTAATAAAAATGATCACTATACTGGTGCCCCAATTCTAAAAATGGTTACTTGGAAGTAAGCTCCATTGGTTTCAGCTAAATTTACTTTCAAGCTAGCATGTTTAGAATTACAGCTGTTTTATTGTTCTCAGGTCAGCCACTGTTTTCCTGAAGGTCGTTAGAACTGTGGTCAAGGTAAACTTGATATTTGATTTGCATCATGACCACAGGTCTTTTCTATATCACCACAAACACTTCCAAACTGGCCTGCTGATCTGCAACCTGTGCTTGTTGGGACACCCTGCTCTGGTGAGTTGTTCGCTTGATTCTGTGTTCATCAAACAACAACCCGAAATTAGCAGGTGATGATGCATGTTTGACTGGAAAGTTATAAATAAGCTATGTGCTGGTTTTATGAATTGGCTGCTATTTATCAGTGATCCATGGAAAGCACCATGATAAAAAAAGAGAACAATAGTAAACCGTTTTGTGCACTGAAAAGTGTTGCAGAAATATTAAATAATCTGATCACAGATTTAATAAAAATAACTTTTAAAAATCTCTCTAATTGTGATCCTAAGTACAAGTCTTGGGAAATAAGTGCCACAGGTGTCGTTGTTGACTGCAGGTTCATCCCCACCAATGGACTATAGAAATGTATCTGAGACCTGCAAGGAGCTGTCTGTGCCCTGCTCGGACTCCACCTCTGGGCTAGCCTCCATGTCCAGCACCGATTCCTTGGCAGGACAACGGGCTGGGGCAACCCTGGGGAGACCAGCAGCAGCCAACGCAGCCCGAGAACGTAGCCGAGTACAGACCTTACGCCATGCCTTCCTGGAGCTGCAGAGGACCCTCCCCTCTGTACCACCTGACACCAAGCTCTCGAAGTTGGATGTGCTGCTCTTGGCCACCACCTACATTGCTCACCTCACCCGCAGCCTGCAGGATGAAGAAGAACTGCCTAGGGAGGGTTTGGGCATACTGAGAGGGGATGGCTACCTGCACCCTGTTAAGGTAAGCAGCTCAGAAATAAGCAAGATAGTATTCTTGAACCAGATCAAGTGTGGGTGTAAAGTTTTGCATGCCCAAGCCTAGGCATGTCTACTCGGAAGTTAGTCCTATTACAGTCAATGGGGCTTGCTCCCCAGGTGAGTGTGAATAGGATTGAAGTCTGAGTTACACAACTCTTCATCAAACAGAACCAAAACCAGTCATATTTACTATATAGACTGCTTGAGAGATTACTGTACTGCTAATGCAGGCAATTTCTACAGTAGGACTTTTGAGTGCCCTTCTGCAGTCAGCTGGAGCTGGGTATATTGTTGTGGTTCCATATTTCACATAGGGTGCAATCCTATCTAACATGCCACCGTTGTAACCAGCGGCGCAGCGAGAACAGGAGGCCCCAGAACAGAAAGGGGATTCAAATCCCCTTTGAATCCCCCTTTTGAAGGGGATTTGAATCTCCTTTCCGTTCTGGGGTCTCCCGTTCTCGCTGCACCGCTGGTTACAATGGTGGCATAAGTTGGATAGGATTGCACTACCCGTGCAACATGGAACCACATATAGTGCTGTATTTCCCCACAACAATCCTGCAGTGCTCATTCCTGTAGCCACGATCCTGTGTATGTTAAGTCTCATTTGACACAATGGGATTTACTCCCTAGAAATTTGTGTATAGGATTGCAGTCTTCAATTAGCAAACCTCCAGTTTGAGTATTAAAATGGCTCCTGCTTCTCCTAGCTGCTGCCCTTTAATTAGTTATTTCCTGAATTAGTTTCCATCCAACTTAGTTCCGGAAATTACTAATTAAAAGGCTGCTAGCAGGAACTGCTTTAAACCATGCCAGGCAGGCAGAATCTTACTAAAATTGGCTCTTTAATGTTGTTGTTTCCTACTCCTTTCTGTCAGTTGGGCTGCTGTTTCCCATATGAATCTGTCACATTAAGCTCTGCTGGGGCAGCTCCCCTCTCTTCCTCCACATCCTGCCTACAATTTGGATTGTATTAAGTTGGAATATTAGAAAGGACCCTCTCCATGGCTGCATGCAGGTTCTGGGACTCCATTCCTATGACTTTCCATCAGTGTGTACAGTACTTCCCTTTATTCAGCATGCTTCTAACTTATTAAATGGCTGTTTTTATCCTGGAACTTATTTTATCCACTTTGTGTTATACTTCTATCTTTATGGTGGGTTTTTTTTAATTGTTGGCCACCTTGGGCAATTTTCATTATGGAAAAATGGGGAAAGCTACAGCTGACAAGCAGCGAACTGAGAAGCGCAGTTTGCTTCGTTTGCATTGCACAAGGTGCTCCCGTAGTTTTGCATTGGCACAAGCCATGCTGGACAATATTGCAATTATGAATTCAACAAAATAAGCCATGCTTTTTCTTATTAGACCAATTTCAAATTGAATAAGAGTGTGAAAGTGTTTTGAGTTACACATAATGCTTCATAAGAAAGGAAACTAACAGCACAAACCTATGTATGTCTTCTCAGAAGTAAGTCCCAATTATTTATAGGACTTGTTCCCAGGTAAGCATATAGGATTGCATCCTTACTCTGCTATATGCTGATCAGTTATGACTAATGATAACATTGAACTATACCAAAGACTTCAGACCTTTGCTTACTTGGATGTAAGTCCTGTTCAACTCAGTGGACTTAATTTTATGCATGTCCAGAACCTTGTTTTTTTAGGTGCTTAAGAAATAATTAACAGTGACAAATTCCTGCTCACAAGCTTTCTTCTGAGTATGGTATATATACACGATTTGGCTGCATGTCTAGTATACAGTTGTGATCTAATGCTTCAGCTGTTATCAGCACAAAAAATTGTACGCACACGCACACGCACACGCACACGCACACGCGCACGCGCACGCACACGCACGTACAGCAGTTTCTGGGTGTTAGTTATACTTGAACATTTAGAATCTACCAAATCTAACAAAATTTAGAATCTTCAAACAGGCAATTCTTCAAACAAACAAAAAACTCGCAACATGCAGAATGTATCTGTTTCGAAGACATATAGGAAGCTGCCTTATACCAAGTCAGTTCTTTGGTCCATTTTGCTCAGTGTTGTCTAACGCTGACTGGCAGCAGGTCTCCCAGGTTTCAGACAGGAATCTTTCTTTGCCCTACTTAGAGATGCCAGAGATTGAACCTGGGACCTTCTGCATGCAAAGCAGGTGCTCTACCACTGAGCTATGGCCCATTCTAAACACCTGGTGGGTATCAGTTGGGTTGTCTGTGACATGTGCTCGGTGACATGTGCTCGGTTGAATGTTATGCATGCTTACTGAAAGCGTCTTTTTTGAAATAAATGAGATTTACTTTTTTCCTATGAAATGTATTTAGACTGAAATCTTAAATTGGTTTTTGCACTTCCCACACCTGCGATTAGAACACACACTCAATTCATAACTGAATTTCTTCTGCTTGCTATCTCATACTAAGAAATGTGCAAAAAGTTCAAAGTTCCTTTAAATGCTGTTTGAAAGACCCTTCCTAATTTTCTAATCAGTTCTGGCTTTGGTAATATTGTGAGACAATAACTTGTGGTGATCATAACGTGGATATTGATCTTATTTGTGTCTTCCCCTATCTTGTCCACCTGTTCTTCCTCTAATTGCAAACTCTTTACAAAGATCTGTTTTTAGATGCATAACAGTAGATGTAGTCTGTGTGGTATGTGGGCTACCAGCACACATCAATAGGAATTAAAACTGTGACAACAGCAAGATAATGTCACAATATTAAAATGTATACTGCCGTTTCATTGGCTAGTTTGCTTTACTGCTGTTAAGACAAAGACTTAAAGTTTTGATGCACTGGAGGTACAACTTTTCCTCAGTATGGGTGTCCACAATAACAATCGTAAACAAACACATTTCCGAAAGTCTGGTACATAAGCAGTACTAATCTATTGTGCACTTTTGTGTGTGTGTTTCTTATAGAAATGGCCAATGAGATCAAGGTTATACATTGGAGCTACAGGACAATTTCTGAATCACTCGGTGCAGACAGAAAATACAAATCAACCAGAAACCTCAGCAAAATCACAAATGTGACCTATTTTTCTTTTGAATACTGTTGTATTTATTATGCCAGGTATATTTAAGTTAAAGTACATCTTCAAATGAGTACAACATTTTTTCAGTGGTAGTTGGAACTGACAGCATCTGAAAGAGGTGTGCACATTGAAACTTAAGAGTTATTTGCACCAGGGCCACTCAGAGGAATTTTATCAAGGGGTACAAAGTTTCTTTTGGGCCCCTTCATGTGAATTTGGCTCCTGGGCCCCCTTCTTGACCCATTTTTGGCCCTGGGCCCAGGTAAGATTGTACCCCCTTAACCCCCCTGGCTCATGTTACAGTGCTTGTGGAAATGGATTGCTCCCTTTTGAGAGGGAAATAGCCACACGTAATACACGAGCAGGCCTTTACAAATCCATGCAATGGACATTGTCTAAAACTGTTCACATCAATCCGAAGATCTTCCATTTATTTTTATGAAATAATGACTGCACCACCCCATTATGGTGCTCAAATCAAAACACACTGATTGTGATTCACTAGTGGATATTCTAGATATACGTATGCACCTAAGAGCTGATGGACTACAGCAGTTGGATCCTTGTTTCCAACAGCAACCACCTGACCCAGGTGTGTTCTGGAAGCACCCAAGGCAACATCCCTTCCTTGTTGTTTGCCCCCAGCATCTGGTATGCAGAAATATACTGTCTCTGAACACAGGTCATCCACTTTGCTACTTTGGCTAATAGCTATTGATAGACTTATAGTGCAATCCTATGCACCCTTTCCTGAGAATAAGCCCCATTGAACACAGTGGGACTTACTTCTGAGTTAATCTGCAAAGGATTGCACAGTTTCTGTGATTGACTGCACAATCCTATGCACATCTACTCAGATGTAACTCCCATTGAGTTCAATTGGACTTACTTCCAGGTAAGTATAGTGTGTGTATATATAGGATTGCAGCCTGTGTACCTGGTGCATGCTACTCAGTCAAAAACCAGAGAGTAGCCTTGTTCTAGCTGATCATATTGAGGGGGTCAAGGAAACAACAAAACTCCAGAACTGCACATATGTGGGCTTCCACATAAGATTCTTTGTTTCATCTGAAGTGTGTACAATTGAGGTGCTAATAATTTCGCAAAGTGAGCTATAACCACTTTACAAAGGAAGAAAGAAAAGTCCGCATGCATACAAACTTTCTGCACTAGACATTCTTCTTACAAATTGTACATTTGCCACTTGGATACTTATTTTGGATTACCTTAAATTTATTTCCCTTTTTTTCTCTGATAGAGTGAGTATGTGTCCATAGTAAAGTGCATTGCTGTAAACTAAACAAGCAGTGTGGCATATAAACAGTGTAAGCAGCTTTGTAGCCTAAATCTAGCAATAATATGTTTACAATATAAATTAAATATTGTTTGTGCTTCTCTTTGTCTTATGGTCTGTATTAAATGTTTGTGGTGAGAAGTTATGTTATTACATGACACCACTTTTATACGCTTTATATAGTTGAAATGATCTGCTATTATGCTCATTCCAGAAAATGGAGCTTGCATGCTTGGGTTTGGTTCTGTTTGCATGTAAGCAACAGTGGTTAGAATTAAAAGTATAGCAAGAGACTCCACCAGACAGCTTCTCTTACTGTCTTATACCTTTATGCAAGATTTACAGAATTATGCGACACATGAAAGATAATGACAATTTTCAATTAAGAAAAAATGCAAATCTGAGAAGCCAAGAAAATTAAAGTGTAAGAGAAATATATGGGGTCCGTGTCAGGCAGCCCAATCCTATCCAGTGGGAGAGTGGAGAGGCTGTGGGAGGGGCTATCCTGCGGCGATAGCACACACTGGATCCTATCCTCTCATTTCACAGTCTCCCTTCCTCTTTCTTCTCCTTGGACGTGCGCCAGCTTCAGAGCTGGTGCAGGTCTGAGGAGACCCATTGTTGAGGAGTAGGGGGTTGTTGTTGTTCAGTCGTTAAGTCGTGTCTGATCCTTCGTGACCCCATGAACCATATCCCGCCAGGCCTTCCTGTCCTCCACTATCTTCCTGAGTTCGCTCATTTTCATGTTCGTTGCATCGGTGATGCTGTCTAACCATCTCATCCTTTGCCTTTCCCTTCTCCTTTTGCCTTCAATCTTTCCCAGCATCAGAGTCATCTCCAGAGAGTCCTCTCTTTGCATTAGGTCGCCAAAATATTTGAGCTTCAGCCTCAGTACCTGTCCTTCCAGGGAACAGTCAGGGTTGATTTCATTTAGGATTGACTGATTCGATCTCCTAGCAGTCCAGGGGACTCTCAGGAGTCTTCTCCAGCACCACAGTTCAAAAGCATCTATTCTTCGGTGCTCAGCCTTCCTTATGGTCCAACTCTCGCAATCATACATTGCTACTGGGAACACCATCGCCCTGCTCTGGTACGCCCCAATAAACACATGAGTCCAGATATGGATGAAAAGGGTCACTTAGTTTATTGAAAATACAGGAAAGAGCAAGAGCATAAGTAAAGCGGAGATCTACAGGCTGGGGTCAGGGTGTTACACGCGCACATGAGAAGCAAGACAGAGAGCCATTTGGTACCAGGGAAGCTGTGAAGGTCCTGAATCACTGTTGGTGACAGGCTGAATAAGTTGAAATTAAATCCAGACAGGACAGAGATGCTATTGATTAGGACAGTGGTTCCCAAACTGGGAAGCGCGGCTCCTAGGGGATCCGCGGATACCAGCCAGGGGAGCCACAGAGTGCCACGGAATCCTATCGGAAAACAGTGCACTGCCAATTGGCAGGCATCAAAATCATGTCATGGGGAGCCACGGCCAATGGTCGCCAGTGGTCAAGGGAGCCGCAGGTCGAAAAAGTTTGGGAAACACTGGATTAGATTGTCCGGCGGTGGGCACAACCCCGAGACGACGGAACCCCGAACGCCCAGCCAGGCGACAGGGGGGGCCTCGGGGGATGACGTTCCCACCTCCGGACCTCGCAACGAAGCCCAGTCTGTCCCAGCGGACCCCGTAAACTTACCAGCTCGGACCCTGCGTGCGGAGGGCGGCCGGACAACTCGGGGCGCGGGTGGCGACTCTCTCCGGGGAGGGGAACGGTCCGTCGTTCCCCCAACGGACCCTGACACACCCAGGGCGGACACGGGGTGCAGAGAGGCCTGGTTGACAGCTGGCAACCCCAGGAGGCCAGAAGTCCCGGACACACCCCCTGGAGGCGGCGACTCCTCCGCCAGACGCTCACCCCCTTCACATCAAACCGGACTACAACGGGGCCCGGACGGTAGGCTGACCCACCTGTCAGGTAACGGACAGACGGGCAGTGATTGGATACGGGGATGGAGGAAGGGCAGCAAAGGGGTGGGAACTGGGGGCCGGGAGGGGTATAAAGGCGAGGCAGGCCGATGATGATGGTAGGCTGGTGAGCGGGCTGGTACCGAGGAGCGACAGCCCGACTCAATCCAAACCGGTCCGCTGTGGTGTGAGGAATCGGGTGCGTCTAACCCCCTCAACCCAGCATCCCTGAGGCCAAGGCAAGCCTATGGGTAGACCTGCCCCTCTCCCAACTCTTCGCTGCAACGACCGTTGGGTAGACCTGCCCTCCTTCGAATCCGCTGCGACGACTGTTGGGTAGACCTGTCCACGGAGGAGTCATTAAGGAGCAAACACCAAGAAGACAGGTAGACCTGTACCCCGTGCGGTCCTCTATAAGAAACCAGCCAGCCGGACTGGAGGTAGACCTGACCCCCGGGGAGCCCTTGGGGCAGACGCGGCCCTCACCACTCCCCTCCCGGGGTCCCCCACAGGCACACACCAACATAGATCTTCGTATGGATTGTTCTGGAGGGGGTTGCACTCTCCTGGAAGGAGCAGGATTGGAGTTTCTGGACCTGGCTCTACTCCTGGATTAGCAGGTGTTGGTTATGGACTGGAGTGCTTTTGATCAGCTTCGGCTGCAGCAAGAACCGTGTCCTTTCCCGAGTCAGTCAGACCTGACCATAATATTGTCCATGTGCTGATTATATGGTATATCTTTTGGATTATTGTAACACACTCTATATGGGGCTGCCTTTGAAGACCACTTGTACAAGTGTTGCCTGGTACAAGGCATAGTAAGAACAACACACCACCATGCTTTACTATCTGCACTAGTTGCTGGCACATTTCTGAATGCAATTCAAGGTGCTGGTGTTGACCTTTAAAGCCCTTAACTAACAGCTTGGGACCAGGATATCTGAAGGACTGCCTCCCCCCCCCTCCCCATATGAAACTGCCTACTCCCTGAGTCATCTGAAAGCACTTTTCAGCACATTCCACCACTGGCAGACATATGCTTGGCGCTAATATGAGACAGTTACATGGGCCAAACTATTGGGCATGCATGCCAAAGACAGAAATCTGATTGCTTTAAAAAATGGTGGCTGCTTACCCAAAGTTGATAACATTACTATAATTATTCTGGAGTATAAAAATAAACACATCAATGGCTCTTAACATACACTTTCTTGCAATATCACTTTGAATATGTCCAAGACTAAGTATTTGAACCAGTGTGCAAATTGTTGCCCACTCACTTCTCAAAACTGGGAATGTACCCCTGGTCCCTTGCCACATAGTCCCAGCATGTTTTTTCCAGTCTTTCCAGAGTTGCTTCTGAGGCCTTTCCAGGCATTATGGCAAAGCATCATAGGTGGTAGAGTAGGTGGTAAAGTTTCCTGTCCCATTCCCTAGCCCTTACCAAATTATTCCCCCATCAAAATGTATATACTGTGTCTCATGATTTGTAACATGTAGCTCATGATTTTGGGAGCTGTGAGCAAAGAAGAAACAAACTTTTATCTAACCAATCCATAATTTGGAACAAGTCATGACTTTAATTTCATTTTTCTGTTCATTTTACATTTTCTCCCCAAGCCTTTACTTTGCACAAAGACTGCTCTGTTCTAAGTGGTCTCTAAGGGAGCAAATGTGATTGGCAGAGAATATATTAACACAGAAAATATTTAACTGGAGGGTATAGTATTGTAATTACAGCTGTATACATGAACCAGAGGCACACTGCAATGAATATTTGGGGCATACAGCTTATATACATATATTTTTAAATGTATTTATATTATGTTTTCCTTTGTCTGCTCTGCTGGCAGGGATCTGTTTTATTTAATGCTGTAAAACACCAGTTGGTGTGAAGTTATTATATAAATAACTTAAAAAGTTGTAATTGTATGTGAATTACATATTTTTGGATCAGAAGCTGTGATGACAGCATTCAAGATTTCTTCAATGGGTTATGTTAACTCTTATTTTCACATGGTTAGTAATAATCCAATTTGAAGTTTTATTAGAGTAAAACCCAGTCATTTTTAACAATACATAATTATATTTTAACAGAAATATGCAGCTTGATTCAATAAGATTAAGCATAGGTGACAGTTGCAGTCAGGGCTGGCCCATCCATGAGGCCAACTGAAGTAGTCGCCTCAGGAAGTGGATGTGTGCAGGGCGCTCATCTCTGTCCACCCACGTTCCTCCTCTGCTGCTGCTCCTCCTTCCACTTTCCAGATTGGAAAAGGAAGAGGGGGGGGCAGAGAGGAAATGGAACTATAGAGGGGGGGAGTGCTGAGCTGTGGGAGAGTGGGGGGGGGACAGAGGCTGGCGCATCATTGGGTAAGAGAAGGCAGTATTTGGCGCACGGCCTCAGGGGTCAGGAGCTGTTGGGCCAGCCCTGGTTGCACTGAAGTAGTTTTGGCATTTTGTACCTTGTGCAGTGAGTGTAAAAGAACCTTCATGGAGCCCCCCTCCTCCTAGTGCTCATATAGCACCAGCACAAGAATGTGGGTTACAGTTCTGGGTTACAATAACTATCTTCTCCATCCTCCTACCTAGTCCCTGCTGTTCCCCTAAAACTCTTTGGGAAACAGAAACATACAGTATTTGCCAGCTTACTGCAATTCAGAAACTGTAACATATTCTACAATGCAATTTACAAGTATTGAGGTCTAGGATTGCCAACTCTGACTGAAGCTATACCTCGTCCCCGTCCCCCCCCCATGATGTAGTGTTGGAAATTTCTGGAGGTCTGTTAAAAAAAACACCCGATTGGGAGACTCGACTCCTGGCCATCCTGTAAGAAACACTGGCAACCCTAACGAGGTCTCTACACTTCAATTCAATAGCCAGTTGCTGTGCAGTGCTACACACTGCTGTGGGATAGCTATATATTCACATTTCTGCTCTGGCACAAATCCACATCATCCACAATGATGTGGATCTATTTGCTCGAAAATAAGCCCCATTTTGTTCAACGCGGTTTACACTCAGATACGTGTGCCTTATTTGTTTATAAGCAACAATAGTCAGTGTGGAACCAATTGAACTGCCCAAAGAGAAAGGTGTTCCTGAAGAACAGTCGCACGTGCTGTGAAACACATGCGAAGTGAATGATACCCCGCCCCCAGATGGCGCCTCTGCACCATCACCTGAGCCTCGCGGACGATTCCGTAAAAGCCAACTCCTTTTGCGGGATGTCCTGGTGTGTAAAGGAACGTGGACTACGAGTCCCATGATGCTCCACACCAATACCAGAATAACGTAGCTGCTCCCGCGTATCGCCACAAGATGGCGCGCAATTCTTGCAGCTTCAGCTCTATGTGCGGGAAATATGTGTATTTCTTTGCATTCTCCATAGCATAATAAGTGGGCTGCGAAGTTTTCCCGATGGTTGAGTCCCTGAACTTAAAACACCGCTTCTTATGCTTGAGACTATAATGCTGAGAAGCCGGACTGACCATAGAGAGCACGGTAGAACGCCCCCTGGGTCATGTGGTCCCTGGATTTATGATTCCGGTTCCTGTCTGATGCGCGCGCTTGTCCTGCTTGTTGGCGAAGTTCTGACGCGGCGAAGGAGCTCAACAAGAGCGCGAACGGTACAACGAACGGTGCTTGGCTGACACACCTGTAGAAGAAGGTACGCGGGCGGGCGGTTTTTTTCGGGGTTGGCGTTGCTGAAGTCTGCTTACGTGGGGTGGCGGAGGTCGGATGGGTCCGTTTCAGAGCGGTTAGTTCTCTCCTTCTCCCCCAGAGCTAAGGGCCGGTCTCGCCTCGTGGAAGCAGAGTGCGCGAGGGGAAGGAGGAGGAGACTCCCGCCCTCGGTGCTAGGCTAGGCTGCAGTTGCTAACATGGGTCTCCTCCGGTCTCGTGTTCCCTAAGGTAAGGACAACGTGTCCGCTTCGGTGTACGCATTTATTACTGCCTCATGCTTCTCCACTCCGACGGTATCCTACAAGGAGCTCAAGACAGCGCGCGCGCGCGCTCTTTCTCGTCCCGTCCGCCCACCGTGTTAGGTTAGTCCGAGAGAATGATCGACAAATGATCCCCACGACGTCCTAACCGCTAGACCCCACCGTGCTGTGGTGGAAGAGGCTGTACGACTACAGATGATTGGTGAAACGCTGAGAGTAGCAATTTTTAAAATAAGCAAAAAATAAGTAGACCACACACATACAAAACGGCACACAACCCTGCAGGTAGAAAACTAATCCACAGAGGAAGTAGGCCGCACTTGACTAGAAAAGTCTTGCAGAGGTTTTTCCTTTTAATATAAACAAATATTTTGAAATGGTATTCACCTACCCGTAGTCTGAAGCGGTACAGTCCGTTTTATGACATTATGACTCTCTTATCAACTCACTTTGCTATTGGTAGACCAAACACGTGTTGGGCATTTTTAGATGTAAGACTCTTGAAATGCAAAGCTCTAGATACTAGGAGGGAAGGAGTGGGGTGTTGGGAAATGGATTGATGCTTGGCTAATAAGTAGAGGTGGGACAAAATGGCTTTATTTTTTTCACAGATAGCGGTGTTTACCCAAAATTAAAATAGCAGAAAGTGGTGTTGTTTTTATTCCAGTTCATTAATTTTAAAATGGTCCAACCTTGCAGGGTTGCTGTGAAGGTAATGGAAACGAACACTAACAACCATCATTTTCTTCCTGTGTAACAGGTTACTATTCTTACATAGACTGACTATTCAGGCAGACAATCAGCAATAATAGGAATTAGCCCAGTAGGGGTTAGTATTACACTAACTTTTGGTCACTTCCATTGGACTATTTCCTTTAATTCAAGCACAGGGTGCAGCACTTTTGCAGTCTAATCCTATGCATGTTTACTTGTAAGCAAGCCTCATTAATTTAGTGGTACTTACTCCCAGGCAAGTGTGTTTAGGAATACTGCCTAAGTTACTTGCCTGTTTGGTCATCTCCTGGCCAGGAGAACAGGAATCACTGTTCCTGCCACTCCTCCACTTCCATCCTGCCCAGCAGCACTGGAGGCAAGCCCCGCAGCTCACCTAGCTTATCTGTTTCCTCCTCCTTGCTCCTGTAGTTTGTTTGCTAAAACAAACTACAACACCCAGCATCCTTTGCAGCACGTGCTTTTTGCACGACTCCCTCTGTTGTCCTAGGCCGCCTCGTTGTTCCTGCTAAAACTACAACACCCAGCATCCTTTGCTGCACGTGCTTGTAAGGCTCCCTCTGTTGTCCTAGGCCTACTTAAGTATGCGAAAAAGCAGGCGTTGCTGCAATGGATTGAAACAGCTCTGCAACAATTCTTAAGAAGAGACTGGGTAGCATGGGGTAGTTGTGTGCCAACTTTGACAATGGCTGTCACAGATTCAGGTGAAATGTTAGGAAGAAAAACTCACAAGAGACCGTGGCCATTAAGCCCAAACAATTTTAACTACAATAGCCAAGATGATGTTTGAGGACCTCTGGTCTGAATACTTGATGAGACTGCTGTACAATTCTTTCTCACGTTATATGAGGGTGAGGGATTTTCGTTGGTGCAAAGGGGCTAAAATCCTCGCTGCCCATGCTGTGGGGCCCGCTCAACTAAGGTTGCCTTTCTGTGGGTATTTCAGTAAACACTATGTTTGGAGTCCTATTTAGTTGGGCTCTTGGGATGCATTGAGAATATATTCAAAGTCCTGACTGTTCACACTTAAGGCAGTGGCAAGCCCAGATTTGCAGTGATTTGTAAATCACAGGCAATCCCAGCCCCATGAGTGTCTATATAAGATACATGTTTGTATGTTACATAGAAGTACACTTAATGTATGAAGTGTTTCTTAAATGGTATAATGGACTTTCAAGAACTGAAATAAGATTATTTTATCTACCGGCTTGTTGCCGTGTTTTTGTTCTTGTTTTTGCTTTGACAAAGTCCTTAGTGCGGGAGGAAACGTAAGCAGAAGATCTAAAGCCTTTGCTTGTCTGTTTTGGATAATCCTTAAACGTACACCCTGTTAAATACATTGATGGTGTGTGCAGTTAAAAAAGGAATTTCTTCAGGCAAGTTCTTGTAGATGTCTGAAAAACCTTTATTTCTTCAAGCTTGAAATCATACATGGCTGAAAAACCCATAAATTTTATTTCTCTACAAACTAAAAGGAGTTGTTTTACAATATCAATACTTTATTTCTAAATAAATAAATTAGTTCCATTTGTATAAACATCCACATTTGCAAACAAAGTTCAAATAATTGCCCGGCATGGGAACACCAACTTGTACATCCAAACAAGGATGCACACACACTGCGGACATCTGCAGCAACTTGTAATGATGTCACAAGCCACTGCCGGCTCCAAGAGAGCTGTACCCAATTTGGCAGGCAGGAGGAGGAAGAGAAGGAGGCAGCTACATCATGGGTTAAATGTACTTTAGCTGGCCAGACTGGTATCCCAACAACATTGTTCAGAGTTCCAAACAGCCAACTTATAAATGGAACATGACCCATTTGTAGGTTGGGAACTCTGTGTACCATACTTATACACGCTTATTAATAATACTGTATTAAAATGTATTTGTTACATTGGACTATACAGGTGTAAACTAAAGGCAGTGTTCCATTATGGGAGAATTGTAGTCTTATCAAATATTAAAAATAGTTTGACAGCAACTTTGTTGTACATCTTTAACAATATAGCTACTGTGTTGTATTAGAATACGTGACTATTCAGCCTCGGAACTTAGATTCCACCTTGTAACAAAAAGGAGATTGACACAATCTTGAGTTGAGATCCTTGTATTAATCCTTGGATATACAAGCCTACGCCCATGTTTTGTGCCAGCATTGCTTAAATCAGAAACACTGGTATTTTTGTACCAGCTGATCTCATTTCTCTATTAATTGAAACTCCAATTATGCTAACATAACAAATGTCTGCTTCTACGCTTTATATTTGTTTACATGCACTGACAGTCCTATTAATCTGCATTCATGGCATTTGTACGTAATTGCACAGATGCAAAAATGGTGGAGGTACATTGGTGCATATTTTTTTAAGTTAAATTCACACATGTATTGGATGTTGTGGCAATTTCTGCCCTTCTTGTGAAATTGCCAGTTCTATTCTGAATTTCCTTTTTTATATATTTTCTAGAATTGTCTTAGGTTATAATTAAATGGTCTTTTGAAGATGCGTTGGGAAAAATCTACTTCCAGTATTGATTATTTGGAGTTATTTCTAGGCTGCCAAGATGTCTGAGTGATGATGAATTAGACAGCTAAAGATCATTACTGCTGCTGATGTCTTCATAAATCAGCAGCACCAGCTGGGTGTCCCAGTTCTAATGATAAATTGCCTCTTTGTCAATGGGGAGGTTGGCTAGAGAGTCATCATATAGCCCTGACCCCTGACCCTTCACTGCAGAGCAGCGTGTTTAAGTCTGGGGGTTGAGACTTGATTACTCTAGGAAATACCATGTTCTCAGTTTGAACTGAGCCTGTAGGGACTTTGCTGTTGTTCTTGCTCAGATAGCTGTAGTCCCAAAGCAATGAAGTTGTAATCTTTAACCTTAGTTCATCTTTCATACTTGTCCAAGAGAATTGACTAAAAAAGCGGTGGTGATGCTTTTTAGAAACATTGTGCCTTGGTGAAAATACAGAAGATTTTACAAAGTCTCTACTTCGTGTACTTTTCGGCAGTTAACAAATGACAAATACCCTCTGTGTTAAATTACGGTGTATAACAAACTGTTGTATTAATTTCAGTAAGGGAACAAAGTTGCTATGACTGAAGAAAATTAGCTGCTGAAAAAATTGATTAGTGATTGTTGTGGTGGTGGGGTTTTTTTTTTACAGAGCTGCGGCCAAATTGTTTGAAGGTCTTTCTGCAGTCCCGATTCATCAGCTGCTAACTATGAAGTCCATTATTGTGTCCAGTGACATCAGAATCCTTTGTCTGACTGTGTTTGTCTTGTTCGTTTCAACCAGCAAGGTACATGAACTCTCCAGAGACAACATTGAATATATTAGTTTTTGCAATGATTTGAGTACTCTATATGGAACTGGGAAAACATGTGGTACCTAAAACAGTCAAAATCTGCTCATAAAATCTGTTTGAAAATGGCTTTATCAATTGTTTAAGGGAGAACGTTTAATATTAAAAGAAATCACTTGTGACTTGGTTTCTGATTCATAGCACAGAACATTCTTAAAATATTAATAACTGCATGTGTTAGCTGGACAAACCAAGATCTGACGATGGCTCCCAAGAGCAAATCAATTCCAGTCTTGGGAAAATAAATCACTTTCAGTAGACCAACCAACTAAGAGTGAAGTGCTGGTGGATCTTATGTTTCCCACAGCACGTATACCTGCTCTTCTCCATTATTTGATTGGGGAGAAGGAATCGAGGAAATCAAAGTGGCAGTATGCCTCACAGCTCATACATTTAGTCTTTACAAATAGGTTTAATACCGCCAGGCATATCCCAGTCGATGCATGTCTGGAATGGTAGGTCAAATTGAGCCCAAAGTTTGGTTGTGCATAGGAATTAATGCAATGGTGTTTTACTTCTGAGATAACACAATAGCAATTGAGCAATACATTTTGTATCTCTGGTGCAGATTAGATCATTTTTATCACAAAAAGGTCATCATGGACATACTGTTGCCTGTTGCTTCATGTTGCAAGCAGTATTTTGCTACTACTTTAGGCAGTAGAAACTCATGCATAATCTAATTCTGGTGTGAGGCAAACTTAATCTGGAGTAAGTTTGACCATTTGCTGTATCCTGTGCTCTTTGAGTTTTCATGGGTCCTATAAGGAGTTGGTTCTTTCTCTTCTCTCAGGTACATTATACAGACTTATACAGACTTAGCCCTAAAAGACCAGGGCAGTGCTACTATTGGTTTTTAACCTTTGTTTGCACGCATACACATGGGTTTAGCCAGGAAGACTCCAGCAGAACAAAGGCAGACAGAGTTGTATGCAGTCCTTAGGTTTCTTGCAGCTTACAGTGGTGACTTAACCCTAAAATGGGTTTGAATCCCCCAGGTCCCAGCATGGGATTTAACACTGCCTCTTCCAGGGACAAGAGATAAATACAAGCTTGAAAATGCTTGATGGTCCCAAATATTTTTTAATGATGATATATTTCATTATCATAACTGAACCACCTTCTCTATTAGCATAATGGCTGGTATTTATTTAACTATTTGATTTTTGTCTGTAAATCATTTTGAACTTTTGTTGAAAAGCGGTATATATATATATGAGGGGAGGCTAGAATGTTCTTGCCCTCCATGTTTTGGGTGTGCTAGAGATCTGTAATTTTACATGATTATAGGTGGGGACTTTCATAATATGCATGCCAGTTTTTGTCTTTACAGGTCCTGTTAAACCGAAGTTAGAACCACGAGAGTAGGAGAAGGTGTCATGCTAGACAAAATTGAGTATCGAGCCATGATACGGTTCTTCCATCTTCAAGGGAAATCTGCGCAAACAGTTCATTAAGAGGTGTCAGCTGTGTGGCGAGGAATGTTCATCAAACGAGAATTCAAATGTGGTCGTAACAGTCTACAGGATGACCCAAGAGAAGGCCATCCATCGACAGCCGCAGAACCAAGTGTGGTGACAAAAGTTGAGCAGCTAGTGCTTGAAGACAGATGCATGACTGTTAATTTCTTAATTAGCGAGGTGAACATTTGTAGGAGGTCAGTCTACAACATATTGTACGACATCTTATACATGAGCGAGGTGGCCGCACAGTGGGTTCCCAGGGTGCTGACGCCTTTCCAAAAACAGCAACGCGTGGAATGTGCACAAAGCATTTTGGATGTGTACCATAAGATGGAAACATGCCTTGTCACCCGCCCCCAAAAAGGCTAGGGTGTAACGGTCAACCAGCAAGGTCTTGTTGTCTGTGTTTTGGGACAACATAGGTGTAACATTGACAGATAACTTACAAAAAGGGTTGACAATAACATGGGCGTACTACAGGAACTTGCTACAAAAGTTACAGAAAGTTATCAAGGAAAAAAGACGGGGTTTGTGGCAAAAGGTGTGTTGCTCTTAGCTGACAATGCACCTGCACACCGAGCTGCAGAAAACAGTCAATTTTGTGTTCAATTGTGGCTATGAACCCCGCTCCATTCCCCATATTCTCCCAACGTGACACCATCAGACTTCCTGTTTCCAAATATGAAGGAACATTTACGGGGAAGAAGTGTCCACAATGATGAGGAGGTCATTACTGCACGAGGAGGTGGTTGTGAAGAGCTGGTTTACCTCCAAATCTGTGGACTTCTACGAAGATGGTATTAAAGGACTGTTTCACAGGTGTGAGAAGTATTTGGCCTTAGGAGGTGGATATGTAGAGAAGGAAGAGTTGGTGGATCAAATTTTAGATCCCTAGCACATCCGGATCATGATGAAGGTAAGAACATTTTGACCTCCCCTCGTAAATATTATTAATAATAATACTTTTTATTGTATTTGAGATGAATTTTGAAAAACCTAGGCTATTAGATAAACTGTAACTTGTAATCCGTAACTGATAACTGTAAAAAAAGTGTTTTGTCAGCTGTTTTATCTCCAGATTTCATTCTTTTTAGAAACATCAAGATACCCTACTGACCTCTAGAGTAAAGATAACGGTGAGTGATCCTTATCTTACCAAGTGCAGAGATCCTGTGTTTCAATAAATTAACTTCATAGATGCATGGTGGGTTTGTTTTTGTTTAATTGATTCCTCTTGTTCAGGAATCATCTTGGTTAAGTAGCTAGAGTGTTGATGTAATTTCATGCAGCCTTAAATTATCACACACATGCTTTAAGTTGTTTGGTTTTGCAAATAAGCAGTAGTGTTTACTCTGCAAGCAATTACTAAAACAGGACTATTTTAATACAGAAAATTTATGTATAGATTTTACGAAATTGTACTGCTGGCACAATGATGATTTCCTTTTGCCGTTTACCCATCTGAATGTATATTGATGTGAATTTCCTAATTCTGAGATGCCAGTAGAAAATTTTAAATAGGCCATGTGAACTGATTTGTCGCTTGTCCTTACATTCAAGGTGTGTTAAATATTTTTTGTCCTTGCAGTGAATACTGTACTTTGATATACCTTGCTGAATTCAGATACGACACCTGTCACATTCTTTCTGTTGCAAATTTGAAAGGGCTGCTTGGAGTCTGAGGTAATCCTTTATTAAACCTGTTCCATTTATAAGCTGTCAAACTGGAATGATGCGCAAATATATTTGAACTTGGCATTTCTTTGATAGATTGAAATATAATGTCAAAATAAAATGTTTATTATTTAAACATTATTTAATTATTTAAACGTTAAAAATAAAATATAATATAAATTTCTCTTAAAATATGATAATCCTGAAGGAAAAGAAACTTGGCTTCAGTCTAGATGAGATACTTGCTATGCAATTATGAATGTTATTACCAGGATATTTGGCAATTATTTCATTTGACATGCTAACTTTCTTTTTCCTTTTAGGATGACAAGAAGACTGCTGACGGAACTGCTACTGTCTTCTAATGTAAATTTTAATTTCTAAAAGAATTTGCTTATGTTTTGATGCCATTCCTGGTGCAAAGTTCCTAGTCAGCATATTGAGAGCCCTTCAGCTTAACCTTTTTCTAGCAAGGTAGTTCTCCACATAGTGTCCCCCTCCCCCCGAGATTTCATAGCAAGACTGAATTGCTTTGCACTCAAATTAATCTTCATAGTCAGTTCCTTTTGTTCCTGCATGAAAATTAGAGGAAGGGATGAGAACGTACCACAGCATTCATATCCTCTTTCAAAAAATTGAAGTGTTCCATTTTTGTTCCAAGTGTTTTCCCCCCATTTCCTTTGTTAAATTTGGGCCATAAACAACTGTGTGTCCTGAATTTTTTTTTAAGTACGCAGCCATTGGTGTATGTCAGACTGTCAGCACTGATTCCATTTTTAGTTTTCCTTGCCTTGGTGAGCAGGCATAATCAGGGAAGAAACGGGATCTGTGGAATTTGTGCATCCATAAAGTACTTATATTTCTATATCCTGGCATTTGGGTACTGATAGACTCCTCTGGTGAGAGGATTTGTATATTTTTTTATAATAGAAGAAAAATATGTTTGTATTTTCACTTGTATCTGTTGAACGAAATTGCTGGAAAATAAATACACATTTTTGAATGCTGCTTTGTTATTCACTAACAGCAAAACTACTGTATAATTTGATTACTAGAATAAGAAATTAAACATTACTGAATGCAAGATTTGAAGACACAAAAGCTATTTTGACACAGTATGATCCTGTGATAGTGTCGTCTTTAATATTTCTAGTTTTATAATGTATAGGAAATTAATTTTGTTCACAATCAGATTCAGAACTTGAATTCAGCATGGCAAACTTGTACATTTGGTTTTTGTAGTTCTTAAATTATTTAAAAATCAATTTTATTTTAAAAAATATATTATTGCAAATGATGCTATTCGTCAGAACTGAGGACATGAGTTGCAGGCCCATATGTGGCAATGAACTGTATCAGCTGTTGATAGCATTGCATCAGGTAAACATCCCTTTGATTCAGAGAGCTTTCACTGTTGAGTTCAAATGGGAAAACAGCATTTGGGCCCACACAAAATACAGAAGCACCTATATAAAAATGAAAGTCAGAATGGTAAATGTTCATATAATTCTACTTTGAAAGGTAGAATAACTTCTAAAATACTTAAGTATGCTTGGGATCATGACCATATCCATGTAGAAATTTGACATCAGTGAAACAGTAGTCCATGTGGAAAATAGCTTTCTGACCACGGATTTGTGCAAAAAGTAGCGGTGGGGTAGAAAGTTACTACAGTATATCTAGTGACTGGCTTTCATATGAGAGGCTTCTAATATCAATTATATGAAATTGTATGGTTGGCTTTAATAGAATGAACTCACTCCATACCTGTGCCAATATATTCCAGTTTAAATGTGGCCTAGGCTCTTAAATGTTGTAAAGTTGGACACTTGGTAAATGATCCTGCTTAGTGTACTTAACAGGTATAGAAAAAAGAAATTCCAGTCCTACCTAATATTCCAGCACTGATGTAGCCAAAGTGCAGCACTGAGGAAAGGAAACAAACGTTCCTTTACCTTGAGGCCTCCATGACTGCCCCTCCACAGGATGCAGTGCACAATAGCATGACTGCATTAATGTTGGAAAGCTGGATAGGATTGGGCCCCTAATGTCACAATTGTTCCCCTAAGGCTGCAATCCACACTTTCCTGGGAGTAAGCCACATTGTACAAAATAGACTCGCTGAACCATAAGCTGTCGATCGAAAGGTCGGCAGTTCGATTCCCGTGACGGGGTGAGCGCTCGTTGCTTGGCCAGCTCCTGCCAACCTAGCAGTTCCAAAGCATGTCAATGCAAGTAGATAAATAGGTACCGCTTGCGGGAAGGTAAACAGCGCTCCGTGTTCCAGCTGCATGCTATGCGCTGCGGCAAGGAGAGTCACGCCGGCCACATGACCACGGAGGCGTCTTCGGACAACGCTGGCTCTTCGGCTTTGAAATGGAGATGAGCACCACACCCTAGAGTCGGACACGACTGGACTTAATTGTCAGGGGATACCTTTTACCTTTTAAACATGTATAGGATTATACTGCAAGTAGATACTGGTATACATTTTGTAGTGTCTAAGGCTGGTGAGCTGCTTGGCTCCACATGTTGACATGCTCATGTGTACTATAAAGGCATGGCATGAAACAGTCTGGAGGACTCCTGAAGGCTATGAAAGGCCACACTTAAAGCATCCAAGAAAGAGGGATGACTACTTATATTTGCAGAAATTTACATGAACCAAACCCTGAGAATATTTCTCAAGTGCCTTGTTTTGATCGGTGCCCTCTTCTACAACCTTTTTCAGTTGGATATGGTGTCAGCACAAAAGGTAGAGGGTATCATCCATGTAAACTTACACCTTGGGCACATGAAATAGACACCTTGGTAGAACTGCCTACTGTTTGGTTTCAGCAGGGCTTTGCTTCTTGGCCAAGCATCAAAACAGCCAGTAGGATCTTCAGTTACTTAATTTGGATTTAATATATGAGAAGTTGTTCAGTTAAAAATGTTAAGTTTACCGTGTTTTAAAGTGAGAGATGATTCAAATAACAAAACAGCAATCAAAACATCTTCCTCAAGAACTTTTGTCCTTAAACTTAGTTTAGTGTGCGCCTCAGACAGCGAAATCCTAGAATATAAACATGTTTCCAAATCTTGTCAACAAATTGTAACATATAAATAAGCTTGACGGAGTGAGTTTGTAGTTGTACAGTGACATCTTGTCTGAGACAAGGGGAACATTTGAACTCTAGCTGTGTAGGTATAGTCACAGTGTATGTGAGACACAGCAGTGTAATTAAAAATACTGTACTAGCACAAATTGGATGTGTAATTCTGTGCTGAGGGAGATAGCTTTACAGTTGTCAAAATGTCTTCAGGATTTTCCCTACACTTAGCCTAAACATAGGAGGCACAGACCTACCTATATTACGATGATAAATGTGGACATTGTCTTTTTCTTCCCTATCCAACCAAAGCTTATTTATTTCAAAAATTTATATTTTGCACTTTCCCATCCCACTTAGAAGGTACTCAAAATGGCTAAAAACTGAAAACAGTAAAAACACAGAAATTGGATGTCTTTGCCTACCTCCCCCTTTCACTGCTTATTCTCCTTTGCAAGACAGTATTAATTGACCTTGGTAGGGTTCAGAGAGAGCTCATGCTTCCTTTTAAAAGTTGCCAATATGCAAATATACAACGGGTTGTATCCAGAGATTGACGAGCAACTTTCCTCTGCTGCTTCCTCCTCACAGCAGCTCCCTCTACCCTGAGGGCTGATTTACACTACACGACTCCAGGCATGGATGCCCCTGCCCCTGCCTACGCGCTTGGAGCTGGGGAGTGTCTTCCTGCCTGTTGTCCCTCCTGCTGTCCCGCCTTCTTAAGAAAGTGCAGCTGTGATTGGGTAAACAAAAGTTTGGCCAAAAAGCTTGCAGCCTCACTGTGACCCTGCTTCTTTGACCCTGCGCCTTTTCCTTTCTCGGATGTTCAGTGCCCTCCTCGCGCGCTCTCCTCGCTATCCTAGCATACAGGGAACTGAAGATTTGGTGGTGGCAGCAAGAACTGCAAGAACAAATTTAATATCACTATCCCAGCAGGAGTTTGGACTATTTTGATTGTTTTCCACCATTCCGGTTTTCTCTCCTCGTCCTGTGTTTTCCCAGACTTCCTCTCGGAATAAACCATGAAATAAACTTCCACGCTGATTGGCGGTAGTTCTGATTGGTATGCAGCCACTCTCCTCCCCCTCTCCTCCGATTGGTAGGCTGCAGTAGCTCCGTGAACCAGCTCTGCGAAGCCCGCCCCCTCAAAAGATGAGGGGAAACCATTTTTCCAGCTTCTGCATTGCAGAGCTCGCAGCTGCTCCGCTTGCTTCCGAAATGCTGTCAAAGAGCTCCGCGCATCTCCATAACGCGCCGGGATTCGTGTAGTGTGAATCCAGCCTAAAAAGTCTCTTTTTAGGTTCTTCTCAGAATTGTGGGAAGGGGTACTGTTCAAAGTTGCATGTATATAAATTTCAAAAATAGAGACTCCCAATCCTTCCTTGCATTAAAGTTTCTCTGAGTACTGTGCATGCTTTTCTAGAAAATGCATTAGTACTTCTTCCCACAAGTGATAGGGACATGTGAATTGACATTGTGAAACCAGGCCAAAGGTGCATCTAATTATATTCCATGTAACTGGTATGTTTTAAAGAAGATGTGTAAGAAACGTAGTGATTGTGGAATGTATCACCCTGCATTCTATCAGTAAACAATAACTGCGTTTATATGAGTGTTACTCTTGAATGTTCACAACTACTTGTGCAAAATATTTCCACAAAATATACTTTCTGATGTTGATGATAAATATTTTAAGGCATACAAACTTTGATATAATATGCAAATGAAAACTTACAAGATTTTCAGTGCGGCTGTTGAGAGATTTGATCCATAAACAGAATGTATTCTGACTCTGCGGCTTGCTAGGTAGTAACCGTTAATCAGTCGTTCTGCTTCTGAACTGAGTTCCACGTGCATGTTCTTAGAGAAAGCAATAAACTAAAATGACAGTATACATTTCAGTTATTTAGGAATTCTATGGACAAGGAAAACTTAAGATTTATTAATGATTTTAATTTCAAACATCTGAATGTTAATTTTTATGGTAAAACTATTTTCAGGCCACCATTATCAGATATTTATAGTTTGTGTATTATACTTCAGCATGTTTCAGATTTGCTTTGTAACGATTTTCAAATCTAAATAAGTGCTGCTGAATCTACATAAGAATTGCAAACTGCTAGATAAATTAAACCAATGATATTTGAGTTGTGCTTACGCAAGTCTTTGTGGCTATGGTGTGATGAACTCGTTGATTATAAACTAGTGAAACCAACATAACATAGGAAAATCCCTGTTGGCCCATCTACTCCAGCATCCTGTTTCACAGTGGCCCACCAATTGCCTTTGGGAAGTTCAAAAGCTGGAAAGAAGTTACTGTATATTTCTCTCCTACCAGTGCCCCCCTGCAACTGGTATTCAAAGATATTGGGCTGCTTAACCTGGAGGTAACACCTAGCCATCATGACTAATAGCTATTGATAGACTTGTCCTCTAATCCCCTTTTAAAACCACCCAAGCAAGTGGCTATCACCACATCTTATAAGCTATGACAATGAATTCCACAGACTGTTTGTTGCCTGAAGGAGTTAGCTCCTTTTGTCCATCCTAAATTTCCTACAAATCAGTTATATTGGATGACTCCTGGTTCTGTCCACATCTTGCATAATTTTTTGTCTCAATTGTCCTCAATTGCCTGTTTTCCAAAATAAAAAGCCCCAAATGCTGTAGCCTTTACTCATAAGGAAAGTACCTCAAACCTCTGATCATTTTGGTCTCCCTCTTTTGCCCCTTCTCTAGCTCTACAATGTCCTTGAGGTGTGGTTACCAGAACTGTATACAATATTCCAAATGTGGCCACACCATAGATTTACAGAGTGGCAGTAAGGCATAACTAATCTCATTATCAATCCCTTTCCTAATTATTCCTAGCATAGAATTTGTCTTCACTATTACTGCACGGTGGGTTGGTATCGAGCTGTCTACCACAACCCTAATCTCTTCTAGCTGGCTGACATATTTTTGTCAGTCCCAGTCCATGGACCAATGCTGTGTGAGTTTGAGATGGTTCCCTCAACTACCTTCTTCAAGGGACAGAGTCAAATATTTTTTTTTCTGTGAGCCAATTGCTTTCTCCTCACTCTTTGATATATAACAAGGTTGTGAAGCTAGAGTTGACCTTCACTGCATTGTAAAAGACATAGGTGATGTAGTGAAACAGAGTACAGTAGCCTCATTCTCATGCCAAGTATGGGAAATGTTACATAATAGTTTGATATGAAGAAATTACAAAAGAGCAAAATACAACAGGACTGCACTCTACATCTTTGTGTTATCTGTATTTTGATAAATGGGGTTGTGGAAATGGTCCCATAAGCAACTACATGTGGCTCCTTTGAAAATTTAGATCATTTTGAGGAACTGAGAAAGTTGGTTATACAGTATCTATATAAGCCAATGACCAAAATAGTATGGGCTTCTCCTAAAGTAGGAGGCCTCATGGTGCAATTAGTCTCAAGAAAACATAATTGGGAACCCAATCCTATTCAACTTTTCAGCACTGATGCAGCTGTGCCAACAGGGTGTGTGTTGCATCTTGCAGGGGGGGGCAGTCACAGAGGCCTCCTCAAGATAAGGAAATGTTCCCTTATCTCGCTGCTGCATCAGTGCTCGAAAATTGGTTAGGATTAGGCCCTGGAACAGCAAGTTATCAGTTTCTCATCCTGTTTCATTTCTAGTGTACCTCTTCATAATCTTGGGTTCTGAATTGTTGGGAGATGGCATAACCTGCCTCTTCTGGGTCAATAGACTTTTTTAAAATGAGGTTCACAACAGGAACAATTGAATTGCAAAATGATGATTCGTTGCAGTGTATCAAAAGCCCGAAAGCATCTATAAGGTTAGCTGAAATCAAACTTAGTTCCTAGCCAAATAAGAACAAATGCAATTATTTCAAGACAGAACATTAGCATGGGGGTTCATACAAAAAATGTTATTTAGTTTGCGGTGTGTGAGTGGGTGTGAGAGAGAAAAAACAAAGTTTACCGTTTGTCTTAGACATCGCTGAAACTTCCACGGGCAGCCCAATCCTATACTACACTCTGCTCAGCAATCCAGCTATGCCGACAATGCTGTATCCTGAGCAAAGTAGGCAGGGTTGGAAGTCTCCTTGGAGTAAGGGAACTTTTGTTCCCTTATCCTGGGTAAAGCAACAGGCCTCAGATCTGCGCCTGCCATTTTGGCGGTGCAAATCAAGGCTGCCTGATTTGGGTGAAACAGGCCGGAGAGGGGGATAGGATACGGCGTATGCTATTGCTCCCGATCCCACCCCCTTCCAGGCCCCATCCTCCCTCCCCTGCCCTCCCTCTGCCCCGGAATGCCCTCCCCCACCCCTGCACTGCGTGGCCCAGTCGCAGCTTACATGGGCTGTATGCCATTGGGATCTGGCCCTCATAGGCCGGTGCAGGTCTCTGCACAGTCCTGGGGCCGGTGTGCTTTTGTGATGGACCTGGGCTGGCGCAGAGGTCCTATGCCAACTGGAGGAATTGCACCCTTATTGTCATTTGATCTACACAATCATTCAATATACAGTAGTTCGCTTTACACTAATAACATAGAGACCACCCATACTTTTTGAAAATAGGTTTCTGGGGGAAGGGGGGAGCACATTTGAGAAGATGGTTACCAATTTTGTACGTCAGTGCTACTGTTCTAAAAGCTGTTGTATTCTAAATTACTATTACTGTGCCATTATTACTGCAGCAAAGCAAAGCACTCACCATCTGGCCAAGTAGAGCATTATCCTTTTGAACATGCTTTTTGGAAGAAGAATCCACATCGATAAATGACCAGAAACTGGTTTGAATTGGTAGAATAACCTGCTGATCAATATCTTCTCCGTATTTTTTTCCAGGGATGAATAGTGTGATAGTTCTGCTCTCTAGCACTTCAACCCAATCAATAAAAAATTTGGACTCAAAATCTGAATATATGAAGATTCCACTACAAATGTTACTTTGAATAATGACCAGTATATAATCTTGAGTTGTAAACACTGTGTGATGCACAGCCCTAGTGGGAGCTTCCACTGAAGGGGTCCTTGTGTGAGCGCAATACTCTTTCCGCTTTCAGAAGAATTGTCCAGTGACAGAACAGCACTTTGTATAATCGTAGGCTACAATTCTTTGTTTTTAAATAATCTCAGGAACAGTTCTCATGGTATATTTATTTTTTATTTTATTTTTCACATTTTTATACCACCCTTCCTCCAAGGAGCTCAGAGTGGTGTACATATTTCCTCCCGTCCTTTTTGTCCTCACAACAACCCTGTGAGGTAGGTGGGGCTGAGAGATAGTGACTGGCCCAAGGTCACCCAGGAAGCTTCGTGGCTGAGCGGGGATTTGAACCTGGATCTTCCAGGTCTAAGTCCGACTCCCAAACCACTACACCAAAATCACAGCTGCATTTCAGATGTAACATAGGAAGATACGCTCCCTATTTCTGAGAAAAACATTCTTGTCTAGAAACTCTCCTAAGTCTGTCTTGGAAGGTAGTTATTTTTTAACGCAAAGAAAACAAAATATGTTGTGTTATTCTCAATAGTCAATGAATTATCCTCGCCTCTTTTCAATACACTAGTTTTTTAAAAAAACACCAATAGGGACTATCCCACTAGTTAAGAAATTAAAACAGTTGGGAATATAGACCTTGACCTATTAGGCTCGCTAAGTCAAGAGCAAGCTTTCCAAGTGATTAAGAGGAGAATTCTGGATATGGAATTTCAGGTGTTGCTGAATGCCACAAATAAAACATGTTCTCCACTGCACCTTTTGCTCCCTTCTTAAATGGCCACAAGAGCATACAGCGTTTTTTTTTGGCAAGGTGCAGTGCCATGCCATCCGTTCTACTGTATGGTAGATTCAATGGGGGTGCCATATGCTGAAAGGTAGTCAATGTGGGTGGGGTATGGAAACAGTATCACACATGCTTTTAGACTGCACACTTTTTGAGTAGGTGCAATCGGAATACTTGGGTTAGATCAGGGGTTCTCAACATTTGGAGGCCCGGGTACCACCTATCACGGTCCAATTTTCTGAAGTACCCCCTGCTAATTAACTGCTAATTAATTGGATTAATTAATTAGGGAATTAATCGTTAAAATGTACTAAAACAATTTTAAATGTGAAAAAATATCTTATTTAACTCTGTGTGTGAGACAGAGAGAGAGAGACATGCAAGGATCTCCTTTTTTCCTCCAAGTCACATTTCCCAAAGTACATTTTCCAAAATACAAAAATAAGCCCAAAACCAAAATCTGAGAGACAGAAGGGCTCCGAAAATAATTAAAATTTAAAATCCATGTTAATTAACACTTAATTAGCTGCTGATGGGGCAGATAAGGGGCAGGGCTTGGCGCACCCCCAGCAAGAGGTCTGCATACCCCTAGGGGTACCCGTACCACAGGTTGAGAACCTCTGGGTTAGATCCTGGCTAACATGAGAGGTTGGTTGGACCAGGACAAGGTTCGATTTACTTTATCTACAGGGGTGGTTGATATACTGGAAAGAACGGCTGCCTTTCTATGTGAAATTGTTAAGAGTAGGGCTAGTGAACATCAGTAATTCTGTATAAGGGGGTATTTGTGGGATTGAATGGAGTTATGTAGTTGTGTACTGATTATGCCAATAAAGGTGGTTCTTCTACTTGTACTACACTAGTGTTTTGCTACCTCTATACTTTTAACACCCACATCAAATCAATGGCAAAGTTTCCAACCATGCCTAGTAATAACTATTCACCTACTGTTTGAATAATTTTTGTTTTAGAATTAATTCCCTCAAAACCACTCAATAATATAAAGGATTGCAAGGTACCGTATTTTTCCGCTCCATAGGACGCATCGCACCATAGGACGCATCGCACCATAGGACGCATGCATCCTATGGAGCTAAAAATAGTGGGAAAAAGTTTGTACTTACCGGGGCTTGTGGGAGCTTCGGGGAGGCCTGCGCGACCCTCTGCAGGCCTCCCCGATCTTCAGTTTGGCGCTAAATGGCTATTTTCAGCCCTTTCCGGTTTTCCGGAAATGGCCGAAAATGGCCATTTAGTGCTGAACTGAAGATCGGGGAGGCCTGCAGAGGGTCGCGCAGGCCTCCCCGAAGCCCCCACAAGCCCCGGTAAGTATTTTTAAAACTTTTTTAAAACTTTGCTCCATAAGTCGCACTAACGTTTCCCCCTATTTTTTTGGGGGGGGGGGAAGTGCGTCTTATGGAGCGAAAAATACGGTATATCTCTACTCAAGTAATATCTATGATGTTACAATACTTTATGATAGAATTTCCTGAACTTTGGTCACCCCCACCACTTGTTTATAGTCACTATTTTAGTTACATGTTCAGTTCCCAACAATAAATGTTAGGTGTCTTATAACTTTTGTAGCATCAGGTACCATCTCTAAAACAGCCTGCAGTATCTCTTGGGCAGTCTGATCCTGTGTAAGGATACGTGGCTGGCCTAAAGGGCCAGCTGCAGTATCCTGTGCCCTTCCTGGGCCGTGCCGACATGGCCCGGGAACACCTTGGGAGACTTCTGTACTGTACTGTCCATACATTTTTAAAAACAGGGGTATATAGTACTATTTTTCCCCAACAGGATTAAATTCAGTGGAGTCATGTGGAAATAGCCCTGACAGTACCTACAGTACCGGTACAAGCAGCAACAGTGATGGACAATACCTCTTGATTAAAGAGTATTAACAACAGAGTAAGTTTGGCAAACTGAAGTAATTGTACTTTTGGTAAATGCAAGTCTTCTGGTTTGCCTACCTGACTGCAGCTGTTCAAGTTTATCCTTTTTATGTGAAGATAAATCTCCTATGAAGCAGATTCCACCTTTGGCCAGCAAAGCACTATTAGCCTGAATGCTAGCAGTTCCAGTTCCATGTTTGACTTTGGAAACAGTAGGAAAAATTGCACCAGATGGACTGTGTCGTATCCCCCGGGGAATGAGACCAACGCTATAGTTCATAAATCTAGATTATGGGAAAAGTGAGTTATTTTAACAATGAATCTGTACTGCTTTGGGGGAAGAAATCAAGCCTGGTTTAATAAGTACATTGAAATATAACCATACTGATGTTGCATTCCAATTGTGTAACAGTAATTTTATTCTCAGAATAAAGAAACATACAAATTGAATACCACATTCAAATACATTTTTGTTTTTGTTTTTAAAGGAGGTGGGAAATGGAACACATGCAGCAGGAACTAATTTTACAATAACACATTTCTTTACTCATGGGTAAAAATTGTACATTAGCATTTAAAAGGGGGGCATTCTTAATCCAGTTATAAAAAAGAGGATTTACTTACCTGTCTAATAATAGAGAATCATTTGTTGCTACCAAAAGATCTAGATAATTTGCTGCTGCCTCGTCTGTGTCACTTGTCTGTACTAA
Source organism: Plestiodon gilberti rubricaudatus (assembly GCA_026170595.1). NCBI lineage: Eukaryota > Metazoa > Chordata > Lepidosauria > Squamata > Scincidae > Plestiodon > Plestiodon gilberti. Next base: position 37,384,817 of record JANXHW010000004.1, read on the forward strand.
ACTCAACAAAATGGCTAATTTGAGAGTGTTGTAAATGCCTGGTGGAAGAACTTGTGAAGCAAAACTATTGGCAAGAACAGCTGTAAATCTCCAATATGAGTTTGAAGTCAAAGTGAGTAGGTAGGTAAATTTTTCACTGATACAGGAAGGACCTAATACAAAAAAAGGAAAACCCATAGAAATCCGTACACCTCAATCACGTATCTTAACAGAACAATTTTTTAGTTTAGATGTCACAATATCTTAATTTTTCAGTTGAAGAAGAGAAACAAGAAGAAAAAAACAGTTTAGATCCAGATCTTGTGTAAGCAGGCAGAAGCTCATGCAAAGGAACTTTCCTGCTCCCTCCCCCCTCTGCTCTTCCTAAAACTGCCCCTGAGGGTTCTGGGTCTATCTGAAAGGGAGTACGATGAGTTGGGGGGGGGGTCCTGCAGAAGGGGAGAGGAATGGCTGAAAATCAGACCAAGCACATTATATGTGGCAAGCTCTGATCGCAGAAGGAGACTTTGCTTTTTGTCATTGTTCGCCTCTGTGTCCCAGCCCACCCTATTTCCAAATATTTCCTGATGCTCAGGAGCAACATTTCGAGTATACAGAAGGCTGATGTAATAAGGAGTGAGAAAGGTCTCATAAGAATATTAAGAAGAGCCCTGCTGGATCAGGCCAAAGGCCCATCTAGTCCAGCTTCCTGTATCACACAGTGGCCCCACCAGATGCCTCAGGGAGCACACAGCCAACAAGATAACCTGTTTCTTGCTGCCACTCCCCTGCACCTGGCACAGAGAAAACCTACTTCTAAAACCAGGAGGTTGCTTATGGCTTGTAACCAGTGATGGTCTTTTCCTCCATGAATCTGTCCAAACCCCTTTTAAAGGCATCTAGGCCAGGTGCCATCACCACATCCTGTGGCAAGGAGTTCCACAGATGAATTACACGCTGGGTGAAGAAATATTTCCTTTTGTCTGTTCTAACTCTCACTCCACTCAATTTTAATGAATGTCCCCTGGTTCTGGTGTTGTGTGAGAGGGAAAGGAACTTCCCTCTATCCATCCCATGCATAATTTTATACGTCTCAATCATGTTCTCCCCTCCGGTGCCTTTTTTCTAGACTGAAGATCCCCAAATGCTGCAGCCTTTCGTCATAAGGGAGGTGCTTCAGCCCACTAATAATTTTGGTCGCTCTTCTCTGCACCTTTTCCAATTCAACTACTGTATATCCTTTTTGAGGTGTGGTGACCAGAACTTGACGCAATACTCCAGACGCGGCCTTATCATTGATTTGTACAATGTCATAACAGAGGCCATGGTGGCTTAGTGGCTAAGATGCTGAACTGCAGACCGGAAAGTCGGTAGGACAGCAGTTCAAGACCCATGTGCTACGTGACGGAGTGAGCTCCTGTCTCCTGTTCCAGCTCCTGCCAACCTACAGTAGCAGTTCGAAAGCAAGAAATTGCAAGTAGATAAGTAGGTACTGCTGCAGCAGGAAGGTAGCAGCGTTCCGTTAGTCATGCCGGCCACATGACCACGGAAGCATCTTTGGACAGCACTGGCTCTTTGGCCTTAGAAATGGAGATGAGCTCCACTCCCTAGAGTCGGACACGACTGGCTTTCAAGCAGGGATACCTTTACCTTTTTATAGTAATATTGGCTGTTTTATTCTCAGTCCCTTTTTTAATGATCCTGAGCATGGAATTGGCCTTCTTCATAGCTGCAGCACACTGGATCGATACTTTATCGACCTGTCCACCAGCACCCCAAAATCTTTTCCCTGATCTGTCGAAGACAGCTCAGAACCCATTAGCGTGTATGGGAAGTTTTGATTTCTTGTCCCAATGTGCATTACTTTACACTTACATTGAAATTGTAATACAGATTGTGTGTTCACATTAGAAATTGATTTATGCATCAAATGTGAAATATTTTGATGCTGCTAGATCACAGATTAATAGGTAGAGGGCACTCTCTGCCTGCTATTTCAGTTGGAGTAGATAAGAATTAAGTGAAGTGTAGGATAGGGTCTTCTAGAAAAGAATATGAATATAGTGTTGTAATCAAGCCCACTGAAGATAGAAATAAAGTAAAACAACGAAAAAGACAACAAAGATCTGCATTTTGTACTGCTAATTTATGGAGATTCACAAAAAGAATCAGATTCAAACCTTCAAATAAGATTGAAAGTTTTTGTTTCTTGTTTCTAACCCAAACTCTACTTATTAGTAAAGTATCCTGCCAGTTAAAACTTTCAACTTGGACATTGGTAAGCAACATATACCTCTATTTTCATTTACTATCTTCCTGTCTTACCTGGGAGACTAGAGGGTTGTATGCTGTTCGCTTCCAGACATACAGTGAGTTGTGAACAGTTTTGCATGCAGACAGGAATTCCTATAACCTTGTATCTGCTCCCTATTTTCATTTTATTTGATAGTTCGTCTATAGATAAAGATGTGAGGATTCATTAATAGACATGTACTTTCCAGCACTTTCTTTCGCGACACCGAAGGCCGGCGGAGCGCACGCTCTGCCAGCCTAAAAATAAGCAGGATTGCACCCTGAAAAAAGAAATTCAGTCACTGCTCAATTGTATTCAGAAGACTTAACTAAATACTTCTAAACGAGATTATTTCAGTGAAGCATGCATGCTAAAGGCCTCTACACTCTGTTATGAGTGTGGAAACAAGCCATTTAAAAGCAACAAGAATTGTAGTATGAAATGGGTTCCTTTGTTACTCTGTGCAGTTGAATTATAGAAATCTAGCAAAGACGCGAGACTGAAGAAGGATGTTACAAAACCATCAAGTTATTACAGAACCATTTGATCACAGGAAACTGAAAAGGGGAAGTAAAATTATAACAAGGTCAAGATACAACCGTTGTAGTTAATACAATGTTTTGCTTAATGGCAGTCATGTGATTATGCAGATTTTCTCCTTTTGACTAAGAATACATGAGTTCCTCTTCAAATATGACAGACATAAAAATGAAACTTTGCATACAAGAACTCACATTTTGTTTCTTTGACACATTCAGAAACTGAAAGCTTATTCCTAACAAATGCAATTATGTAGAATAGGCCAGTTAAAAACAGGCCACAGATCCCAACCACAGTTTCCAACCTGTGGTTCGCTTACCCCAAGGGGTACCACAGACCGGGGGTACGCTAAACGCTGCCCGTTATCAGCTGCTGCAATCAGCAGCTGATAACGGGCAGCTGTTAATGTTTTTTTGTCCCTGCAACCCGGGAAAAAAACCACTTTAACAGGTACGTGGGGGTATGCAGGGGTAGCCGGTCCGGGGGTATGCAGGGCAACCAGAGGCCCACGTAGGGGGTACGTGGGCCTCCAAACCCTTGTTGTAGAATACATTCAACACCAATATCTGTCACTGTGCCACAGTTCTCATAACTTAAATTTAACACAACACTTACCTCTTAGGAAAATTGTAAAATATTGAAATCTGAAATGTCTTCTGCTACTGGAAAATCCTTGAAAAATACTAACTGCTTTTGTATCAATCATTTCAACCATCTGTTTGTCTTAAAAAATAAAATGTAAAAATAATATATTTTTCTGTGAATATCATCTCAAGCCACTTTCCCTATTGAGATTAATGTAATTAAGGCTGCAATCCTATGCAAACTTGCCTGGGAGTAAATCTAGCATAGGAGAAATGCATGGGGTTGTACAGCAGGGCACTTCCAATGTCTTGGTCACACTTTGCATTCAAATCTAGCCACCCATAACTGACAAACATTCCTAATGTAATGTTCCATTCACTTATTCTTCCAGGCCCACTTGGCTCTGGCATAACACTGGGCAGTTTTGTTCAGTCATTTAGGATATCTGTCTTGCAACTGTAGCTTTGCTCAGTGTAATACGTTTCAGTATGGAGGCCAGAGAGATAAGATGATCATCTCTTGTCATAGGGAATAACTCTTAAATCATTCTAGTTGCTAAAACTACATCCACTCAAAAGTTTTAATATCACTCCATCTGAGATCCACACTAGCTTTTGACATAATAGACAAATAGGAATAGGAAGTGATACTGGATCTATACCCATAGATTTACAACTAGGAATAGGAAGTGATACTGGATCTATACCCATAGATTTACAACTACTAATTTAATCTTTTATAAAATAAACATTTTAAATACATACTTGACCTACTAACTTTTCATATTATCATAATCTTAAACCTTTTTTTCTTACATTATTAAGTTAATTTCTTCATTTTGGGTTATCATAGTCATCTTTATTAAGATTTATCAATGTTTGTAAGTTGTGACATTTGTTAACCTTTTGCTGTATATTGGAACATCAGTAAACTGTTGAATTCTACATCAAAACTATTCCTCTGAGTTTTGATTCACAGCATGTTGGGCTGAGTGGTCAGACATTGGACAGCGCAATCCTATGGGCAGCATGCCTCCTGTGCTGGCACTGACTGCCGTAAAGCAGTCAGCACCAGTCACAAATGCCTTCCCAACAACGCACTGACCAGCGTGCTGCCAGGGACGCCAGCAGGAAGGCCTCTGCCTACGCAGCCATGCCAGAGGACGTCTAGACTTGTACCGGGAAAGGTAAGCCAGTGTGAAGGCGAGGGAGAACGTAACGGGGGTGAGGAGGGGCGGTAGGGGGAAGATCTGTCGCAGATGGCCCATGCAGGATCCTATCCCCCTTCCCTGCAGCCTCCCCGCCCCTTTTCTCTCCTCGGATTTACACTAGCAAAATTGCTAACGTAGGTCTGAGGAGACCCATTGCGGGCCATGAGGCTTACCACCGTCCCACAGGCTGCCATTTTGGCACCACTGCATTAGCGGGGGGTGTAAAGGTGTAAAGGTTAGGATTGGGCTCTAAAAGTGGGAAACCTGTCAGAGGCTCAAAGTGCCCATGCAGCACCCACTACAAATTTCACTTACAGTATGGGGACACCTTTGTACTCCCTTCTCTCGACAGTCTTCCTTTTTCTTCCTGTTGCCCAATAGCACCCCTCATTATAAATAAAACAAATATAGGAGTTGAAATTGCATAATTTAGGGTGAATAATAAAATGTACTTCTTACCACCAAGTACTCGATATTTCATGTCTTCTCGCAGTGGTAAAGTACATAAACTGCACACAAAACCATTTCTCACTGTTGCAGATTCTGTAGCACCAGGAATATGTACTCTTAGATACTGAAACCCTAAGAGAAGCATATAATAAATAGACTAAACAATTCTCTAAAGATGAATACTTAATTGGTTTTCATTTTAATTTCATATTTATTAGCAATCTATCTCTGATAATCTATCAATTAAAAAAGATGCTGCCATTCTATTCAAAGCATTGGGGCAAGTATTGAAGACAATGATGCCCCCTTTTGTAGCCATTAGACATCCTGGTGTTAGCATGGTGTACTGTTTGACCATATGGTGGTCCTAGGCTATATTGTTTGCTGAAATGCCACATACTGTGAAGTATGGGTAGATACACACAACTAATAGGCAAACAAAGTATGCAGTGAACGTGGGTGCCCATTTAACACTCTCAATATCTCAATATTGCCTTGAGGTTCCTATCCAATGTCTCAGTTGTTGGACATGACACACATTGCTGCAGCCAAAATAATTTTAAAACATGGTAGCCTTATATAGGATAATTGACCACATTTTGGGTTGTTTCTAACTATTATCACATTAACTGGACTTGTTCTTTCTGTTTTCTGTTCAGCAGCTCTCCATGCCAAAGTATTATTCTTTTCACTTTTGGTAGACTTTCAAAACTATTTTATGGTTTCATCGAATATGGAAAGCTGCTTAGAAGCAATCAGCCAGAAATCTCTGGGTAGTAATATAGTAATTGCCCATGGTTTGTGGCCCTACTTACATACATTTCCAAAAATATACTTAGAAGCTTTTTAAAAACTCTGTTTCCTGAAATATATTTATGATAGTTCAGTGTAACATTTATCACATTGTGAAAATGTAAAGATTAATAACTATAAATGTTCCACTTATCTGGAACATACGCAATTTCTTCTATTCCCTTCCCTCAAACAAATGAACAAAAGGAGAGGTATTCTCCTCTGCTGCCACCCCTTCTCTGGAACTATATTAGTATAACACATGGTAGTAGGAATCCATAATGGCAAATCTATATACATCCTCAACATGCAATATATCTCTGTAAGATGCTGTGTAGAAAATATAGTACCTAAAATGATGTTATGATATACATTTTTATGATGGGTTTATTGGTGTTCTTTAGTTACTTATATAGCCTATATTCTATCAGTTTTATATTCTATAAGTTATAGAATGACAGCATGAATTTGAGCTTCAGGGTTTGCATACCTTCAGAAAATGGACATGTTTCATCAGAACAAACAAATCTTGCTCCTTGTGTGTATTTTGTTATAATACTCATTGCGACCACTATTCCCTCTAACATATAAAATCTCTGAGAAGTGTAATCAAATGGAAATTTGCAAAAACTGAGAACATAACTGGGCAGGGAAGGCAAATGTGTTAGCTTCAGCACTATGTTCATCTAACAAGAAAAAAAAAGAATAGAAATGCACGAGATGATGGCTAGGGATTACACTTATTACAGAGTCACTTAAAATATAACTGTTACAAAAAGCTTATGTCAATGACATTATGATATAAAGAGAGTTCAAGTAAGGCTTTTTATATCCTGAGGCAATATGTCTGCCTTAGCAGACGGTTACTGGGGACAGCATAGTTTTGTCTCTGAGCCCTCCAAATCTGGGTCTGCACTGGGTCAGACTGTAGTGCTGACTGAGAGCGTAATCCTGCATAACTAAATGGCGACGGAACGAGCGTTTCGTTGCCAGAAGCTGTTGCAAATGTGCCGTAAGGCACATTCGCAATGACTTGTGAGTAAGGGAGGCCGGCGCAAGGCCGGCCACCCTCACTCCACCGCTGGGACATTCATGCGGCTGCCGGAGGAAGGTAAGGCTCCCGCTGGTGGCCACATGGGCGGCCTGGGCGGCAAGGGAGGGGGGTCATTGGCTGAGCAGGCCCGGGAGGAAGCAGGGATGGCGTCCGCCATATCCCCGGCCACTTCCGCCAGCTATTTAGCTGGCAGAAATCCGAGGAGGCCCATCGGGCCATCCCCAGTTTACATCGAGGGAAGGGGATGAACGTCCCCTTCCCCGAGTAGACCTTCGGGCCGCAGCAGTGCGGCCCGGAACAAGGATAGGATCTGCTGGCCGGCCGGATCTCTACGGTGGATTGCGCTGTCAGTCTCATGCTTTCTCATCCCAGAGACCCGCCTTGCTATATTACACCCCTAGTTTGGAAGTCAGTGAAAGCCCAGCTGTGCATGATCATAAGCATATAATAACCAGAAATATTTATAAAGCACTTTTCCTAACTGCCCCAAAGCACATTGTCTCTGTAGTCCTTACAACCCCATACAGGCCAGTATTTTATGATCTCCACTATAGATGGTTGCAGGGCTGTGTGAGCATTACTTGTGCATGGTCATCCAGTGAGTTCATATGAGGGCTTCCTTCTCCTACCTTATATACATAACCTCTACACTATACCAGCTGCTGAACTACTTGAAACGAGACCAATATTTGAATAGAAGTAATTGAATTATAATAAGCCTCTCTAAGATGAAGCTAACACTAAGAAAAAAAATCAGAGTATCTCATTCACATGCATACTAGCTTCAATGCACACACAATGTATTTTGTTGTTGTTCAGTCGTTAAGTCGTGCCCGACCCTTTGTGATCCCATGAACCATATCCCGCCAGGCCTTCCTGTCCTCCACTATCTTCCTGAGTTCGCTCATTTTCATGTTCGTTGCATCGGTGATGCTGTCTAACCATCTCATCCTTTGTCTTCCCCTTCTCCTTTTGCCTTCAGTCTTTCCCAGCATCAGAGTCTTCTCCAGAGAGTCCTCTCTTCGCATTAATGTTAATATCAAAAGATAGGACATGTGCAATCTCATTGCATGTGTAGAATTGCATTCACTGCTGAGGATAATGCAGAGCATCATTGTTCCACATACAATGGAACATGGTTAATTTAGATTGGACCAAGTGTTTGACAACATAAAATTTAACCTTATCAAAAAGCAAGAAGAACAAATAAAAGGAAAAGGCATGATTACATGAGCCAACAGAATGTTTTAAAGTTCCTACTGATAGCTGGTAAAAAATAGATGGTCCTGCCTTAAGAGATGTGCTTCAGAAAAAAACCTGGGCTGTATCCAAAGTAGTGTGAGTGGAACTCTGTACAGTGGTACTTTGACATCTTCCCTCCCTTCTGCTGTTCTCTGTGCTCCATGATGAAAATCTGTTCTTGGAGGTTGGAGGACTTTCTAAAATAGTATAGGATGGGCTTCAAAGAGCCGTAGCAAGAATGGGAATCAGCAGAAGGCCAGGGGAGCGTGCATGGGGGCAGGATCAGTCCAAGACCTCCTGGTGCCTGAGGCAACATGCCAAAGGTAATGCTGCCCCTTACCTGGTGACATGCCAGTCTTGGTTCCTCCCACTATATGCATTGAAATGGGATGGGGGGAACAGAGTAGAAGAGAAAATGTGGAGTTGTTGTGGGCTGGAGTGTGTCAGCCCATCACTCTCCCCACTTCATCTTCCTCTTCCTTTTCCAATCCAAATAGTGGGGGAGAGGAGGAGGAGTGGAGATGGGTGAGTGAATTGGGGGTGGGCACCCCCCACTGGTTTGCTGCCTGAGGCAACCACCTTAGCCTCATGAATGGGCTGATCTGGGAGGAAGTGCCTTTATTCTCACCCAGGTTATCTTTGGTTACAACCTATTGCATCAGATTAAAACAGCAGCAGAGGGAAGATATATTTTAATAAATATAACTATTTTATCCAGAACTCGAAAAAATAGAGCACATATACTCACCTGAGCCTCTGTCTGTAGCTGTGGAATTAGTGCTAGTGTTTTAACAGCTGTAAAACACACCTGTAATTAAACATCCAAATCGTTTTATAAGAAAAAAATGTGGTTTAAAAAAGTTAATACATTTTCTGTTTCATTTTAATGTATGTCATCCTTACTGACTGAAAAATCTGAGTGGCCTTCGTGGGTTCATGCAGAATATAATTTCCAAGAGTAGCGTCCAACTCAGCAATATCAGATGGATTTACCGAGATAAGGAATCGGAAGACGGCATAACTTTGCTTTGAGTCTGGAAGAGCAGACAGTCACCAGCATTACAATTGCCTATATGCTGATTTAAACTAAATACAGTAGTTCTGATTTTCCAACAAAAACAACAATTAATACTACCACTGTAGAGTTTGCAGTCATCTACAAATTTCTGAAGACCCCCACTCCTGTCAAGGTACATCAAGGCAACTTCCTTCATTTTCAGAAGATTTGGCCTCATTTTCTCTGGATAGGTTTGTTTGCTTACCAGCTCACAGATGTATTTTACTGAAAAGAGTCAGAGATGGAAATAAGGTCAAGACAATGAAACATGTAATCAAACTTTAGAGTGCCCCTGGCATTTTTCTTCTAGAGGGTCAGTTAGTCGCTATGGCAAGAGATGTTTTTGTACAGGTTTGACTGATGAACCAGCTGCACCTTTTGCTACAGAGTACAGACGGTAGATTTGGCCATTCTTCCGCATGCTTTGGTAGCTTCCAGAGTCCAGAATAAATTACTATAAAATCCCTCTTTAAAGCTATCTCTAAAATCTGTTGGGAAGCTGCTGAGCATATTACTCTGGTATTGTTTCATCTGCACTGACTTCTGGTTTGTTTCTGAGCACAATTCAAGGTGCTAGTTATTTTTTTAACTATAAAGCCCTAAATGGTTTGTGGTCAAAGTATCTGATGGACAGCCTTCTCCCATTCCCACTGGAGTCTGCCCAGGCCTTGGATCTTTTGAATCCTTATTCCTATCCCTCTGCCATTGGAGGTCCCTTTAGCTGGGACATGAGTCTTCTTGGTGTCTGGATTATGGAACTCTCTCCCTCATTTAGCCCATATGGCCCTTTACCATTGGCATCCTGATGGGTGGCAAAGACGTTTTAATCCCACCACACTTTTATTTTGATTTGAGTTTTAGCTCTCCGATCATTTCCGATCGGACGCGTTGCCTGCTTCTGCTGCTAATTGATGTACTTTCAGTTTCCTGCGCGTTTTTGCACTGTTGCTATTTAAAGCTGTATTGCTCTCCAGAAGGTAATGCTACCTCACACAATGTTTTGTGTGTCCTTGATAATGTTCGGTGTCTTGAACGAAACGTTAGACTAGATTGTTTATATGTGTGGACTTTAGTGATTTTAATGTACCGAGTATTTTTAAATTCTAGAATTCCTCATATTACTTTTTATCCTTACATGACCTTTTAAACCTATAAACTCTACCTTGTTTTCATTTTAGCTCTCTGTTTCAATAGCTCTGTAGTCTCAATTTTATTGTTTTGTTAGATCATTGTTTTGTTATTTTTCAATATAGTATATGCCAGGGGTGGCCAAACTGTGGCTCCTGAGCTACATGCAGCTCTTTGACCTATAATGTGCGGCTCTCAGAAATATGTTGGCTGAGTTTCTTTTTTGCAACACAATTAATACAAAAGGTAAATAGGAATTTTTCAGGCTTTATAATTATTTACTAGGTGTAAACAGAGTCCACTGGATTAAAACATATGTTTAAATGTTCATGGTAAGTAAATATATTTAAGAACTTAAATGCTTCTTAAATATTGTGGCTCTCAAACATCTGAAGTTTATCGTATGTGGCTCTTACATGAAGCAAGTTTGGCCACCCCTGGTATATACTGTACTGTATTTTTAATGTCTTTTTTAGGGTCAAAAGGTAGAATATAAATACTTTGATGAATAAATAAATAACATTGAGTTGGATCCAAATCTTGCATGAGCAGAAGAAAGCATAAAATGCACTGCACTGCACTGCACTGCACTGCTCTCTCTCTCTCTCTCTCTCTCTCTCTCTCTCTCTCTCTCTCTCTCTCTCTCTCTCTCTCTCTCTCTTTATTAAAATGGAACCCCCCTGCCTGTAAGGGCTTCTCCATTCCTTTTAGTGAAGGGAGGCAACTTATACTGAAAACAGATTTTTCTAATGGAATTATTTTGACAAAGGAATGTTGTAATGGGTAAAAGTGTTACTTATCAAAGTAGTATGGCTGAAACACTGGAATTCCTTGTCATTGTAGAATGGGTTTACCAGTTCTATCAGCATAGCTATCTGAATCAGCAAGCGGAAGGTTTCCTAGCTGGTAAACAAGTCCAACAGTAGTACAAGCAAATGTAAACTTTATGTACACACGCACATACAACCCCAAGAATTCTTCCTCATACTTTCCAAGAACCTGGCAACATGTTCCAACAACGGTTACCTTGGAATTAATTGAGTTAATTGTGACCTGAGTCAGGGTCAAATTACACAAATGCATGTAGTTTGGTCCTTAAATGATTTTGCTATATAATGAACACATCCCTGTTCATCTGATCCTTGACCCTGCATGGTAAATTCCTTGGAACATGGATTCTTTACTCATACGTACCAATCTCCAAAGTAACATGCTCCACCTTAAGCCATGGCATATACAAAAGAAAAGAGGGAGTTGGAAATATGGTAACAAGTTTGGGATGGGTGGAGTTAATTAGCTGAAAAGCAACTTCAGATCAACAGGGCTGTTAAGGTTCCTTTTCCATATCCTTGTCATGTTATAAAGATGTGCAAAACCCTGCTCAGAAATGTATTTTAGAAACTAGTTTGGTTTCCCTCAGAAATTCTCAGGTATTTCTCCTTGGAAGGACTCCTGAAATGTATTTCAAATTTCACTTTTTTTGAAATGTTTGTGCCAGCACTAGTATTGATGTCCCAATGGTCCCACAACTAGATTGCCATCTCTTGCTGTGGCTGCTAATGTAGCCATGTCCCTTTTGAATACAGTACAGTACTTCATTTTTTTCTGAGCTTTTTTTTTTTTAGACATTCAGGAAGTGATGTGGTACAGTGGTCTCACAATGGGCCGAGCCCTGTGGCTGCAGTTTGTTAACCCGACTGTTAAGGTTTTACTACACCTCACATGCAGCTGGATGGTGAAATGATTTTCCATATCCACTCAAAGTTGTATGTAACTGAAAACTGAGAGTAAACAAACTATGAGGATTCTAACAAAACTATGGGACCCCCTCTTAGGAACGGCGGTACAGGTGATAAAAGTGGGAAAGTGCTCCCTGCAATTATTATTTCGCTCTACTAAGAACAGAAGTAAGCAGTAGTGGCTAAAACTGTAGAATGAGCAACTAAGCATTCTGTATTTTCCCTGAATTATACCTAGGACAGGGCAGCTTTCCCTCAGAATCTGTTTTGCCTTTTCTACCCCTCCCTCATATTTTTCTAATGCTGTCACTGCTTTCAACAGTTTTTCCCTCAGGGTAACCCCATAAGCTCTAGCTGGCCTCTAGTTCCTTGCCTCACTCTTAAGGGAGTACAGCCAGGCACAGCAGGAGGAGGGGTCTGGAGTGGACTTCAAACTGTCCTCCACATGACCACCCTCAGAGTGAAAAACAGACACCTTTTTCAGGCTATGGCTGCTTGGGAGATCTCACTGAGGTATCTTGTAATTACGATTCTATATAACAACTCTACCATCGACAGAAGTACTTTTAACTTCAATAGGAAGAGGAGGAAAAAGTATCAAAAGGCATAAAATTTACCTCAGCTCACTTTATTTTCAGGGACACACACTTACCCTCCCTGACTACCGGTAATTACTAGTATGTTAAAGCTGCAATCCTAAGTAAAGTTATGAGGGAGCAATTCCCACTGAATTCTCTGAAACCTACTTCTAAACCAACATACTGTAAAAAGCATACAACATAAATAAACCAACATATTTAGTTTTGGGCATGCTGGCTGAAACACCTCTTTATACAGTACTCAAAATCATGGTTGTTAAAGCACAACAAAATGGCAAATCTGCATCTCCATTCCCCTTTTTAGCATGCTTGTGGATGGTGGGAGATTTCTGCTATACATTAGAGGGCCAGTTCAGGTAATTACTTTCCAACCAATTCCCTCACCTATAATTAAGAACATGCACAAGCTTCAACAACTAGTTAGGTCACACGTGCACGTGCATGTGCGTGTGTAGAGTCAGACAAATTACCACTGCATGCAATTTAAATGGAAACATGTCAGGAGGGGAACCAGGATGTGCTTGCATATGTCCTTAACTAGGCATGAGGAGGTTGGTTTAAAGAGATGGAACTTATTCTGGACTAATAGGCCTGAGTAATGAAGTAGATAATGTACAAGTGTGACATGCAACATTGTCTACACTTTAATAACTTCAGAGTCGCAAGGAAAGTATCATGAAAATATATTCTGCACTAGCACTATGTTGTGTAACAAAGGTGTAACCTGCTGCATAAAACTATACACAAAACTGAAAGCCGTGTGCTGTAGTGATTATAGCTGACCCAATACTTAGATGAGGATGACCTTGGGCCAAGTCACTATTTATCAGCAAAAGCTACTGCACAGAGTTGTTGTGAGGAGGTGGAGGAAGCCAGGTACACCCAAGCTGAGCTCCTTGGAGTAAAGGCAATACCGTATTGGTCTGAGTATAAGACTCACTTTTTTCTCCTAACTGTAAGTTTTTAAACTAGGGGTGTGTCTTATAATCAGGCTGTTGCAATTTAATGACAGTGATTTAATTTTTTTGATAGCACCAAACTTTAAGGGTGCGTCTTATAATCAGGTGTGTCTTATACTCAGGACAATACGGTATATCAGTGTGAAAAATACACACACTGGGGTCCTTGAGCTACAGATGTCTGAGTTACAGATGTCTGCATTGGCACTTTTGAGCAGGCACAGTCCATCCATTGTGGTGCCTTTGTGCAGGCATGATAAGGCTGTTTTTACATATGTATGTTTTAACTTCAGGACAAACCTCCAGAATGGAATTAGTACATATTTTGGGGACTAGGTGTAAACAAAAACTGTTGGTATGTGAATGGAAGAACCTTAACCCAGTTTCTTTATCCTCTGTCCCAATACCAAAATCCTGATACTTTGACTATTGTTGTAAGGCAGATGTGGAGTATCCAAAGTTTTGTGTTTGTTGTTCTAAGATTGCAGGCAGCAGCAGCAACTTCTACTGTCTATAATGGTGGCACTGTGTAGCAGTTACGAAACGGTACATTAGAAATGGAGTAGCATGGTGGCTAAGAGACTAACAGTGCAATCATATGCATGTCCATTCAGAAGTAGGTCTCATTAGTTTAAGGGGTCTTGCTCCCACATAAGTGTGTATAGGATTATAGTACAGCCTAAACTGCGAATCAGGCTTTCCCTGACTGAATAATCTAATCTCTGCCATAAAGTCATTAGGCAGTCTTCAGCAAGCCATTCCCTTTTAGCCTCAACTCCCCAGCTGTAATAATATGGGGATAATAAATACCTTGCAGAATACAGTATATAAGAATTACATCAAGATAACATACAAAGAGATTTGAACACTTGGAAGTGCTATATAATTTTCAGTCTCAAGAAAATTCAGAGGCATAAATGATAAAAGCATCCAGGATGGAAATCCAGGATTAAGTTCACAAAATAGTAGATTAGTTTTTAAACAGCAAATATCTCAGCGCTTCCCAAACTGTGGGTTGTGGCCTGATGCCCAGTGGGTCGTGGAGTTGGGACATTCC